>CM060356.1:127338566-128588566 GCA_030545235.1 Helianthus tuberosus | reverse complement strand
AAGCGGTCGTTACAAGTTGGTATCAGAGCCAAAGTTTGAGGGATTCGAGCATAAGATGTGATGCTTGAACTCAAACCGATGGCTCGTTCAAAAGTGTGCTCGCTCCAAGATCGCCAATGAGGTAACAATTTAATTGTTGGTAAATACGGGTATATGTAATGTGCTTATGATGTAAATGTTAAGTTAAATAATTGAAGGGGTAATTATGGAGGGCGAAACGATGAGTTCTGGGGATCCCACGGCTGGAAACGGACCAGAAAAAGGATTAAAACATGTAAAATAAAGTTCAGCAGCGAATTAACAAACGACGGGCCGTCACCGACGGCCTGATACCCGTCGCCGACGCCCCCTAACAGCCGACGCCTTGTTTACTTGTCTACGGACAAAGTGGCCGACGCCACGTTTAGGAAGCCCGTCGCCGACGGGTTATGATGTCGTCGCCGACGGGTTATGATGCCGTCGCCGACGGGTTGTGGAAACTGATTCCGCCGAATTTTTTTTATTTATTTTTTTTTTGTTTTGCTTTTCATATTTTGAGTTTCCAAATAGTCCAAAGGCCTATTAAAAGTTGATTTTGGGTCTATATAAGGCCTAAAAGAATTATGTAACCCCGACTAGTGGTTACGATAGAAGGAGGTGTATAAAAGTCGAAAGTAATGTGTCGAATGACACGAAAGAATGATGAAAGCTGAAAAAGCGAGTAAAGTTTAAAATATAAGAATGCGAACGAAGTAATTATGGACTAATGAACTATGATGTATTGAAGTTGTGAATTATGATTTAAGTTCCCATACTTCTCAGAAATGCCCGTTTTATGTTCCTGTCAAGTTATAAGAAGATATAATAAGTTATGTAAAGTTATGTAGATCGTCGGCGATAAAGTAAAATGTATAAAAGTCGAATGTAACGTATGGAATGGCATGAAATGAACGACAAATGTATAAAGTGGAGTTGGAATTCGGATGAATGTATGCTTTGATAGAATTATGCATTAGAGGCTTGTACCTTGTACATGAATGGTGTGATGCTTATGTGTATCTAATTATTTGCTTTAGTATGATTAAGAGGCGAATATGTGCTAAATGTGAATCATACGAGCTAATTAGTAAAGGATATGTTGAAATTATGTTATATAGTTGTTTCGAATGAAATTTGCTAATTGTAGAATCATGGAGCATTAGCATGTGAAAATACGTGTATATGAATGTATATGTGTATTGTTTAGAGGATCACGTAAATTGTACATGTCGTACAATACGAGTATGAGATACGCAGGATATTATTATTATGACCTACCATACTTAGATGAATACATGTTCAAAGGTTTGAAGTGTGTAAACGAGACAGTTGACTTTCTGAAGGTCAACCGTATAGGGATATCATGAGATGGCCATTAGACACAATTGTTTAAGTAAAGAGTTAATGCATTACGTACTAGATGAATTACGTGTTATGATGGATGATAGTTTAGTTGTATGGATTTGAAATGAGATAACTATTAATGAACGACTCACTTATACGAAATTATACTAACGAAAGTCGATTAACGTATGAATAGAAAGAAAGTGAACAGTCGTATATATGCTCACATAAACTAATGATATTACGAAAGTACTGATATGTAAGGATGGGAATCCTGTCAATTTACTTGAGCATGGATGGCAAAAAGGGTTAAGAGGAAGTAATAAAGTAAGCATGAACATGGACGCTAAAGGAAGATGAATTTGCAATCACTTCGAATGTATTTACATAAAGATGTATGCGTGTTAGAATAATTGAAATTAAGTGGAACGTATAAATAAAGGAGAACTTGGTAATGTTAATGAAAGGTATGGAAAGGATAATAGTTCAGATGTTAGCTAAAGGCGTTTTGTAAGTGTGTTCGAATTGAAAGTAAGAACAACCCATACTACAATACTTATATACAAAAGTACTGGGTGGTGGTTGACCTTAAAAGGTTATATTGTAGAAGTCAGTGAATAATAATTACTTACAAATGCTGGAAGTATTACGTAAGAAATACAACGTGTAAAGTAGAATACTCATTAGTAAAAGACATGTTAGAGAACGTAGGTGAATTAACACCTAATACGGTGAACAAACAAATGGAGATGGTATATTAAGGGATGGTCATGTATTGACCAGAGCTCGAGAAAAACATGAAAATCACCTCACTTATGTCTGGTCAAGCTAGCAAAAAGGGGTCTAATGATTCTTAAAGAGACGGATCAATATAAGAAAGAAAGAAGGATAAGAATGAAAAGTATAAGCCTACGATTGAATGTAAGACAAACTTAAGAAAGAAGGGTGGGAACACTGCTAGAAATAGGATGTAAAGTGTCACGTCGAGACGCGCTACATGAAATAGGACGACGCGCAACATGAAATAGGACATGGAATTAAGTGTTAGGACCCAACACTCGAAGTTGAATGTAGAAGAGTAATATGAAAATGTTTCGTAAGAAATGACATGGTAAATGATACGGCAGAAGAAAGGAAAGTACGGAGGAAAATGTTTGAATCTGAGAAATGGATTCGACCATGTAAGGAATGAAGGGTTGAATCTGTAAGCAAGCACGGGTCAAACAAGTAAGAGTGAAAGGTAATGAATTAAAAGTTCGAATTCGTAAATGAAGACGGATTAAACGAATAAGAATAGAAACTAAAAACGAGACTCAAATGAGTCATACGGGTCAAATGGCGATCGCCATTTGAACCCGGTATTTAATGTTCGATTTGTCAAGTTTATTACTTATATGTGAGCATAAAGTATGGGCATGCATTGTCACAGTTTGGAAAGTATTAACCGTCACAAAGTATGAATGACGAGTCAAGGGTTCTGACCCGCGCCAGGTAGGTATAAAAAGATTATATTTTTAATAGGAGCATAGGGCTCGACTAGAGAATGGTGTGTCAGAATAGGATAACTGATACCCATATGTGAGAATGTATTTACAATTAGACTTCCGAAAGGTCAAACGAAATAAATGAAGTCCTTGCAATTATGCAAGTACAAGGTACGAACGTGTACCTCGATGCGACCACAATAGGTAAGGGGTGTTAGTCTGACCTGGAAAGGTCAAACTGCGAAAATTGGCGAAATAACCAATAAAATGAAGGGATAGTATGTAAGAAATGGAATGTATGATATGTTTTAGCATGTACGTAAGAAAATTGTGAAAGAGACAATAGGCGAACAAACACCATGTAGGACGCAATTATGAAAGGTTATGTGCTAACTATTTATTTATAAATAAATATGATGGAATTCTTAGGGAGATGATAGTAATAAAGCTAGTGGGAGGATGCTCACGAGTGGGAGCATATTTCATGAACGAATGAGACGAATTCTGGTACGGAAGGTACATATAAAGAAGCGGATCGATCCGGCACACAGATAACTGATTTATGCAATAAAGTCGAGGTTAGTATAATAAGTAGTTCATGCAAAGAGCTAATAATAAAGTGTTGCGAAGGATTAAATTTGAGGCTAAACTCAAAAATTGTAATTAGTTCAAGTAACAGTAGTAACCGTAGAATGATGCTTGACGCTCATAGTAAGCATGAAAAAGTAATTAGGAAGAGGGTAACTTTGATACTACTAAGTCATTAAATGTTTATAGTATGCGTATAATGATATGCTAAGCCCTCATATGAATAAGAAAGTAATTAGAAGAATGTTAGTAATGGGATGATAGGGTTTTCTCATGGTTACAATAATGAATTATATTGTGTATGATACGTGAGTGGAATGAAATATATCGATTTATTTTTGTTAGCAAATTTATGAATAAGTTATGCTGAATTAGAAAGATAGAAACAAGCCGTAAACATAGGTTTCTACGACCTATAGTATACATTTGAAATAAATTTCAATGAACGAACTGTTAGTGATGATGTATGCTAGGAACTAGCATTATATAGTGGAAACGACACTAATAAGAGCTCTGGATCAGATTCCGATTTATACGCGATTATGAAAGTAATTTACCTGATTTAAGAACGGAGGGACAATGCGTACAAATATGTTTGTGCATAAATGAAACTTTTGCCAAGATCCCGAATGCATCTAGGCTGTAGTAAGCATCGTGAATGAATAGACGAAAAGGTAATGGTAGAATTGGTCTAGTTGGGATGAGAAAGGTTTCGGGGACGAAACCTCCTTTAAGGGGGTAGACTTGTAACACCCCAAAATAGGATAACATGAAACTAAGTTCAAATAATTAAAAGAATTAACTAAGTTAGTAAAATGTTACAAAAGCAAGTTAAGGGTGGAAAGTGTTTAATGAAATAAATGAAATTCTATGGGGGTTAAACATGACAAATTGTTAAGTAAGGGTATTAGAAGGAAGGAAACCCCAAAATCACACATGTATATTTTCTGGGGATCGAACAGAAGCAGGAGAAACAAGGGTTACCCTTGTTCTTGCAAATCTCATCAATTAACAAGGAAATTCAGTGTTAATCGGCTGCATGTTACCAGATTTTTGATTAACCTAACATCCTCTATAAAGTGGTAAGTTCAATTTGGTGTTTTTGATGTATGATAGGAAGTGGGTTATGACCCAATCTCGAAGTTTTGAAAGAGATTGTATAGATTGGAGTTAGGACTTCTCTATAGAACAAGAATCATGTATGCTTATGTGTGAATTTGATTATATGAAAAGCTAATTGCATAACCCATTGATATGAATAATTAGAGATGTTGAAAGGTGGGAATAATGGGTAAGAATCATGTGTAGGATTGACATGTGATGATGTTGTAGTACTTGAATCTTAAACAAATTAAGTAGGACAAGAGAATATTATGAACTTGATTAATTGTTGATGAACTTTGAAATGAACTAGTAGGAATTATGCTTTAAAAGCTTGTACTTAGTGTCCCACAAACGCGAAACCCGCCAAGTGTTTGATGAAATGCTTGAAAGAATAATTATGTGTAAATTGGAAAATAATGGAATGAAATTTGGGGAACTAAACGAATGAATGAATGTGTTGATATAGGCGTGAAGGAAGAAGGCTCAAGTACTAAGAAATCGAAAGGCTCACAAGATCGAGGTATGTTCCGTTGCATACAAAACCTTATTTAAATTTGTTTATTTTATGAAAAACAACCCTTGTTACAATGATTATAGTGATTAGTAAGAAGATAACAAATCCCTTGCGGATTTGGTTATGCTAATGAAGGTTACATTAAGTTATGCAAGTTGACCGGTTCGAGTCGAACTAGGTCGAGTAAGAATATGCAGGGCCGGCTCAATCATTTTCGAGGCTCAAAGCGAACTAAAGATCTGAGGCCTACTAAATAAGATTCTTTTTGCTGGGCTTGTACCAATTGGATTTTGGGCTTTGTATTTAAAAATAACAAATGGAAAAAGCGACCTAAGAAGGCCTCGAACCCCCACCTTTATTGTAAATAAAGAAGAAGTTTACCACTAAATCAACCTTGCGTTTTATGTTTAAATACCCTAATTTAAATATATATACAAAAACTAGCAGTCTTTTTTAAATTTGGGGCCTTTTTTAAGTGGTGGCCCAAAGCCCTTGCTTGGGTTTACTTACCCTTGGGCCGGGCCTGAGAATATGGTACCATCCGTTTAGAACGGGTGGTCATGAGTGCAATAAGGGATGTATGAAGTTCGATCCGTTATACGGATGGAACGAAATGTTTATGTTGTAAGCTATTAACGCAATGATACCGGGTCGTAAGAGGTATGCTTGAATCTCATTACGAGAGTATATGCCATACCTATTTAATTGGGTGACCGAATGCGTAAGAGTAATGAATGTATATAAAGGAATGCAAATAATTAAAAATAAAAGGTTGGTGTAATAAGTGAAATAAGTATTATGATTAACTTTTTTTAAAGTTGTTGTTAAATGTAGGTAAATCCTCAATTTAGGCGACTCGGCGAATTGGAGCGAGCACGTGATCAAAATATGTCTTACCAAGCGCTTCCGCTAGCTTATGTTAATGTTTTGGGTCAAAATACTTTTTGTACAATTTGTTGGTAAACACACCTTTTAGTATTTGATGTTTTGGTTTTAAGTAGTATCTTGTAGAATGGTATTGTCTTGATTGTGGACTAGAACAGGGGTATACTCGTTTTACGGACGGGTCATGCCCAAATTTTGTAAAATTATGATGTATTAAAGTTGCCATTTTGAAGTCTTTAAATTACCTTTGCAAGTTATTTTATAAAGTCGGAAAAGCGGTCGTTACAATATTGCGATTATTTTTGCTACCTGATGTTCGTGTTTAGTCGATGAAGATGATATCCTTGTCATCTCAGAGTGTAGTTATGATGACACTTTGGTTTGGGATTGGCACTTTGTTTTAGCTTCGTTTTTTGAGTTTGTGTTCAGAATGTTTGTGTGCTTTTGTATAGCACCTGTTAGTGACGTGTTTGTGCATATGGGTTGTTTAGCTGTGAAATAGTAACATGTTTTTGCAGCATGTATGTTGTACATTGTGCTTCTTGGTTCGTTCGTGTTGTTTCGACTTGTAAGTTTGGCTTTGTTGGTTGTAACTTGGTTTAGTTTTTAAGCCTTATTTTGTGGGTTTGTGGCTTCATTTGGACGCCTCACCCTCTGCCGACTTACTTCGTTTGGAAATTGTGGAATGTGTCATTGGCTTGACGTGTGGCGTTGTATTCATTGAGAACGGTCATACTACTTCGATGTATTGGCTATGATGGTACACGCCACAGGGCGTGACATTCTTTTTATGAAGTTGTGGCGTGTCTGAACCTTATTAAAATTTCAATTATTTGCATAAACGTGTTGCTAATTCATTGTATATAAATCTTTATCACTTTTCACTTTTCAGGTGAACGGACAATGATTTAAAAGATTTTTGTTAGTAAACCATGATGGCTATTTATAAGCGCCGGTGAAACTTAGATTTCTGAACCTTATTAATAAACGTTATAATAACATTAAAGGTTTTACTCTTTACGACATTTTTGTCCTATTTTTTTACTTTTTTTTTGTTTTTGTGTTTTAAAGTTGTTTTTTTTTTGTTTTGTCCTACTGGCGATGGCAATTTTGATCGCATCAAAGAAGGGTAGCGCTCTAATATGACGTGAATAAGCCCTTTTCTACGTTAAAAAAACAAACTATCGTTTCTATGTTCTTACGTTTAATAAAAAGATCAATGGCATCTAACTTATGCATTAACTTATAGGTAAATAGTGACTATCTCAAACGAAGAAGCTCATGTCTTTGAACAACTCGGACAAATTCTACAAGTAATAGAATCGGATTGTAGGATAAACGAGAAGCCAGTTGAATTAAGCGAGCGTATGTATAACTTATGCGTGAAACAGGCCGAACTACAACTTGAAATCAACTCACTTCGTGCGCGTTATGCTACCCTACAAAATGTATATAAAAACTAATATGCTTATTCATATTAGCTTCCGTGATCGTTGGCTCTAAATTTTGTTATAATTTAGGTTAACAATCAATGATAATCTAATATGATGCTTTTGTTTATGTTTGCTTATTAAATGTACAAATTTTGTCTATTAAACGGATGAAGCGTGACTTGGGTATGCTTATTACATATAATAATTATTCATTGGGTTGATTAATTGTTTTTCTTTAGTTGTCTTATTGTGTAAGCCTCTGCCGCATTGCGGCGGAGACCTACATCTAGTTATGTTTAAGTATTAACAAATCATAGCCGTATGATTTGTATTCATTTCGGTGTAATTGATTTATTAAGTGGTGGCTTATAATACGCCACTCGATCATGTCCAATACACCCTAGTTAGTTTAGTTAAAGAATAACATGTTTAAGCCTATGAGCTTAATCAGCTTGTTGTATGAAGCTTGAGTATCAATTTAAGCTTGACTTAAAATTAAATAAACACAACTTAAATAAATCATTTAATAGACCTTGAATAACTTAGATTACACATGACTTATTTACACCCTATTCGATACTTTTAACACTTTATGAGTGAAAAAATATATGAATCTACTAGGTTAGAACCCCGTGTATTACACAGGTTAAATAAATATAATTTTATATATTAAATAATAAAAAAGTTATGTCTTTATGAACCCCGTATATTGTACGGATTAAATAAATATAATTTTATATATCAAATAATAAAAGAAAAGTTATATCTTTAAAAACCATGTGTATTAAACAGATTAAATAAATGTAATTTTGTATACTAAATATTAAACACGTCGTATCTTAAAAAAACCCGTGCATAATCGGGTTGAATAAATCTACCAAATAATAAAAAAAATTACATTCTTAAAAACCCCGTATATTACACGTGTTGAATAGATCTAAAAAGAGTTATATCTTTAAAAATCATGTGTATTACACAAATTAAATAAATGTAATTTTGTATATTAAATACTAAAAACATCGTATCTTTAAAAAACTCGTGTATAGTCGGGTTGAAAAATCTACCAAATAATAAAAAAATATATCCTTAAAAACCCTGTATATTACACGTGTTGAATAAATCTAATTTTACATAGCAAATGATAAAAAGTTATATCTTTAAACACTTCGTGTATTACACAGATTATACAAATGTAACTTTGTATAGTAAATAATAAAAAAAGTTATATTTTAAAAAACCCCGCGTTTTACACGAGTTGAATAAATATAATTTTGTATAGCAAATAATAAAAAATGTTATATTTTTTAATAAATTTGGATAACATTTAATATTATTTTATTATTTATATATTTAATATAAGATAAGTAGGAAAGAGGGGTATTTGTTTTAAAAAGAGTTAATTAGATAGTTAGTACATGTGGTTTACACAAAATAACAATTTAAGATACTAATAGTTTAAAATCACATCATGGGGTACTAACTTTCCATTTTTAACATGTGAGGGTATTAACTTAATTCCTTGTTAACTATTAGTACCTTAGATTGTTAGTTTGTGTAAATCACAGGGACTAAATATCTAATTAACTATGTAATTAGTACCCTCACATGTTAAAAAATGAAAAGTTAGTATCACATAATGTTATTTTAAACTATTAGTACCTTAGATTGTTACTTTGTGTAAATCTCATAGACTAACTATGTAATTAACTCTTTTAAAAATATATTAAATTAACAATTTAGATTTAAGGATAATATTTTATTAAAATATGATAAGATTTGATATTAATTTATTATTTATTTAGTTAATATAAGATAAATATAAATTTGAGTATATCTTAAATGAATGACACGTGTACAAAATTTGATTTATTTTATTATATAGTATAGATTTGTTGATGATCAACACGTAACATCATTTTATAACTTTATTTGTTGCGAAGATAATTAGAAATACGGTAGGTAGGGAATAAAAACAACGATTGGTATTCATTGGCATGGTCTCGTTATGATTAAATGCATGCCCTCTAGTCATCATTATATGTTCCGAGTTTAGTTATTTAACAATAGATACACCCAAATATGTAGGTTTAATGAAAATAACATTAAAATAAAAAATAACCTTCAACTACGAGTCAATTACTAGTAAAACTATAATGAAATATTCTTTATTATAAAAACATAAATAACATACTCGTATATAACATAAAGTGTTTAAAGTATTACAAAGTGGTCTTGTTGATAGAGACATCCATTCTTGCATTCTACGTATTGAATTATCTTTCTTGTTTCTTCAACCGGGGATAAACTTTTCTTTTTCTTTTTTAATTTCGTTTTTTTTTTCTTTTCGTATCTTCTTATGGTTTATGGTCATCATAGTAGCATCTTAATTTCTCACACAAACTATACAAGAGTGAGAAACACTTCTCCATTTGATATGTACAAGCTATTGGATACGCTACCTGTCACACCCCCAAAATCCACCTGTGGAATACCACCGCTTGGAGGCGTGACTGACCAGGATCCAGCCACCAATCATATTGAACATGCAAGTTAAAAGATATAAAAGTTTAACCAATACAATTGGTGTCCAAACAAAACATAGTTAAGTTGCAAGCGGAAGCATAATGTTTAAAACCGTAACATAAGTTTAATTGTTTCAAAGTTTAACATGCACTAGTACACAAGTAACCATTAGACGGGGTTCAATTTTGTTTTTAGACGCGGTAATGCACATAACCCCGTCTAAATATACACACACAATCTCATGACATTAGGATCCTAACGAAATATCCTTACGAACCCTGACTTAAAATATGCTTACATAGCTTTAGACGGTGTTTTACAAACCCTGACTTAAAATATAATTTAACACTAATAAAATTCACGTCTCTTGATATGAACCCCGACTTAAAATATGCTTACATAGCTTTAGACGGTGTTTACAAACCCCTGACTTAAAATATAATTAAAGAATGATACGATGGAGTCTTTTGATATGAACCCCGACTTAAAATATGCTTACATAGCTTTAGACGGTGTTTACAAACCCCTGACTTAAAATATAATTAAAGAATGATACGATAGAGATATATATTATTTGAATTTTTTAAGTATGATATGGATAGAGATAAAAGGTCATGTTTCCTAGTTGCAGTAAGTTTGTAATTAATTAGGATAGTAGCTTAGGTTTATAAATATACAAGGTTGAGTTTTGAATAAGAAAAAAAGTTTGTTTCCTTTTGGTGCTATAACGTTTATTCTCTTTGATCAAAGGCTGTAAGCAAGAGTATTAATTGGAGTTGGGCGTTCTTGGTTCACTTGTGTAAACGACCTCAGGTTTAACAATCATCTCCATCAAAATTCTACATTTTTTTAACCCATCATTGATAACCATCAAGAGTTACAAGGTTAGAAATTTTGTAATGATATTAATGTCCTGTTTAATTGTAGAATCATAGTTATATATTTTTACTTGCTTTTACAAAATTATTATATATGTGTTTTATGTGATGGATGATGAATCTACATTGATGTGATAATTACAGCTATTTTATATAAAATTATTTGTCGTCTGTTATGATTTTATTGTGGTAAATTTGATTATTGAGATTTAATTGCGATTGTAGTAATTTTCAAATGGCCCTGAATGGTTGGGCCAGCCTTGACGCTAAGCAAGGGCTTATGGACGTATATTTTCAAATTGCTTGGTATGAAGTCTCATGATTGTCATGTTTTGATGACACATATGATTCCTATTGCAATCCGTGGATCGTTACCGGAAAAGATCCGACATACAATCACAAAACTTTGTCTGTTCTTCAACACGATTCATTCGAAAATAATAAATCCACAGTCACTAGAAAGTTTGCAAACAGAAATTATCGTCACACTCTGTGAACTTGAGATGTATTTTCCACCATCCTTTTTTGATGTGATGGTTCACCTAGTGATCCATATCGTAAGAGAAATTCAGTATTGCGGTCCTGTATTTCTATGCTACATGTACCCTTTTGAAAGATACATGGGTTTATTAAAAGGTTATGTAAAAAATCGTAATCGGCCCGAGGGTAGTATTGTTGAAGGATATAATTCTGAAGAAGTGAATGAGTTGTTGGTACACTACATCTGTTGACTTCGTCTTGTATCGAGTCTTAGTTTTAGATTGTTAGATCAGGGCACGTTTTACGAGAAAATAGGATAGCATATAGGTCTAAACTGTCAGGTCCGCTTATATGGACATAGGAGGTCCGCTTTTGTGTCATGTCCGTATATGGGAACCTATCTGGTTAGGTCCGCTTATACGTACATGTCTGTATATGCGAACCTACCTGTTCAGGTCCGCTTATATGTCACTAGGAGGTCCGCTTATTCGTACATGTCCGTATAAGCGAACCTACTTGCACTATATATACCACATGAGCGGATCTCATTTGTAACTTTGTTAATTCCACACCGAAGTGCTGCCGGTGTGAAGATCGAAGTGTAAACATTGTCAAATTAATAAAACAGTAGATTAAAGTGAAGAACAAGCTATTTCTACCTACGTTTCTTGTTATTCCGCACCTGAAACATAGGAGAACGCCTCTGAACGACTCGTTCGGGTCGAAATACGATCCTACATGAGTTTTGCACAGGTATGATATCATAACGTTTACAATATTTTAGTTTTGTTTTAATTGATTAATAATGCAATGCTTAACTTATTCACAGGTTATTTGGATGGTGTCAAAAGTATTGGTGTTCCTCAATCTCGTCACTCGGGTAGACTTCAATGGAAAGGGGTTATTGGTATGAGAACAATAACCCCAAGTTACGATTCTTTACAACTTGCGCATTTTGTTGTCTTACAACACATGACATGTATTGCTCCTTATGTTAATGAACACAAGGAAATATTACGATCGACATACCGGGGCAGGTGTACATACGTCGTACATCCGTATATATGTATGTATGTACATCAACGAGAGGCCCACCACTGCAACAAGATCAACCATCACCACTCGACGACAATGACGTCTACTGTCATCCCTACCACAAGATCAACCGGAGGTCTCTCTCTCACTCGACGACGTCCACCATCATCCCCATCACAGAAACAAGATCAATTGGCGTGTATGTATATGTGTATGTATGTATGTATGTATGTATGTGTGTATGGGTGTATGCGTGTCTGCGTGTCGGTGTGTCTGTGCGTGCGTGCATACGTCGTACATACGTACATATGTATGTATGTACATCAACGGGAGGTCCACCACTGCAACAAGATCAACCATCACCACTCGACGACAATGACGTCTACTGTCATCCCTACCACAAGATCAACCGGAGGTCTCTCTCTCACTCGACGACGTCCACCATCATCCCCACCACAGAAACAAGATCAACCGGAGGTCTCTCTCTTATTTTTATTTAACATATTAATTCATAGAAAATAAACGAGGCGAACTCGAGCTTTCATAAGTTAATCAATATCGAGCTCGGCTTGGCTCGACTCGACTCGACTCGACTTGCTTGCACCCCTACCGCCTTCTATAGTCCATCGAACCATGAAAATATAAAAAAAAGAAAAAAAACCGCTTAGGCAGCCGCAAAATTTCATTTTATTCTTTTATCTAATAATTTATAGTTTTTACAATTCAATTGTTTATAATTTTGTGATTCAAAAATTTAATCTAAATTCAACTTATTTTAGCTTTCCCTCGTATTTTTCTCAAATTAATCCTCCCCAATTTCGTTTCGGAAAAAAAATTCCCCCCAATTCCGTTTCCCATTCCCCCAAATATTTCCCAAAATTTCCAAACACTTAGATTTTCCCTCTACATCACAAAACCAAATCGACCTTCACCAAAACTCTTGTCATTCTCCACCTTCTCAATACACTCTGATGATTTTGGTGATTTTGCTGCGACGCCACCATCTGAGACTGCCATTGTCGGTCACCGGACGACCAGACGCAGCGGGAATCGTCACCGCCACGCACCGTTTGACACGGCTTCCATTTCTTCTTTTCGTCTCCCAGGTAACGTATCTTATTTTGAATCATGATTCTGTGAAGAAAATGAACATCACTGACTCGACCCGCATCTTTTTTGACTTCTCAGTTAGGGTTTCTTAATTTTTTTGATAAAGCTTCATAATTTTGTTTGTTTAAAGACTTTGGTGATCTCTTTGGGTTTTTAAAACCCCGGTAATATTCATCATCCACTGTAATTTTAGTTTTATTTCGTTTTGTATAATTTTGTATTTAATCTATTGAAATCTGATTGAATAATTATATTCAAGCTTTGATGTGCAGGTGTGTCAATCTTTCAAAACCAAGGGAGCACGAAGAAGAATGACAATTTGTGCAGTCGTAGTATTTCAATTGTTTTAGAAAATTAGTTTGTGCTTAAAACCCAAATTTTTGGTATTAGGGTTCTTGTTAAGGTATAAAATTCTTTGTTGAAATAACAGGCATAGATCTTGCAAATATTCTTCATAATGTTGTCCATTAGTTTTTGATATGATGTGATGTTGTTATTGAATACCCTTTTAATTATGTTTCTCTTTGATAGTATGTAGATTTCTCATCATGTTGGGAGGTATATGTGACCATGATGAGCACTTGAGTGATCTTCTTGATTGGATTCAGTTTGTCAGGCTAGCCATTGATCAAAACATTTTGTTGCCAAATATTCTATTTTTTATGGAAGGTTACCCCTACATCAGGTGAGTTGGTTTGGTAGCATTATCATTGGTAGAGGTGTAAACGAGTCTAGTCGGAGCTTAGTTTCTAATGCTCGAGCTTTTTCAAGCTTGAGTTCGACTCGGGCTTGGCTACTTCTATATACAAAGTTCAGTTAATTCTATATTTCTATTCTAATTAGTTAATTTTATACTTTATATTACAATTTGCACGTCTGATGAGAGGTTGTTGGGTGATAGTATCATTCTCCCAGCATATGCATGTGGAGGAGACGTCGTTCTTTCATTTGCGAGTAAAAATCTATGGTAATATTTTTTTTCATTTCTTGATTTTGATGAGATATGTTGCCATGTATCACATTAGTTTAAGTCCCTAGAGATGGGAAAAGTCACACATATAGCCATGAGATGTTGCCATGCATCTTTTGGCTATAGCTATAAGATGCTACGCCATAATATGCAGGTCTAGAACCACATCTAATAGCCAATTTAACCGCATCATTTGATCATTTTTGTACTAGTGTTTCCAGTAAAATGTCAAAGGGCCACGGAGCCAGGGGCGCGTATGTAAATTTACCTCGGAGTATGGAAGGTCTCAAATTATCAAGTAGCATCGATCGTCCTCTACCACCTACAACTCACAATCTTGGGTAATATATTATTATTTCCATATTTTAGAATTTGAAGTCATGTTAAAAAATTGTGGGCTGATTGCAGATAGCAGCAGATGTTGGCACGGGATCAACTTTTGTTAAAAGTGGTACTGAGCTTGCCAGGTTTGCCTCAACAAACATCTCTATGTATTTATTTTGCTATTTTATTGCTATTAATTAAAGTTCAAAAAAAATTGTCTCTGCATAATCTATAGCAATCAATAGACAATGTTTTAGATGATGTTAATAGGGTGTTACATCTAGTTATTGTTTTAGAGGAAAAGTTAACCTTGGGACGCTGGAACTCAATTATGGATTCAATACGCCTTTGGATTAGTCCACAAACTCGGCAGACGTAACCGATATCATCTTTCAAGATATGTCCATCGACTTGACTTTTGATTGGAGGATGTATTTCCTAACAGAGATAAACAAACAGAAATTAATGCTTTCCAAGGCTGCTTCAAAAAGTGACCAGGTACTCATGGCATTGACTAAAACCTTTCCGAGTGGGCTAGACGACAGGATAATATTTTAACTGATAATTTCATGACTTTTAGTTGTGCCCATCAACAAAATTATGGACCGGGAAAAATTTGACATCAAGAAACTCCAGCCAACAATCTTTTCCAGCTATGAGGTATTATCAGTCGTTTTCTATTTATTTTATGGTATACATTTGATGCTTATAAACATAACATTTAATGTTTGATGCATCTTATATTGCTAGATTGAGAAAAAGCCGTACATGAACGCTAAGTTGTCAGATATTTGCATCGCTACATCAGCGGCACCAATTTATCTTCCTCCTTACTATTTTGAAACCAATGACGACCAAGGGAAGCATGAATTTCACCTTGTTGATGGTGGTGTGGCTGCAAATAATCCGGTAACAATACTTAACAATGTTGAAGTTTAAACAAAAACATCCTTTCGTTTAAAACACTTTCTTTACTTAACTCATTTTTGTTGACCGTCGATCCATCACAACATGGAGTGTAAACCCACAAAAAGAATGATATGACATGAAGATAAATGCATTCGATTGCAACATTCTTTTATCAAATTCTGTAGATTTGATTTTTTAGTATTTTAGTTTTCTTATTTTTTGACAGACTTTGATTGCAATGGGAGAAATTTCCAAACAACTCATTCATAAAAATGAGGATTTTCCATTATTCTTGGACTACCGTAGATATTTGGTTATATCTATCGGGACAGGTGAATGCAAAATGGAAGGAGGGAAATATACAACAGAGGAGGCTTCAAAATGGGGCTTGCTAGAATGGTGGTTCAATGCCAATTGGTCTACTCCATTAGTTGATATTTTAACTCAAGCTATCACTGATATGGTCGACATCCATCTATCCGTTGTCTTCAAAACCCTTGGTGTCGAAAAAAATTATCTACGCATCCAGGTATTTTTTCTTCATACTCACCACAAATACCTACTTTCTTCACATTTTTACACACATGTGTTTGTAACAATTTGTTCGTTGATGTTAACTAATTTCTAATAATTATAATATTTTCTATTTTTAGATGTGGAACGACACGAAAGTGGCTACAGATGAAGATATAGAAAAGACGTTGAAGGAATTGATGCAATTTTATTTGACGGGTTGGGTATTCCTTAGTTTAAATATAGTTTGTTTAAGGTTTTGAATAGATTAAGTAGTGAATTGTTATTTTACCAATTAATATTGTAGACTTTCGGGTTGAATGTGTATTGGGTCACTTTTTACTTGTCCGGATTTGACTACGTTGAATATATAAAAGGATTGATTGGATTTGACGTCTATGTTGGAGTGCAGATTATTTTTTTTTACTGCATATTATGTCTTTTTTACGTATCTCTTTTTACTACAGATTTTTATTTGAAATTTGACAGCATAATTTGTTGTTCTTACAACATTGGTCATAAGTCGCGGTTCATCCAACACCGACTAAAACCTTTCTTAAAATTGTAAAACGATTTTAAGTCGCGGTTCATCCAACACTGACTAAAAAGTTTTCCTAAAATTGTAAAATGATTTTAAGTCGCGGTTCATAATACTGACTAAAAATATTTCTGTAAAAGTATGAACATCTTTTTAGTCGCGGTGGTTTATTTTAAGACAGGGTTCGGCAAACCGCGTCTTATAAACAACCCATTTTTAGCCACGGCATTTTAAGTCAGGGTTTGAAACCGCGTCTAATGCTCACTTGTGTACTAGTGATGGCACACATCTGTCCATGTCCCACAACGATCCTCCTCCATGCAAGCTCCGGCTAAGTACCTATTGACCTGCAAAGCATGTAGTAACGAGTCAACAACAAGTTGAGTGAGTTCACAGTTGGGTGTTCGTTTTAAGTTGTTTTGAAAACAGTTTCCTTTATCTGGCATCCTGCCGTGGGGGTTACCCCATAGTTGAAAAACGTGACTTGTTCATTCCCGATTACTCTGGCAATCCAGCCGTGGGGGCTACCCCTTGTTAGTTATCTGGCATTTCGGCCGTGGGGGCTACCCCATGTATACACTAGACTCGTTACCATATCGACTGCTGACTGTAGTCATGTTTATGTGCCCTGAAACTGTCAATGGCTATCATCATTGACGTGCCCCAGATCCATTAGTTCACGCCCGTCCTCTGCGGCACGGTGTGAGGTTTGTCAGACCTAAATAGCGCTATCTAACTAATGACCCGCTCACCATTGGCCCGGCGATTATGTCGATAAAAAATGGAGGGACTTCGTGATAGAGATTTTGTCTAGTACGAGTTATCTGTCCATAAGGACGAGGAATTGCATTCCTGAACCGATACTGTCCTACCCAAGAAAGGACGAGGAATCCATGTTCCTTAACCCCATTCCCAAACCCCTGGGAATCCCATGCTTTGTAGAGGGTGTGAACTCACCTTGGTTTGCTCGGCAGATACACAGAAAGGTCAATCAAGTTGTAAGTGGTCAACTACGTCCTAACATAGATACCATTCATGTCAGCTTCATATCCAAGTAGTGCACGTATGTTCTACACGTATTGTACACAAGTAACAATCATGGCATACATGTCTAGCATGGCAGTTCAACAACAGTTCGTAACAAGTTCCACAGTAACATTCACGTAACAACCAAAGTCCAAGTGTGCGGCCCAAACAGTTGGGCTCGTACTAGCATGCAGGTCCAAAACAGTGCACGACATACACAATTAACAATACACAGAAAGTCCATACATTCGGCCCACTAACTTAGGCCCGTAACTATGCAGGTCCAACAGAACATACATAATTAGGTGGTCTCGAGTCGAGACTATAGATCTCGAGTCGAGACTGTGCGGTCTCGAGTTATACCTACGAGTTCTCGAGTCGCAAACTGTGGAGGTCTCGAGTCATGCACGTTCTGGTCTCGAGTCGCACCCGGACTCGTAACCGTGGTTTCGAGTCATGCTGTTTTGTGTGAGGGAGCTGTGGTCTCGAGTTGTTATGTGATGATCTCGAGTCGAGACCGAAGGTCTCAGCTGGAACATCTGCTGATTTCCGACATTGTACTAAATCAATAGGATTTCACTGTTGTGATTTTTATGTACTATCCAATGAGGTTCTACAAACATGATTGTCTAACAATTAACCAAAATGGATCAAACAAGCATTTTCAAATATTATCCAATCTTCATACCATATTCAACACATATTCATCTAGTTCATCTTTAGGGTTTTCATCTTAAACAAACATGCTCATTTAAACCGATTTATGCTAGCATAATCCACCTAGTTTAATGCACCATCGATCCTCATCATTCACACACCCAACCGAGAACATACTAGCACCATATTCAAACATTATTCTACTTATTCATATGTCAAGTTAGCATGATCATTAACAAACCACTCTATTCTTCCTAACCATGACTTTATCTAGAAATCAAGCATCTACATCATAGATGAACAACAACAATCTTCATGTATTTCATGATTCTTACGCATTAGGTCAATCAAGATCGTACAAAAGAGGTTAAGCATATGTTTCATTCATCAAGCACACATGACATCTAGCACACATATAACACCTATGACGCATTAGAACACTAACCGGTAAAGACTCGAAGTGTGAGGGTATGAAGAGTCGATGGGTGAGCTTCCGAGTGATGATTCCGAGCTTGAATCGAGCCGAGTGTCCTTGTTATCACCGGTTTGGTCCGAGAGAAAAGGGGAGGAGGTCTTATAGTTCTAGGGTTTTAGTGAGGGAGAGAGTGTGTGAGAGTGTAAGGGAAAAAGGTGGATGGGGGTTTTATACCCGGTTTGGGTGGTGCACCCTACAAGGGTTTCGAGTGGGCTCAAAAGGGGTGTATGGCCCATTCCGGCCCAACCGTTGCTGTTTACTCGAGACCGCATGGTCTCGAGTCGGGTCCTTGTGTCTCGGGTCATTTAAACACACACATACATACAAGCACAACAAAAAATCACATAAGTTCACTTATAGCATTCATTAGACCAACATGTTAACTAGTCACATACGTTCAAGCATGTTACATCGAGATACAAAGAAAGGTTCTAAATTTCGAGTTGTCACATCATCCCCGAGTTGAAAGAAATTTCGTCCCGAAATTTGGTAAGTACTCACTGAGGAAGCTAGTTAAGTTGTATGGTTTTCCTGGTTTTCCCGGGGTGTCACATCCACCCCCCGTTGATCTGGAATTTCGTCCCGAAATTCCGTAGCTTCAGCCTTAGTAGTAGTTGTACCGTTTCCGAACAGTTGGGGATACTTTTGTTTCATCTGATCTTCGCGCTCCCAGGTGAACTCTGGGCCGCGACGTGAGTTCCAACGAACTCAAACGAGAGGTATTCTGGTGCTTTTGAGGACCTTAACATCCCGGTCCGTGATTTCAACTGGTTCCTCGACGAATCGTAACTGCTCGTTGATAGTGAGTTCCTTCAGAGGAACTATGTGGGTCTCATCTGACAGACACTTCTTCAGATTCGACACGTGGAAAACGTTGTGAACTGCACCGAGTTCTGCTGGTAAGTTCAGTCTGTAGGCCACCCTGCCTATTTTCTCGATGATTTCGAAAGGTCCAACGTATCGTGGGTTAAGTTTGCCTCGTTTGCCAAAACGAACCACACCCTTCCAGGGTGAAACTTTGAGTAGTACCCGCTCCCCAACCTGGAGCTCTAGTGGTTTCCTGCCCTTATCGGCGTAGACTTTCTGACGGTCACGAGCTGCCGCCATGCGTCGTCGTATTTGAGCAATTCGTTCGGTTGTGTCTACCACATGTTCTGGACCAGTGATCTGACTATCCCCCACCTCTGCCCAGCAAAGAGGTGACCGGCATTTACGCCCGTACAATGCCTCGAACGGAGCAGATTTAATGCTGGTGTGGTAGCTGTTATTGTACGAGAATTCCACAAGTGGCAGATGCTTTTCCCAGCTGTTGCCGAAGTCGATTACACATGCACGAAACATGTCTTCTAAGGTTTGAATAGTGCGCTCAGACTGCCCGTCCGTCTGAGGGTGATACGCTGTGCTCATGTCTAGCCGTGAGCCAAAGGATTTGTGCATCGCTTGCCACAGTTCTGAAGTAAAACGTGCATCTCGATCCGAGATAATAGAGGTGGGCACCCCGTGCCTCGAAACAACTTCCTTGAGGTATACTTCTGCAAGAGTTGAGAATTTATCCGTTTCTTTGATGGCCAAGAAGTGCGCAGACTTTGTGAGTCGGTCCACGATCACCCAAATTGTATCATTTCCGTGCTGGGATCTAGGCAGACCAGTAACGAAATCCATGGAAATTTTCTCCCATTTCCATTGTGGTATCTCTGGTTGTTGGAGTAGGGCTGAGGGTTTCTGGTATTCCGTCTTGACTCTCGCACAAGTCAAACACTTGCTGACGTAAGTTGCTATGTGGGCCTTCATGCTAGGCCACCAATACGTAGTTTTGATATCGTGGTACATCTTATCCGAACCAGGGTGTACCGAGTAACGAGACTTGTGTGCCTCATCCATCACAAGCTCTCGTAGGTTGCTATAGAGTGGGACCCAAATGCGTCCCGTTACGTAGTATGCACCGTCTTCCTTTTGTTCCAATCGTTGCCTTGAGCCGCGTAGGGCTTCAGCCCTGACGTTTTCTGGTTTCAATGCCTCTATCTGAGCGTCTCGTATTTGAGAAGGAAGACTAGAATGTATAGTGAGCTGTAAAGCTCGCACGCGCTTAGGCGCAGTGTCCTTTCGACTGAGGGTGTCGGCCACCACATTGGCTTTGCCCGGATGGTACTTGATTGCACATTCATAGTCGTTTAATAACTCGACCCACCTTCGTTGACGCATGTTTAGCTCCTTCTGCTTGAAGATGTGCTCGAGACTTCTGTGATCGGTGTAAACGGTGCACTTGGTACCGTACAGGTAATGTCGCCATATCTTAAGTGCAAAAACAACAGCTCCCAGCTCTAAATCGTGTGTAGTGTAGTTCCTTTCATGAACTTTAAGTTGTCGTGAGGCGTAAGCTATAACCTTATCCCATTGCATCAGTACACAACCAAGACCCTAAATTGATGCATCACAGTAGACCACGAAGTCGTCTGTGCCCTCTGGCAAGGAAAGGATAGGTGCACTGCAAAGTCTATCCTTTAAGTGTTGGAACGCTAATTCCTGTGCATTTCCCCATCGATAAACAATGCCTTTCTGCGTCAGTGAAGTGAGAGGCTGTGCAATCTTGGAAAAATCCTTAATGAACCTCCTGTAGTAACCTGCCAAACCCAAGAATTGGCGAATTTCCGTTGGTGTACGAGGTGCAGGCCAGTTCTTGATCGAGTCCACCTTGGATGGATCAACGTGAATCCCATCCTTGTTTACCACATGGCCTAAGAAATGGACCTCACGAAGCCAGAAGTCGCATTTCGAGAACTTCGCGTAAAGCTGTTCTGTTCGCAGGAGTTCCAAAATAAGTCGTAGATGTTGCTCGTGTTCCTCCTGACTCTTGGAATAGATCAGGATGTCGTCGATGAAGACTATAACGAACTTGTCCAGGTAAGGCTTGCACACCCGATTCATCAAGTCCATGAAAATAGCAGGTGCGTTTGTCATCCCAAAAGGCATAACCAAAAACTCATAGTGTCCGTAACGCGTTCTAAAAGCTGTTTTGGAGACGTCCTCTTCTCGGACTCTCAGCTGGTGATATCCCGATCTCAGATCAATCTTTGAATAGTAGCTTGACCCTTGCAGTTGGTCAAACAAGTCGTCAATACGTGGTAGAGGGTAACGATTCTTCACCGTCACCTTGTTGAGTTCCCGGTAGTCGATACACATTCTGAAGGTACCGTCTTTCTTCTTCACAAATAGCACTGAAGCTCCCCAAGGCGAAGAGCTAGGACGAATAAAACCCTTATCCAAGAGTTCTTGTAGTTGCGTAGAGAGCTCTTCCAACTCTGATGGGGCTAAACGATAAGGTGCACGAGCTATAGGCGCAGCTCCAGGAGCTAGTTCAATCTGAAACTCGACCTGACGATGAGGTGGAAGGCCAGGTAATTCCTCAGGAAATACCTCAGGATAGTCGCGTACAATTGGAAAATCTTCTATCTTCTTCTCTTTCTCCGAGGTGTCCGTAACGAGAGCCAAAATGGCAGTGTGGCCCTTTCGTAAGCACTTCTGGGCATTAAGGAAAGAGATGACGTTCTCAACAGCACCCCTCTTGTCGCCACGAACCAGGAGAGGTCCATTACCGGAATTAGGAATACGAACAATCTTCTCGTTGCAAAGGATCTCTGCTCGGTGTTGGGATAACCAATCCATCCCAATGACAACGTCGAAACTACCCAAGACGATAGGAATGAGGTCGATAGAGAAGGTCTGGTTAGCAAGAACAAGTCTACAACCCTTGACTACGTGTGTGGCCTCTAAACTCTTACCATTTGCTAGCTCTACAATGTGCTTGTTGTTCAAGGGTGTTGGAATACGCTTAAGCATTCGACTAACTTCTAGTGACATGTAGCTAGTATCGGCACCCGAATCAAATAAAACTGTAACATAAAAGTCGTCGAGAAGGAACTTACCTGCCACAACATTGGGGTCATTCCTTGCTTCACCTTGGCTAATCACGAACGCCCGCCCCCTGGCTCCATTGTTGTTGTTGTTCCCATTGTTACCATTCCCCTGATTGTTGTTGTTGTTCTGGTTCCTGTTCAGTTGAGGACAATCTCTCTTGAAGTGGCCTTCAGCTCCACACTGAAAGCACCCTTTGTTATCACCTTGCTGCTGCTGCTGGCGCTGGTTCTGTTGAGCTTGTTGACGATTCTGATTGGCGGGATACAAGCTCCTGCAATCCTTTGCAGCGTGACCTGGCTTGTTGCACCGATGACAGTTACCCCTGGAGCATGGCCCGCTGTGGTGCAGGCTGCAGCGATTGCACTTGGGGTGATTCCCTTTGTACCCACCATGACTTTGGCCACCAGATGATTGCTGACTAGGGCTCTTGTAGTCATCAGTCTTTCTCTGCTGAGACTGGGACTGAACAAAAGCAGAACCCTTACTTGAAGCTCCATCCCATTTCCGTTTGTTGTCACCAAGAGCACCTGAAGTAGTTGCAGCACCTATGCGCTTTGGCAACCTGTTCTGCTCCACCGCCTGATCCGTGAGACGGTGAGCCAATTGAACGACTTGCTGGATAGTGGCGAGGTTTGCTGAAGTCACATGACTTTGGATTTCTGGTACCAAGCCCTTGAGAAATAGTTCGATGCGTTTGATGGGAGGATCCACCATAGTAGGACACATAATTGCCAGTTCGTTCGACCTTTTCACATAAGCTTCAATCTCTGACCCCGTCATCTTGAGGTTGAAGAACTCTACCTCCAGTTTGTGAATTTCATCACGATTGCAGTACTCCTCTTTGATCATTTCCTTAAAGTTGTTCCATGGGGTGGCGTTAGCAGTAACCAACCCCAACATTTGAACCTGAGCATTCCACCACGTGAGGGCTAAACCCTCGAGAGTACCAGTAGCATACTTCACCCTGCACTCTTCAGGGCATTCACACATTTCGAACACAGATTCTAGTTTCTCAAACCAATGGAGGAGGCCCACGGCTCCTTCAGTGCCGCTAGAAGTAGTTGGTCGGCAGTCCATAAAAGTTTTGAAGGTGCACACAGGTGGCTGAACATGTTGACCTATCGAGGGTGAAAGAAAAGACAGAGTTTAACACAAAGGTTGGTTCACGAGAGTAGGATCTAAAGATCCTAGAATGGGTTTGGACTGCAGGATGTACCTCCTGCGTGCGCAGCTGCCAGTGCCGCAGCAACTCGTTCGTTAATCAGAGCCGTCAACTGGGCTTGTGTCATGTTTACGCGTCCAGACATGATCTTCACATCAAGAGGAACGTGAGTGAGAGGGGTTCGCGAAAATGCGATGACAAAAGAGAGTAAGCACACACGTTTTCAAGCAACAGTAGTTATACTAACCAAGCATACCATGAGCAATGTACTATGTAACAAACAAGTAGGCAATATATACATAGATCATATCACCTAGAATGTCGAGCCTTGCATGTGGAGTGAAGCGTCGTTGTGGATCGTAGAGCACTGTACAGGTTATAGTCTGATTTTAATAAAACTTTTTCCCCTTATTAAAACCAAGTTCACTATAACCAATGGCTCTGATACCAATCTGTCACCACCCCAAAATCCACCTGCGGAATACCACCGCTTGGAGGTGTGACTGACCAGGATCCAGCCACCAATCATATTGAACATGCAAGTTAAAATATATAAAAGTTTAACCAATACAATTGGTGTCCAAACAAAACATAGTTAAGTTGCAAGCGGAAGCATAATGTTTAAAACCGTAACATAAGTTTAATTGTTTCAAAGTTTAACATGGCACACATCTGTCCATGTCCCACAACGATCCTCCTCCATGCAAGCTCCGGCTAAGTACCTATTGACCTGCAAAGCATGTAGTAACGAGTCAACAACAAGTTGAGTGAGTTCACAGTTGGGTGTTCGTTTTAAGTTGTTTTGAAAACAGTTTCCTTTATCTGGCATCCTGCCGTGGGGGTTACCCCATAGTTGAAAAACGTGACTTGTTCATTCCCGGTTACTCTGGCAATCCAGCCGTGGGGGCTACCCCTTGTTAGTTATCTGGCATTTCGGCCGTGGGGGCTACCCCATGTATACACTAGACTCGTTACCATATCGACTGCTGACTGTAGTCATGTTTATGTGCCCTGAAACTGTCAATGTCTATCATCATTGACGTACCCCAGATCCATTAGTTCACGCTCGTCCTCTGCGGCACGGTGTGAGGTTTGTCAGACCTAAATAGCGCTATCTAACTAATGACCCGCTCACCATTGGCCCGGCGATTATGTCGATATAAAAATGGAGGGACTTCGTGATAGAGTTTTTGTCTAGTACGAGTTATCTGTCCATAAGGACGAGGAATTACATTCCTGAACCGATACTGTCCTACCCAAGAAAGGACGAGGAATCCATGTTCCTTAACCCCATTCCCAAACCCCTGGGAATCCCATGCTTTGTAGATGGTGTGAACTCACCTTGGTTTGCTCGGCAGATACACAGAAAGGTCAATCAAGTTGTAAGTGGTCAACTACGTCCTAACATAGATACCATTCATGTCAGGTTCATATCCAAGTAGTGCACGTATGTTCTACACGTATTGTACACAAGTAACAATCATGGCATACATGTCTAGCATGGCAGTTCAACAACAGTTCGTAACAAGTTCCACAGTAACATTCACGTAACAACCAAAGTCCAAGTGTGCGGCCCAAACAGTTGGGCTCGTACTAGCATGCATGTCCAAAACAGTGCACGACATACACAATTAACAATACACAGAAAGTCCATACATTCGGCCCACTAACTTAGGCCCGTAACTATGCAGGTCCAACAGAACATACATAATTAGGTGGTCTCGAGTCGAGACTATAGATCTCGAGTCGAGACTGTGCGGTCTCGAGTTATACCTACGAGTTCTCGAGTCGCAAACTGTGGAGGTCTCGAGTCATGCACGTTCTGGTCTCGAGTCGCACCCGGACTCATAACCGTGGTTTCGAGTCATGCTGTTTTGTGTGAGGGAGCTGTGGTCTCGAGTCGAGACTAGAGGTTCTCGACTCGCAACCTTGTGTCGAAACCGTGATCTCGAGTTGTTATGTGATGATCTCGAGTCGAGACCGAAGGTCTCAGCTGGAACATCTGCTGATTTCCGACATTGTACTAAACCAATAGGATTTCACTGTTGTGATTTTTATGTACTATCCAATGAGGTTCTACAAACATGATTGTCTAACAATTAACCAAAATGGATCAAACAAGCATTTTCAAATATTATCCAATCTTCATACCATATTCAACACATATTCATCTAGTTCATCTTTAAGGTTTTCATCTTAAACAAACATGCTCATTTAAACCGATTTATGCTAGCATAATCCACCTAGTTTAATGCACCATCGATCCTCATCATTCACACACCCAACCGAGAACATACTAGCACCATATTCAAACATTATTCTACTTATTCATATGTCAAGTTAGCATGATCATTAACAAACCACTCTATTCTTCCTAACCATGACTTTATCTAGAAATCAAGCATCTACATCATAGATGAACAACAACAATCTTCATGTATTTCATGATTCTTACGCATTAGGTCAATCAAGATCGTACAAAAGAGGTTAAGCATATGTTTCATTCATCAAGCACACATGACATCTAGCACACATATAACACCTATGACGCATTAGAACACTAACCGGTAAAGACTCGAAGTGTGAGGGTATGAAGAGTCGATGGGTGAGCTTCCGAGTGATGATTCCAAGCTTGAATATAGCCGAGTGTCCTTGTTATCACCGGTTTGGTCCGATAGAAAAGGGGAGGAGGTCTTGTAGTTCTAGGGTTTTAGTGAGGGAGAGAGTGTGTGAGAGTGTAAGGGAAAAAGGTGGATGGGGGTTTTATACCCGGTTTGGGTGGTGCACCCTACAAGGGTTTCGAGTGGGCTCAAAAGGGGTGTATGGCCCAGTCCGGCCCAACCGTTGCTGTTTACTCGAGACCGCATGGTCTCGAGTCGGGTCCTTGTGTCTCGGGTCATTTAAACACACGCATACATACAAGCACAACACAAAATCACATAAGTTCACTTATAGCATTCATTAGACCAACATGTTAACTAGTCACATACATTCAAGCATGTTACATCGAGATACAAAGAAAGGTTTTAAATTTCGATTTATTGACGCCACCTTTGACCGATTAGAAGATTACAAAACTACTAACCAATGTAGCAAAAAAAGGTTTATCACCACGACATTACAAGATTACAAAACTACTAATCAACAATATTAAACCGACTCCAATCCTCCCATGTTATTGACGCCACCTTTGACCGATTTTTTACCCATAGATACGCCATTGATTTTATCTCATCAAGAATCTTCGTGCAATTCGGAGTAGCTTGCCTGAACACCACATCATTCCTTAGCTTCCAAATGCTCCAAAAAGTTACCAGGATCACAGCGTGCAATGCTTTCCTTTTCTTGCTCAAACCCGAACTGAACTCGTGTAGAGAAAGTAAATCATTTATGCCAAACGCGAAGATCGGAGGGATCATACACCATCCCACGAGATTCTGCCAAACCGTTTGCGCAAATTGACATGATACGAAAAGATGCTCGCTAGTCTCTCCATGATCTCCACACAGCACACACATTTGATTTTGGACCGGTATATTTCGAACCGACAAAGCTCCTTTAGTCGGCAACCGATCCATCTCCGCTCTCCATGTCACCATTCCACCTTCTTCGGGACCCAGTTGTTCCATTCAAAAGCTTTAATGGGGTGGGAACGATTAAACGAACTAAGAGTCTTTTTAATACTAGCGACACTAAACGAACCAGTTTCCTCGAGTTTCCAGACCCACTTATCCCTACCCGGACTCAGTATCATCCCACCGATTATACCCAAAACCTGTTGTAGCTGATTATCTTCAATTCCCTCCAATACGGGCCGAACCCAAGCCCAATAAAACTCCAATCCGCCTTCGCCGATACCCATACGGTCAGCCACCGAGCATTCTTTGTTTGTTTCAGCTTTGAATAATTCTGGGAACTTTATATATAATGGACTTGGATCAGCCCAGCTATCCAACCAAAAAAAGATATTCTTGGCATTTGCCAATACGCTGAAGTAGCGTTTTTCAGGTCAATATCAGCGTTTAACAAGACATGCCGAATGCTACAAATATTTTTCCACGGGCCAGCTATTGAATTCTTGACCGGAATGTCATTCCATGCCCTTGAATTGTGGTGAATTGCCTAAATTACCCTTCTCCACAATCCTTTCTTTTCCGTTTTAAACCTCCACCACCATTTTGCCAACATTGCCAGGTTTGCATCCCTGAGTGAGCCAAATCCCAGCCCCCCGTATTCTATAGGAGCGATTGTTTTTTCCCACGCCACCCAATTCATTTTAGCTTTTTCTTCCGATCCTCCCCAAAAGAACACCCTTCTGATCCTATCCAAAGATTCTAGGACTTTTATTGGTGTTTTAAACAATGAGAAATAGTAGGTTGGTAATGAATTCAACACCGATTTGATTAGTGTTATTCTTCCACCATATGATAAAGTTTTTGCTTTCCAAATCGAAAGCCTATTTTTAAAGATTTCTATCACCGATTTCCAATTACGAGCTAGATTCATATTGGCACCAACTAAGAGACTAAGGTGTTTAAACGGGAACGTACCTTGTTTACACCTCAACCATTGCGCCATATTTTGGACTTCATGTTCACTTATCCCAACACCATAAATGCTACACTTTGCAAGATTCACTTTTAAACCTGAAACTAAGTAGAAGCATCTTAGCATCCTCCGAAGGTTATTGATGTTTGACGAAGACCACTCTCCAACAAACATGACATCATCCGCATGTAATACGGACCATCACTAGAGACTTTTATCCCGTTGAACAAACCGACGGATTCAGCTTTTTTCATCATACTAGTCAAAGCTTCCATGGCCATTACAAATAAAAATGGAGATATTGGGTCCCCCTGACGAAGCCCACGAGAGCAGTCAAATTCCCTTGTAGGTGAACCATTTACAAGAACCGAAGCTTTAGCAGAATATAGTGTAGCCATTACCCAAGCTCTCCATCTACTCGGAAAATTCATTTGTGTCATCTTCGAGTTGAGAAATGCCCAGTTAACAGAATCATAGGCCTTACTGATGTCAACTTTAAAATACATCCCACTCCGCTTATACTTTTTTAGCCAGCTCAAGACTTCATTAAGTATAAGTGGACCATCTATGATATTTCTCCCCGCCAAAAATGCCGATTGTTGTTCAGAAATTAAATTCCCCAACACCCCTTTTAAGCGATTTACAAGCACCTTAGATATTACTTTATTGATCACACCAATTAGGCATATTGGACGGAAGTCCGCTGGGCCAACTGGATCCTTAACTTTTGGAAACAAAGCAATAAAAGAAGAAGTGCAACACTTATTAAGCGAGCCCACCTCATAAAATCTATTGAACAATCCAATGATATCATCCCGGAGACCTGACCAACACTTTTTGATAAACTTAAAGTTAAATCCATCTGGCCCCGGTGCTCGATCCCCATCACATTCCCAAACGGCTGCTTTAATTTCCTCCACCGAAAATGGCCTTTCTAGCATGACTGCCTCAGAATCAGAGATAGTAGCTAGATTAGGACACACCAACTCCGGCCTAATTGGCATAGGTTCGGTAAACTGGTTCTGAAAAAACACAAACAAGGATTCTTTGATGGATAACGGATTCGTAACCCAAACGCCATCAATCATCAGCCCATTCAATCTATTCGGACTGATATTAGAGTTAATAATATGATGAAAAAATGAAGAATTTTCATCCCCCTCGATAGCACATCTAGATCTAGATTTTTGGCGTAAATCTAAATGCTTTATCTGGTCAAACTCTGCCACAAAATTTCTGCAATCCGCTCTTTCAGCCAATTCATCATCCAATAGCATTCTTTCCTCCGCCAAGTTTTCAATAAACGCCAACCTACTCTTTTCCTCCGCTAAGTTATCAATAAACACAATGGATTGTAAAATATAACGCAATGCCGACAAATATAACACAATGCCGAGGAAAAAAGACAATGAATCACAAAAAAAAAAAAACACAATGACGCAAATTAAAAAAAAAAAACACAATTCCAAATAAATAGACACAATGTTTCAAACAAAAATTCTAAAATTAAAAGCTAAAAATCCAAAAGCAAAACCTAAAATCTAAGATTATAGAGTTCAATAAGACGGTTAGAATACCTCTAGAAGAGTTTAATCGAAATTCGTTTGATACCTTTCCTATGACTTCTTATTTTTAGAAGAGTATATGTTTAAGCCCTTCCCTATATACATCTTTGTTTAAGTTTTATTTCCATGTTGTTCACAATACTAACATTAGCATCGTTTTTTCAACGTATACTTTTTATGTGAACTAATAGTTGTAGAAGTGTTGTTTTAATTTGTATACTTTTTTATCATAAGGGGGTCAGGGGTGGTGTGTGATATCACACCGTGATGGTGTATGATATCGTGATACATCGCCGCAAAGGGGTGTATCACGCGTGATGGATGGTTGAGTGTGATACACATCCCGGCGTGATTTGTGTGTATGTTGAAAAATTTAGCTGTTGGCAACGGCTATATATCCGGCCAAAAAATAAAATAAAAACTAATTTTTACCTTATAAGTACATCTAACCTTTACCCATTTTATACACTACTAATTACCTCTCAACTCTATAAAAATTCTCTATTTTCTATAAAAATTCTCTATTTTTATAGTTTTTGAAAAAATACCAATGAGGTTTAAATATCCAATTGTCCGATTCCGTCGAAGAGTAGCTTTTTATTTTAGTTTTTAAGTATGAGTATTTATTTTTGGTTCTATTTTTATTTAATTTAATGTATTTTAAAAATGTTGGTTTTTATTTAATTTAATTTTATATTTTATTTTTTTATATTTTATTTTAATTAAAAAATTTAAAAACAAAAAAGTAAGTGATGAAACATGATGATCATTTCAAGTGTGATTAGTGAAATGTGATCGAATAAAGTCTCAAATAGTCATCGAGTGTGATAGTGTAATGGGTGATAGAGTGTGATAAGACTAAAGGGTATGGTTTGGCCCATCCCCACGGGGATGAGCCTCCACGTAGGCGCCACGTAGGCGGCTCGTGGGGGATGGGCCTCCATGATAATTGAGAGGGATGGAGGATGGGGCTACCCCACCTCATTATTTTATTATTTCCTAAGTTTTAATTTAATTAGCTAATAAAAACTTTATAAAAATTAAAAAATACAACATAAAACAACATAAATAATTTCATTTCATAACGCAAAAAAAAATTACATTTCCTAAAAAAAAAATATTACATTTCCTAAAAAAAAAATTACATTTCCTAAAAAAAAATTACCGAAAAATAAAAATAAAAAATTACATTTCCTAAAAATGAAAAAAAACCTACGACGTCCACTTTTTCTTCACCTCTTCCTTCATCCTTCGATACACCTCTCGTTCCTCCTCCGGAACCGAGTCGAGATCCAACCTCATTATCCTAAAATCCTCGGTGACGGGTTCGGTTTCAACCGCCTTCCCCTTCCCCCTGTTTTTTTGCGCTTGAGTTCTTTAGGTGGCGATTCGGGGACGACTTCATCATCATCGTCAAGGTGAACCGAGGGTTGTGGTTGGGAAGTTGGCGGTTGCGATTGGAATTGATCAAGTTGAAGCGAGCCGCGTTGCATGAATTGTTGGAATGTTTGGTATTGTTGCATTTGTTGAAGTTGGGACATTTGATTGAAGGCGTTAGGTGATTGTTGGAAACCCGAGAACGTAAATGGTGGAGACCCCCACGAAGAATCCATAGTCGGAGTGTAAGCGGGACTAGAAAAAAAGTTTGGATTGTTCGGGTTGGGATTGTTCGGGTTGGGATCGTTTGGGTTGAATGGATTCATGATGGTAAAAAAAATGAGAGTGTTTTTTTAAAAAAATGGATGATAGAAGGAGAAGATTAGGAGAAATGGATGTGAAATGGTATAAAAATGGATGTGAAATGGATATATATTTAAAGTGGAAAAGAAATTTTTTTTTATTTATTCTATCCGTTAAACAACGGATATATATTTCAAAAGTGGGGCGGCAACTTCGGCGAGAGCTTGCTGGTTTAGCCGGGGTGGGATGGAGGGGGGCGGTGTGGGGGACCGGCGCCGGTCCTTGCCGGGCCTAGCCGGCCCCCATACCTTCCGGTCTAACAATAAACCATCCTCTCCCCCTAATCATATCAACTACTTGAAAAAAAGGTGTTTTTTTTTTGTTTTTTGTATTTTCTTACAGAATTCTTCAAGTAGAAGTAATGTTAGATTTTCTTTTAGGCCTGGTCTATTCGCACACGGCCTTAGTTTTTTTGCACACTCGAAGCGCCCCGCTTTGGCCATAGCGGGGCGCTTTGAGTGTGCAAAAAGACAAAAAGCATTGGCTGGAATTTGTGTTGATTTTTTTTTGAAATAGGTGAGATGTGGGTTAGTTTGGTAGTGTTTTTTGGAGGAAAAAATTGTATTTGAGTTTTATAATGGGTGGCCTTTATAATACGTTGTTTTATAATTACGTTTTTTACGTCATTATTTTTATAGAACGTATATAATATAAGTGCGTCTTTATAAACTGTTAACCTAGTTTATTTTGTTAAATTAAACGAACACGTTAAATAAATTGTACAGAAAACCATAAGAATTAAACGTAAACAATCCAAAACCAACGTGATGTAAATAGAAGATTAACTGCAATATATATATATATATATATATATATATATATATATATATATATATCAGTTTGTACATACAAAACAAAAAGGTACAACTGACTGCATAATACATAACAAAACACTATACAAACAAACTAAGATACTAATCCTCGTGCGGTGGGGACGGTGGGAGGGGAAGTGGAGGCAACCCAGCGAGCTCTCGTAGAGAAACGAGCGTCTCGATGATCCAGTCCTGGCGTGCGGCCTGGCGTCTGAGGCGCCGGTCGAAGTCCCGAGCCACCTCACACGCTACCGGAGGCAGGTCAGCGTAAACGTGCTGCGGGTACTGTGGCGGCTCAGGAGCTGGCTGAACTGGTGGTACCGGGATCTCCTCGATATGCTCCTCCTGAGCCGGATCCTCTAATACAGGCTGAGCCTGAGACTGAGGCTGAGCCTCAGCCTGAGGCTGGCCCGGGAACTCATCGAGTTCCAGAGCCTGTAGCTGAGCCTGCCGAGCGGCCGCCTGCTCAGCAGGAGGGGCCAACACTCCAGGCCTCAACTCAATAACAACCGGGATGACCTCTGGCACCGGCTCCGGCTGCCAAATCAGCCCGTCCATGCCCCTAAACCTCAGACCAACATCAAAGCGACGGGTGATCTGCATGCTAGAAACTGACGCGCGGCCCAACCTGGTAGACGGGACCGGATCGGACAGCAGCGGATCTCCCTCGGGCACGATCCCGAGCGAGCGTGCGATGGCGGTGATGAATGAGCCAGTGTGCACCCACCCGCGGAGCTGCCGGTGGCATGCTGTGGCAAAGTAATCTGCCAGGCAGGCTGCTAGATTGCAGGGCTGGCGGCGCAGTAGGCAGTATAGAAAGAAAAGGTCACTGAGGTTGACCTTCTCCCTGCTGGCACCCCGCGGCACGATAGTTGCCGCGATAACATGCTGCAAGTATCGGAACAAGGGGTCTCTAATGGAGGTGGCCTTTTGCCAGGATCTCCCAAAGGGTCTAATGGAAATGGACCTCCAGAAACTGATAAGCGTCTGCCTGTCCATCATCGTAACCGCCTGCGTATATAAATCAGTATCAAGCTCGGCCTCTGTGTACAAACCTGTATAAACAAATAATATTAAATAAACAATTTGTTGGTGCACTTATGTCTGCACTTTGTCTGTATTCGGTCACAATGTAAAACGATGTCTTTGTTAGTCTGTAAGTTTGACCAAGTCAACCATCCTCCGGTTTGACTTGGCCAAACAGTCAACAGTATGTGTGTAATTTGTTTGGTTCGAAGGATGGTCATCGAAGGATCACTTATATCCTTCGATGATAATGAGCTCGAAAGATGGACCTTCGAGAGATGGACCACGAAAGATCACATCCTTCGTGGTACATGTTGGTCGTTCGAGCTGTTACTGGTCGATAGATGATCCTTCGATCATGCTATCTGATCCTTCGACCGGACCAGCTGTGTTCGGGTATAAATACCCGTGTGTTGTGTTCATTTCGAGAGTGAGACACAGGTTAGACACTTAGACAGATCAGGAAAACACACACACACTAGAGAGAGTTTGCAGAACTGATTTGTAAACATTGAGCTGTAACCGGACCTTTCATACGTTTAATACAAGTGGTGTTAATCGTTGAATATTGTGTGTCGTGCTTTTACGTGTTCTATCTCGGTTTGCTACCTCGGTTGGATTCCGCACAACCGGGTTGGTTTGTACACAAGGATTAGGCGACTAGATCCTCCCCTAGCCGGACCTACAAGTGGTATCAGAGCCTTGGCTCTTATCCTTGTTAAAACCGAGGTGTTCTTGCTGTTTTTCGGGTTTTTGAAAAGTTCATATTTTCTGAAAAACTTGTTAAACTTGTTAAAATCGGCTGTAAACTTGTTGTTTTGCATTATGATGGCTTAAAAACCTTGTTAAAATAAAGCTCACATATTATTTGTTGGTTTTTATTAAACTTTTTAGCAAAATTCGAGTTTCAAAAATCTTCGGTTCATCAGAAAACTCGCATATCTGGGCTGTGTTCTTGACATATTCAAGATTGGTTCTTGTTGAAATACACCTTTTGATCTTAAAAATTTGAAACTTGTTTGTTGTTGGAAGTTGTTTATTTGATTAAAATATTTGGACCTTACCTGGTTGGTGAAAACCTGCATGCTCAGACCTGAAGGATATGGTCTGACCATACTTTCTGCAGAAAGTTTCTACCAACCCGTCAACTTTTCACCAAACTGTCCGATTTGTCAACTGTGTCAGAGCTGGTTCGAAAGATATCCTTCGAAGTCGAAAGATAATCTTTCGACCAAAGGAGGTTCGACAGATAGTTATCCTTCGAGCATCCTTCGAAGTGTGAGACTTATCTTTCGTTCCAAGGAATACTTTCGAAACTTATATCTTTCGGTCCACTGCTCATTTTCGAAAGACTAGGATCCTTCGACTGGGGAGTCTTTCGAAGTCATCTTTCGTGTGTATCTTTCGGTCTACAGTATTTTTTCGAAGGATAAGGATCTTTCGGTTGGAGAATCCTTCGAAAACATTGCTCGAAACTCAACAGATCTTTCGAACCCTGTTGATCCTTCGAACAGGTGTGGATCTTTCGATCATCAGTCTGTTTGTTCTTGACAGTTTGTGTTTTTTTTTCAAGTGTCTTTCGACAGGTATCCTTCGGCTAATCAAAAATGAATCCAAGGTGGAATACTTTGGTAAATACAGATATGTATTTTGGTACTCCGTCATCTTCCGCACCGGTATCTTCACAAGCTAATGCAATTTCTACCCGTCAATGGGCATTTGTATCAAATCAAGTTCCAAGTGTTCAAAGCATTCTTTTAAGCGAAAGCGAAACTGGAAGTTTGAATAGACCTCCAAAGTTGATGCATTTATATGAATATCCAGGATGGATTGATAGATTTCATACATACGTTCTTGGTCAAAATACAGAATTGTGGTTGCGGTTCATCACAGATTTCGATCAAACGATAGAGGTTGCCGCATCATCTGCTGCTACGTTTAGAGATCTCTCGGAAGATCAGAAGAAAGTCTATGATCTAGAAAAGAAGGCATACGCAATTCTCACTCAGGCCTTAAGTAAAGATATCTATCATCAGTTTGTCAGTTATAAGACTACAAAAAGGTTGTGGGACGCGTTGAAGACAAGGGGCGTGGGAAATGAAGCAACACGTCAATTGAGAAAAGAGTTGCTAAAGAAAGAGTTTGATGGCTTTACTTGTATGGAGAATGAGTCGTTGGGTGATTTGACAAGTCGATTTAATCACTTGTTGACTGAATTGACAAACTTTGGGGTAGCTACAACTCCTGTAGAGATTGTGAAAAGGTTTGCAGATGCGTTGCCGCCTCAGTGGAATACGTTCTTGGAAATCATGAAGTACAATGGTACTTTAGCCACAATGAGTTTCAACGACTTCGTTCAAATTCTAGAAAACAAGAATCAGGAAGAGACTCTGAAGGCAAAAAGAATTCCCGTGCCTCAAAATCCTGAAATGTATTTTGGAGCCACTAGCACTTCTACAAAACCTTCTTCGCATGCTCCAATTCAAACAGCCTTTGTGACTAGCACAGATATGTATGGTAATACTATCCAAGTGCCGGTTCCTCCGAAGACAGACATGTATGGAAATCTGCTAGAACCAGTTCCTCAACAGCAACAACAAAGCCAACGACCTCTCAGACCAACTGATATGTTCGGAAATCCTTTACCAACAACTGATATGTATGGGAATCCACTTCCTCCTCCTCCTGTTCAATCTGCCGTACCAACAGACATGTACGGGAATCCACTTCCTCCTCAACAGCAAGCATGCTATGGAAGTACATCATCTACTGGTCAGCAATCAAAGCCAAATACAGTACGGCTCGACACCTCAAGCCTTTCTAAAGTTAGTGTGGAAGTAGCAAAGGAACACATGGAGCTGCTAAACACTGTGGTGAGCGCATACTGTGGTTTAGTAGAAGGTCAGATTGGCAACATTAATCTGACTCAAGAAGACTATCAGCAGATAAACAAGGAAGAGATGGAGATGATGGATATTAAGTGGGCCTTTGCCAGTGCTGTTAGGCGAGCAAAGGATTTCATGGAGAGAACGGGCCGAACCAGCTTGGAAAGCAAGAAAGACACCAAGTATGGGTTCGATAAACAAGCGGTTAAATGCTTCAACTGTGGTGAACGTGGCCATTTCAAGCGTGAATGTACAAGGCCATCTCAACATGGGAACCAGAATCCCTTCAGAGGTCAAGGCAACCAGCAGAACCAGAACAGGAACAATGTTCGCACAATGGTACCTGTCAACAATCAGACTCAGGCAGGACCATCAAATGCCAATCAGGCACTTGTGGTTCAGATAGATGAAGGCTGTGATTGGTCAATCCAGTTGGGAAACGATGCACCAGATGGAACCGCTTGTTTTGCTGAAGTGGTTAATGATCTTAAACACGCCAGTGGTGGAGAATCTTCCACCAATGGTGATGTATCTTCTGAGGATGAAGACTCTTCCGGTTATAGTGGTAGCTCGGATGAAGAATCCTCAACTTCAGGCAATGATCAGGTGGATGACATAACAAGTGCGTCAGTCGATGCTGCTGATTTTGATGAGCTTTTGGAGGAAGCTGCAGCAGGAATTCAAAGAAGATCTATTTTGGTGGATCAAGCTGCTTATTCTTCGTCTTCTCTCCATTCAGCCTTTATGGCGAATGTCGACAGTTCATCAAGTCAGGTATGTGTCGACGAACCCACTTCTGTTAGCTGTAATAACTGTGATAGCTTGTATGTTAGATGTGCTGAGTTGGAAGCAAACATGTCTGAGTTTCAAGGCAAACACGATGCTTTACAAGCTAGTTTGTTTGAATTGCAAGACAAACATGTTTCTGTGAATGATAGGTGGTGTGAATTGCAAAGCAAGCATGAGTCTTTGCAAGAGAAATATGATGTGACATTTATTCATAATCAGAAATTGACAGTTGATATTTCAAAGTGCACTGAAGTCAATATGTTTTATGAAAACCATGAAAAGAATTATAAATCAATGATTGAAACATTGAAGAAAGATAAAACAGAGCTGACTAAAATGGTTTCCAGAAAACAAACTGACATTAATTTGTATATCACTCGTCTTGAGGTGATGCAAAAAGAAATGGCTTGTGTTAAAACAGAAAGTGAGGCGATCCGACTCAAGTTAGACAGTTATTTGAGTTCTAGCTATGTGTTGGATCACATCATTGATGTTCAGAAAGAGAAAAAGGATGTCACATGCATAGGTTACAAGAAATGTCCACCACCCGTGAGAAACAATTTTGATGCCTTGCCTGATGAGGAGTACAGAACTCACTTTGAACCATCTGTTCCTCTAGATGTTAATGAATTTGCAGCAGGACTCGGATACAAGAAAGATGTATCGTCAGATTCAGATGTGTCAGCAGATACATTTGTAACTGCTGAACAGAATCAGGATCCTCCAGTTGTTGTTGAGGATGCTGATTCTTCTGATGATGAGTCTGATGATACTGATTCGGAAAAGTCTGATGCAGTAATCAAAGAAGAGGACATACCTCTTGAGAATCATATCCTATGTGATCCTCCCACAAAACCTGCTAAGACTGTTCCAACCGAGTCCACATCAGCAAAAGAGTCGGAGAGTGTGGATTTGCTGTACACTCTTGTTGGTGATGATAAAATCTATTCAGACAAAGATTTTCCTATTAAAAATGTTAATCAATCTTTAATCAGTAAAGTCTTTGAAAATTCGACAAGTAAGTTTTTGGGAAAGACAGGACCACATGTTACAGTCACACAGTGTCCTCCTATCCCAAAGGCTGAAGTCAGAAAACAATTTGGGAATAAGAAATTACCAACAGTGCCAAAACAGCAGAACCATACCAAACCAAAAGGTAAGGCACCGGCTCAAAATCAAAGGAAGCCGAATCAGAAGAAGAAGAAGAATGTGAACTTTGTGAAATCAATGGGAACGGACAAAATTGAAAAGTTTGCAAATCAATCTAACCTAAGTTTTGTCCAAAAGGCAACAGTGATGAAAAGGAATGAACCAAGTAGTTCAAAACCTAGTACCTCGGGTTCACAAAGTTCATCATCGGCAAGACGACCACATGATACTTCGGGGTTTGTTGAACGAAGATCATGTTTTGAATGTGGTACAATTGGGCATATCATTCGAAATTGCCCGTATCTTCATAAGTTAAAAGGAAAAGATGATGATCCCCGTGGCCCAACTGACCGCAGGCAATCTGTCTCTGTAAAACAAGATCCCCGACTCATAAGAGAAAGGGAAAAGAAACAGAAACGCCAACAGGTCAAGAAAATTGAAAAGGCAATTAAGACCGATGTGGTTCACAAACCATCTGTTTCAGTTAAACCAGATAATTCAAAGTTTTCAAAAACTTCAAACAATCAAACTGGTAAAACTCAACAGACCTGGAAACCGAAAACGGTCACTGAATCAGGGGGACCATCAAAATTTCCGAATCATCAAAAGGTGGAAGTTATTGTTGTTGATAAGAATGGAAGACCCAAGACCACAATGGCTTGGGTCCCCATCTCCAACTAATCGATTGAGTTGATGTGCAGGGTGTTCCAGGAGGAACTATCAGTAGTCATTGGATTGTTGATAGTGGGGCATCCAGGCACATGACAGGCGACATGAAGCTTCTCTACGACGTCAAATCTATTAGAGGAGGTTATGTTGCTTTTGCTGGAGATAAGGGCGGATATATAACGGGTGAAGGAATGATCTCCAACGGGGTTGTTAGCTTTGACAAGATCAACTTTGTGCAACAACTTGATCACAATCTTCTTAGTGTTTCTCAAATTTGTGACAAGCAGTTCTCAGTACACTTTGATGCTAATGGATGTTATGTGCTGAAACCCGGCTTCAAAATTCCAAAAGAATGGATTCTCTTGTCGGCTCCAAGGATAAATGATCTGTATGTCCTTGATATGAGCCAAGCTATCACAATGTCTGCACAAGCAACATGTTTCGTTTCCAAAGCCACGGAAAAAGACACAATCTCTTGGCACAGACGAATGGGTCACATTCACTTACGCAAAATGAATCATTTGGTATCAAATGAATTGGTGAATGGTGTTCCTCTTAAAAATTTCCATCTTCAAGACGTCTGTGTTTCGTGCCAGAAAGGAAAACAAACGAAGAAGCGACACCCTACAAAGAAAGTCAACACGGTGGCTGTTCCTCTTGAACGTTTGCACATGGATTTGTTCGGTCCTGTCAAACACAAAAGCATTAGGAATGATCAATATTGCCTCGTGATTACTGATGATTATTCAAGATTTTCGTGGGTGGCGTTCATGGCACACAAGAGTGAAACCTTCGGTATTATCAAAAACTTGATCATTCAGATTGAGAATCTTTACAACTTGAAGGTTAGGCGGATACGTAGCGACAATGGTACTGAATTCAAAAATCATGCCATGGCGGAGTTTTGCACTTCAAAAGGTATTCTTCACGAATTTAGTGCAGCTTATACTCCTCAGCAGAATGGCGTCGCTGAACGTAAGAACCACACATTGATCGAGACTGCTAGGACTATGTTGGTAGAGTCGCAGCTGCCCATTCCATTCTGGACTGAAGCTGTGTCCTCTGCATGCTATACTATGAACCGAGTCCTTACAGTCAAAAGGCACAACAAGACCTGCTTTGAGCTTATCAACAAACGGAAACCAGACTTGTCTTATCTTGAACCGTTTGGAGCTCCTTGCACTATTATCGATCCTAATGGAAAGTTCGGGGCAAGATCAATCGAGGGATACTTTCTTGGGTATTCCACCCCAAACTTAAGAGTCTGGAATCTAGAGACTAAAAGGGTTGAGGAATGGTCTGAAGTCAGAGTACAAAGGCACACTTTACCAGTCAGAAATCCTGGTCAGCCTTGGATGTTTGAGTACGATGACTTTTTCAATTCGATCAATGTTGAAGCCGTTGAGGAAAATGCTGCGGCAAGGATGTTTTTCGAGAGCGACAATGCAACAGATTCACCGTTGGTTCGTCCCATTATAGTCAATCAAGAACCATCTTCGGTGAACAATAATGCTCTCGACAATGAGGATTTTCAAGATGCTACCGAATTGAACGAATCTTCAGAGGATGATGAATTTCTAGATGCAGATCAAGAAGGTCCAACAGCAGTTCATGGTACTTCAGAAGGTACACCTCCAGTGGATGTCCCTAGAACAGCTGAAACTTCTGCATCATCCTCTTCGTCAATTCCGGGACTTGAATTGATTGCTGATCTGAATCTCAACAATCTGGGTACAAATATTCCAGTTCAAGATAATCCAGAAACAAGGATTCATAATACCCATCCTCAACAAAACATCATCGGGAATGTACAAAGTGGCGTTCAAACAAGAAACATGTTGCGAAACAACAACAATGCAGGCTTGTATGCAACTATCCGAGAATCTGGTCAACAGAATGATTGGTCTTTCGCGTGTTATGTCTCACAGGAAGAGCCAAGAACTTGGAAAGATGCTTTGAAAGATAGCTCTTGGGTTGAAGCAATGCAGGAAGAACTGCAACAATTCCAGAAGCTGGGTGTCTGGAAACTCGTAGAGAAACCTGCTGGATACAAGAAGATTGGTACCCGTTGGGTGTTTAAATGCAAAAAGGATGACCGTGGGATCGTTATCCGGAACAAAGCAAGGCTAGTCGTTCAAGGTTTTCGTCAGATTGAAGGAATCGACTACAACGAAGTGTATGCACCTGTTGCACGTCTAGAAGCCATTCGGATCTTTCTGGCCTATGCCTCATTCAAAGGTTTCAAGGTATACCAGATGGACGTGAAGAGTGCTTTCTTACATGGTGTGGTGGAAGAAGAGGTGTACGTCGAACAGCCTCCAGGTTTTGAAGATCCTATCCATCTCGATCGGGTTTGGTTGCTCAACAAAGCTCTATATGGTCTACATCAAGCACCGCGAGCTTGGTACGCAACCTTATCTAATTATCTGCTGGAGAACGGTTTTCGCAGAGGTCTAATCGACTGCACTCTTTTCATCAAAGAACAAGATGGAGATCTTCTACTGGTACAGGTATACGTTGATGATATTATATTTGGTTCTACTAATGATGTTTTGTGTAGGGATTTCGAGCGTGTTATGCAGGATAAATTCGAGATGAGTGCTATGGGGGAAATGACCTTCTTTTTGGGCCTACAAGTACAACAAACCGAGTCTGGGATATTCATCCATCAGACTAAATATGTTGGTGACATCTTGAGCCGGTTCCAGATGTCTGATGCAACGCCCATCGGTACCCCATTGCCACAAAATCACGGAATTACTCCAGACTTGAAGGGTCAAGATGTTAGCCCCTCACACTACCGCGCGATGATAGGATCCCTTATGTACCTCACAGCATCAAGACCAGATATAATGTACCCAACGTGCCTGCTTGCCAGATATCAAGTCAACCCGAAGGCCTCACATCTTGCAGCTGTAAAAAGGATTTTTCGTTATTTGAAGGGTTACCCTGACACAGGTCTGTGGTACCCTAGGGATAATAACTTTGACTTAATCGCATTCAGTGATTCTGATTTTGGCGGATGCAAAATCGACGGCAAATCCACAACGGCTGGATGTCAGTTTTTGGGAAATCGCCTAGTCACATGGCAGTGCAAGAAGCAGACATGCGTCGCTACATCAACATGCGAAGCTGAATACATTGCTGCCTCGAGTTGTTGCTCCCAAGTCCTGTGGATACAACAGCAAATGCGTGACTACGGTTTTGAATTCCTAACTACTCCTATTTACGTTGATAATTCTGCTGCATTACAGATCACTAAAAATCCTGTGCAGCATTCAAAGACTAAGCACATCGACATTAAATATCACTTCATACGTGATTGCTTCGAGAAAAGGCTAATCGATGTTGCTTACGTCCACACCGATGACCAACGTGCCGACCTTTTTACCAAAGCTTTTGACAAATCAAGATTTGAATATTTATTATTGGTAAACGGCATTAAGGTCAAGCAAGAGTAAAACCAACATCGGAAAATCATTTTTGTAAATATCTTTGTGTTTTAAATTTGTCTTAGTTTATTGATTTTAGGGGGAGTAAATCCAAAAATTTGAAAATCCAAAAACATCGAAAAAATTTCAAAAACACAAAAACAATAGAAAAGCAAAAATGAGTTTCCTGGCGAGCAAAAGAGAAAATGATAGTACATCAGTGGTCTATCTAAACCTCTTTTAACCTTAAATGAAAAACGATAAGCAGCTCTATATAAGATGTATCGGTAGGCTCACAATCATTTTAAAGTGTGCAGGGTGATATAAACTTAAATCGACTGAAGACTGGGTGGGAACCATTCATTGGCATATGGTCTTAGTACCGAAATTTCGTTTGAGAGATTGCCGAGGTTCTGAGATATTCGGTCTTTATGCTGCTTATCATCTGGGTATCATGGTTGTATCCTTTACCGAAAAATAACGGGGACGCAAGTCTAGATCTTCCATGATACTATACATACGTGTACATATTTCATACTGCATACGACCTCAATAAGTGATCAACAATCACATGTCCAAACAAATAAGTGATAATATATCACAAATTCTTTCCGGGTGTCAAGTTCGTCTCTCTGCTGTACGAAAGTACTGACCTGTTCACGGACTTGCTCCTGTGCCCTCATGCATTGAAAACCAAGTTCCTCATCAATAAGTGATTCTATCACATAGGGCTTGGTTTTCAAATCAAAATAAGTGAGAATCTCACATCATATACGGTCAAACAGATGATAATCGGTATACTCACCGGTAAGATGAACCCTCGTGCATACCTTGATACGGGAATGTGTCGTGATGTGGATGAACACCGGTCGGTAAGTATAAATCATACCTTAACGTATCCCCTCGTCATGATTACAAATGATAAGTTGAGTTTAAGTGGACAACAATACCGATAATTGTTATAGGATTCTTATCTTAATGTTAACTAAATGAACAAACAAGAGCGTTTTGGCATGACCATACACTGATATGATTCTCTTACCCTCGAAACTCACAAAAAGAATGTCTGTATATATTTATTTACTGCTTTCAGTCTTTACATTTGAAATATTCAAAAATACCAAAAAGATTTTAGGTGTGTTTTAATATAAACTTTATAAAAGCCAAAAAGATTTTATTTCTATCTTATTTTCGATCGTACGATGTTGGAACTCGAGTCTTCGTTACCTGAAACCTGAACGAAAACCGAAAATGACTAAATCTTCATAAACGGTCGAAATTTGCAAGTGTTGAAAGTTAAAATTGAAATTGATAAAAATCTTTAAACTTTCATACTGTCGGACGGTGTTTGTTTTAAACAATGGTCACATGTGTGTCGTTTGCTTATGATATTCCAGGCGGTTGTTCTCATTACGCGTTTAGATTTCTTGCATGTGCAGATTCTAAAGGCTAGGAGAACATGGTCGATGACAAGCTTCGGAATGAAGACACGACGTGAAGGCACTCAAATGACAAAGATGATCGAGTTGCCGCTGACCATCATCAACACCACAAGGATCTCACTTCATAAAGAACAAGACTTTCACGAGCATAACTCAAGGGGGAGCTTATGTTAAGGGATTCCTACATGAAACGGGGAGTTTGTTGATACACTTTCTGCTTTCAAGACGTGAAGACTTTGAAGATCCTCCGACATTGAAGACTTGAATAGAAGTCAAAGACTTGAAGACACGAGAACTTACAAGAATGAAGATCGAGACAAAGCAACAGCTGTTTGTTGATAAGCCAGACAAAGTTACAGCCAAGGGGGAGTTTGTTGGTCCACTTATGTCTGCACTTTGTCTGTATTCGGTCACAATGTAAAACGATGTCTTTGTTAGTCTGTAAGTTTGACCAAGTCAACCATCCTCCGGTTTGACTTGGCCAAACAGTCAACAGTATGTGTGTAATTTGTTTGGTTCGAAGGATGGTCATCGAAGGATCACTTATATCCTTCGATGATAATGAGCTCGAAAGATGGACCTTCGAGAGATGGACCACGAAAGATCACATCCTTCGTGGTACATGTTGGTCGTTCGAGCTGTTACTGGTCGATAGATGATCCTTCGATCATGCTATCTGATCCTTCGACCGGACCAGCTGTGTTCGGGTATAAATACCCGTGTGTTGTGTTCATTTCGAGAGTGAGACACAGGTTAGACACTTAGACAGATCAGGAAAACACACACACACTAGAGAGAGTTTGCAGAACTGATTTGTAAACATTGAGCTGTAACCGGACCTTTCATACGTTTAATACAAGTGGTGTTAATCGTTGAATATTGTGTGTCGTGCTTTTACGTGTTCTATCTCGGTTTGCTACCTCGGTTGGATTCCGCACAACCGGGTTGGTTTGTACACAAGGATTAGGCGACTAGATCCTCCCCTAGCCGGACCTACACAAATAACATTAAATAAACAAATAACATTAAATCAACAAATGATATTAAATATAAAATAATAAATAATATTATTTAAACAAACCTGTATGGACAACAAACTGCCGCACACTCATCCGAAACTCCTGACCGGCAAGACGGAATGTAACCTCGTAGACTGGAAAATCCGGGTCCTCCACGTAATCCGCCGGATGCGGCGCGTATGTAAACGTGGAAAGAAACTCCCACGTAAGCTCAGGGTACGAGTCCTCCATCGCTAACTCAAATAGGCGCGACCAAGGAGTATCTAGTCCAACTATCTCACGCGCCCGCGCGGCCTCTCCCACGGTATCCAACAGGGTCCAGTCTATCCCTACATGCTCCCCAATGGGGATGGCGCGCAACCTCGCGCATCTCCCCCTCGCCCGTGACCCCGGCAGAAACTGCAGGTACAGACATGTCGGCTCTTCCTGCTCTCCCTTATCTCCCTCAGCCTCCATATGCTCAATCTCGTCATCGGAAGAATCCATCCCTGCACGTTGATAAGATAATATTAAATATAAAATAATAAACAAATAATATTATTTAAACAATTTAAATAATAAACAAATAATATTAAATATAATTTAAATAATAAACAAATAATATTATTTATAAAATTTTAAATAATAAACATCATCATCATCGTCATCATACTCAGTAAATCCCACCAATAGCAAAGCAAAGGTAGGGTCTGAGGAGGGTAAGATGTAGACAGCCTTACCTCTACCCCGTAGGAATAGAGAGGCTGCTTCCAGTGAGACCCCCGGCTCGATAGTAGTTTTGCATCAAGCCTTGGACATAAGGCACATAACACTCGGCAATCGAGACAAAGACCGATTAGTGCATGTACCCTTTTGTCTTTCAGCTATCAACGCCACCACATGATGCATGATTAACCGTCCTCCACTTTTAACGTTATTTTCACGAAATTAGTAAAATAACGTTAAAATTAGTGCACTTTTACTTTTGCCCCCCGATGGCCCACACATATATACATTATATGCACATACCGCAAGCGGGGCGTGTTAAATAATAAACAAATAATATTAAATATAAAATAATAAACAAATAATATTATTTATAAAATTTTAATATTATTAAACAAATATTATTAAACAAATAATATTAAACAAATATTATTAAACAAATAATATTTAAAAAAATAAATAAACATGAACCAAAGCGCCGCGCTATGGCCTCGGCGCGGCGCTTTGGTTCTTCACGATGAATAACAGCCCCCCCCCCCAATCGATCCAAACGCCCAAATCAAACAAATATCAAACATTTACAGTTAACCAAAACGATTAAGGGTGTTCGATTTACCTTTTTAGCGGTCGAAAGATTGAAAACGAAGATATCCGGATCGAAGTGTGTGTAATCGCACCTTGTGTGTGTGTTTTGTGTGTTGTGTTGAAGTGGGGGAGAAGCTGCCCCGCTTCAGGTATAACGAGGGACCAAAGCGCCCCGCTTTGGCCATAGCGGGGCGCTTCAAGGGTAAAGCGCTAAGCTTTGGTCATAGCGGGGCGTTTAAGGCCTTTTTTTATTTTTTTTAAATTGTTTTTAATTCACAAACGCGTCGATAATAGTCTAAATTTTACGTTTTTTCCATTATACTTCATTTTTTATTATATATGGACTATACTGCAAGTTCCGGATCAAATCGGTTACGTGTGATGTCTTATTCCGTTATATCGTATCATTTTGGTTTGAAACCACAAGTACTCCTGTGAGAGGTGTTATGTGTATCAGCCGCCTACCGTACATGAACATGACGTATTTTTTCATTAATTGTAGTATTATGATGTATATTGTCATTAATTGTAGTATTATGATGTAACGCATATATTGAACAAACACAAACGTGGTTATTATTAAACACATTTAACCTACATCGTGAACATATGGGGTTACATTAAGGTCAGGGGCACGATACGTAAGCATTTCGTACGCGTTGATCTGATCCCTGTATAATGTGTGCCAGGCTGCTGCGCGCTCTGTTCTGTTCGCTGTCCAGAGTGGGTTTGGGGGAGGCATTGGATAACAACCTCCAAGATCTACATGTATGAAATGCCCATGGTCGACGAACACAACCGCAACCACCAGGTGAGGTTGCTCAGCTTCGTTTGGCCCGCCCAGCAGAGGGAAAATTGTACAGCTCCCACGCATGTCGAAGGTGTGAACAATCACACCGTATCGTTGGGCAATAAGAAACCCCGTGTCAGGCATCGTCATGTAATTTTCGATATCTGCTCGTCCCACCCCCTTGAAATTGATCCGTCTAAGCAGCGCATCATAATGTCCTATGTTTTCCGGATCGAAAAACTGCCTCCAAAGCGATTCGTTCGTACGTAACTCCTTTATAAGTTGTTTCCGGATCATCAAATATGAATTTTGTTTCACTCCTAACCCAACAGCCACCGATCGAAACCCACAATGACCATCTGGTTTCACGTCCTTTATTCTAACGATGTATGGATGGATCACTTCGGGAATCTGAGATGCGTAGTTGCGGATCGCTAGATCCGTCTTAGGACCGAGCTTGATCATCGGGAAATCAGGGTGCAGGTTGATCGGTTTGGTATTCTTTTGTCTTCTAGAATCTTCGAGTGATATGTACGAGCTGTGACGGGGAAGATCATCTGAGGCCTCGACCCAAGTTTCTTCCAACGGAATGTACGAGCTTTTTCTAGCGGCTTCAACCTTTCTTTCTTCCTACGTTTTCAATGTTGGGCGACCACGAGTTTTCTTCAGAACAGCAGGAGGTTTTTTGTTATTGTTCCCTGGATTGAGGATTTGCTGAAACTTTTCAAAGAAGCTCCTTTTCACTTGAGGGGGTGTTGGATCGATCTTTTGTTTCAATTTTTCAAATTCCGCGTCTACATCGATATCCTCTATGTTTTTCTTTGCAGGCTTGAAGTTAAGCTTCTTCCAGAACACGTCTATGTGTGTGATCCGGAGTTGCTGACCTGTGGATGAAAACAAATTAGGTGGCAGAATCATAACGAGAAAGGTCAAAGATATTAATTACCTTTATTTTCCAACTTTTCCAAACGACAGGCACATGGCAAACCACAGCTGGTAAAAAGTTGGCAACCACAGCTTGCACCGTAGGCTCTCAACCCGTCTTCCTTACGTTTTAGTTCCCTACTCAAAAGCTCAATCGCATATATTGAAACCTTTCTGAGAATATATGCAAGCATGGGCTGCTTCTTGTGGTGCGTCATCACTTTTCGGAGGCTTGTTTCAAAGCTTGTACTAATCTCGGTGTATTATCTATCAACAACATGATCAACATACAGTACAAGTTTATCCAGTGTGTTGCGATGACTTGGAAAGTGACTTTTTAGTGTTGCATGCATGCCCTCAACCCTGTTGGTCGTAGTTTGGTGAAAGTTGATAGTTTTGTTAATCCAGCATGATACAAACTTTTCACGGTACGGATCCAACCAGGATTTCTTCAAATAATCAAAAACCTCTAAAATTAAAAAAAAACGTAAATAGTCAGTTTTTGTTATTATATAAAATTTGAACATAATTATGTAAGAAATACCTACGTTCACGGTCATCTTCTTTCAGCTGTGCTTCAAGGTTTTCCAAGTTATACCTGTATATTTCCTCGGTCGTAGACTCGCACAATAACGAAAATGTACGTACGAATTCTTTCCATTCCTTGTCAGAGAATTTCTTCTTGCTGTTCTTATTAATATTTTGTTGAATATGGAACCGACAAAGATACTTATGCGCTTTTGGAAAAACTTGTTCACACGCGTTCATTAGCGCAAAATCCCTGTCTGTTAAAATCACGCGCGGTTCCATACATCCTACCAGCATAGACTTGATCCTCTGCAACACCCATAGGTAGTTCTCTGACTTCTCAGCGGAAATTACCGCACAAGCAGCCGTAAACGATTTGTTTGTCGACATCATGCCTACGACCTGAACAAATGGCAGGTTGTACATGTTCGTTTTGTAGGTGGCGTCAATCATTAGCACATGCGGGAAGGCACACCACATATTGAATGATCTTTCGTGAACAAAGAAGACATCTTCAACTTCGTTTGATATCTCATTCGTGCGCATGTAATAAGTGTAATTTTTTTCGAGAAGAATGCTTTCAAGTTTTTGCATCGGAGACTTACCGACATTTTTTTCGGCGTTGATCTTCTGAACAGCGTTGTGTATATCTTTCGGAATAAGCTTTCTAGCCGGATTTTTTTTTGTCAGCGTTCGCCAGATACTTTGGTTGGGAATGTCTTGCTCTGCCAGCTCCTTAACCAGTTTTGTATCCTCCGAAGAAAGCCTTCTCGCATACGCGTGACCCTCTAAGTTTTCAATAGGAGTGTGGTTATGCTTCGCCTTCGTCACCTCGATCCTCCAAACACTTCCGGATGATTCCGAAAACCCGATCATCTCGAACGGGCAGCCTATTTTCTTGCTACCCGTTTTCCTCTGTGTAGCTATACTCTTATGCTCCCCACCAAAAGTACATTGAAACCAAATCTTGTAATTCTCTCCTCTTTTATTCGACCTCTTAGTCACAATGAGGTAACCGTTGTCTTTTGCCGTGTCTTGTACCCAACGCACCAACTCTTTACGTGACGAAAAGGTCTGCGTCGTATCAAACGAAAACGTAACCGGGTAACAGCCTTCCTCGTCAACAGACACATCCCCCGGCTCACCATCGTCACCGAGGTCCGAATATACTTGATGTTCAAAGTTGTGCTCGCCACCGTAACCGAAATTCGAATAACCTTGTAAGCTCTGTTGACAACCGTAACTGTCGTTTGGACCACACTCCTGCTGTACAAAGCTGTACTCGCCACCGTAACCGAAATTCGAATAACCTTGTTGTGCGTAAGGGTCCTCCACAGGGGTATTCAAATCCAGCGTCACCGTGTTATCACGATAATGAATGCCAGATACAACCTCTGCCTCCCTCAAGTTGGACGAGACCGGTTTCTCATACGAGTCAGAAATAGCGGTCCCCTCGTAAGAATCAGGAACAACTGTCTCGTCAGAATATTGACCGAAAATATAGTTGTTTAACCACGACATCGTTTTTTCAAGAGATGTAACTAATACAGCAAAACCGCGCGTTATTTTGAGAAGAAACACAACGGATCTGAAATGAAGACAAAATGTATATCGAAGACAATGTGTGTGATCGAAATGTGTGTCTCACAGGTTGCTTTTAAAAGGGGAAAAGGGTGAAATTTGGGGTCGAAGCGCCGCGCTATGGCCAAAGCGCGGCGCTTAGGGTTAACGACAAAACATCATGATTAGCTTTATGTCTGTCAAACAGTATCGAATGTTTCAAACGTCAATCGAAGCACGTATTGTCGATCGAAGCGCCGCGCTTTGGCCATAGCGCGGCGCTTTGGGGTGTGAAAATAATTTTGGGCGTGTGCAGCTAGCATGACCCTTTGTTTTATTGTTTAAAATGAAATGATATGCATATGCCTTAGATATTAACATATTTAAATGCTCTTTGGTGTTCTACACTGTAGAGTCTATTTTACAAGTAATGACATCATTTCAGGATTTTAACTAATTAATGAAACGTCCTTAGTACTTTAGCTTTTAATTAGCTAATCTAAATGATGATTAACTGAAAATGATTTGATTGATATGTTTGGGAGGGTAGATATAAATTAACAATTATAATTCTTTTTTCATTCAAACATATGAAAAACATGAAAATTCAACGGGCTTTTGGACCTTTTGGTCCTTTTTTGTTTACCTTAATAAGGGTAGGCGGTATGGATTCGGTGACCCCAATCGGGGATATGATTCATCGATCGGTGAACCATACCGTGGTGATGAAGGTGTTCGGTGAGTGAGGGTATTCGGTGTATAGTCACCGATTTGATTGAGTGGTGATTGAGTGAAATTTGACCGTTAAAAAGTTAAAAACTAGACATTATAAAAAAATACAACTTTTCCTTTATAAAAACAATACCATTCAACATCATTTTTCACCATTTTCTTCTTCATCCAACTCTATTTTCTAAAAAAAAATCACTTCTTCTATTTTTCCAATGGATGATATACTACCGCTATTCATTCCAATCGATATTAGTGAAGACAATGATTCTTCCTCGAGCGATAGTAGTTTAATTTTTTTCCAAAACCTTATTAACGAAGCCGCTGAACTGGAAGACACGGGCACTTCTAGAAAAAGGAAATATGTCCGTCGAGATCGAGTGAAATGTCACGAAAACCTTATGAGAGATTATTTTGTCGAGGAGCCCGCATTCAACGAAGAGGTTTTTCGTCAAAGGTTTCGTATGTCGAAAAGGTTGTTTTTAAAAATCTTGAGTGACGTGCAAGCGAATAACTCGTGGTTTCAAGACACCGTGGATGCGAGTTTGAAGAAGAGTTTTACACCGATGCAAAAAGTTACTTCGCCGATTAAGCAACTAGCAACCGGTAACGCTCCAGACGAGTACGACGAGTATTTAAATATGTCCGAAAGGACTTCCCGAGAAAGTCTAGAAAATTTTTGCGAAACGGTATGTAATTTATACGCTTCCGAGTTTTTATGTAGACCTACTAGCCACGATGTTGCGCTCTTGTACCAAGCTCATGAGGAGAAACATCACCTTCCTGGGATGTTGGGTAGTCTTGATTGTACACATTTTGTTTGGAGAATGTATCCAACGGAGTTGCGGGGTCAATATATGAGGGGGGATCACAGTCACCCGACAGGTATGCTCAAAGCGGTGGCCTCTCAGGATTTGTGGTTTTGGCATGCTTTTTGTGGTCCACCAGGTTCACAAAACGACATCAACGTGCTCCAACAATCTCCGTTATTTCTTACTGAACGAAATGGAACTGCACAAAAATGCCCATTTTACGTGAACAACCACTTGTACAAGCGTGGATACTATCTTACCGATGGAATCTACCATACTTGGTCCGTGTTTGTGAAATCATTTCCGTAATGTGTTTTTTAATTAAAAGTACCTTTATTTACATTAAAATATGTTTTATTTATTTATGAATAATTTCTAGAAATAAAAAATATATAACTCAAACACCCTAGAGTGATTGAACCATACCTAGTGATTGAGTGTAAAATGAGGAGTAGAATGGGGAATTGACATGTCATGCTATTATTAGGTAGAGAATAACTCAAACACCCTAGAGTGATTGAACCATACCCTCCACCCTAAGCTTTAAACCAAATAACTTAACATATCATAATTTCATTTAATCTTAAAAGCTTCAAGCCAAGTAATTTCACAAATCCATAATAAATTTATATATTACAATTTCTTTCTAAATGAAACCAAAACTTCATATAACCTTGAGATACAATACACATGAGAGAACTTTCACAGCCGAATAAATTTGTTGCAATATCCGTAAAGTGAAGATAGGAACCGCTTGTTAAGATCCATGGTGAAACCAAATGTAGGTAAAAAGTAAAAAGTTCACTTATGAATCACCAAAGACATACTGAATACCGATTATATCTATTAGTTAAACAATTTAAAATTAATAAAACAAGTTTCTATTATATATAAGGATCCTGTGGTATTAAGGGTGGGCGGGGCACCCACCGAAAACCCACGCGGGGACCATGCTTGCCGATTAGGGGGGTGCTGCCAACCAATCGGGGAGGGAAATCGGGGACCAATTTCGGTGGTTGTTCACCGCGAGCGGGGAGGGAGAGAGATGGTGGGCCCCATTTTTCCAACCAATCAAACCATTTTGTTTTGTTTTTTTTTTAATAAAAAAACAAGGGGAGTTAAGAGGGGAGTGTCGTCATCAAATTGAGGTGTTAAGGGAGTTTAAGAGGGGAGTTGACGTGGCACACGAGGATTGGGTGTGCGTAAGAGTGGGGACTCCCCTCTTAGGGGAGTGCCCCCCTCACCCTAATATCAATGGTTGGGAGTTGACGACAAAATCTAAAATTCTTAAACAATGTAAAAGTCATAAAATATATACCATAATGTCAACCATAAAACACATTAAAAATCCACAAATAACATAATAAATATTACTAAAACATAATATTTGTAGGTTTTGTTTTGTGTTTTGGATGATAAGGCTTTGATTATTCGATAAGTAACATTATGTGTTTTATGTTGGTTATCATGTTGTGTTTTATATTCATAGTTCTATGATAACGTTTTTTTTTTACAGAATGTTCAGGTTTGAATATAGTATTTTAGTAATCTTCACTTTGTTAGGGGAGTGGAGGTGGTCACTAGTGATAGAATTCTATCACTCCCACTATCCAATCAACTCATGCCATGTCATCACCCAATTTTCTATCACTAGTGATAGAATTGTAGTGGCGGTGGTCATCACTAGTGATAGAATTCCATCACTCACAATTTTTTTTTTAATTTTTTATTTTAAATTAGAAATTAACAATAAAACACTAAAATTATAAATTTCATTAAAAATAAAACATACTAGTTCAATTTAACATACTAGAAATATTTTAGGCTACAATTTAAAAAAAAACCCTACTTCTCGTCCGACTCATGAAACTCCAAACCTAGAGAACCTACTAGTTCGATTAAATCGTATCTCAACCGAAAGTGAGTTTCTTCATTACGCAATTCTTGTTGGATATTTTGTGGAACTTGAACTTGTGTAGGAGGATCCGGCACCCAATCCGGGGATATTGCACGTCCGTCTTCTTTGATTATCATATTGTGCAATATGATACATGCATACACTATGCTATGTATTGCTTTCTTGTTCATCGCACGAACCGGTCGGTGTAGTATACCCCATCTACCCTTTAAAGCACCAAATGCCCTCTCAACATCTTTTCTTGCCGATTCTTGCAATTTTTTGAACATGATTTCTTTAGCCTCGACAGGAAATGAGGGAGCTTTCAAAAAAACAGACCATGACGGGTAGATACCATCCACAAGAAAAAAGCCTCGTTTGTAATATCGTCCGTTAACATAAAAAGGTGAGGAAGGTGCCGTACCATTCGTTACGGTTTGAAACAACGGCGACGTGTGCAACACATTGATGTCGTTATTTGAACCTGGAACACAAAAATACGAATGCCAAATCCATAAATCATTCGACGCCACCGCTTCTAGTATGATGGTTGGTCTTTTGATGTCACCCCTAACATACGCCCCTCGCAACTCTCTTGTACAATTTTTTCACTCGATATGTGTACAATCGATGCTACCGGGCATCCCGGGAAAATGCGATCTAACCTCATGTGCGGCGTAAATACGTGAGATGTCGTGGCTCGTCGGTTTACGTAAAAACTCTTTACCATACAACTTAATGACCACGTTGCAAAAAAATTGCAAACATTCACGTGAAGTTCTGGCCGCCATAGCTAGGTATTCATCATATTGATCGGGAGGGTTACCTGTCGCTAGTTGGCGAATGGCGGACGTGCATTTTTGTATCGGCGTGAAACTTGGTTTACCCCTCGCATCGTAACGTTCTTGAAATCATTCCTCGCTTGCTTCGATGTCTCCAACAATCTTTAAAAATAATTCTTTGGGTAAACGAAACCGATCTCTAAACGTTTCAGCATTGTAGAGTTGATTTTCCACAAAATAATCGTTCATTAACACTTTGTTGGCACGTATACGATCACGGTTTACCATCTTCTTCTTTGGGCGGGACGACTCGGCATCAAATTCGTTATACACCGACACAAAATACTTTAGCGTCTCATTGTCGGAAGACGACTCGGTATCGCTATCGCTAGACATCGGAAACGTCGAATCCGTAGGGAACTCCATTTGAGAAAGATGTAGATTGTGTGAAATGGGTTTAAAATGGTTTAAAGATGTAGATTGGTGTGTGTAAAAAATGGTTTAAAATGGAGATATAAATAGATAAAGGGTTTAAAGGTTTTTTTTTTATTGAATTGTACAGTTGAATAACGGTCAAAAGAAGCCAAACGTTCGAAATTTTTAAACTTTCAACGCGTGATGCTTTCAACGCGTTTCAAATTTAACGCGTTATGTTAATGGTGGTGGAGGTGTTCGTTATCTTTTCACGCGTTATGTTTATAGGTTTTGGGTGTGTTCTAAAGATGAAATTACATTGTTTTATGAATTTACTTGGTTAGTTCCCCGTGTATTACACGGGGTGAACAATCTAAACTATATAATAAATATTTCTTGTAAATGTAAACCAAAGATGGAGACCTTTATATACCAAATTACATAAATGAGTTAATATAAAGATGATGTATGTTACTGTTATAAAATTCATCAAAGAAACATGTAATCTTTGAAAATAATACAAAAATAAATATATTATATTATATAATACTTATTATTGTATTTACATATTAAATTATATTTAATGAGAAATAAAAAGTTACAATTATAATTCGCACATTACCGAAAATAATTTGAATCCAAAAAATATTTACATAATTATTAGATTTTTAGCGACGTATTGCAACATTTTGTTATGTATATATATATATTTAAAGTTAGATAGTAATAAATTATGAAAATAATATATTGAGTAAAGTATATGGATGATCCCTGTGATTTATCAAAATTTTGAATTTAATCTCTAATTTTAAAAAAATAAATGAACACTATAGGTGGTTAGTAATAACAATCAAGTTATATATTTAGTTATAATAATATGACAAACAAATTAAGACCTAAGTACGAACAATCAAGTTATATATTTCATTTAATTCTCTTTTCAAAAAAAATATATTTCATTTAATGATAATAATATGACAAAACAAATATTGAACCTAACTATGTATAAATTTCTTAAAATAAACTAATAGACAATAATTAAATTCCCCTAAATAAATAAATAAGATATTTGAGTGTGTTCCCTTTTCGTCAAACGAATTTTAAAATTTATGGTTAGATAATTTATTAAAAAAATATGGTTACATAAAAGAATTATAATCTGCGTTTGGGTTATAAAATACGCAATATATCATGAATAACTGTTGTAAAATGGCAAAAAACTTGTATGATATATCGTTCAATATTATATTTTATATTATGAGTTATTAGTGTATGATAATAAACAAACAAAATGGCAAAAAACTTCCATGATATATCGTTTCAGTATTATATTTTATATTATGAGTTATTAGCATACGATAAAAAAAACAAAATGGCAAAAAACTTCCATGATACATCGTTCAGTATTGTATATAATTAAAAAAAATATAAAATTTTAAAATTTATGGTTAGATAATTTATTAAAAAATATGTTTCATTAATAAATAATTATGAATTTTTTTCTAGAAGAGATTAAATTAAAACTAAACTAAATAATAATTATCTATAAAAGATTAAACTAAATAATATTTAATAGGTGGTTATCTATAATTAATTAGAAGAGATTAATTAAACTAAATAATAATTATTCATAAGACATGACATAATATGATGACAAGTGTCCCAAAATTAGTTTCTTTTATTATATAGTATAGATCTGTTAGACTTTGTATTCAAACATCACCCTATATATAATCATTATCAATTATCATCAATAAACATGAATAAAGAAAAATACATAACAACAACCACAACTTTAAAAACCAAAAAAATAAAAAATAAATAAAATTCCAGTTTGCATTAAACCAAAAGTCAAAACTCAATCCACAACATCAACTTTTGTAGTGCAAGATAGCAACCTACGAAATATCGAAGCCAGAGTACTCTTCTTCCTCGGTTTCCCACTTTCTTTAACTCTTCCAAAACACTTCATGGTTCTCTCATTCAAGCTCTCTTTTCTTGAAAACGTGTAGCTTTTAAGGTAAACTTGACGACAAGAAATACTATCAACCAACCGCGGGTGGGCAGCCTGGCTTTCGCGGTTGTCCCGGTGGCTGTTTGAGCTGTTTCTACTGACTGACCGGACGAATTCCCGGTCAGAATCAGGCCATTTGTAGAGGTTGACATATGTTGCTCTAACGGGCATGCGGGCATCGTCCGCTATGCATGTTGACATGCATGCGGCCGCCATGATGGTTCCGGCGAGATGGGTTCGCCGGAAGTCAATGGCGTTTGGTTTTATGGGATTAGAGAGGAAGAAGATTGAGAGAATGAAAAGGATGGTTTGTAAACTGTAAAGGAGTAAAGTGTGACTTTATTTCATTTTTTTAGGGTGTGGGATAAAGTGGGAATTATGATTTAGTGTGAGACATCATGAGATCACCTGTTTATACTAATTTTACAATATATAACATTTACTTTACAAAAAGTATAATGCATTGCTTAGAAGAAAAAATATGTTTAAATCGTTATGGATGTTTAATTATTACGCAGAGTGTGGGAAGGGGGTGGAACACATATGTTATTCGACACGTGGCATCTATTTTTTGTTATTATTTTTTTATAAATGTGTATTTAATTTTTTAAATATCTATATAATAATTAGCTATAATAAAAAAAGATTAGAAAATGTAAATAAAAAATACATAAATTAAAAAAAGGTTACATAATTAAATAAAAAAAGCTACATAATTAAATAAAAACAAAAGGAAAGGAAAGCTAAAAAATATTATAAGTACAAAATGTATTTTTTTTCAATAAATATAATAAAAATATACCTATAACCGAATTCTCCGAAATTGAAAGTCAAACTTTTGTCAACACCAACTCTTCCTCGTATGTCCACGGATACACCAACTCTTTCTCGTTTGTCCACGGATACCCTTGAGGGGAAGTGGTGTTCAGTACTTCACCCACACCATAGGGGTTGTTCGGATCGAAGTTGCGGTTGTGTGGATGCATTACATTTTATAAAAGTTTGTGAGATTTTATAAAAGTTAAGATTGGGAAGAAGAGAATGAGGTGAAAAGTGTTGAGTTTTTATATAGATGTGGTAATTTTTTTTTTTTTAAATAATGTCGTTGGGGATCAATGGCTATATGACACCCCATTCATAACGCGCCACATTGACACACGTTTATTCACAACATCGGTGGAGAATTGCACCTGAAGAAACACTGGTTCGAATGTCCGGAATCAGTCAGACCAAGGGTTTAGTTCTGCATAAAAAGGTGGATCTCCTCGTTTGATCTGGGTTTGGCTGACCTTCTTCTCCGAACGATATCTGCAAAACGAACAGCCGTTAGACTTGCCACGGGGAGAATGGGGGTTCTCTCCGTGACCACCCTCCGGAGTGAGAATAAGTACAGATCTCAATGAAGAAGAAGTAGTAGTGAAAGTGAAGTGAGAATAACTTGAGAGATTATACCTGAGTTGTCTTATTTATAACCGAATTTGGGCGGGAAAGTTTGTTGACGGAGGAAATGACGGAAAGCATTTTCCGTAAGCAGTTATCTTCTTCGCCGTTAGTTGCTAACGTGATGTTTATGCACACGGATCGTGGGCATGATCAGCGGCTGAGGAAATGTCACGTGGAAAGTGGGTGAGTGTAGATCCTTCTCCAATTTAGTTCCATCATCGTGACCTTGATGGGCGTTTAGGATGATGCCACGTAGCCATTCGGTTATAACCGAATGGTTGTGCATGGTGGGGCCTTCTAGAAGGTTTACAGCTGTAATCCTCTATGTCTCTACCTCATGTTAATTCTGTTATAACAGAAATGTCACTTTCTGCTTAAGTCTGGGTTGTAACTGTGCGGATATGTTTTTAGGGTTTTATTCCTAACTTAACAATTCTGTCACATGAGCTTGCGCAAGGATGTGTTATTAGTTCTATCTCGGCGCGCGGATGTTGAAGACTTCTTTTAAGTTTTCTTCTTTAGAACCGGTGCGCGGCTGCGCAGGGTTTTCCTAAAGAAGGTTTATTGTGATGTTGTGGTATGGTCCGATGCACCTGCGCAAGGTTTTTGGGACTATACCCCTTCAAGTCCCCCCAGTCTAGTGTTGATTTTACGCAAGTAAGTGGAGTACTGGACTATGTAAGAGAAGTGGGGTTTGTGCTTTATGAAGTTTTGGCGCGAAATGTTGAGAATCTTCTTGGAGAAGATGTTTTTGCAAGCTGAATTGCTCATGATTTCAAAATTCGAAAATTGTGACCCTTGGCAGGTGAAAGGTACAGTGGTGACTGTTGACATGTGACAGGCTGTCACTTGTCAGTTATCTATTAAATGTAAACCGTCAATCGTGGTTTACACGCGCACATGAGCTCGTGTTGTTTTCTTTTCCACTCGCTCTTGACGCTTTGATAACCGTGTTTTTCCGAAAAAGGGGCTATTATGGTTTTCTAGGTTATTGATGGCGGCGGGTATATATAAGCCCTCTTTGTGTCTTCTTTTGTTAATATTTCTCTTTGAATCCTATTCTTCTTCTCTGATATCTTCTTGAAGAAAACTGCACATTTCCTGCCTTAAGTCTATCGGAGAACGTCATGAAGATTCTTCCGAAGAGATGTCCACAAGTCTTCCACCATTAAAGTGGTCCAGAGAAACGTTTGACAGCATGGTTCAGAATTTTAAGTTCCCTGATAGTTGGGGTGTTCGATATCCCGATGAGGGTCAGACGGCGGCAGATGCTCCGGTCGGGTACATTACGTTGTTCTGGGATTATTTTGCTGAAGGCAACTTCCGATTACCGGTGACAAAGTTTTTCCTTGAAATTCTTTCATACTATAAGTTTCATATTTCTCAAACGCACCCCATCAGAATGGTCCGGATACGCCATTTCGAATTCCTTTGCCGGTCGATGCATATCGAGCCGACGGTTAATCGTTTCCGAGTGCTGTATCAAATGCACTGTTGTCGGGGTTTTTATTCTTTTGCCCAACGTGTTTCGGCAAAGAAGATCTTGTTGAACCCTCCGAAGTCGTTTCATGAGTGGAAGCCAAAATTCTTTTTGGGTTAATTACATTTTTCGTCCTTTATGTTTGTATCAGATTGCAATGGATAACCTTTATCTTTAATAATTACAGTCACAATCCTTTATTTGGAAAATTCATTACACTATACGTCCTTTAACACTAACCAAGTTAAAAATTTCAGTTAAGTATAGCATGTGCCTTACACATGAGGGTAGGTTAGTAATTTTACCAGTACAAAGGACGATAAGTGTAATTTACCCTTAAATAAATAAACCACCACCACCACTGTGACAGCCACAACCACCACCAAATCCCCGAAATCATCCACCACCACCGCCACCAAATCCCACAAATCCAACCATCACCACCAAATCCCCCAAATCCACTACCACCATCACCAAATCCCACCCCACCACCACTGTTAAGTGTGATTAAATCCATCCATTTTTATTTATTCCTCTTTCCAAAATCAAACAGAATCCCACCCCACCACCACTGTTAAGTTGCAGGTTATACACACAGAATCCCAACAAACTAAATATTGTACAGAAATCAAGACAATTACCTCAAACATCAACCCGAGACAACAGTAACAATATGAGGCACCTTATCATCATCAAACGGAAGACAAACATACTCCCTCGCAAACTCCTCGGCAATTTGCGCCTGCAAAACAAGCTCCCAACACCTCCATGTAACGTCCATAAATTTTCTAAACATTCTTACTAAGCGGAATGTAGGCCCATTTTTTTTAGCTTCAATTTCTAGAAACAATTATAGTGTCTTGACTTTCATTTGATAGTTACCATCATTTAAACACTTACATATTTCATGCCAATTTTTTTTTATAAAATTTTGGCATGACCCATTCGTAATACGGAAAACCGTTACGGTAACAAAACCTATTTACAATCCATTTTACAACTCTAAACTTGAACATAAACAAAACAAGACACTACGTCTGAATTATGAAGCTTACTCGGTTTAAAACTACCGAATTCCTAAAAAGGCAAGTAAAATATGATGACTCGTCTAAGTCGGCGATATAACCTGACGGATGGACGAACTGACATTGCTGACCCGATCTCGGATTTGTCGCCAAACCTTGTTCCATTCATCAATCCGCGAACCTCTAGTTCCCATTATACCTGAAACCCAACATGCATGTTATGAGTTCTATATATAATATATATTAGATAACTCAAATAGGTGGATTCTGATCTATATTTTTCACAAACTTCCAACGAACTTGACTCCACTAATTTCATAGTCAACTATCGCTTCCAAATTGTGAATCAACCTTCACTAGAATTCACAATTAAGCCAGCCACCTGTGATAAAAATCTCATTCAACTATTAAACCATTAATATTTATTTCTAACAGATCCAAAGATTTCATTAATGCTTTACTTAGCCAGAATCCAAATCTTTTTCATTCATGTGGATCAAGTGACCCAAATCTACTTGCTTACCCCAAGTCTACTTGCTTACCCCAAGTCAAATAATGCGAGACAATAGTTTAGCCAGTTACCACTGTAATCTAATCCACTTACTAAATAAACATCATGGTTATGATATTTGTACACAACTTGGAATCATGTGCATATGTACTTATTTAATCCAAAGCATCCCATTTATTAAGATTGTGGTTTGGAAGCCACGTACTAATTTGACTTTTAATAAGTCAACAACCCTTTATTAGATTAACCGTTATCAACACATCTAAAATTCTACCCTTAGTTTAAAAATAAAATAAAAACATAATAATCACTCGGCAAGTCATGTACCCATGACTTGAATTCATCTTACCAATTAAATAGTTTCAAATCTATGATATAGATACTTACCATACTCGTGGTTTATGATTCCCTTGTCCATGGTATTCTCATATGAATACCTCCAATTTAACATTTCATACTTTAATATTCTCATATAAGTTCCACATTAAACCACAAGATGTTCTACGTATACAAGTACAAGAACATGCAAACAATAAACCTATATTCCTGCATACAACTATTAAGTGAAAGAAGCACTTACCTTGACCCGTAAGTAGTTGATACGTATTCCATATGTTCGTCTCGTTGCCTCCCGAGTTCGCGCCCAAAACGACATGTACATATCCTTTCATGTCCACGTTTACATGTTAACTCATATTATCAATTACTTTATTCATACATCGAGAAATTCTACACATGGTTTTATTTACCACATATGCGTGTTATAGTACACATTCTACATTCATACATGCATAATTACCAATGATTACATAACAATACATACAAATTACAATTCGTAATGCCATAGACCATTACTAGTAGGCAACTACTAACATAATATGGCACAGATCCATTATCACATCATTCGTAACATAACCAATTCAACTTACCGTCATGTACGTCATATAATAATCTAGCAAATATTCACATGATCTCTTTATTCTCACAATAGTGTTAGGAAGTCTAACCTTATTATTCATACCTTGTTGACTTTCTAAAAAGTCAACTGTCAATCATACACACTTCCAATCCGATAAACATATAACCACTTAGTCACATTACTTTCATTAATCAATCATTCACTAACATGTATAGCTCAATTCACTGAAAATAGGCTGTTTTGTGACGTCCGTTTACGGTACTTACGAGCTTGCAAAAATTACAATCTTTTTATGTGACGTGCCCCTCGGATGGTTATCATTGTGTTAAATTTTTAGAGTCTAACTCTCTACCAAAAATTTATAAAAATTCATTTACTAAGCTGAAATCAGATTCGTCACTTCTGACTGCAGCTTACAGAAAAATTCATTTAAAATTCCTCGTTTATCCGATTGACGAAATTCCAGTTGGAGATTTTTTAAATCACCTGAAGCTACAGACAGAAAACGCAGCTTGAACCTTCGATACGGAAAAATTCATAAAACGTTCATTTTTCGTCGAAAAAAATGCAATTCCAGTTGGGTTTGAAAGGTTTTTCCTGGAAGTTCATCACAAACTCAATAAACATCAATTTTTGACCATATTTGACCCGGTTATAGCTGATTAAATTCGGCTGTAACTTTCTGGACAAATTCTTTTTCATCAAATCTCTCCCAAAATCTCATCTATGCATTTTATCAAACACTTGGTGTGCATACAACTTATTAAGCATATGGTACAAGTACTTTATGCATTACCCTACCAGTTCATACACAATTCGTTGATTACAACAAGAATCAATTTATGTTCATACTATAGTCAACCTAGTCTTTCAAAATCAATATCATAATCACATTACATATGATTCATATCAAATTACTCATCTAGGCACCTTCTATAACATGAGTTTAACATCAACTTCACACAATCCATCCATGATTTTACTAAGTTTCATTATCTTACAAATTTCAAGTGGGTTTCACCCCAAACTACCAATACAACCAAAATGGCACATAACATCACCTCTATTTGTTCATATTATCTAACATTCATGTCCAATTTCATACAAAAATCGCAGATTATACATAACCCATATAATCAAACATTACCAACACATAAAATTCTACTTACTTGGTGTGAAGAACACTTAAAGGATCATAATTCCTAACTCATGCATCAACAAATCAGCCTTTTCCTCCTTTAATTTGTAAGATTTTTACAGAATTTTGAGAAGTGGGGTTTCCCCCTTGCTCTCTCTTGTTCGATCGCACATACACAGCCAGGCACACACTGGCTTCTTTTTTTTTTTTATCAAATTCAATACACCTTTACACATTAGCCTCTTGTCTTTTCAAGTATGTTTAAATTTGTTATTTCCCATACTAACTTGGTCTATTTTCTTTGTTTAACTTAGTTACACACATATATTTAAACTTACTATCATTTTCTTACGGTATCGTTTTACGGTTATCGTTTTCTGTTATTTAGCCTCACGAAAATAATATTATTTTATAACATACGAAATTTGGGGTGTTACAAATCTACCCCCCCTTAAAGAAGGTTTCATCCCCGAAACCTACTTCATCAAAATTGGTTTATACATTAGTAAGGTCATAACTTTAAGAACATTATTTCTAGAAATCCTTTCTCCATCTCATTCAAATAATCAGCCTACCTAGATTTGTATGTAACATTCCTTAAACATCAAACATATAGTTCATCCGACCTGTTCATAACAGGCCAAAGTTTTGACCATTATCATAGTCCATCATACTTGTCTTAATTGATCCATCTATAACGGGTCAATACATACCTTTTTCTCATTATCATTATTTTCATCCCTTGCGACCCATTACAACGAGTCACTACTTATACTATTTTTTTTCATTATGCTTTCTATATCATATTGACCCGTTCATAACCAGTCAACTACATATACTTTACATTTCTATTCTTTAACAATTTCTTCTTAAATTCTCAAGTCATCACATTATCGTACTTAAACTAGTGTGTGCAAACTAGTAGCAACCCTAAAAGTCGATTTACATTACGACAATTTGAAATTCATGTGAACTTACTAATGCATTTCACCATTAGTATTAGTTCTACTAGTTTCATTTATACCCAGAGTTTCATTCCCACCTTCTTACTCATGCACGATCTGCTTACTACATAAGCCTGAACTAAAAATCTTTCTTAATCAACTTCTAAAAGCCAAGCCTTCTTTTTCATAACACGCTTTGCGCTACATTATTTCATACGAAAATACCTTTTCAAACCATAGCTATATATTCACATCCAGATATTAAACAATTCACTAACCTTACTATCTTGGCACAGTACCTCAACATGCAAAAGTGAACCGATCCTCCTCATTACCATTCATACCATTCCTGGATTGACCTGATTCATCCGTCTGATGAGCTTCCGCTCATGAGCATTCTTTCGCCGTCCTTGATAGGTTTACCACATCATGATTCCTGCCAATCTCATTATAAGATCAGGGGTTTTACTCATTTCATTCAATTTTATTCAGACATGATGCTCATTACATCACCTTATTTACCTAGTAATCTTTTCTCGATTCCTTTCTAAAACATTAATGCGTTTGACCCGTTCATAACGGGTCAATACATGACCATTTCCCTACATATCACTTTCGTTGTTTGACCCGTTCATAATAGGTCAATTACATAACCATTCTTTCGCAGATCTTTAACTTATTTGTCAACTTTTATAGTTTGACTTTTCAAGGTCAAACCAGTACTTCTTACTTATCATAGACGTATCAAAGTACATGTTCATAATTTCTTTCCATTCTTGCATACTTGCAAAGACTTTATTTTATCATTTTAATAATAATTGCAAGATTTTATCCGTTCCTGTCCCTACTTAAAATCATTTGTCTAGGTTGTAGCCGTCATTCATCCCGACTCCCGAGAGTCAATTAATAATATGTCTAACACATAACTTATTTCAAAGCTTATTTCTTTCAACTAAAGTTTCTTGCTATTATAATGGTTTTTATCGGTTTTATCTTCTTGACAATTCAACTACTTCATGCTATCTTACTATTACTTGGTTAATAGCTTATCAACTTACTTTGTTTGACTTTTCAAAAGTCCAATTGTAATTACATTCTGATCTACATTCACTAATTACCCAATTCTAACACATCCCTCTCTAACCTTTATACATACCTGACGCAAGTCAAAATCCATTAACTCGTTATTCCATACCTTGCTTTGACTATTTGCTTCCAGTTTGTGACATTGCATTACCGTACATCATGCTCACCTACAATTATATAACTTGATAATTTCAAACATTAAATACCGGGTTCAAATGGCAATCACCATCTGACCCGTATGACCCATTTATCCTTTCAACCATTCTTGCATACAATACATGAGCATAATTATATTCATATATATACATATATATAACTTCAAAACATAACTTGAAAACTATTCGCTTCTTAAAGAATATTTACTCGTTCGATCTGTAATTACTTACAATTTTGAGCCTTTCATTCTTGTAATTCATTCTTACTTATTTGATTCATACCTATTTACGAATTTCAAACTTTTTCATTCTATCATTCATTCCCTTCTATGTTTCGAATCCGTCTCGTGGTTTCTAACATATCATTCATATCTTTCATTCCTTTCATGTTTCGAATCCGTCTCGCAGATTCTAACATATCATTCATATCTTTCATTCCTTTCATGTTTTGAATCCGTCTCGCGGATTCTAACATATCATTCATATCTTTCATGTTTCAAATCCGTCTCGCGGATTCTAACATATCATTCATATCTTTCATTCTATCTATGTTTCGAATCCGTCTCGCGGATTCAAACATATGATTCATACTTCTCATGTGTATTTGGTACTTTCAAATCTCTGAAAGTCTTACATTTCCCTTCACCCTCACGTCCACCTACTACCTAATTCTAACGGACATACCTGTAACAATTATCATGGTCTCACGAACGTCATATGTTTCTTGTGTACTGGCCAGGTACACAATCCACATACTAGTTTCGTGTCTTCGTGTAATCGTCACCTTATGTCCGAAGAATTAGTTTTCAGCACGTGTAACATTTTCAAAACCTCATAACTATTCCATTATTATCTTTCATTTAAAATTCTCCTTCTATTGATAGGTTTTTACCATTACATGTACTTATATATATTAAATCTACGTACCTGGGATCATTTTGTCTTATTACATGCCTTAGTGTTGATCCTAGACCGCATTCGCGAATCATCCTCTCTAAACAACTATGCTTACCTTACACATAACATACTGTTAGTTTTCTTCATATACATACTTAAATACATACTTACATTCTCTTCTACCTTTAGATCTTGATCGAGTCTTGGATTGTACGGGTTCCTTGCCACAAGAGCACACAGGTTTGAGTTCAAGTATTCATCTCCTCATACTTGATTTCCCTCAAACCAGGGCTCTGATACAAACTTGTAACATCCATAAATTTTCTAAACATTCTTACTAAGCGGAATGTAGGCCCATTTTTTTAGCTTCAATTTCTAGAAACAATTATAGTGTCTTGACTTTCATTTGATAGTTACCATCATTTAAACACTTACATATTTCATGCCAATTTTTATAAAATTTCGGCATGACCCGTTCGTAATACGGAGAACCGTTACGGTAACAAAACTAGTTTACAATCCATTTTACAACCCTAAACTTGAACATAAACAAAACAAGACACTACGTCTGACTTATGAAGCTTACACGGTTTAAAACTACTGAATGCCTAAAAAGGCAAGTAAAACATGATGACCCGTCTAAGTCGGCGATATAACCTGACGGATGGACAAACTGACATTGCTGACCCGATCTCGGATTTGTCGCCAAACCTTATTCCATTCATCAGTCCGTGAACCTCTAGTTCCCATTATACCTGAAACCCAACATGCATGTTATGAGTTTTATATATAATATATATTAGATAACTCAAATAGGTGGATTCTGATCTATATTTTTCACAAACTTCCAACGAACTCGACTCCATTAATTTCATAGTCAACTATCGCTTCCAACTTGTGAATCAACCTTCACTAGAATTCACAATTAAGCCAGCCACCTGTGATAAAAATCTCATTCAACTATTAGACCATTAATATTTAATTCTAACAGATCCAAAGATTTCATTAATGCTTTACTTAGCCAGAATCCAAATCTTTTTCATTCATGTGGATCAAGTGACCCAAGTCTACTTGCTTACCCCAAGTTAAATAATTCGAGACAATAGTTTAGCCAGTTACCACTGTAATCTAATCCACTTACTAAATAAACATCATGGTTATGATATTTGTACACAACATGGAATCATGTGCATATGTACTTATTTAATCCAAAGCATACCATTTATTAAGATTGTGGTTTGGAAGCCACGTACTAATTTGACTTTTAATAAGTCAACAACCCTTTCTTAGATTAACCGTTATCAACACATCTAAAATTCTACCATTAGTTTAAAAATAAAATAAAAACATAACAATCACTAGGCAACTCATGTACCCATGACTTAAATTCATCTTACCAATTAAATAGTTTCAAATCTATGATATAGATACTTACCATACTCGTGGTTTATGATTCCCTTGTCCATGGTATTCTCCTATGAATACCTCCAATTTAACATTTCATACTTTAATATTCTCATATAAATTCCACATTAAACCACAAGATGTTCTACATATACAAGTACAAGAACCTGCAAACAATAAACCTATGTTCCTGCATACAAGTTTTAAGTGCAAGAAGCACTTACCTTGACCCGTAAGTAGTTGATACGTATTCCATATGTTCGTCTTGTTGCCTCCCGAGTTCGCGCCCAAAACGACATGTACCTATCCTTTCATGTCCACGTTTACATGTCATTATTAGCAAACGTTATAACTCATATTATCAATTACTTTATTCATACATCGAGAAATTCTACACATGGTTTTATATACCACATACGCGTGTTATAGTACACATTCCACCATGCATTAAATTAAATACATTCATACATGCATAATTACCAATGATTACATAACAATACATACAATTTGCAATTCATAATGCCAAAGACCATTACTAGTAGGCAACTGCTAACATAATATGGCATAGATCCATTATCACATCATTCATAACATAACCAATTCAACTTACCGTCTTGTACGCCATATAATAATCTAGCAAATATTCACATGATCTCTTTATTCTCACAATAGTGTTAGGAAGTCTAACCTTATTATTCATACCTTGTTGACTTTCTAAAAAGTCAACTGTCAATCATACACACTTCCAATCCGATAAACATATAACCACTTAGTCACATTACTTTCATTAATCAATCATTCACTAACATGCATATCTCAATTCACTGAAAATAGGCTGTTTTGTGACGTCCGTTTACTGTACTTACGAGCTTGCAAAAATTACAATCTTTTTATGTGACCTGCCCCTCGGATGGGTTATCATTGTGTTGAATTTTTAAAGTCTAACTCTCTACCAAAAATTTATAAAAATTCATTTGCTAAGCTGTAATCAGATTCATCACTTCTGACTGCAACTTACAGAAAAATTCATTTAAAATTCCTCGTTTATCCGATTGATGAAATTCCAGTTGGAGATTTTTTAAATCACCTGAAATTCCAGAAAAATTCATTTAAAATTCCTCGTTTATCCTTTCTGGACAAATTCTTTTTCATCAAATCTCTCCCAAAATCTCACTTATGCATTTTATCAAACACTTGGTGTGCATACAACTTATTAAGCATATGGTACAATTACTTTATGCATTACCCTAGTAGTTCATACACAATTCATTGATTACAACAAGAATCAATTTATGTTCATACTATAGTCAACCTAGTCTTTCAAAATCAATATCCTAATCACATTACATATGATTCATATCAAATTACTCATCTAGGCACCTTCTATAACATGAGTTTAACATCAACTTCACACAATCCATCCATGATTTTACTAAGTTTCATTATCTTACAAATTTCAAGTGGGTTTTACCCCAAACTACCAATACAACCAAAATGGCACATAACATCACCTCTATTTGTTCATATCATCTAACATTCATGTCCAATTTCATACAAAAATCGCAGATTATACATAACCCATATAATCAAACATTACCAAAACATAAAATTCTACTTAGGGGATGTTTGGCAACATCTGAACCAATAAGTGTTGAATGAATAAGAGGTCTGAATGGGTAAGAGGCTCTGAACCAGTAAGTGCTGAACCAGTAATGTGCTGTTTGGTTAGACCTCTGAATGAGTGTGTATAATGACTTTTTTACCCCTCTTGCTTCCGGTTAATCCTACCCATTTTCTGTCATTTCTTTAATCAATTGTGTGTGTGTTTTGTCTAATGGATTAAAAATCAATATCCTACTTCCTAATCATAACTTCTATATCAGAGTTCATCGAACACATGGTCTTCAAACCTATAGACCTTCAAAATCAATAATTAGGGCTGTAAACAGAGATTAAGAGAAGGTACATACCTGCGTGAGTGTCCGACGTGAGTCGTATCTCCACCGGATTAGCGGGTGGGTGGCAGATGTGTGGGGCAGCGGGTGGGTGGCAGATGGGTGGGAGGGCCGCAAGCTGTTGGTTGGCAAGGTGGAGGAGGGGCAGGGGGTGGGGGTGGGTGGTGGTTGTGAAGGGGCGAATTGGAGGGGAGGCAAGGTGTTGATTGCGGTTGTGAAGGGGCGAATTGATGGAGCTGCTGTAAAGAATTAGGGCAAATGTGGAGGGAAAAGGGTATTGAAGTCTAATGTTTCATTCAGCGATGAGTCAGACTCCTTTACATGTATGACCCGGTCAGTGGCTAATAAGAGGCTGTGAAGTTTTAAGCGGTATGAAACAAACAAGCTGATATCTGACTCAGTCAGACATGAGACTAATAAGAGGCTATTAAGATGCAAACAAACAGCCCCTTACTTGGTGTGAAGAACACTTAAAGGATCATAATTCCTAACTCATGCATCAACAAATCAGCCTTTTCCTCCTTTAATTTGTAATATTTTTGCAGAATTTTGAGAATTAGGGTTTCCCCCTTGCTCTCTCTTGTTCGATCGCACATACACAGCCAGGCACACACACTGGCTTCTTTTTTTTTTTTTTTTATCAAATTCAATACACATTTACACATTAGCCCCTTGTCTTTTCAAGTATGTTTAATTTTATTATTTCCCATACTAACTTGGTCTCTTTTCTTTGTCTAACTTAGTTACACACATATATTTAAACTTACTATCATTTTCTTACGGTACTGTTTTACGGTTACCGTTTTCTGTTATTTAGCCTCATGAAAATAATATTATTTTATAACATACGAAATTTGGGGTGTTACACTCCAGTCCTCAACGATTGTAAACCCCGACACACTCCTCAACCCCATCCACACCTCAACGATTGTAAACCCCGACACGCTCGAACCCCCATTTCGAATCCGTAATCGCAACCATGGGTTTATGATAAAGAGTTCATAGTGATGAAGAAATCGCAGTGGCGTAGAAGATTTGACATCGGCAAAGAAGATGAGATGTATGAATATGTTTGATTTTGGGAGTTAATCATCTGCAACTTAATAGTAGTGGTGGGGGTGGGTTGAAGAGAGATAGAGATAGAGAGAAATGGCTGAGAGAAAGACATGTTTATGGTTTTTTTTTTAACGGAAAATTTCTCTTATTCCTGTCGTCTGTGGGACTTGAACCCAAGACCTCCCTCTCCCATGGTGTTTAAAGGCTTTGCCTTTGCCAATGGACCACCACCCCATTGGCGTTTTTTGGTTTTATTTATTAATGAACATTGTAAATAAAAACATGAAATGACCATAATACACTTAAGTGGATAGACATAACTGAATATTTTAAGTTGGTTAGTGCTAAAGGACGAAAGGTGTAATACGTTTTCCAAATAAAGGATTGTGACTGTAATTATTGAAGTTAAAGGCTATCCATTGCAACCCGCTACAAACATATAGGACGAAAAGTGTAATTTACCCATTCTTTTTTTATCAAAGCCGGAGTTATTTCGATGAAGATGGCTTTTAGGGGGAAAGAGGATATTGTGACAGAGACCATACAGACTCCTTTTTCGGAGACTTGGTACCAGGATTTGAAAGATGTTCCTTCAATTGAGCTTCCGGAAAAAGCCCTAGTTGCTGTCGGCATGAGTCTGTACTGGCGGATGGAACGGGAAGACAAGCCAGTATACATGGAGGGTGATAAAAGTAAGATTTGGGATTTGCTTGCTTTGCCTCACTCTTTTCTTTTCCCCCTTTCTCTCTTTTTTTTTAAAAAAATTTGAATTTGCTCCTATCTTCCTTTTTGTAGTTGTCACTTTATACGTTGTTGCGTACAAGAGAGAGGGTGGAAAGATGGCCACTGTTCCAAAAAAGGTTGATGAGGAACTTTGGTACTTACAGATAGTCAAGAATTGTGCTCTGCCGCGGGATGAAGATTTGTCCGCGCAACCTCCGACTGGTGCTGGTAAGTATATTTTTGGGTTTTGATTGATATTGCAATATTACTCTTTGCTGTCTTTGTGTCACAACCCGGTATTTCCATGTATTACCGGTGGGCCCGGTGGGGAGTATCGTGACGTAGTTGATATCATCATAGTCAAACAACACAATTTAAATGCACAGCGGAAGCAAAAGACAGATTTATTTCAACCGAATAAAATTGTAATATTAAGTATCACAATGTAGTTTAAACAGATCCACATGCGGATCAAATAAACAGAAAACATAGTTCATCAGACTTAAATGCATCCAAGCTTGCGAGAGTCTTAACGATGCTAAGGAGAGGCCAGCCTATTTCGAGTAGTACCTGCACTTAACCTTTTTGGGAAAATACGTCAGTTTACACTGGTAAATACAAATAACTGACTCATTTTGAAAAGGTTTAGAACATTGATTTGAATGCACGTGGCACAAAAATTTTTATAACTTGGGATAATTATTTATATATAAACTTGTAAAAGAATTACATGTTTGTTATACGTTCAGTTGCCCGGTTCATGCCGGGTTAAAGATTAATAGACACACCACATGGTATAGTCCCGCAGCGAGTTATTCTCGTACCGACGGTTATACCTTATTAATTTTAATTGCACTGACAGGTATACGCCTACACCCGTGTGCTAAGGTCGTGGCCATTCTATGAATGATGCAAGGATATCCGGGATATGGTCATTAAACCCCCAAAGGCGTTAAGCAAACAAAACCAAATTTTTAAACAAGTCATCTTGATAATATTTAACCACCAAACGATTAAAGTCGAATGCCCGACCAAGCGGTATATTATATACCGTACCCCAAGCCCGTATAAGGGAAAATAAGTTAAAAGTACTTACCTTTGCAAGTATTAATCACAAATAGAAAGTGCGTGTAGCTTTTACCGGGTCTCCTATTCTGGAACAAAGGTTTTTAATAACCTATTAGATTTCCTAACGGGTCTTTAATTAAGCCCAAACTTAGATCAGTTAGTTTTAAAAGGAAGATACGGTTCAAACGCATGATTAAGCGAAGACCGGAATGGAATGTGATTTAGACCCGACAAGTTTGAAGACTTGTAAAATATGGGCAGACTAAACACATTCTGGATTTTGAGACAAAAATGATAAGGTTTGATCCGTTTCGGTCAATTTATGCAAACTAGTTACATAAACCAAACTGAAGGCGAAAAATGCATAATGGGTAACCATAAGAGTCATATACAGGTTTCTTCAGTTAATATGCCTTAAATGTGTTGTGACATCAGTAGGATATCTTCTATTATGCCCGAAATGGATTTAAACTCAAACTATGCCCCGTAGGGGCATTTTGGTCATTTTAAGGGTTATAAAAGAGTTTAAATAATAATCTGAGTTACAGGTCTGATATAATCAGTAAAAATACTTATTTTAATAAGTTATAACAGTAGGGTATTTCATATATGTAAAATTTATCATTTAAAACCAAACTATGCACCTTAGGGGCATTTTGGTAATTTCACATAGGCTTAAAATGTCAAAACTGAAAATATGAGTTTAAAAATTTTTCTTACTATTAATATATAAAAATTTACTGAAAATATCAATAGGCATCAAACCTTATATGTTTAAAATAGTTTTAATACATACTATGCGTTAAAAACGCTTAAAAAGGCGATTTTGAGCTATTTTCGGGTTTTTAAAGGAAAACTGTTATTTTTATTATTCTAGAAGGCTAAAAATTCTTTATTTGTGATATTAGATCAGTATAAAAGGTTTGGTATCAAAATAATTTGTAAAACTCATTTTATAGCCCAAAAGGGCAAAACCGGCAATTACCGAATCAAACTTAGAACTCTATGTTATGCTCAGCCTAAAATTAAATAAAAATCTTCAAAAATCAAAAAATATTATATTACATCAGTGGGTAAAAATTTTGGTAACAAAAATCGGGTTTAGATAGGCTATATGCCAACTTCGCCGTTTATTTAAAAAAAAAAAGCTTTCTAATTACGCTAATGAGCATAACTCCTAATCTAGACCTCAAACTGATGTCAAATTTTAGGGACAAGTTTATAAATCAGTAACTAAGGTTTCTATTCTTTTACATTTTCAAAAATCACGTTTTAAGGTCATATGGGCATAATAGTCAACATTTAAGCATTTAACGGAAACATGCATGTGAATCGGATAACTAATGAACCAAGTTGTATAATCTCAGAGAGTTATACTTATATGAAACCTGGTCCAAATAAAGCTCTAAGGCAATTCTAAAACATGCTTAAACGGGTCAGAACTGAAAGTCAAAGCAGAAGTCAAATTATGCGACTTTCGGTTCCGATCCGAGTCTAAACTGAAAATTATCGGGTTGAACATGTTTAGACATGTTCTTACATTAATTACCAAGTTATATTAATGATAAAACATGTTTCATGGGTCCTACATTGCTAATTATGCATTAATTTGAAAATAAACTTTCTGTTGACTTTTTATGATTAACTTTGACCCGACAATTGACCTACTTAGAATGGGAATCAGAGGGTGTTCTTTTAAGGGTTTATTGCCCACATAATTACCAACTCATAGGTACTTTCAATTTGAAATTTGACTGGACAATTATTGATTAATTACGAAGTCAAACTCTAATTATGATGGTTTGACTTTAAGCTAATTAACTAAGCTAAACTGAATTAAGAAGGGTTAAGGACACTTACAAGGGTCCTAAGCACGACTAGGAAGCCTAAGGAAACTTGTTGCTGATCAGAGGAGCTCTAGAAATGAGTCTTGTGAACTTTCCTAATGAATGAGCATCAAAGTTGCAACTAAAGGCTCCTTATATATGGAATTTGATCACTTAGGATCATGCCAAAGAGGTCTACAATTGTTTCCAGATCAAGACAAGTGCACCCTATGCATGAAATACCATTGGGGCAGCCCCTGGTATACAAAACAAGCTTCCAAAGTCGGTTAACAGGCCTGGACAGACACCTGTACGTGTTTTCTGATACTGGGGTGCTTAGGCGGCCCGCGTAAGTGACCTGTGTGGTCTTACGCGGCCGGTATGGCCATCCAGAACAGGCCAAACAAGTTTCCATAATTGCATTTTTGGTCCCCTGGTCTTTGTATGCGTGGTTTTAACTTCCAATTTTGCATTTCCAGCCCTCTAACTTGATTTTTAAGGACCTTAAGACTTTTACAAACTTGGTTAATTCCTTGGTTAACTTTGTGATCACCCATAAGTTCATATATTTCAACGTTGACGCTTTTAACCCCTCGTATACGAATATTGTCATAACTTTCTCATATGATAACGAAACTTGGTGAAATTTTTACCACATATTCTAGTGAGTATAATTTATCGTTACAAAGCTTCGGGTTTGCTAAAAGGTCACTCATAGGTGTACTTTAAACATGTTGACACATTTAACCCCTGTAGTTTGTAATCTCTCACTTTCTTCCACTCTTAGCTTCGTATGATCCCTGATTTATTCGTTTAAGGGTATAAACATCGTGTAGGGTTATTGTAAAGTATATTTATCCGTTGTTGACACTTTGAACCCTTATATTCACATACCTTCTCTGTTTGTCAACTTTAGTCCCTCTAAAGTATTCTTTCACACGTTCAAAGCTTATGACACGTGTCATTACATTATTGGACATGAATTTCCGAGGTGTTACATCCTCACCCCCTTAAAAGAAATATCGACCTCGAGATTTACTGAAACAAATGAGGGTACTTTTCTTTCATTGTGGATTCTACCTCCCACGTATACTCGGGACCTCTGCGGGCATCCCATTTGACTTTTACAATTGGTAGATGCTTCCTTAGAAGCTTCTTTACCTGTCGATCCTCTATCGACAAAGGTTTTTCCACAAATATCAAACTCTCGTCTATATACACATCCGTATGTGGCATGACTAGCGAGTCATCGGCTAGACATTTCTTTAGATTGCAGATGCTTCCTTATAAGCCACTGCTCCTACACATTCGATGATCTCGAATGGTCCTACATACCTCGGGCTTAACTTACCGTTCTTACCAAATCGCATCACCCCCTTCCAGGGTGATACTTTAAGCAATACTTTATCACCAAGTTCGAACTTTAGAGGTTTACGCCTTAAGTCTGTGTAGCTTTTCTGCCTATCTCTGGCAGCCTTCAGGCGGTCACGAATTTGGACAATCTTGTCCGTTGTTTCAAAGACTATATCTGGTCCTGATAACTGAGCCTCTCCTACTTCTGCCCAACAGATAGGCGTTCTGCATTTCCTACCATATAATACCTCAAAAGGCGCAGCCTGAATGCTTGTATGGTAGCTATTGTTGTAGGAGAACTCAACCAGTGGCAGGTGGTTATCCCAACTACCACCTAAGTCAATCACACATGCACGAAGCATGTCTTCCAAAGTTTGGATGGTACGCTCACTCTGCCCGTCCGTCTGAGGATGGTAAGTCGTACTAAAGTTTAAGTGCGTGCCCAAAGATTGTTGGAAACTTTTCCAAAAATGTGATGTGTATCTAATATCTCTGTCAGAGATAATAGACACTGGTACACCATGCATAGATACAATCTTATCTACGTACAGTTGGGCTAACATGTCGGAGCTACAAGTCTCCTTAATGGGTAGGAAATATGCTGACTTAGTCAATCTATCTACTATCACCCATATAGTATCGTTTCCTTTCTTTGTCTTTGGTAATTTGGTGATAAAATCCATTGTCACCATTTCCCATTTCCAAGTGGGAAGTTCAGGCTGTTGTAGCAAACCTGATGGCTTTTGATGTTCAGCTTTAACTTGCGCGCACGTCAAACATTTGGCTACATAAGTAGCTATAGACTTCTTCAAGCCTATCCACCAATAATTTGCCTTCAGATCCTGGTACATCTTATCAGCTCCAGGATGAACGGAGTACTTAGAACTGTGGGCTTCCTGGAGGATAACATCCCGTAGTCCTCCATAAATTGGAACCCATATTCGTCCATTTAACCTCAGAATTCCGTCCTTGCCATAGGATAACTGTTCTTCAGTTACGCCTAGCTTTTCATTAGGATAGTTAGCTTCTAGTACAGCTTCCTTCTGCACAGCTAACAACCTTTCAATTAAACTATTCTTTAACTCAATGCTCTTGGCATTGATTCTTATAGGCTTCACTCTTTCCTTCCTACTTAAGGCATCGGCAACCACATTCGCCTTGCCTGGATGGTATCTTATCTCACAGTCGTAATCATTCAAGGTTTCCATCCAACGTCGCTGCCTCATGTTCAATTCCTTCTGATTGAATAGATGTTGGAGGCTCTTGTGATCTGAATAGATCACACACTTGGTTCCATACAAGTAATGTCTCCACAATTTTAGTGCAAATACCACGGCACCCAACTCCAAGTCATGGGTGGTGTAATTCTTCTCGTGCACTTTTAACTGTCGAGAAACATAGGCAATAACTTTGCCTTTCTGCATAAGCACACATCCCATACCTGTGTGCGATGCATCACAATATACTACAAATTCCTCTATTCCACCAGGCAATGTTAATACGGGTGCATTGCTCAACTTTTGCTTAAGGATGTCAAAGGATTCCTGCTGCTTAGGGCCCCAGTCAAACTTAATATTCTTACGCGTCAACAAAGTTAGGGGCGCAACAATCCTTGAGAAGTTTTCAATAAATCGCCTATAATATCCTGCTAAACCTAGAAAGCTACGAATCTCTGTAGGCGTCTTTGGCTCTTGCCAATTCATGACAGCTTCAACTTTGGCGGGATCTACTTGGATACCACACTCACTAACAACATGTCCAAGGAATTGGGCTTCACGAAGCCAGAATTCACACTTCGAAAACTTGGCATATAGCTTCTCCTGCTGAAGCAGTTCCAGAATGCATCGAAGATGCTTCTCATGGTCAGCTTGATTCTTTGAATAAATGAGAATGTCATCGATGAAGACGATGACGAATTTATCTAGGTAGGGCTTGCAGACACGATTCATGAGGTCCATGAATGCTGCAGGTGCATTAGTGAGCCCGAAAGGCATCACTAAGAACTCGTAATGTCCATAGCGAGTCCTAAATGCAGTTTTGTGTACATCTTCATCTTTAACCTTCAGTTGATGATAGCCTGACCTCAAATCAATCTTAGAAAAGTAGCTTGCCCCTTGTAATTGATCGAAAAGATCGTCAATCCTGGGCAAAGGATTCCTATTCTTGATAGTGACCTTGTTAAGCTCGCGATAGTCGATGCATAGACGCATCGACCCATCCTTCTTCTTCACAAACAGGATTGGTGCTCCCCATGGAGATGAACTAGGACGAATGAAACCTTTTGCCAACAACTCGTCTAGCTGAGTCCTTAATTCTTTCATCTATGTTGGTGCCAACCTGTAAGGTGCCCTTGCAACAGGTGCTACTCTTGGAATAATGTCAATTTTGAATTCTACTTGCCTATCTGGTGGCAAACCAGGTAGTTCTTCAGGGAAAACTTCTGGGTATTCAGAAATAACGGGAATATCTTCAATCTTAGGTTTCTGCTCATCAATAGTTACCTGTGCCATATAAATGACACAACCCTTCTTCAAACACCTAGATGCCTTGAGCATAGACACTTGCTCAGGCCGTCCATACTGGGTATCTCCCTGAATGGTAAGTGGTTCACCAGACGGAGTCTTGACCACCACTTGCTTCTTGTTGCAAACAATCTGGGCCTGGTTACGAGATAACCAGTCCATGCCTATAACTATATCGAAACCGGCTAACTTCAAAGGAAGTAAGGACAAAGGAAAAGAGTGGTTCCTAATGGATATGAAACATCCATCTAATATGGTTGATGTGGTTTCTATGGTATCATCGGCTAATTCAACCTCATATTTTATGCTTAGGGTTCTAACAGGTAGGTTTAACAACTTACAAAACTTATCATCAACAAATGACTTATCTGCTCCTGAATCAAATAACACCCTTGCATAAACATCATTAATAAGGAAGGTACCTGTTATGACATTATCATTCTAGATCGCCTCTTGTGCGTTCATCTGGAAGACCCTAGCATTGGTCTTTTGCCCTTCCTCAGCTTTCTTAGCAAATTTTGGGCAGTTGGACTTGATATGCCCTTTTTCATTGCAGGTATAGCATGTAGCATCCTTGATTTTCTTACAATCTAAGGTCTTGTGCTCAGAGGATTTACAAATCCCACAGACTCTTGGCTGTGACTGGGATTTCGATTCAAATCTGCATTTCCCGAAATGGTGCTTCTTACAGACCTTACACTTGGGCTTATCACCCGACTGATGACCATCCTTCTTAGTTCCAGAACTCTTCTTGTGGTCATTGTTTCCCTTACGCTTTTTGTCTGAACGTCGTGAGTTGTCATCCTCACGCTTCCTCTTCTCAGCGTCCGTGTTTCTCAGCGATCTCTGCCTGACCGCGTCCAAAGTAAGGGACAATGATATATCAGCTGCAGACCGAAAAGTAGCTGGTCTGGAGGCCTTCACACTGGCCTTGATCTCTGGGGCTAGACCCCCGATGAAACTAGCTATCCTCTTGGGTTCCGGAGTCACCAGATACGGAACCAATCTTGACATAGTGTTGAAGCTCGTAAGGTAGGCTTGACAATCTAGGTTTTTCATAACTAATGACAAGAAATCAGCTTCAATCTTTTCAACCTCATGCTAAGGGCAGTAATTCTCCTTAATCAATGTAACAAACTGTTCCCAAGACAGATTGTACAATGGGATTTTCCCAGTGGCCTGAATCAAAGACCTCCACCACGTTAGTGCCTCGCCTTTGAATGACTGAGATAGGAACTTTACCACATCCTTATCAGCACAACCACTGATATCTACTACAGTGTCCATCTCATCTAACCATGACATGCAGTCAACTGCTCCTTTCTCCCCAGTAAAATCCCTGGGTTTGCATGAAACAAAGTACTTATAGGTGCAACCTTTAGCACGCGGTTCTTGGTTCAGCACAACTCTCTTAGATGGAACACTCCTCTGGTTCGTCGAGTGATGAGAATCACTCTTGTGAGCAGTATGAGTCCTTGAGGGTGGTTTAGAGTGTGGTACAGATTGGGTCCTGACATGCGTACCACTGGATTCATTGAACTGCCTTTCCAAAGCTCGCGTCAGAGCATTATCTATTAATGCTTGTAATTCTACTCCTGCTATGTTGACTCTGGAGGTGTCATGATTATCTCTAGGGTGACTGTTGGCTTCGTCTGACCCGGCCATGTAGCTTGATTGCTACATAAGATAATGATTTTAAATCATTCAGAGGTCTATAATAGTTTTATTATTCTAGAAGATTTATTAATCATGGTATTTAAGAACCATTTCGATTAATTTGTTTAAATATATATATATATATATATATATATATATTCAGGATATTATAATAATCCTTTGTTAGAAATAAAATATATTAATGGCAAAAAGGGCCTAGTCACGTGGACGGTTTTAAATTTTTAATCATGATCTTATAGGGTCATGGTATTGAGGTTTTAATTATGATTCATTACCTCTTCTTAACAGGGGGTCGAAGACCACGGCTGTCTTTTGTCTTATATGACAATGAGCATAGCCCGTAGGCGTTATATCCCTAATGGATGTTTTAATTAATTAAAAGTATTAGGGAGAATCCAATATAAGGATGAATCATGCGATTTTATCGAATCACATTTTGTCAAGAGTGTTAACGTGTTTTCAGATGTTAACAGGGATTGGAACCTTTTGAATAGGTTTTACCATCTTGGTCATGTCTGCAACAACATATAGATTAGGTTTTACCTTTAAGATTCTTTTTAATATTTAACGCAGAACAATCCTAAACTGAGGTGTTAATAAGGACCTGAATCTAATTTGAGGAATTACCATCTTGGCCCTGTCTTATAATGACACATGGCTAGGTTTTGTCCCCTTTTTAGATTTTTATTATTTTATTATAATAGTAGGTCTTATAAGTGGAATGTTATATTTTCATTTATTTCTCATATTATATTTATGCATATATTTTAATCTAAAACGAAAATTTAAATTCAATCATTCCATTAAAATTTAAACAAGTACATGTTTACCCTAAACGGGACTTCTACTGAAATAACATGCCCGCGCAGGGGCTTAAACAGAAATAGCAACCCACGCAGGGGTTTAACAGAAAGACATGCCCACACAGGGGCAGAATACAAAAAGACATGCCCATGCAGGGGCAGAATACAGAAACAAATGTCCACGCAGGGACATGATTACAATACTAAAACTAACAAACAAACAAATGAAGGATTTAATGGTCCTTCTTGCTTTTTCCCTTGATTAAGTTTGCCAGACTCTTGAACATTCCACGGTTTTGCCTGCGGTCTTCCCGCACTTCCTGCCGCACCTCAATAATCCGTTGAAGGATCTCCTGATGTTGTGGCGGCGACATTGCTGGCGGCTGTGGGGGTTGCTGATATAGTGGAGGTTGAGGAGGTGGCGGCTGATGATACCCATATGGTGGATACCCATAGTGTGAGTATCCGGCTTGGTATGGGATCCCAAAGGATCCTTCCGGATGATGGGCATTGTAATTTTCCGCTGCTACCAGGTAAGGGTCGGCCTCTGCATAGTTGTAGTTCGTGTGGACCGGCTGCTCAAAGGGGTTATATGCTGCCGCACCGGTGTATGTAGGAATTGGGTCTCCAAAACCTAATGGTGGTGGCGCGACAGGCGCAGAGTTTACTTCCGAGACGGGGTTTGAAGATCCACCCATCTGCGGGTCTTCATGGAGTGGCGAGTAGCGGCTGCCACTAGTAGGTTGAGGGGTGCCGATTCGCACTCCTCCTCACACGGACATCCGTGCGGTTGTTCTTCTTCGCCTCGATGGCTCCGGAGGCTGCTGCGAGGCTAGTTGTGGTGGCGGAGTGACCGCGACAAATCGAGAATCCTCGGAGGGATCCTGCTGCTGCTGCTGTGGAGAGTTGTGGTAACTGGGAGTAAACACCCAGTCGATCTGTCTGAACCTTTCTTCATAGCTATCGGGACCATTATAAGGTGATCCCATGAAAGGTGACCCATCCGAAATTTCGAATGGATGGTTAGGGGTTCCGGACGGTGGCTCAGCGGGGTCGGTGTCCTCATCCATGTCCATTGCATGGTTGCCTGAAAAATGGTCTTCGGGTCCTAGTGGGTTAAAACCCACTGGTTCTCCAAGGTAATTTGTCGGGTTTAACCGGCTCTGGAAAAAGGGCGTTGGGTTATCAAAAGGTGAGTTGTGACCCTGGAGAGGAATGTAAGATTGGTGAGAATTATGGGGCTCATTTTCAGAATGAGGCCCAAAGGAGTGTTGAAGCAAAGGGGATGAGCTCAACGAAACTGAGCGCCTTGCTGGTTCGGTATAGGTCCTCTAGATATTTTGAGGACTCGGGTTAAGTGAATCTGATCGTGTTCGTCGATGCGAAGGCCAGGCCTCGTGGTCATTCGGGGCGACGTGTGGCCCCTTGCCTCTTCCTCTCCCTCTTACTCTTGGTGGCATCTTTTAACCTGTCAACACAAACAAAGATAACAACAAGGGATATATATATAAAAGACACAAAAAAATAAAAACAAATCGGGATTTGTCCTAAGTTCTTTGTCTAGACTCGAAAATTTAGGAATGTGCAACTGTGTAACTGAGATTAAACACAAAAGGCTAGTGTTTAATTCACTCAGTGTTGGCTCTGATACCAACCTGTCACACCCCGATATTTCCACATATTACCGGTGGGCCTAGTGGGGAGTATCGTGACGTAGTTGATATCATCATAGTCAAACAACACAATTTAAATGCACAACGGAAGCAAAAGACAGATTTATTTCAACCGAATAAAATTGTTATATTAAGTATCACAAGGTAGTTGAAACGGATCCACAGGCGGATCAAATAAACAGAAAACATAGTTCATCAGACTTAAATGCATCCAAGCTTGCGAGACTCTTAACGATGCTAAGGAGAGGCTAGCCTATTTCGAGTAGTACCTGCACTTAACCTTTTTGGGAAAATACGTCAGTTTACACTGGTAAATACAATTAACTGACTCATTTTGAAAAGGTTTAGAAAATTGATTTGAATGCACGTGGCACAAAACTTTTTATAACTTGGGATAATTATTTATATATAAACTTGTAAAAGAATTACATGTTTGTTATGCGTTCAGTTGCCCGGTTCATGCCGGGTTTAAGATTAATAGACACACCACATGGTATAGTCCTGCGGCCAGTTATTCTCGTACCGGTGGTTATATCTTATTAATTTTAATTGCACTGACGGGTGTACGCCTACACCCGTGTGCTAAGGTCGTGGCCATTCTATGAATGATGGCAAGGATATCCGGGACATGGTCATTAAACCCCCAAAGGCGTTAAGCAAACAAAACCAAATTTTTAAACGGGTCATCTCGATAATATTTAACCACCAAACGATTAAAGTCGAATGCCCGACCAAACGGTATTTTATATACCGTACCCCAAGCCCGTATAAGGGACAATAAGTTAAAAGTATTTACCTTTGCAAGTATTAATCACAAATAGCAAGTGCGTGTAGCTTTTACCGGGTCTCCTATTCTGGAACAAAGGTTTTTAATAACCTATTAGATTTCCTAACGGGTCTTTAATTAAACCCAAACTTAGACCGGTTAGTTTTAAAAGGAAGATACGGTTCAAACGGACGATTAAGCGAAGACCGGATTGGAATGTGATTTAGACCCGAAACGTTTGAAGACTTGTATAATATGGGCAAACTAAACACGTTCTGGATTTTGAGACAAAAATGATAAGGTTTGACCCGTTTCGGTCAATTTATGCAAACTAGTTACATAAACCGAACCGAACGCGGAAAATGCATAACGGGTAACCATAAGAGTCATATACAGGTTTCCTAAGTTAAATGCCTTAAATATGTTGTGACATCAGTAGGATATCTTCTATTATGCCCGAAATGGATTTAAACTCAAACTATGCCCCGTAGGGGCATTTTGGTCATTTTAAGGGTTATAAAAGAGTTTTAATAATAATCTGAGTTACAGGTCTGATATAATCAGTAAAAATACTTAATTTAATAAGTTATAACAGTAGGGTATTTCATATATGTAAAATTTATCATTTAAAACCAAACTATGCACCTTAGGGGCATTTTGGTAATTTCACATAGGCTTAAAAGGTCAAAACTAAAAATCCGAGTTTAAAACTTTTGCTTACTGTTAATATATAAAAAGTTACTAAAAATATCAGTAGGCATCAAACCTTATATGTTTAAAATAGTTTTAATACATACTATGAGTTAAAAACGCTTAAAAAGGCGATTATGAGCTATTTCCGGGTTTTTAAAGGAAAGCTGTTATTTTTATTATTCTAGAAGGCTCAAAATTCTTTATTTATGATATTAGATCAGTATGAAAGGTTTGGTATCAAAATAATTTGTAAAACTTATTTTATAGCCCAAAAGGGCAAAACCGGCAATTACCGAATCAAACTTAGAACTCTATGTTATGCTCAGCCTAAAATTAAATAAAAATCTTCAAAAATCAAAAAATATTATATTACATCAGTGGGTAAAAATTTTGGTAACAAAAATCGGGTTTAGATAGGCTATATGCCAACTTCGCCGTTTATTTAAAAAAAAAAAAAGCTTTCTAATTACGCTAATGAGCATAACTCCTAATCTAGACCTCAAACTGATGTCAAATTTTAGGGACAAGTTTATAAATCAGTAACTAAGGTTTCTATTCTTTTACATTTTCAAAAATCACGTTTTAAGGTCATATGGGCATAATAGTCAACATTTAAGCATTTAACGGAAACATGCATGTGAATCGGATAACTAATGAACCAAGTTGTATAATCTCAGAGAGTTATACTTATATGAAACCTGGTCCAAATAAAGCTCTAAGGCAATTCTAAAACATGCTTAAACGGGTCAGAACTGAAAGTCAAAGCAGAAGTCAAATTATGCGACTTTCGGTTCCGATCCGAGTCTAAACTGAAAATTATCGGGTTGAACATGTTTAGACATGTTCTTACATTAATTACCAAGTTATATTAATGATAAAACATGTTTCATGGGTCCTACATTGCTAATTATGCATTAATTTGAAAATAAACTTTCTGTTGACTTTTTATGATTAACTTTGACCCGACAATTGACCTACTTAGAATGGGAATAAGAGGGTGTTCTTTTAAGGGTTTATTACCCACATAATTACCAACTCATAGGTACTTTCAATTTGAAATTTGACTGGACAATTATTGATTAATTACGAAGTCAAACTCTAATTACGACAGTTTGACTTTAAGCTAATTAACTAAGCTAAACTGAATTAAGAAGGGTTAAGGACACTTACAAGGGTCCTAAGCACGACTAGGAAGCCTAAGGAAACTTGTTGCTGATCAGAGGAGCTCCATAAATGAGTCTTGTGAACTTTGCAAATGAATGAGCATCAAAGTTGCAACAAAAGGCTCCTTATATATGGAATTTGATCACTTAGGATCATGCCAAAGAGGTCTACAATTGTTTCCAGATCAAGACAAGTGCCCCCTATGCATGAAATACCATTGGGGCAGCCCCTGGTATGCAAAACAAGCTTCCAAAGTCGGTTAACAGGCCTGGACAGACACCTTTGTGCGTTTTCTGATACTGGGGTGCTCAGGAGGCCCGCGTAAGTGACCTGTGTGGTCTTACGCGGCCGGTATGGTCATCCAGAACAGGCCAAACAAATTTCCATAATTGCATTTTTGGTCCCTGGTCCTTGTATGCGTGGTTTTAACTTCCAATTTTGCATTTCTAGCCCTCTAACTTGATTTTTAAGGACCTTAAGACTTTTACAAACTTGGTTAAGTCCTTGGTTAACTTTGTGATCACCCATAAGGTCATAAATTTCAACGTTGATGCTTTTAACCCCTCGTATACGAATATTGTCATAACTTTCTCATATGATAACGAAACTTGATGAAATTTTTACCACATATTCTAGTGAGTATAATTTATCATTACAAAGCTTCGGGTTTTGCTAAAAGGTCACTCAGAGGTGTACTTTAAACATGTTGACACATTTAACCCCTGTAGTTTGTAATCTCTCACTTTCTTCTACTCTTAGCTTCGTATGATCCCTGATTTATTCGTTTAAGGTTATAAACATCGTGTAGGGTTATTGTAAAGTATATTTATCCATTGTTAACACTTTGAACCCTTATATTCACATACCTTCTCTGTTTGTCAACTTTAGTCCCTCTAAAGTATTCTTTCACACGTTCAAAGCTTATGACACGTGTCATTACATTATTGGACATGAATTTCTGAGGTGTTACACTTTGGGCGTGGGGTAATATTGCAATATTTTTCTTTTTTCAGTAGGTGAATTGACTAACCTGGGCATTGGCCCTGAAAAGAAGAAAAAGCGTGCTCCAGCTGTTAACATTGCGCTAAAAAAGACTGACACGGCGAAAGCTCAATCGTCAAAAGTCAAAAATGCTAAGGGAGGGAAGAAAAGTACACGCCATTCCTCTTACTCGTGGTGTGATTATGTAGTGGTGTCTGATTTGTTGGAGGGACTTGCGCCTGTAGTTGTGAAGAAGCCAAAGGCGGAGCCTCGGGACTCTGCTGACATCCCTGCTTCGAATCCTGATGATCCCATCAATCTGGAATCGAGTCCGGAGCCTTTGTTGAAAACGAAGGCCGGGAAAAGAAAATAAGTTGAAGTTGAGGCTGAGGCGCAGCCTGCTAAGAAGGTTCAGAGAAGAAAGATAAGCAAAAGAGGCAATCTTGATGTCTTTATTTTGAAGCCTCCTCCGAGTAAGTAACTTCTTTGTTTACTTTTTATGCGTGCTATATGTTTGTATGTAACACCACGTAAAAAAAACGTGTCCAATTATATAAAGACACGTGTCCTAAACTCTAAATATGAGAAAGATTGAGTTTGAAGGACTAAAGTTGCCAAACGATGAAAGTATGTATGCGAAGGGACTAAAAGTGTCAACATGCCAAACTTGTGCCTCTGAATGACCACACACGAAGAATATATTCTTAAATGAGTGATTAATTGGATATAAGAAGCCGTTTATGAAAATAATCGAAAGATTATAAATTTGCAGGGGTTAAACGTGTCAACATATTAATTCTTACCTCTGAGTGACCTTTTAACAAACCCGAGGATTCATAATATTCAAATATACTCTCAAGAATAAGTGATATCAGTTTCACTTGGGTTCGACATCGTTATGCAAGTTTTCAAGACTTTGGGTTAAAAGCGTCAATGTATAGAAACTTATGTTACGGTGATCGTTTAACGAAACCGGGCCTGACGAAGTTTGGTTATACTCCCTTGAACCTTTATAAACTAACTACAATGGCCTTATATGCCAAAAATAAGGTTATATAAAGTTTATAAGGACCAGGGACTGAAACTGCCAAGATTGAAACATTTTTAACCTGAACAGGAAGTTGTCGCGGGGCACGTAGACCCCCTTAGGATCCTACGCGGCCCGTGAGAGACTGCCCAGCGTAGAAAACTTCTGCCAGCAGCAAGTTTCAGCTCAAAACCGACTTAAACTCATTCATACTGATACCAGGGGCTGATTGTCGGATATGTGATACCACCAGGACACCTGGGGTGATCCTAGATGCCTCCAAAACACCTGCTATGATCCAAATGCATGACAATCTCCTATATAAAGGCACTTAGGATGCCATGTTCATTTGCTCATTCACTTGCAACTTTCATTACACTCTCATCTGGAGATACATGGCCTTAAAGGGAGCTCAAGTTTGTAGAAAAGATAGCTAGGACCCTTTGTAAGTGTCTTAGCCCCCTTCCTTAGTTCAGTTTTTAGTTTAAAAACCGAAAAGTCAAAGTTAATGTAAATTGACTTTGACTTTCGGTTTAATCACAAATGGTCCAGCCACTGTCCGAATTAAAAGTGGTTATGTGACCATATTAAGGTAGGTGATTAACCCTTAAAAGGGCACCTCCAAATTATTTCGTTTGCCTAGTTAATTGTCGGGTCAAACTATTTGCTTAAAAAGTCAAACTGGACAGAATTGATAATAATAATTATAACTAACAATGCAGAGGTTATAAATCATATTTTATTATTCTAATAACTTGGTAATTAGTATTAGGACATGTTTAAACATGTCCAACCCGACAATTATCAGTTTAAGGTCGGTTCAGAACCGAAAGTCGCAAAAGCTTGACTTTTGCTTTGACTTTCAGTTCTGACACGATTGAGCTTAATTCTTTCATGTTTTAAGCTTTCATTAGGACCACTTTATGTTGTAGTATAACCCCCTGGAGTTATATTACCTGGTCCTTAGTAGTTTGAATTATATGCTCATGATCGTTATTATGCTTATAAATGCCATTTTTGCCCTTTTGACATATAAATGAGATTTTTAGAAATGAGAGTGGACAAAAACCTTTGTTACTAATATATAAGTATGTCTCGAAAATTTGACATCAGTTGTTGGTCTCAAACAGAAATTATGCTCGATATCGTAAGTTGGAGCTTTTTAATAATTAAATTTCGATATCTTGCATAAAACATGTTTAAACTTGTATTTTGACCCAAAACTCATTACCTGCTGTTAAGATATTATTTTTAAGGATTTTTGATCAAATTATAATCTGATCATATCATGGAGTTCTTGTGTAATTCGGTAAATGACGATAATACTCTTTTCATGCATAAAATGAGATTAATAAATGATTTGAATGCCAAACTTTTTCCTACTGATCTTATATATTAAATAAATTATTTTAAGCATTTAAAACTGTTCAAAATCTCAGATTCTCATAAAACACCTTAATTATCGTCAATTAGCGATTTTACGCTAATTAGGTGCATAGTATGGTTTTAAACCATATTTAACACCTAAGACTTGTTACCTACTGAACTTTTAAGTAAATTTTAATATTATTACAGTAAGTATAAGTCATGAACTCAGAATTCCAAAAATGTCCTTAAAAGCATATGTGAAATGACCAAAATGCCCTTTCGGGGCATAGTTTGGCCATAAATAGTAATTATCACATATGTATAATATCTTACTGATATGATTTAATAAAATAAATATTTTTTACTGATTACCAAAGACCAGAACGTCAGTTTATTATAAAAATCTCTTTTATAATCTTTAAAATGACCAAAATGCCCCTACGGGACTTAAATTGGTTTTAAATACTTTTTGGGCATATATGTTAACATCCTACTGATGTATTATCATATTCTAAGCATAATAACATTTGAGACCAGCATATAATTCATTTAGTTACCCGTTATGTATTTATGCGTTCGGATCGGTTTATGTGACTAGTTTACGTAAAATAGCCGAAACGGGTTTAACCTTATCATTAAATCTTCAAATTCCAAAATGTGTTTAGTTTACCCATATTATACAAGTATCCAAACTTGTCGGGTCTAAACCACATTCTATTCCGGTCTCCGCTTAATCTAGCGTTTAGAACCGTAAAGTATCCTTCCAACTAACCGGTCTAAGTCTTTGACTTAAATAAAGGCCCGTTAGTATCCTAATAGGTTATTAAACCATCCATACAGATTGAGTAGCTTCAGTAGAAGGTATTTCATAAGGCTTTTGGAATATACGGCTGAGTTACTTATTCACATTTAGCTCAGGTAAATACTTTTAACTTATTTTCCCTTATACGGGCTTGGGATACGGTATTATAATAATACCGCTTGGTCGGGTATGAAATTATTTAATCGGATTGTGATTAATAAATTTACATAACCCGTTTTAATCTGTCTTGTTTGATAACATAAACATTGGGGGTTAATATGATCGTGTCCTGGATATCCTCGGCTCATTTCATTTGAAAATGGCCACGACCTATGCACGGGGTGTAGGGATACACCTGACAGATGCAAATGCTAAAATAAACCCACATGTTGGGAATAACTCCTTTATGGGTTCTATAAGTGGTGAGTCGGTTAATCATGACTGGCTTCCAAACCGGCCCCAATTGTATGACAAACATGTAAACCTGTATACAAGATTACCTTTAAATAATTGTCCCAAGTTATAAATGATTTGTGCCTTGTGCACTTAAATCAATTTTCATAAATGTTTTTAAATGAGTTAGTTAATTGTATTTACCAGTGAAAACTGACGTATTTTCTAAAGACTGATTGACAGGTACCTCACGTAAATAGGCTGGAGCTACTAGGTGTCAAATAAGAGGATCTTGCAAATCCCTAGATACCTGGAGTCTGTTATTTTCGTTTTCTTGTATTTTATTTTATGATCCGCCTATGGATCTTTATTACAACCAAGTCTGTATATTCTTTCATTTGGACACTCAGACACTATGGTTTGTAATAGTAATTATTCACCAAGCCTTCAGCTGTGCTATTATATTGTGTGTATTGACTATGATGATATCAACTACGTCACGATACCCCCCGCCGGGCCCACCGGAATATATGGAAATATCGGGGTGTGACAGGTTGGTATCAGAGCCAACATTGAGTAAATTAAACACAAGCCTTTTGTGTTTAATCTCAATGACACAATAAGCACATTCCTTAGACTTCCGAGTCTAGGCAAAAGACCTAGGATTTATTCTTAACTTTCCTTTTGTTGTTTATGTTTTATTTTTATTTGTTTTGACATGTTTATTAATCAAAAATGCCACCGCGTGTACGAGGCAAGGGAAAAGGTCCGATGAGGGGAGGACCATCAGGCCATGCGGGACCCTCTCACAGGCGCACTCCATCCGCGTCTTTTTCTAGCTCGGATTCGCGTGACCATTGGGGACATTCCTTTGAGCCCGCGAGACACTCTATCTCGCTAAGTTCTTCACCATCGTATCACCCCTCTTTTGGGCCGCCTGTTCTAGACGAACCCCAGCATTCACACCATTCCCAAAATTTACACCATTCCCACCATTCGCACCACTCCTACCACTCTTTACACTCCCATTCTTTCCATAATTCTGATTCCACTTATTCCCCGGCCCAGTTCAACCCAAACGACTATGTCAACGAACTAATGGGTCACAATCCATTAGGAGCCGAGGATCACTTCTCCCACGAGATGGAGATGGATGACGATCCTGACCCAGAGCCGCCAACTGGTACACCAACTCACCCTATCAGCATCTCCAGCGGTTCTCCATACCAAGGATCGCCATATCAAGGGCCTGACTCATGAGCCGAAATGGGGAACAAGTATGAATGGGAATTCACCCCTTCATTTCATGACTCACCTTCTCAACCTCCTTTGGATAAGCCGTATCTTCAAGCGGTTACTCCCTCGCCTCTACCCGTTGAGGAACCACCACAACCACCTCCCGAGCTGCCGAGGCGAAGGAGGAATGCACGGATGTCCGTGCGAGGGGGACCAAGGTTCAGTTCCCCTCAAGCTACAAGCTCATACCCTCCTATTCCTGAAGATCCACAGATGGGTGGACCTTCACATGCTGTGCCGAAAGACGATCCCCCTCCAGCTACTTATGCACCACCGCCACCGCCAGTGGGTTTTGACAACCCAATACCAACATACCCAGCTTCATCTGGGTACAACCCATTTGAATATCTATCTCACACAGATTATGGATATCAAGCTCCTGCCCAAGATCCATATCTTGAGGCAACACAATATAATGCACTTTATCCTTCATCATATCCTCCAGTTTACCCAACTGGATATCCAGTGCAAGGGTATCAATACCCACCTTATCAACAACCTCCTCGTCCTCAACAACTTCAAACTCAACAAATTCTGCAGAGGTTGGACAAGGTTGAGCGAAAAGCAGACGCAACCAATAAGAAGCATAACAACTTTCTCAAGGGCCTTGCGAACCTCATAAAAGGCAAAAAGAAGTAGAAGTTGTTTACTTTATTTTGTATTGTACTTTCAATCAAGTCCCTGCGAGGACATTTTATTTTCTTTACTTAGTCCCTGCGTGGACTTATTTCTTTTTCTGTAGTCCCTGCGTGGACAGTGTGTTATTTCAAGACCCGTTTAGGGCATTCCTGTAATAGTTTAGTAGTTTAATGGAATTTCTTTTTGAGATTTTAAATATGTATTTTTACTACATCATTGTGCTATATCATTTCAATTTTAAATTGATCGGCCAAAGAAAATTTCAAAAAGAAGTTCTTATAGGTATAACCTAGCCAAAATATTAATGGCTGTGATGGTACAACCTTTTTAAGACAATAAATTCCCTGTTAACATCTGAAAACATGTTAACATTCCTGGCTGTGTGGCTCGAGAGACCACACAAGCTGCCAAATGTACTTGGATCCTTCCAAGTCACTTTCATAGCCTATATGATTAAGGTGAATCATGGCTAATAAACATCAATATGATGTATACACCAAAACATCCATTTGAGATGTATGCCTATAAGCAAAGGTGTATTAATGACAATGATAGTTTTATTTTATAAACTTCTTGTCAAAAAGGCGATGAACTATGTTCGAACCTTAAAAGATCACTGATCCAAGAGATCATTGGTTATGTTTTAATCGTCCTTGTGGCAAGGCCTTTTGTGCCATCTAAATGTCCTTCGAGACGAGCCTTGTGCTATATGAAAATGTCTTTCATGACATTGACAGTTGTGATTTATATTCCCTGTCTAATAAATATAAAGGATTATATCCTATTGATTGCTTATAATGGTTCAGTTGTAACCTAGGCAAATCATGATCAAATTGATTTATACTTATTACTTAAAATGGTCTATATGGTTTAATAATACCATGACCATATAAACATCAATGCAATGATTCATTATATAATCTAAGTATAACATTATTGTTTGATATAGTACTAAAATCATGGCTGGCTCTGACCAAGCAAACAGTCATCCTGAGGCAGGAAACAATAATACCAGGATTAATATCACTGGTGCTGAATTACAAGCAATGATAACCGCAGCGGTTGCTCAAGCTGTGGATAATAAGTTCAAGGATCCGAGTAATGTTCGGTCCAAAACTCATAAAAAATCCCTATCACATTCGCATACATTAAAGAAGGATGAGTCTCAACACTCGTCTAATCAGAAAAGTGAACCACAGAGGCAGATTGTCCTCAAACAGACTCCCAGGTACACCAAGGGTTGTACCTATAAATATTTTGTCTCCTGTAAACAAAGAGATTTAAAGAAAAGGGAGCAATTGACTGTATGAAGTGGTTGATTGAAATGGAAATAATGATTGACATCAGTGGGTGTGCTAAGGAAGACATCGTCAAGTTCGTATCTCAGTCTTTCAAGGGCGACGCCCTAACTTGGTGGAAAGCCTTGGTGCAATCCACTGGAAAGGTTCCTCTGTATAACCTTTCCTGGGATAAATTTGTTGATCTTGTAAAGGACACTTACTGTCCTCAGCATGAAGTTGAGAGAATAGAAACTGACTTCCTCACTCTGGTGATGAAGGATTTGGATTGCAGGTCCTATGTGACCAGTTTCAACTCAATGTCGAGGCTTGTATCGTATTTGGTCACCCCAGAACCCAAACACATTGCGCGTTTAATCGGTGGTCTAGCCCCAGAGGTGAAAGGAAATGTCAAGGCTTCTAAGCCTGCTACTTATAGATCTGCTGTAGATCTATCTTTGTCCCTTACTCTTAATGTTGTAAGGAGTAGGGCAAAGAAAACTACCGATGAGGAAAAAAAGGAAGAGGGAGGAAGACAAATCCCATCAGTCGAACAAAAAGAATAAAGGGAACTCTGGTTCCAAGAAAGGGCGGTCAGGTGACAAACCCAGATGCAAGACTTACAACAAGAGGCACTTTGGAAAGTGCAACCAGGACCCATAAGCTAAACCTTGTGGGATCTGCAAAAAGAAAGGGCACAAGACTGTAGAGTGCCGAAACATCAAGGATGCGACCTGCTACGGTTGCAACGAAAAGGTGCACATCAAGACCAATTGCCCTAAAAATGCTAAGAAGCATGAGGAGGCAAAGAAAACCAATGCTAGGGTTTTTCAGATGAATGCAAGGGAGGTGGTGAACGACGAGAACGTTATAACAGGTACATTCCTCATTAATGGTAATTATGCTAGAGTTTTATTTGATTCAGGTGCCGATAAGTATTTTGTAGACCATAAGTTTAGTAAATTATTGAATTTGCCTATTAAGACTCTAGACATAAAGTATGAGGTAGAGCTCGCAGATGGTACCTTAGAAACTGCTTCAACTCTTCTTGATGGATGCTTTATATCCATTAAGAATCATTCTATCCCGCTATCCCTCTTGCCAATGAAATTGGCTGGGTTTGTGTCACACCCCGATATTTCCACGTATTACTGGTGGGTCCGGTGGGGAGTATCGTGACGTAGTTGATATCATCATAGTCAAACAACACAATTTTAAATGCACAACGGAAGCAAAAGCTAGATTTATTTCAACCGAATAAAATTGTAATACTAAGTATCACAACGTAGTTGAAACGGATCCACAGGCGGATCAAATAAACAGAAAACGTAGTTCAACAGACTCAAAATGCATCCAAGCTTGCGAGACTCTTATTGATGCTATGGAGAGGCCAGCCTATTTCGAGTAGTACCTACACTTAACCTTTTTGAGAAAATACGTCAGTTTACACTGGTAAATACAATTAACTGACTCATTTTGAAAAGGTTTAGAAAATTGATTTGAATGCACGAGGCACAAAACATTTTATAACTTGGGATAATTATTTATATATAAACTTGTAAGAGAATTACATGTTCGTTATATGTTCAATAGCCCGGATTGACACCGCGTTAAAGATTAATTGACACACCACATGATATAGTCCCGCGGCGGGTTATTCCCGAAACCGGCGGTTATACCTTATTATTTATTTATGCACTGTCGGGTGTACGCCTACACCCCGTGCTTAGGTCGTGGCCATTTCGTAAAATGATGCCAATGATATCCGGGACATGGTCATTAACCCCCCAAAGGCTTTAATCAAACAAAACAATTTAAACGGGACATTTCAATAAATTAATCTTCATACGATTAAAAATTCAATGCCCGACCAAGCGGTATTTTATATACCGTACCCCAAGCCCGTATAGGGAAAATAAGTTAAAAGTATTTACCTTTGCAAGTATTAATCACAAATAGGAAGTGCGTGTAGCTTTTACCGGGTCTCCTATTCTGGAAAAAAGGTTTTTAATAACCTATCATATTCCTAACGGGTCTTTAATTAACCCTAAACTTAGACCGGTTAGTTTTAAAAGAAGATACGGTTCAAACGCATGATTAAGCGAAGACCGGAATAGAATGTGATTTAGACCCGACAAGTTTGGAGACTTGTGTAATATGGGTAAACTAAACACATTCTGTATTTTGAGACAAAAATGATAAGGTTTGACCCGTTTCGGTCAATTTATGCAAACTAGTTACATAAACCAAACCGAACGCGAAAGAGGCGTAACGGGTAACCATAAGAGTCATAATCAGGTTTCCTAAGTTAATATGCCTTAAATATGTTGTGACATCAGTAGGATATCTTCTATTATTCCCGAAATAGATTTGAACTCAAACTATGCCCCGTAGGGGCATTTTGGTCATTTTAAGGGTTATAAAAGAGTTTAAATAATAATCTGAGTTACAGGTCTGATATAATCAGTTAAAATAATTAATTTAATAAGTAATAACAGTAGGGTATTATATATATGTAAAATTTATCATTAAAAACCAAACTATGCACCTTAGGGGTATTTTGGTAATTTCACATAGGCTTAAAAGGTCAAAACCGGAAATCTGAGTTTAAAACTTTTTCTTACTGTTAATATATAAAAATTTATTGAAAATATCAGTAGGCATCAAACCTTATATGTTTAAAATAGTTTTAATACATACTATGTGTTAAAAACGCTTAAAAAGGCGATTTTGAGCTATTTCCGGGTTTTTCAAAGAAAGCTGATATTTTTATTATTCCAGAAGGCTCAAAATACTTTATTTATCATATTAGATCAGTAGAAAAAGGTTTGGCATCAAAATAATTTATAAAACTCCTTTTATAGCCCAAAAGGGCAAAACTAGCAATTACCGAATCAAGCTTAGAACTCTATGTTATGCTCAACCTAAAATTAAATAAAAATCTTCAAAAATCTCAAAATATTATATCACATCAATGGGTAAAAATTTTGGTATCAAAAATCGGGTTTAGATAGGCTATATGCTAATTACGCCTTTTATTTAGTAAAAAGCTTTCTAATTACGCTAATGAGCATAACTCCTAATCTAGACCTCAAACTGATGTCAAATTTTAGGGACAACTTTATAAATCAGTAATGAAGGTTTCTACTCTTTTACATTTTCAAAAATCATGTTTTAAAGTCAAAAGGGCATAATAGTCAACATTTAAGCATTTAACAGAAACATGCATATGATTCGGATAACTAATGAACCAAGTGGTATAATCTCAGAGAGTTATACTTATATGAAACCTGGTCCAATTAAAGCTCTAAGGCAATTCTAAAACATGCTACATTGGGTCAGAACTGAAAGTCAAAGCAAAAGTCAAATTATGCGACTTTCGGTTCCGAACCGAGCCTAAACTGAAAATTGTCGGGTTGAACATGTTTATACATGTTCTTACATTAATTACCAAGTTATATTAGTGATAAAATAGGTTGCATGGGTCCTACATTGCTAATTATCCTTTAATTCGAAAATAAGCTTTCTGTTGACTTTTTAAGATTAGCTTTGACCCGACAATTGACCTAGTTAGAGTGGGAATCAGAGGGTGCCCTTTAAGGGTTTATTGCCCACATAATTACCAACTCATAGGTACTTTCAATTTGAAATTTGACTGGACAAATTTTAATTAATTACGAAGTCAAACTCTAATTACGACGGTTTGACTTTAAGCTAATTAACTAGGCAAAACTGAATTAAGAAAGGTTAAGGACACTTACAAAGGTCCTAAGCACGACTAGAGATCACTAGGAAAAATGCTTGAGCTCCAGGAACCTCCAGAAGTGAAGTTGTGAAGCTTTGAAAATGAATGAACAAAGTGTTGCAACAATGCTCCTCTTATATAGTGAATTTAATTGCTTAGGATGATGCCAAGCAAGTCTATGGTTGCAACCAAATGTTTACAGGTGCCCCTACTGCATGTAAATCCGTTTGTGCAACCCCTGGTATCATTTTACAGGTCCTAGAGGCGGTTACATAGATGAAACTGGCAGCTGCCAACAATTCTGTTGCTGTGCAGGTCACGCGGCCCACGTAACAGACCACCTGGGTCTTACGCGGCCGGTGTATGAGCCCCCGGGTCAGGTTAAAAATCTTTCATTAGTTGCATTCCAGGTCCCTGGTCCTTATATACGTGGTTTCAACTTGCAAATTTGCATTTTAAGCCCTCTAACTTGATTTTTAAGGACTCCAAGACATATACAAACTTTGTTAAGTCCTTGGTTAACTTTGTGATCCCCCGAAAAGCCTTAAATTTCAACGTTGACGCTTTTAACCCCTCGAATACGAATATTGTCATAACTTTCTCATACGATAACGAAACTTGGTGAAATTTTTATCACATATTCTAGTGAGTATAATATATCGTTACAAAGCTTCGGGTTTGCTAAAAGGTCACTCAGAGGTATACTTTAAACATGTTGACACTTTTAACCCCTGTAGTTTGTAATCTCTCACTTTATTCCACAATTAGCTTCGTATGATCCATGATTTATTCGTTTAAGGGTATAAACAACGTATAGGGTTACAGTAAAGTATATTTATCCATTGTTGACACTTTGAACCCTTATATTCACATACTTTCTTTGTTTGTCAACTTTAGTCCCTCTAAAGTAATCTTTTACACGTTTAATGCTTATGACACGTGTCGCTACATTATTGGACATAAATTTTCAAGGTGTTACATCCTCACCCCCTTAAAAGAAATCTCGACCTCGAGATTTACTGAAACAAATGAGGGTATTTTTCTCTCATTGTGGACTCTACCTCCCACGTATACTCAGGACCTCTACGGGCATCCCATTTGACCTTTACAATTGGCACATGCTTCCTTCGAAGCTTCTTAACCTGTCGATCCTCAATCGACAAAGGTTGTTCCATAAATTTCAAGCTCTCATCTATATGCACATCCGTATGTGGCATGACTAGCGACTCATCAGCTAGACATTTCTTTAGATTGCAGATGTGGAATACATTGTGAATACCACTGAGCTCTTCAGGCAAGTTTAACTTATAGGCCACGGATCCGACACATTCGATGATCTCAAATGGTCCTATGTACCTTGGGCGTAACTTACCTTTCTTACCAAATCACATCACTCCCTTCCAGGGTGATACTTTAAGCAATACCTTATCACCAACCTCAAACCTTAGAGGTTTACGCCTTAAGTCTGCGTAGCTTTTCTGCCTGTCTCTGGCAGCTTTCAGATGATCTCTTATATGTACAATCTTATTTGTCGTCTCCAGGACTATATCAGGTCCTGTTAGTTGGACATCTCCAACTTCTGCCCAACAAACGGGCGTTCTGCACTTTCTTCCATACAAAGCTTCAAACGGCGCAGCCTGAATGCTTGTATGGTAGCTATTGTTATAGGAGAACTCAATCAATGGCAGGTGGTTATCCCAATTACCACCTAAATCAATCACACATGCACGAAGCATGTCTTCCAAAGTTTGGATGGTACGCTCACTTTGCCCGTCCGTCTGAGGATGGTAAGCCGTACTAAAATTTAAGTGCGTGCCCAAAGATTGTTGGAAACTTTTCCAAAAATGTGATGTGTATCTAGTATCTCTGTCAGAGATAATAAACACTGGTACGCCATGCAGAGATACAATCTTATCTACGTACAATTGGGCTAACATATCGGAGCTATAAGTCTGCTTAATGGGTAAGAAATGTGCTGACTTAGTCAGTCTATCTGCTATCACCCATAGTATCATTTCCTTTCCTTGTCTTTGGCAACTTGGTGATGAAATCCATCGTCACCATCTCCCACTTCCAGGTGGGAAGTTCAGGCTGTTGTAGTAAACCTGACGGTTTCTGATGTTCAGCTTTGACTTGAGCGCACGTCAAACATTTGGCTACATAGGTAGTTATAGACTTCTTCAAGCCTATCCACCAATAATTTGCCTTCAGATCCTGGTACATCTTATCAGCTCCAGGGTGAATGGAGTACTTAGAACTGTGGGCTTCCTGGAGGATAACATCCCGAAGTCCTCCATAAATTGGAACCCATATTCGTCCATTTAACCTCAGAATTTCGTCCTTGCCATAGGATAACTGTTCTTCAGTTACTCCTAGCTTTTCATTAGGATAGTTAGCTTCTAGTACAGCTTCCTTCTGCGCAGCTAACAACCTTCCAATCAAACTATTCTTTAACTCAATGCTCTTGGCATTGATTCTTATAGGCTTCACTCTTTCCTTTCTACTTAAGGCATCGGCAACCACATTTGCCTTACCTGGATGGTATCTTATCTCACAGTCATAATCATTCAAAGTTTCCATCCATCGTTGTTGCCTCATGTTCAACTCCTTCTGATTGTACAGATGTTGAAGGCTCTTATGATCTGAATAGATCATGCACTTGGTTCCATACAAGTAATGTCTCCACAGTTTTAGTGCAAATACAACGGCACCCAACTCCAAATCATGGGTGGTGTAATTCTTCTCGTGCACTATTAACTGTCGAGAAGCATAGGCAATAACCTTGCCTTTCTGCATAAGCACACATCCCATACTTGTGTGCGATGCATCACAATATACAACAAATTCATCAATTCCATCTGACAACGTCAATACTGGAGCGTTGCTCAATTTCTGCTTAAGACTGTCAAAGGATTCCTGCTGCTTAGGACCCCAGTCAAACTTAATATTCTTACGGGTTAATGAAGTTAGGGGTGCAGCAATCGTTGAGAAGTTTTCTATAAATCGCCTATAATATCCTGCTAAACCTAGAAAGCTACGAATCTCTATAGGCGTCTTTGGCTCTTGCCAATTCATAACAGCTTCAACTTTGGCGGGATCTACTTGGATACCACGCTCACTAACAACATGTCCAAGGAATTGGACTTCACGAAGCCAGAATTCAAACTTTGAAAACTTGGCATAAAGTTTCTCCTGATGAAGCAGTTTCAGAATGCATCGAAGATGCTTCTCGTGGTCAGCTTGGCTCTTTGAGTAAATGAGAATGTCATTGATGAAGACGATGACGAATTTATCTAAGTAAGGCTTGCAGACGCGAGTCATGAGATCCATGAATGCTGCTGGTGCATTAGTGAGCCCAAAAGGCATCACTAGGAACTCGTAATGACCATAACGAGTCCTAAATGCAGTCTTGTGTACATCTTCATCTTTAACCTTCAGCTGATGGTAGCCTGACCTCAAATCGATCTTAGAGAAGTAACTTGCCCCTTGTAATTGATCGAACAGATCGGCGATCCTGGGCAATGGATATCTATTCTTGATAGTGACCTTGTTAAGCTCGCGATAGTCGATGCATAGACGCATCGACCCATCCTTCTTCTTCACAAACAAGATTGGTGCTCCCCATGGAGATGAACTAGGATGAATGAAACCTTTTGCCAACAATTCGTCTAGCTGAGTCCTTAACTCTTTCATCTCTGTTGGTGCCAACCTGTATGGTGCCCTTGCAACAGGTGCTGCTCCTGGAATAATGTCAATTTTGAATTCTACTTGCCTATCTGGTGGCAAACCAGGTAGTTCTTCAGGGAAAACTTCTGGGTATTCAGAAATGATGGGAATATCTTCAATCTTAGGTTTCTGCTCATCAATAGTTACCTGTGCCAAATAAATGACACAACCCTTCCTCAAACACCTAGATGCCTTAAGCATAGAAACTTGCTCAGGCAGTCCATACTGGGTATCTCCCTGAATGGTAAGTGGTTCACCAGACGGAGTCTTGACCACCACTTGCTTCTTGTTGCAAACAATCTGGGCCTGGTTACGAGATAACCAGTCCATGCCTATAACTATATCGAAACCGGCTAACTTCAAAGGAAGTAAGGACAAAGGAAAAGAATGGTTCCTAATGGATATGAAACATCCATCTAATACGGTTGATGCGGTTTCTATGGTACCATCGGCTAATTCAACCTCATATTTTATGCTTAGGGTTCTAACAGGTAGGTTTAAAAACTTACAGAACTTATCATCAACAAATGACTTATCTGCTACAGAATCAAATAACACCCTTGCATAAACATCATTAATAAGGAAGGTACTTATTATGACATTATCAATCTGGATCGCCTCCTGTGCGTTCATCTGGAAGACCATAGCATTGGTCTTTTTCCCTTCCTCAGCTTTCTTAGCAAAATTTGGGCAGTTGGACTTGATATACCCTTTTTCATTGCAGTTATAGCATGTAGCATCCTTGATTTTCTTACAGTCTAAGGTCTTGTGCTCAGAGGACTTACAAATCCCACAAACTCTTAGCTGTGACTGGGATTTCGATTCATATCTGCATTTTCCGAAATGGTGCTTCTTACAGACCTTACACTTGGGCTTATCACCCGACTGATGACCATCCTTCTTAGTTCCAGAACTCTTCTTGTGGTCATTGTTTCCCTTACGCTTCTTGTCTGAACGTCATGAGTTGTCATCCTCACACTTTCTCTTCTCAGCGTCAGTGTTTCTCAGCGATCTCTGCCTGACCGCGTCCAAAGTAAGTGACAATGATATATCAGCTGTAGACCGAAAAGTAGCTGGTCTGGAGGCCTTCACACTGGCCTTGATTTATGGGGCCAAACCCCCAATGAAACGAGCTATCCTCTTGGGTTCCGGAGTTACCAGATACGGTACCAGTCTTGACATAGTGTTGAAGCTCATATGGTAGGCTTGACAATCTAGGTTTTTCATAACCAAAGACAAGAAATCAGCTTCAATCTTTTCAACCTCGTGTTGAGGGCAGTAATTCTCCTTAATCAACGGCACAAATTGTTCCCAAGACAGATTGTACAATGGGATCTTCCCAGTGGCCTGAATCAAAGACCTCCACCACGCTAGTGCCTCGCCTTTGAATGACTGAGATACGAACTTTACCACATCCTTATCAGCATAACCACTGATATCTACTACAGTGTCCATCTCATCTAACCATGACATGCAGTTAACTGCTCCTTTCTCCCTAGTAAAATCCCTGGGTTTGCGTGAAACAAAGTACTTATAGGTGCAACCTTTAGCACGTGGTTCTTGGTTCAGCACAACTCTTTTAGATGGAACACTCCTCTGGTTTGTTGAGTGATGAGAATCACTTTTGTGGGCGGTATGAGTTCTAGAGGGTGGTTTAGAGTGTGGTACAGATTGGGTCCTAATGTGGGTACCACTGGATTCATTGAATTGTCTCTCCAAAGCTCGCGTAACAACATTATCTATTAACGCTTGTAATTCTGTTCCTGCTACGTTGACTCTGGAGGTGTCATGATTTTCTCTGGGGTGACTGTTGGCTTCGTCTGACCCGGCCATGTAGCTTGATTGCTACATAAAATAATGATTTTAAATCATTCAGAGGTCTATAATAGTTTTATTATTCTAGAAGATTTATTAATCGTGGTATTTAAGAAACCATTTTGATTAATTAAGCATATATATATATATTTAGGATATTATAATAATCCTTAGTTAAAATATATTAATAGCAAAAAGGGCCTAGTCACGTGGACGGTTTTAAATTTTTAATCATGATCTTATAGGGTCATGGTATTGAGGGTTTTAATTATAATTCATTACCTCTTCTTAACAGGGGTCGAAGACCACACCTGTCTTTTGTCTTATATGACAATGAATATAGCCCGTAGGCGTTATATCCCTAATGGATATTTTAATTAATTAAAAGTATTAGGGAGAATCAAATATAAGGATGACTCATGCGATTTTATCGAATCACATTTTGTTAATAGTGTTAACATGTTTTCAGATGTTAACAAGGATTGGAACCCTTTGAATAGGTTTTACCATCTTGGTCATGTCTGCAACAACATATAGACTAGGTTTTACCTTTAAGATTCTTTTTAACATTTAACGCAGAACAATCCTAAATTGAGGTGTTAATAAGGACCTGAATCAAATTTGAGGAATTACTATCTTGGCCCTGTCTTATAATGACACATGGCTAGGTTTTGTCCCCTTTTTAGATTTTTATTATTTTATTATAATGGTAGGTCTCATAAGTGGAATGTTATATTTTCATTTATTTCACATATTATATTTATGCATATATTTTAATCAAAAATGAAAATTTTAAATTCAATCATTCGAATGCAAAAATTCAAACAAGTACAGATTTGCCCTAAACGGGACTTCTACAGAAATAACATGCCCGCGCAGAGGCTTAAACAGATTGACATACCCACGCAAGGGTTAACAGAAAGACATGCCCACGCAGGGGCAGAATACAAAAAGACATGCCCACGCAGGGGCAGAATATAGAAACAAATGTCCACGCAGGGACATGATTACCACACAAAGAATAACAAACAATTAAAGGATTTAATGATCCTTCTTGCTTTTTTCCTTTAATTAAGTTTGTCAGGCTCTTGAACATTCCACGGTTTTGCCGACGGTCTTCCCGTACCTCCTGCCGCACCTCATTTATCCTTTGAAGAATTTCTTGATGCTACGGTGGCGACATTGCTGGCGGCTGCGGGGGTTGCTGATATAGTGGAGGTTGATGAGGTGGCGGTTGATGATACCCATAAGGTGGGTACCCATAGTGTGAGTATTTGGCTTGGTATGGGAGCCCAAAGGATCCTTCCGGATGATGGGCATTGTAATTTTCCGCTGCTACCAGGTAAGGGTCGGCCTCAGCATAGTTGTAGTTGGTGTGGATCGGCCGCTCAAAGGGATTATACGCCGCCGCACCGGTGTATGTAGGTATAGGGTCGCCAAAGCCCATCGGTGGTGGCGCAACAGGCGCAGAGTTTACTTCCGAGACGGGGTTTGAAGATCCACCCATCTGCGGGTCTTCATGGAGTGGCGAGTAGCGGCTGCCACTAGTAGGTTGAGGGGTGCCGATTCGCACTCCTCCTCGCACGGACATTCGTGCGGTTGTTCTTCTTCGCCTCGGTGGCTCCGGAGGCTGTTGCTGGACTGGTGGTGGTGGCAGAGTGACCGCGACATAACGAGAATCCTCAGAGGGATCATGCTGCTGCTGCTGTTGTGGTGAGTTATGGTAACTGGGAGTAAACACCCAGTCGATCTGTCGGAACCTTTCTTCATAACTGTAGGGACCATCATAAGGTGATCCCACGAAAGGTGACCCATCCGAAATTTTGATGGGGTGATTAGGGGTTCCGGACGGTGGCTCTGCGGGGTCGGTGTCCTCGTCCATGTCCATTGCATGGTCGCCTGAAAAATGGTCTTCGGGTCCTAGTGGGTTAAAACCCACTGGTTCTCCAAGGTAGTTTGTCGGGTTGAACAGGCTCTGGAAAAAGGGCGTTGGGTCATCAAAAGGTGAGTTGTGACCCTGGAGAGGAATGTAAGATTGGTGGGAATTACGGGGCTCATTTTCAGAATGAGGCCCAAAGGAGTTTTGAAACAAAGGGGAGGAGCTCAACGAAACTGAGCGCCTTGCTGGTTCAGTATAGGTCCTCCAGATATCTTGAGGACCGGGGTTAAGTGAATCTGATGGTGTTCGCCGGTGCGAAGGTTCGGCCTCATGGTCATTCGGGGCGCCGAGTGGCCCCTTGCCTCTTCCTCTCCCTCTTACTCTTGGTGGCATCTTTTAACCTGTCAACAAAAACAAAGATAACAACAAGGGATATATATAAAAGACAAAAATAAAAACAAATCAGGATTTCTCCTAAGTTCTTTGTCTAGACTCGAAAATTTAGGAATGTGCAACTGTCTAACTGAGATTAAACACAAAAGGCTAGTGTTTAATTCACTCAGTGTTGGCTCTGATACCAACCTGTCACACCCCGATATTTCCACGTATTACCGGTGGGGAGTATCGTGACGTAGTTGATATCATCATAGTCAAACAACACAATTTTAAATGCACAGCGGAAGCAAAAGATAGATTTATTTCACCCGAATAAAATTGTAATATTAAGTATCACAACGTAGTTGAAATGGATCCACAGGCGGATCAAATAAACAGAAAACATAGTTCAACAGACTCAAAATGCATCCAATCTTGCGAGACTCTTATTGATGCTAAGGAGAGGCCAGCCTATTTCGAGTAGTATCTGCACTTAACCTTTTTTGGAAAATACGTCAGTTTACACTGGTAAATACAATTAACTGACTCATTTTGAAAAGATTTAGAAAATTGATTTGAATGCACGAGGCACAAAACATCTTATAAATTGAGATAATTATTTATATATAAACTTGTAAGAGAATTACATGTTCGTTATACGTTCAGTAGCCCGGGTTGACACCGGGTTAAAGATTAATTAACACACCACATGATATAGTCCCGCGGCGGGTTATTCCCGAAACCGGCGGTTATACCTTATTATTTATTTATGCACTGTCAGGTGTACTCCTACACCCTGTGCTTAGGTCATGGCCATTTCGTAAAACGGGACATGGTCATTAACCCCCCAAAGGCTTTAATCAAACAAAACAATTTAAACGGGACATTTCAATAAATTAATCTTTATACAATTAAAAATTCAATGCCCGACCAAGAGGTATTTTATATACCGTACCCCAAGCCCGTATAGGGATAATAAGTTAAAAGTATTTACCTTTGCAAGTATTAATCACAAATAGCAAGCGCGTGTAGCTTTTACCAGGTCTCCTATTCTGGAACAAAGGTTTTTAATAACCTATCAGATTCCTAACGGGTCTTTAATTAAGCCTAAACTTAGACCGGTTAGTTTTAAAAGAAGATACGGTTCAAACGCACGATTAAGCGAAGACCGGAATAGAATGTGATTTAGACCCGACAAGTTTGGAGACTTGTGTAATATTGGTAAACTGAACACATTCTGGATTTTGAGACAAAAATGATAACGTTTGACCCGTTTCGGTCAATTTATGCAAACTAGTTACATAAACCGAACCGAACGCGAAAGAGGCGTAACGGGTAACCATAAGAGTCATATTCAGGTTTCCCAAGTTAATATACCTTAAATATGTTGTGACATCAGTAGGATATCTTCTATTATGCCCGAAATGGATTTGAACTCAAACTATGCCCCGTAGGGGCATTTTGGTCATTTTAAGGGTTATAAAAGAGTTTAAATAATAATCTGAGTTACAGGTCTGATATAATCAGTAAAAATACTTAATTTAATAAGTTATAACAGTAGGGTATTATATATATGTAAAATTTATCATTAAAAACCAAACTATGCACCTTAGGGGTATTTTGGTAATTTCACATAGGCTTAAAAGGTCAAAACCGGAAATATGATTTTAAAACTTTTGCTTACTATTAATATATAAAACTTTATTGAAAATATCAGTAGGCATCAAACCTTATATGTTTAAAATAATTTTAATACATACTATGTGTTAAAAACGCTTAAAAAGGCGATTTTGAGCTATTTCCGGGTTTTTCAAGGAAAGCTGATATTTTTATTATTCCAGAATGCTCAAAATACTTTATTTATCATATTAGATCAGTAGAAAAAGGTTTGGCGTCAAAATAATTTATAAAACTCATTTTATAGCCCAAAAGGGCAAATCTGGCAATTACCGAATCAAGCTTAGAACTCTATGTTATGCTCAGCATAAAATTAAATAAAAATCTTCAAAAATCCCAAAATATTATATAACATCAGTGGGTAAAAATTTTGGTATCAAAAATCGGGTTTAGATAGGCTATATGCTAATCACGCCTTTTATTTAGTAAAAAGCTTTCTAATTACGCTAATGAGCATAACTCCTAATCTAGACCTCAAACTGATGTCAAATTTTAGGGACAACTTTATAAATCAGTAATGAAGGTTTCTACTCTTTTACATTTTCAAAAATCATGTTTTAAAGTCAAAAGGGCATAATAGTCAACATTTAAGCATTTAACGGAAACATGCATATGATTCGGATAACTAATGAACCAAGTGGTATAATCTCAGAGAGTTATACTTATATGAAACCTGGTCCAAATAAAGCTCTAAGGCAATTCTAAAACATGCTACATTGGGTCAGAACTGAAAGTCAAAGCAAAAGTCAAATTATGCGACTTTCGGTTCCGAACCGAGCCTAAACTGAAAATTGTCGGGTTGAACATGTTCTTACATTAATTACCAAGTTATATTAGTGATAAAACAGGTTGCATGGGTCCTACATTGCTAATTATGAATTAATTCGAAAATAAGCTTTCTTTTGACTTTTAAGATTAGCTTTGACCCGACAATTGACCTAGTTAGAGTGGGAATCAGAGGGTGCCCTTTTAAGGGTTTATTGCCCACATAATTACCAACTCATAGGTACTTTCAATTTACAATTTGACTGGACAAATTTTAATTAATTATGAAGTCAAACTCTAATTACGACGGTTTGACTTTAAGCTAATTAACTAGGCAAAATTGAATTAAGAAAGGTTAAGGACACTTACAAATGTCCTAAGCACGACTAGATATCACTAGGAAAAATGCTTGAGCTCCAGGAACCTCCAGAAGTGAAGTTGTGAAGCTTTGCAAATGAATGAACAAAGTGTTGCAACAATGCTCCTCTTATATAGTGAATTTAATTGCTTAGGATGATGCCAAGCAAGTCTATTGTTGCAACCAGATGTTTACAGGTGCCCCTACTGCATGTAAATCCGTTTGTGCAGCCCCTGGTATCATTTTACAGGTCCTAGAGGCGGTTACACAGCTGAAACTGGCAGCTGCCAACAATTCTGTCACTGTGCAAGTCACGCGGCCCGCGTAACAGACCACCTGGGTCTTAAGCGGCTGGTATGAGCCCTCGGGTCAGGTTAAAAATCTTTCATTAATTGCATTTCAGGTCCCTGGTCCTTATATATGTGGTTTCAACTTCCAAATTTGCATTTTAAGCCCTCTAACTTGATTTTTAAGGACTCCAAGACATATACAAACTTTGATAAGTCCTTGGTTAACTTTGTGATCACCCGAAAAGCCTTAAATTTCAACGTTGACGCTTTTAACCCCTCGAATACGAATATTGTCATAACTTTCTCATACGATAACGAAACTTGGTGAAATTTTTATCACATATTCTAGTGAGTATAATTTATCGTTACAAAGCTTCGGGTTTGCTAAAAGGTCACTCAGAGGTATACTTTAAACATGTTGACACTTTTAACCCCTGTAGTTTGTAATCTCTCACTTTATTCCACAATTAGCTTCGTATGATCCATGATTTATTCGTTTAAGGGTATAAACGTTGTATAAGGTTACAGTAAAGTATATTTATCCATTGTTGACACTTTGAACCCTTATATTCACATACTTTCTTTGTTTGTCAACTTTAGTCCCTCTAAAGTAATCTTTTACACGTTTAAAGCTTTTGACATGTGTCGATACATTATTGGACATAAATTTTCGAGATGTTACAGTTTGATGTAGTTTTAGGCATGGATTGGTTGTCGCACAACAAAGCCCAAATTGCCTGCGATAAAAAGCTAGTTAACATCAAAACCCCTTCTGGTGAATCCGTCACTATTCAAGGAGATACACAATATGGTTTGCCCAAAAATGTGTCTATTCTCAAGGTATCAAAGTGTTTGAGGAACAGATGTGTTATTTACATGGCACAAGTAACAGTGAATGACCCGAAACCCAAGATTGAAGACATTCCAATTATTTTCGAGTATCCTGATGTCTGTCCTGATGAATTACTTGGATTACCTCCTGAAAGGCAAGTTGAATTCAGGATAGACATTCTGTCAGGATCTTATCCTGCACCAATTGCACGAGCTCCTTATCGTCTAGCACCTACTGAAATGAAAGAGCTCAGGACTCAATTGGATGACTTACTGGAAAAGGGTTTCATACAACCCAGTTCTTCGCCTTGGGGAGCTCCTATATTGTTTGTAAAGAAGAAGGATGGATCAATGCGTTTATGCATTGATTATCGTGAATTAAATAAGGGAACGATCAAGAATCGTTATCCTTTGCCCAGGATCGACGACTTATTCGACCAACTTCAAGGGGCAAGCTTCTTCTCGAAGATCGATCTTAGATCTGGGTATCATCAACTCAAGGTTAGAACTGAAGATGTACCTAAGACAACGTTCAGAACAAGGTATGGACACTACGAGTTTCTAGTGATGCCTTTCGGGCTCACTAATGCACCTGCAGCATTCATGGACCTCATGAATAGAGTCTGCAAGCCATACCTAGATAAGTCTGTCATTGTCTTTATAGACGACATACTTATCTATTCTCGTAATCAAGTTGATCACGAGAAACATCTTAGATGTATTTTAGGATTGCTACGACAGGAGAAGCTATATGCTAAATTCTCCAAGTGTGAGTTCTGGCTTCGTGAAGTCCAATTCCTTGGGCATGTTGTTAGTGAGCATGACATCCAAGTAGATCCTGCCAAAATAGAAGTCATTATGAACTGGGAGGCACCAAAGACACCAACAAAAATTCGCAGCTTTCTGGGATTAGCTGGTTATTACAGAAGATTCATTGAGAACTTCTCAAGGATAGCTGCACCATTGACTTCTCTGACCCGTAAGAATGTGAAATTTGATTGGGGTCCAAAACAACAAGAATCTTTTGAGATTCTTAAACGGAAACTGAGCAATGCTCCGGTATTGTCATTACCTGAAGGAATTGAAGAGTTTGTAGTGTACTGTGATGCTTCACACACCGGTCTGGGTTGTGTACTTATGCAAAGAGGCAAGGTGATTGCCTATGCATCACGACAACTAAAGGTGCATGAAAAGAATTACACCACCCATGATTTGGAGTTGGGTGTCATTGTATTCGCACTAAAGTTGTGGAGACATTATTTATATGGAACTAAATGTGTGATATATTCGGATCACAAAAGTCTCCAACACCTATTCAATAAAAAGGATCTTAATATGAGAAAACGCCGTTGGATGGAGACTCTAAATGATTACGATTGTGATGATGCTCTAAGCCGAAAGGAAAGAGTCAAACCTATAAGGATTAATGCCAAGAGTATTGAACTCAAGAACAGCTTGAATGAAAGGTTGTTAGCTGCACAAAAAGAAGCTGTTTTGGAAGCTAACCTTCCAAATGAAAAGTTAGGTGTAACTGCTGAACAGTTAGCACCTGGCAAGGATGGAATCCTTAGAATGAATGGAAGAATTTGGGTTCCTATTCATGGAGGACTTCGAGATATAATCCTCCAGGAAGCTTACAATTCCAAATACTCAGTTCACCCTGGAGGTGACAAGATGTATCAAGATTTGAAAGCTAATTATTGGTGGATAGGTTTGAAGAAATCTATTGTCACACATGTAGCTAAGTGCCTGACTTGTGCTCAGATTAAAGCAGAATATCAAAAGTCGTCGGGTCTACTTCAACAGCCAGAACTTCCCACATGGAAGTGGGAGATGGTAATTATGGATTTTATAACCAAGTTACCTAAAACAAGGCATGGAAATGATACTATATGGGTCATAGTTGATAGACTGACTAAGTCATCACACTTCTTACCCATCAAGGAGACTCATAGCTCCAACAAGCTAGCTCAGTTGTACGTGGATAAGATTGTATCTCTCCATGGAGTGCCGGTATCTATTATATCCTATAGAGATACTAGATACACCTCTCACTTTTGGAAAAGTTTCCAACAATCATTAGGCACTTGTTTGAATTTTAGTACTGGTTACCATCCTCAAACAGATGGATAGAGTGAGTGTACAATTCAAACTTTGGAAGACATGCTTCGAGCATGTGTTATTGATTTGGGAGGTAGTTGGGATGACCACCTACCTTTGATCGAGTTCTCCTATAATAATAGCTACCATACTAGCATTCAGGTTGCGCCTTTTGAGGCATTGTATGGAAGAAAATGCAGAACGCCTGTTTGTTGGGCGGAAGTAGGAGAAGCTAAGTTATCAGGACCTGATATAGTCCTTGAAATGATGGACAAGACTGTCCAAATTCATGATCGCCTGAAAGCTGCCAGGGATAGGCAGAAAACTTATGCTGATAAGAGGCGAAAACCTCTAAAGTTTGAAGTGGGCGATAAAGTCTTACTAAAAGTATCACCCTGGAAAGGTGTGATGCGTTTTGGTAAGAAGGGCAAGTCAAGCCCAAGGTATATTGGACCATTCAAGATTATCGAATGCGTCGGCAGTGTAGCTTATAAGCTAAACTTGCCTGAGGAGTTGAGCGGAATTCATAATGTATTCCACATCTGTAACCTAAAGAAATGTCTAGCTGATGAATCGTTAGCAATGTCTCATACAGACGTACAGATTGATGAAAGACTGAGGTTTATTGAAAGACCTATATCGTTCGAGGATCGACAGGTTAAAAAGCTCCGAAGGAAGCACGTGCCTATAGTAAAGGTTAAATGGGATGCTCGAAGAGGCCCTGAATATACGTGGGAAGTTGAGTCCACTATGCGACAAAAGTACCCTCACTTATTCCAGTAAATCTCGGGGTCGAGATTTCTTTGAAGGGGGTGAGGATGAAACACCACGTAAAAAAACGTGTCCAATTATATAAAGACACGTGTCCTAAACTCTAAATATGTGAAAGGTTGAGTTTGAAGGACTAAAGTTGCCAAACGATGAAAGTATGTATGCGAAGGGACTAAAAGTGTCAACATGTCAAACTTGTGCCTCTGAATGACCACACACGAAGAATATATTCTTAAATGAGTGATTAATTGGATATAAGAAGCCGTTTATGAAAATAATCGAAAGATTATAAATTTGGAGGGGTTAAACATGTCAACATGTTAATTCTTACCTCTGAGTGACCTTTTAACGAACCCGAGGCTTCCTAATATTCAAATATACTCTCAAGAATAAGTGATATCTGTTTCACATGGTTTCGACATCGTTATGCAAGTTTTTAAGACTTTGGGTTAAAAGCTTCAATGTATAGAAACTTATGTTACGGTGATCGTTTAACGAAATCGCGCCTAACGGAGTTTGGTTATACTCCCTTGAACCTCTACAAACTAACTACAAGGGCCTTATCTACCAAAAATAAGGTTATATAAAGTTTATAAGGACAGGGGACTGAAACTGCCAAGATTGAAACATTTTTAACCTGAACAGGAGGTTGTCGCGGGGGGCGTAGACCCCCTTAGGATCCTACGCGGCCCGCGAGAGACTGTCCAGCGCAGAAAACTTCTGCCAGCTGCAAGTTTCAGCTAAAAACCGACTTAAACTCATTCAAACTGATACCAGGGGCTTATTGTCGGATGTGTAATACCACTAGGACACCTGGGGTGATCCTAGATGCCTCCAAAACACATGCTATGATCCAAATGCATCGCAATCTCCTATATAAAGGCACTTAGGATGCCATGTTCATTTGCTCATTCACTTGCAACTTTCATTACACTCTCATATGGAGATACCTGGCCATAAAGGGAGCTCAAGTTTGTAGAAAAGATAGCTAGGACCCTTTTTAAGTGTCTTAGCCCCCTTCTTTAGTTCAGTTTTTAGTTTAAAAACCGAAAAGTCAAAGTTAACGTAAATTGACTTTGACTTTCGGTTTAATCACAAATGGTCCAGCCACTGTCCGAATTAAAAGTGGTTATGTGACCATATTAAGGTAGGTGATTAACCCTTAAAAGGGCACCTCCTAATTATTTCGTTTGCCTAGTTAATTGTCGGGTCAGACTATTTGCTTAAAAAGTCAAACTGGACAAAATTGATAATAATAATTATAACTAACAATGCACAGGTTATAAATCATATTTTATCATTTTAATAACTTGGTAATTAGTATTAGGACATGTTTAAACATGTCCAACCAGCGAATTATCAGTTTAAGGTCGGTTCATAACCGAAAGTCGCAAAAGCTTGACTTTTGCTTTGACTTTCAGTTCTGACCCAATTGAGCTTAATTCTTTCGTGTTTTAAGCTTTCAGTAGGACCACTTTAGGTTGTAGTATAACCCCTTGGAGTTATATTACCTGGTCCTTAGTAGTTTGAATTATATGCTCATAATCGTTATTATGCTTATAAATGCCATTTTTGCCCTTTTGACATATAAATGAGATTTTTATAAATGTGAGTGGACAAAAACCATTGTTACTAATATATAAGTATGTCCCAAAAATTTGACATCAGTTCTTGGTCTCAAACAGAAGTTATGCTCGATATCGTAAATTGAAGTTTTTTATTAATTAAATTGCAACATCTTGCAAAAAACATGTTTAAACTTGGATTTTGACCAAAAACTCATTACCTACTGTTAAGATATTATTTGTAAGGATTTTTGGAATTTTTTATCAGATTATAATCTGATCATATCATGGAGTTCTTGTGTAATTCTGTAAATGACGATAATACCCTTTTCATGCATAAAATGAGATTAATGAATGATTTGAATGCCAAAATTTTTCGTACTGATCTTATATATTAAATAAATTATTTTAAGCATTTAAAACTGATCAAAATCTCATATTCTCATAAAACACCTTATTTATCGTCAATTAGCGATTTTACGCTAATTAGGTGCATAGTATGGTTTTAAACCATATTTAACACCTAAGACTTGTTACCTACAGAACTTTTAAGTAAATTTTAATATTATTATAGTAAGTATAATTCATGAACTCAGAATTCCAAAAATGTTCTTAAAAGCATATGTGAAATGACCAAAATGCCCTTTCGGGGCATAGTTTGGCCATAAATAGTAATTATCACATATGTATAATATCTTATTGATATGATTTGATAAAATAAATATTTTTACTAATTACCAAAGACCAGAACCTCAGTTTATTATAAAAAAATCTCTTTTATAATATTTAAAATGACCAAAATGCCCCTACGGGACTTAAATTGGTTTTAAATACTTTTTGGGCATATATGTTAACATCCTACTGATGTATTAACATATTCTAAGCATAATAAAATTTGAGACCTGCATATAATTCATTTGGTTACCGTTATGCATTTTTGCGTTCGGATCGGTTTATGTGACTAGTTTACGTAAAATAGCCGAAACGGGTTTAACCTTATCAATAAATATTCAAATTCCAGAATGTGTTTAGTTTACCCATATTATACATGTGTCCAAACTTGTTGGGTCTAAACCACATTCTATTCCGGTCTCTGCTTAATCTAGCGTTTAGAACCGTAAAGTATCCTTCCAACTAACCGGTCTAAGTCTTTGACTTAAATAAAGGTCCGTTAGTATCCTAATAGGTTATTAAACCTTCTATACAGATTGAGTAGCTTCAGTAGAAGGTATTTCATAAGGCTTTAGGAATATACGGCTGAGTTACTTCTTCACATTTAGCTCAGGTAAATACTTTTAACTTATTTTCCCTTATACGGGCTTGGGATACGGTATTATAATAATACCGCTTGGTCGGGTATGAAATTATTTAATCGAATTGTGATTAATAAATTTACATAACCCGTTTTAATCTGTCTTGTTTGATAACATATATATTGGGGGTTAATACGACCGTGTCCTGGATATCCTCGGCTCATTTCATTTGAAAATGGCCACGACCTATGCACGGGGTGTAGGCATACACCTGACAGATGCAAATGCTAAAATAAACCCACATGTTGGGAATAACTCCTTTGTGGGTTCTATAAGTGGTGAGTCGGTTAATCATGGCCGGCTTCCAAACCGGCCCTAATTGTATGACAAACATGTAAACCTGTATACAAGATTATCTTTAAATAATTGTCCCAAGTTATAAATGATTTGTGCCTTGTGTACTTAAATCAATTTTCATAAATGTTTTTAAATGAGTCAGTTAATTGTATTTACCAGTGAAAACTGACGTATTTTTAAAGACTGATTGACATGTACCTCACGTAAATAGGCTGGAGCTACTAGGTGTCAAATAAGAGGATCTTGCAAATCCCTAGATACCTGGAGTCTGTTATTTCCGTTTTCTTGTATTTTATTTTATGATCCGCCTGTGGATCTTTATTACAACCAAGTCTGTATATTCTTTCATTTGGACACTCAGACACTATGGTTTGTAATAGTAATTATTCACCAAACCTTCCGCTGTGCTATTATATTATGTGTATTGACTATGATGATATCAACTATGTCACGATACCCCCCGCCGGGCCCACCGGAATATGTGGAAATATCGGGGTATGACATTGTAATATGGATTTTTGCTTCTGTAGAAAAGCCAGTTTCTCCTTCTCATGCGGAGCCATCATCCGCAGTTAATGATGACTTTCCACCTTCACCACCTCATGCATCGATCAGTGAACAGCTAGAAAGTACTAAAGCCGTTGAGAACAAGGCGGAGAAGATTGCTGAGGCGGAAAATCCTAAAGTGGAGAAGTCTGTTGAGGTGGAATCGGAGAAGGTTGTTGTAACTCACCAAAAATATGCAATTTATTTATGTTACCTAAAATGTCCAGTCATGTTATATTTAACCTAGTTAAGTATATATGTTAGTAACTTGATTAGAAGGAAGGTTATATGACAAATAAACAATCTAAGTAATTAGAGGGACTAAACTTGTCGAAAAGGATGGAAGTTTAATAAAAACAAATAAATAAAAGAAAAACACAAACACACCCTCTGGTGTTTGTGTGGATCGATCAGAGCAAGGGGGCCAAGGAGACAAACCCTAACTTCATGAAATTCTCAAAATCAAAAGTGAATTAAGAGCCCAAATGGATGCATGAACTCAAAATTCGAATAATCTGAGCTTGTTCAACGATTAGTAAGTAGGAATTTCTGATTTGAATGATTTGTAGAAAGTGGGTTTTGACCTAATCATGAAATTATGTGGATATCTCATGTGATCGAGAGTTAGGGTTTCATAGTGGTCGAAATTATTGTTGATTTCAGATTTGTTTGAATGATTTAAGTGTATTACCCAATTGTTGTGGAGGAATCATGAACATAATGCTTTGCATGTATGCCATTAGATGAAAATTGATACATGACCTTGAATTGATATAGAGAAACGAGATGAGATAAGGTAGGATGAAAGAAAGATATGAACTTGGTTGATTCTAGTTAGACTAAAAAGTGAACAAGTAGGATCATGCTTTGAACACTTGTACCTTATGCTTTGATAATGATATGCACACCAAGTGTTTGATGAAATGCCTTAATAAAGATGTTAGCTTTGTTAGTTATAAACTTCATGTGAATTGAATGTGTTTACGAAGCAAGTGTAAATTTTATGAAGTATTATCCATTGGTGTGTGCAAACGGGTATGAGACATAAATTAAAAGTATGAATGGTTATGTATAGGTGTTAAGGAAGAGGGTTCAAGTCAAGTGAAGCAACAAGGGAATCAAGATCGAGGTACGTTATTTGTACAATTCATGATTTTATTATGTTGTTGTGTTTAACATTAAAGGTGTCGAATTGAATCATGTATGAAAGTAGTATTGTGTGGGCCCTTTTATGAATGGGTCAAAGAATGAGAATGCAAGAATAAAAAGAATGGTATGAAGTTCCATTTGGAACATATTTGTGCGAAAGAATGATAGTATGTAGTAATTTTACAAGTTTACGGATGTCATAATGGTTACAAGTCGGTAAGTTGAATTCTTGATTTAAAGGAAAGAATTTTAATGCTAATAAGTTTACCTTGATGTGGCGATGTAGGTAAATCTCATGACTAGCTATCAAGCTTCACCCGGTTCGAACACACTTCAAGACCCGCCTCATGTTCCGCTACTTTTGTAAAGAAGACAACACTTAATATTTTGGTCGCTTAATCTATATCTAGTAGTTAAAGACTTAGTTTTTGTTATGTACTTTGAATTTATCGAATTCCGTATGCGTGTCAAGTTGTATGGTGGTATATATATTATGCCCTTTGAAAAGTGTCGTGTTAAACATATATTTTGAATGTGAAAAACAGGGGACCGCTCCTTTTACGAATGGGTCATGCCCAAATTTCGTTAGAAAAGTGTGTTGTTATTTAAATAATTTAAAAGAAAATTAATGGGCGTTACAAGTTGGTATCAGAGCCTAGCTTTGAGGGATTCAAGCATCAGATGCTTGAACTCAAACCGAAAGCTCGTGCGAAGGGGTTTGAGGGATTCTCGAAATGATTAAGGAAGCCCAAATCAAGTCGCTGAGCGAAATGGATTCAAGAAACGAAAGAACAAAGGGGTTTGTGGACAAATTAGAAGAAATATCTGGTGGAATTAAAACAATGTATGGCCGGATATGGATACCTCGGTTTAGTGAAGCGAAAGACGTGTTACTCGAAGAAGCTCACAAATCCCGATTTTTGGTTCATCCCGGAGCTACAAAAATGTATTTGGATTTGAAGAAAAGTTATTGGTGGCCCGGTATGAAACGTGATATCGTCAAGTATGTTGCAAAATGTCTGACATGTTTGCAAGTAAAGGCAGAACATCAGAAACCATACGGAAAGTTGCAACCGTTAGAAATTCCGGTATGGAAATGGGAAGAAGTGACGATGGACCTAGTGACCAAGCTTCCTAAGACAAGGAAAGGTCACGATGCTATATGTGTGATCGTGGACCGCCTCACCAAGAGCGCTTATTTCTTACCCATTCTAGAGACTTTCTCTTCTGAAAGGATGGCAGGGATCTATGTTAATGAGATAATATCTGGACACGGAGTCCCTGTATCTATTGTGTCAGATCAAGATACCCGATTCACATCTCGATATTGGCAAGGTTTTCATGAGAGGATGGGTACAAAATTACATTTCAGTACCGCCTACCACCCCCAAACGGATGGTCAGTCTGAGCAAACCATTCAAACACTCATAGACATGCTGCGAGCGTGTGTGATAGATTTCGGGGGGAAGCTGGGATGACCACTTGCCATTGGTGGAATTTTCAGACAACAATAGCTACCATAACAGCATTCAAATGGCACCGTATGAAATGTTGTATGGAAGGAAGTGTAGAACTCCAATTTGTTGGGGAGAAGTGGGGCAAAGAGAAATTGCGCCCAATGATGTAGTAGCTAGAACTAACGAAAAGATCGATCTTGTGCGAGCCCGTCTAAAAGCGGCTCAAGATCGACAAAAGGCCTACGCAGATCGAAGGAGACGACCTATCGAGTTTCAGATAGGTGATCATGTGTTATTAAAGGTTTCCCCATGGAAAGGTATAATCCGATTCCGTAAGCGAGGAAAGTTAGGTCCCCGTTACATAGGACCTTTCAAGATTTTAGCCCGGGTAGGGAAAGTAGCATATCGGTTGGAATTACCGCCAAATTTAGATGGAATACATGACACATTCCATGTGTCACAATTGAGAAAGTGCTTAGCGGATGAGACGGCATACGTGCCCCTCGACGATATCGAATTGGACGAAAGATTGAATTACGTTGAAAGACCGATAGCTATCAAGGATTTCAAGGTAACCCACCTTCGGAACAAAGCTATAAAGCAAGTTTTGGTGCAATGGCAACATCGAAAAGGATCGGATCTTACTTGGGAGTTAGAAGATGAAATGAGGGAGCACTACCCGACATTATTTGGTACGTTTTAAGGTTTCGGGGACGAAACCTCTTTTAATGGGGGTAGACTTGTAACACCCCAAAAATATGCAATTTATTTATGTTACCTAAAATGTCTAGTCATGTTATATTTAACCTAGTTAAGTATATATGTTAGTAACTTGATTAGAAGGAAGGTTATATGAAAAATAAACAATCTAAGTAATTAGAGGGACTAAACTTGTCAAAAACGATGGAAGTTTAATAAAAACAAATAAATAAAAGAAAAACATAAACACACCCTCTGGTGTTTGTGTGGATCGATCAGCGCAAGGGGGCCAAGGAGACAAACCCTAACTTCGTGAAATTCTCAAAATCAAAAGGGAATTAAGAGCCCAATAGGATGCATGAACTCAAAATTCGAATAATCTGAGCTTGTTCAATGATTGGTAAGTAGGAATTTCTGATTTGAATGATTTGTAGAAAGTGGGTTTTAACCCAATCATGAAATTATGTGGATATCTCATGTGATCGAGAGTTAGGGTTTCATAGTAGTCGAAATTATTGTTGATTTCAGATTTGTTTGAATGATTTAAGTGTATTACCCAATTGTTGTGGAGGAATCATGAACATAATGCTTTGCATGTATGCCATTAGATGAAAATTGATACATGACCTTGAATTGATATAGAGAAACTAGATGAGATAAGGTAGGATGAAAGAAAGATATGAACTTGGTTAATTCTTGTTAGACTAGAAAGTGAACAAGTAGGATCATGCTTTGAACACTTGTACCTTATGCTTTGATAATGATATGCACACCAAGTGTTTGATGGAATGCCTTAATAAAGATGTTTGCTTGGTTAGTTATAAACTTCATGTGAATTGAATGTGTTTACGAAGCAAGTGTAAATTTTATGAAGTATTATCCATTGGTGTGTGCAAACGGGTATGAGACATAAATTAAAAGTATGAATGGTTATGTATAGGTGTTAAGGAAGAGGGTTCAAGTCAAGTGAAGCAACAAGGGAATCAAGATCGAGGTACGCTATTTGTAGAATTCATGAATTTATTATGTTGTTGTGTTTAACATTAAAGGTGTTGAATTGAATCATGTATGAAAGTAGTATTGTGTGGGCCCTTTTATGAATGGGTCGAAGAATGAGAATGCAAGAATAAAAAGAATGGTATGAAGTTCCATTTGGAACATATTTGTGCGAAAGAATGATAGTATGTAGTAATTTTACAAGTTTGCGGATGTCATAATGGTTACAAGTCGGTAAGTTAAATTCTTGATTTAAAGGAAAGAATTTTAATGCTAATAAGTTTACCTTGATGTGGCGATGTAGGTAAATCTCATGACTAGCTATCAAGCTTCGCCCGGTTCGAACACACTTCAAGACCCGACTCATGTTTCGCTACATTTGTAAAGAAGACAACGCTTAATATTCTGGTCGCTTAATCTATATCTAGTAGTTAAAGACTTAGTTTTTGTTATGTACTTTGAATTTATCGAATTTCGTATGCGTGTCAAGTTGTATGGTGGTATATATATTATGCCCTTTGAAAAGTGTCGTGTTAAACATATATTTTGAATGTGAAAAACAGGGGACCGCTCCTTTTACGAATGGTTCATGCCCAAATTTCGTTAGAAAAGTGCGTTGTTATTTAAATAATTTAAAAGAAAATTAATGGGCGTTACAGTTGTGGACCCGGAGACTGCGGATGTTGAGGCCACTCATCCTAAGTCTCCTGAAGTTGTGGCACGTGACCCAGAGAAAGGAAAATCTGCTCAAGAAGACCCTGTGGCAACTTTCCCTACCGCAGCTTCTGCCTCTGCTCCTGTAAATATTGAGAGGAGCCCAGCTGGAGACCAGGGCGCTTTTGCCCATGATGAAGAAAGTGCTCCTCTCCGCCCAGATAAAACTCTGGGGGATTATTACTACAGGACTTATTCGGAGAAGAAGGCTTCTGAAGTTCATACTCCGGTTTGGAACCTGAAGAAAGGTGACACTTTTTCAAACTGGCGGGTTTGTCGTGACTGGTTGCAAGGTACCTTCCCTCCCGCGGAGATCAAATTTCAAGAGGATCGTCCTCACGAGCAAGCTTACCATGCTTATCTAGAGGAAGCTGCTAGCTACACGTCTACTACGCATCGCATAGTGCGTGAGTGGCGTAGTATGCACAAAGAATGGGCTGCCTTTAAGGCGTCCAAGAAAAAAGTTTCTAAAGATGAGGCCCGGGTAGCCTTGTTGAGGGCTACGTTGGAGGCTGACCGGGCCAAGTTTGAGAGTGATCAAAAAACTGAAGAATGGTCTGTTGTTAGTTGGAAAAGGAAAGCGGAGGTTGAGGCTGCTCTTCTTTCAGAGGAGCGCAAGCGTTGGAGGAAAATTTGCGAGAAAGATAATAATGAGAAAATGTGTCTTCGAAATGCCATCAATAATCTCAAAGCAGAGATTCAAAGATTGAAGAAACAAGATGCGGAGATTGAGAGGTTGAAGAAAGAAAAGGTTGATGCTGAAGCGGCTCGTGACGAAGTGCGCTCTCACTGAGAGAGAAGTGAACAAAGAGAGGTACGAACTTGTGCCACCCTTGCCCTTAAGGATAAGGAGATAGACGAACTTACCGCTTTATTATCTGAGCAGGAACAACTTAAGGTGGAGGTTGAATCCGCCAAAAAAGATTTGCAGCTTGAACGGGTTGAAAGAGCTGAAACTTCCCGCCGCCTTGGTGAGTCCGAAGAAAAGTTGGAAAGTTCTGAAACTGCCCGGGTGACGGCGGAGAGTCAAGTTGAACCGTTGAAGAATGACATGCTATGGTTGAAAGATCGCGGGATCATAAGTGTAAGTGTATCTGCCTTTGATAATGTCTGGAGATGATTACGCGTCTTCTTACTTGTTTTATTGCGCAGGTTGCCAATTCAGTTCTTAATTCCGATGAACTAGATGAAATGGTTGCGCCCCTGCTGGTTGCTGCGCGTAACGATGGGTATGCCCAAGGGTACGCAGAATGTTCTCAACATGTTGTTAATGCTTTAAAAGTTGATTTGGATACCAGTAGGTCTGCTACGCATGGTGCGGATACTGAAGCTGCTCTTGCCGCTGTGAAGACTCAATACAACACTTTGCAGCTTCCTGTGATGGACCTTGTTACTGTTGCGCTGCAGTTTGAAGATTTCATGGCGCAAATGAGGGAAGTTTTCCCGGATAGAGAGGATGACGATGATGAAGACCTAGAATAGGTTTTCTTTGATATTTTTTTTTGTGGTTGTATGAACAATTGGTAGTTGAAATAGGTTTGGGATGTGGATCTCTGTTTGTTAATGCGCTATGGCGCAAGTAACTTCGTCGATGCACTGTCGTGCACGTGAATAGCTTCTTGTTAATGTGCGCGGTGTGCCAATAACTTATAATATATGTTTGAATTACAATATCTTGCATGAGTACAATTTCTTTGATTAGGTAAGGCGAATAAAGGTGGTATAAAGCTCATGTGTGAACGTAAGGTTGGGCCTTGCGCGATACGTGTGATCGCAGACCGCTCATGAGACTTGTGTTAAGGTTACCATAGTGTTTTTGCGCTTACCAAAAGGAATTGCATGCACTTTGTAATAAACACATAAATAATATAACAAACTTTGCATTGATTTTGGATAGGGCTCAGAGGCCATAGTTACAAAGTTTTTTCTTAGGATAATTAATTGGGACTTAATTTACTTTTGCATACGAATAATCCTGTGTCATAGGTTGGTAAGTTGAAGAACTTAACCAATATGAAGGAAAGCTATTGCATGCTTGTTGCTTCGGCGCGGCTTAAGTTTTAGCTTTTTTGCTCTGTCCCTCATCCTCGCGAGTGATCTGTTTGATGTCCTTCCGCACATTTTGAAGTAGGTGGGTGAGTTCTCCACTTTTTAGTGCCTTCTCAATTTCTGTGTGGAGACTTATGCAATTATTTGTGGTGTGGTCGTTATCTTTATGGTAATCGCAATACTGGTTTGGATCATGCCCTCTCTCGTTTTTCATTGGCGGAGGAGTTTTAAATTGGTAATCTTCGGTGCTGAGTACCTCCGCATGTGTTTTTGTGAGAGGAGTCCTTTGCCATTCACGGTTCTCCTGCTTTGCTTCTTTCTGCACTGCTAATTTGTTAATTGTTGCACGAGCATCGTCAGACGAATACGCGCCTGAGGCCGAGTCTCTCCAGTTCTTCTTAAATTTCTTACCGCTATTCCCACTCATGTCCTGCGGATGATTGTGTGGTGGCGGTGGTCTGTTGGAGCTTAGGTTATGCTCGGTTTGAGCGTAAACCTTGGCTGCAGCCATTAGTTTTTCCCAACTCTTGGGTAAACCCTTTGTTCCTGATAGAACTTTAATCATGTCATCACAACACACGGCGTATTTGAATTTTGCTCGTATCAGATGTTCATGTACGTCACCAATTTCTAGCACTTCCTTGTTGTATCTTGTTATAAAGTCCTCCAGACTTTCATCATCCCGCCTCCAGATATTCATTACATCAGAGGTGTCTCTGATAAATCTGCGCTGCTGGCTAAAGTGGACTAGGTATTTTTCTTTTAAATCCACCCATGATGTTAACTTCCATGCCGGTAAGTTGTCAAACCATAACCATGCTGCACCTGTCAAGGTTTAGACGAATAAGTGACACCACATAGGCAATGTCCAACCCCCTACCAGCCCTGCGCTGGTAAATACACGGAGATGATCGTCTGGATCTTACATCCCATTGAATTTTCTGACGTTTGATGGTAGTTTCGCCCTTTCGAGGGGAGCTAGAGCGATTTCACTGACAAATTTCAAGTTCTCAGCTGCTTCTGCTGGACGGTAGATTAGGTTGTAATCATTATCTGCATCCGGGTTATAAACCGCGCGAGGTTTATAATTTGCATGGTCCCTCTACAGTCGACTGAACACGCTTGTGTTATCACCTTCCTGATATGTTTTGTCGTATTCGCCGGTTTGGGTGTCCCGCTTCTGGTAAGAACGCGGGCCTAACCGAGAATGGACTGAATGCCTTCTATGGGAATATGGTTCATCACGGGAATCTCTTCGTCGAGTCTTGGAGTGAGTAGATTCGTACCTAGTAGGAGATCTGGAATAGACTTCTGTATCGTCTACGGCAATCATGATGGTGCATCATAGTGTTATGTACGTGGTGCAGATGGGGCTTGTGCATGAGGTGCAGATCTCCGTGATTGGGTTGCAGGAGGAGCAGCCTGTGCACAGAGCTGTGCATAAACTGCATTCAGTGCACCCTGAGATCTGACAGATTGGGGTTTCGTCAGGAGGCAAAATTGAACTTATCGTGATCTCAGGTTGTGCTCCTGGTGTAACAGGATCATATGGATAATTAGCGTTGTGTTGGATATCGTTATCATCGGAAGCTTCTTCCACTATCCCCTCGACACGAGGATGATGAGTAAAATTCGTCGGTTGAGGGCCTGATGGACGATTTGACGGGGTCTCTACCATGGAAAACAGAGATTGGAAAGAAATGAATCACAATGAGAAGATGAGAATGAAATTGAAGAATCGGTGGGCGCCAATGAAGAAACACTGGTTCGAATGACCGAAATCAGTCGGACCAGGGGTTTAGTTCTGCATAAAAAGGTGGATTTCCTCGTTTGAACTGGGTTTCGCTGACCTTCTTCTCCGAACGATATCTGCAAAACGAACAGCCATTAGACTCGCCACGGGGAGAATGGGGGTTCTCTCCGTGACCACCCTCCGGCATGAGAATAAGTACAGATCTCAATGAAGCAGAAGAAGTACCAGTGAAAGTGAAGTGAGAATAACTTGAGAGATTATACCTCAGTTGTCTTATTTATAACCGAATTTGGGCGGGAAAGTTTGTTGACGGAGGAAATGACGGAAAGCATTTTCCGTAAGCAGTTATCTTCTTTTTCGTTAGTTGCTAACGTGACGTTTATGCACACGGGTCGTGGGCATGATCAGCGGCTGAGGAGATGCCACGTGGAAAGTGGGTGAGTGTAGATCCTTCTCCAATTTAGTGCCATCATCGTGACCTTGATGGGCGTTTAGGATGATGCCACGTAACCATTCGGTTTTAACCGAATGGTTGTGCATGGCGGGGCCTTTTAAAAGGTTTACAGTTGTAATCCTCTATGTCTTTGCCTCATGTTAATTCTGTTATAACAGAAAGGTCACTTTCTGCTTAAGTCTGGGTTGTAACTAAGCGGAGATGTTTTTAGGGTTTTATTCCTAACTTAACTATCCCGTCACATGAGCTTGTGCAAGGATGTGTTATTAGTTCTATCACGGCGCACGGATGTTGAAGACTTCTTTTAAGTTTTCTTCTTTAGAACCGGTGCGCGGTTGCGAAGGGTTTTCCTAAGGAAGGTTTATTGTGATGTTGTGGTATGGTCCGATGCACCTGCGCAAGGTTTTTGGGACCATACCCCTTCAGCACCCCATCCATAAACGCCACTCACAACGCCATCAACATTGTGGTGTGTGCGGCGTGAAAAGACATAAACGCCATTAATCCACACCAACACCGTATGGTATAAGGCATGGGTTGTTTAGGTGAAAGTTGCCCGGATACCTAAACACTTGTGTCCAAATCGAAACCACATATATTAAATATTGATATCTAGAGTTAGTTTTGGGATGAGTATAAGATTAGGCCTTTATTAGTTTTCAAATCTAGCACATAAATAATAAATAAACTAGTTTCACAATACTAGTACTAGCTTGTTAGAGCATTCACATCTCTTCCCCGGTTTTTATGTGTGTGGATTCTACGTATTATAAAAAATGGTTATAAGGGGTTGTGAATAGAGGAGAGAGAAAACGTTACTATTTGTATACTAGGGGGGGATATTGTTCACCCCATTATGTACGAAGCATACAAGATGAGGAAAGGAGAACACGTGTCATTGGCTTAAAGGGTAATTTAGTCATTTTCACTTGAACACAACTTCCCGTATTGAATTTCAAACGGCTATAACCTTTATCATACGTTAATATTTAAAAAAAATTACACCATATTAACGAGCATTTCATTCTCTTTAATTCGAGCAGCCTATTGCTATAGTCTTCTTAAAAAAAAATTACATGATTTTGAATACTCCATTAGTCCATTATGTGATTATGTGATTCTGAATACCCAGCACATGAATACATGATTTTGAATATCCATTACGTGATTACACATTCAACATAAATCATTACGTGATTACACATTCAATATAAATTCAATACTTGATTACACATTCAATATGATTTTTTTATAACTGATGTTATTACAATTATGTTTATTACGTGATTACACACATCAATAATAAAAACTTGATTTTTTATGTTTTATTATGTGATTAAATGTGGTTATTATAGGTTGATTTGGCTAATGTCTTGTATATAATTTATCCTTAATACGTGATTAGACCTGAAATATTAGGTATTCCATATGAAATATTATGTATTACATGTTTTGTTTTACGTACTTACGTAATCACTAAGTGTGGTTTTACATAAAATACTATAATGAAATCACAAAATCACGAAATGGGTATTCAAAATCATGTGGTCATGTAATAATACATAGTCAACTATTGTTATGTGATTACATAATCACTTAGTGGGGTTTCGCATAAAATACTATAATGAAATCACGTCATGGGTATTCAAAATCACGTAATCACGTAGTCATGTGCTAGGTATTCAAAATCACATAATGGACTAATGGGTATTCAAAATCCAATAACCTTTTTTTAAGAAAACTATAGTAATAGGCTGCTCGAATTAAAGAAAATGAAATGCTCGTTAATACGGTATAGTTTTTTTTAATATTAACCTATGAAAAATTATAGCCCTTTGAAAATCAGCGGGAAAGTGTTCAAGTGAGAAATGACCAAAATACCCTTTCTTTAATTGTTTTTTTAATTGTTTGAACCTGAGGTTTACGAAAATATCACTGCCTAGTTTTGATTCATTGATCTTGGAAGATCAATGGTTGATGATGTCGCCTATCCTTCGTACAAGAGGCTTCTCTTGTACAGGAGTTGGCCTCTCATCTTTTAATATTTTTTTAAAGTGGTTGTAAGTGAAGGAGTGCGAAAGAGTAATAATAAATGTATAAAAATAATATTTAATTGAAACTGAAAGAGAAAAAATAGTTATTTTTAGTATAAATATAAAAATGAAAATAGGAGAAAGGATATGAATGCTCTTAGTAAATTCATATATGATAAAAAAAAACAAACGGAATGAATAGTTGATTGAATTTAGGGTATATTAGAATATGGGGTATAGGGCAGGGTTGTGGCGTGGGTTGGGTACAAACGCCCAAGTCACCACCCCGGGTGGGCTTGGGTTTCGGCGTGGCCCATTGGGCGGGGGTTTCAGCCTGGGTGCGGGGGTTGGGTACAAACGCCCAAGTCACCACCCCGGGTGGGTTGGGTTTCGGCGTGGCCCCTTGGGCGGGGGTTTCAGCCTGGGTTAGAATATGGGGTATGGGGCGGGGTTGTGGCGTGGGTTGGGTACAAACGCCCAAGTCACCACCCCTGGTGGGCTTGGGTTTCGACGTGGCCCCTTGGGCGGGGGTTTCAGCCCGGGCGTTGAACGGGGCTATCAAGATGACATGGCAGGATCTCATTGGCCAAGACAAGTAGCCGTTTGGGCTTAGCCGTTGGCCAACGGCTATGTGTTAAAAAAAATTATTCACTATAAATACTCACACTTCTATTCATTTTTTTACCACAACTACACCACCTCTTCTATAATCATCTCTATCTTATTTTAAAAAAAAATCCCATCCAACCACAATACGGAAAATGAATCCTCATAATCGTGGTTTTGACCCGAACAATCCGTGGGCATTCCAAGAAACACCTAGCCCAGCATCCAATCGTCCAATTGCTCCCTTTTTAATACACTCCACAATGCCGGATATGGCTGGTTACACATCGTTTATCTCGAATCGTTTGAAGAATTATGTCGGTCGAAAACACCAATGCCTTTCGCGCAACGCGCGTCATTGAAAAACACTAGTTAAATTAAAAGGGAGGATTTGCTGAAAACCAAGTAAAAATAAACAACTAAGAATAAATACTAATATAAATGGATTCTTTTTATTATAAAGGAAACTACTGTTGGAATTTTAGTGAAAATGATTTTTCACTAAATATTTTGAACATCAATAATATTTATATATGTGGGTTTGTGTTCAAACTATGTCTAAATAGAGCTAAGATGAATGAGATATCGAAGCTTGAATTTGTATGTTTGGAACAAACAAAGATGAGAAAAATGGATTAAGTTTTGTCAACCTGTCCTACATAGGTGAGATGATAAAACTTGTAGTGGTTTGTAAGGAGGATGAATCCTTGTATATTGTCTACCTTTGGACAAAAACTAGTGGGACCCTAAAGGGTGCGACGCACCTTTCCTCACACATGTGCGCGGGTGACGTAGGTCATGGGCGCAATGTGACGCATTTTGCACTTCACACACCGCCTTTGTATTTTTGTCCATGAGCGCGTGGTCAGATACATGGCGGGTGGTAGCTCCGCTTATGGCGTGCCTTAGGTGGCGTAGGCGCCTGGCGCAACCTCGTTATGCGTCTCTCATTTGCTACGGTGGAAGCGTAGTAGGCGCGCGAGGTCCTTATGTGTGGGTCTGCTTATGGGGCACCCAAGGATGGCGTGAGGTATCCCGTTGATATGCGCGCTCCTTGGGCGGATGTCATTGGTCATGGCGGATGGTACACGAGTGACGCATTTATTGGCGTGAACACCAATGGCGCAACAGTACTACTCCAGGCGGCGCATGGCGCAACATGTGGTGGGTGTCTCACGTGTGGCACGAAGACCGTGTAGCACGCGGCTTGCTTGCGGGCGGGTCACACTCAGTCAACCCAGTTTCCGTCAGTTACAAGAAAGCTTTGACTACCACTTAAATCCATTAAAAATGATATTAGACCTTGTTTATTATATAATTAATTGTCTAATTCATGACAATAATAATTGGGGCTTAATGGCTTCTTTATGTGTGTGAGTATAAGAAGAGGATGATGGTTCATTCTAGAGATTATCGAAAAAGATAGAGAAACACACACATAAAAGAACTTTTGTTCCATGGAAATTTAGAGAAGAGTATTCTCTAAATTGTCTTTCTACATAACTCAATATTTTCCTACAAAATGAAGAACACCAAAGTACCCGGTGTAACCTCGAGCACGAGTGCCATCTCCGGCAGTACAACTACTGTTTCGGTTGTTGTATCCTGGAAACAGACCGTCTGAGAGGAGGCGCGGAATCTGTTTTAAGGGGCCCCGTGTCAAACACGATCATCAACCAAAACCGTCGAAAGACAATTTGTTCTTTCTTGCAGCGGAGGTTCGTACAAGACGGTGCGGTTGAAGTTCTTCCAAAGACACTCGCTTGAATCAAGATTGGTACAATTATATTGTATTTTATATTCGTTTATTTAGTTTTTGTAACCGGTATTGTACTAATCGAATTTCCCACAAATAACGAGAGTCTCGTTATTATATATTTTGTAATATATTTTAATAAAAAGTGAACCTAGTTCCTACAATTACTAATAAAATTCTTTATAATTTTAAGGTAAATTCAGATGCTTAATACTAATTTTAATACTAAGCTAGATTCTTAACTTAATTCAGCTTACAATCAATAACAGTTATAGTGCAATGATCCTTTAGTTAAACAATTCGTATAAATATAACACATCGAATTGTTCTAACGTCCACTTCATCTAATATCTAACCAAACACAATTCATTAGTAGAGCCAACCCACTATTCTAAACTCGTGGGTTGCAATGATAGAAGTATTGACTATAGTTAAACACACACATTATTCATAATGTTTAACTAGAGTGTGTGATTAATAATGAAATTGGGTTCATAGATAAACACGAAAAAAAAAATGTTCCATTTATCAAGAATCAAAATTTGAATACGGAATCAAAATTAGAATAGGGTTTCAAATCTTGAAGAACTTTAGTAGAAAAATTAACAATTATGATTAGATTTATTAGTAATTTAATATATATTCCATGGCATTATAGCCTAGTGGCATCTTAGGGGTGGGATAAGACTTTGGGACCAATAGGTCATGGGTTCGATTCCCACAAGGGGGTTTTTCTCATATTTATTGGGTTTCCTCCTAAATTGGTGTACAAGCATTATGCCTAGTGGAGATGGACGCTGGTGGCACGATGATACTCCAGTGGTTCGTCAGTGATCCAAATTTGTCGTTAAAAAAATAATAATTTAATATATATTTAGATTAGACCAGGTTTAAGACCAAAAAACACACAAACAAACCATTCAAAAATTGGATCTCATATAAATATTTCACATAAGTTTACGAATGAACGAGGGAATGCAATAGATCATTACCATTCCATATCTTGTTTGGCTACCATGTGTGAAAAGAATGAATTATTATTGTGTATTGTTCGGTAGTCAAGAAAAACGGAGTGATAAAATAAGTGGTGAGTGGTGGTGGTGGTCGGTGGTAGTAATTGTGGGTGGTTATAGGTGGCGGGGTGGGTGGCGGCGGCGGCGATGGGTGGTGTTGGTGGCGGCGAGTGGCGGTGCGGCGGTGACGACGAGTGGTGGTGGCAGCAAGGTGGCCGTTGGTGGTGGGTGGCAGCAGAGGTGGCGGCGGCAACGGCGTTTGGTGGTGACGGTGGTGGTGGCGTCGAGGGAATGCAATGGATCATTACCATTCCATATCTTGTTTGGCTACCATGTGTGAAAAGAATGAATTATTATTGTGTATTGTTCGGTAGTCAAGAAAAACGGAGTGATAAAATAAGTGGTGAGTGGTAGTGGTGGTCGGTGGTAGTAATTGTGGGTGGTTATAGGTGGCGGTGGTGGGTGTCGGCGGCGGCGATGGGTGGTGGTGGTGGCGGCGAGTGGCGGTGCGGCGGTGACGACGAGTGGTGGTGGCAGCAAGGTGGTCGTTGGTGGTGGGTGGCAGCAGAGGTGGCGGCGTGTCGACGATGGTGGTGGGCGGCGGCGGCGAGTGGCGTTGGCGGTTGGTCGCGGTTGTGGGTGATAACGGTGGCGAGTGGGTGGCGGCGGCAACGGTGGTTGTCGGGGTGAGGTGGTGGCGGGTGGCAGCGATGGCGTCGGTGGTGGGTGGTGGTGGGTTTTGGCAAAGGTGGTGGGTTGTGGTGTTGTTGATGAATGGTGCAAGAGGGGATCAAATAGAAAAAAAAACATGGGGGTGGAAGGAATGATTTTGAAGGAATGGAATGGCTTTTGGAATGAGTGATTCCATTCCATTTCAGCTCTCATTTCTGCATACCAAACACTACCTTAAAGATTGAAATTAATTAATTCAGCCGAACATAATGGCTAAATTAATTGAAACGTTCAAGAAACAAAACATAAAAATAAAAACTTACTAAACCCAAAAGGAAACATGGTCTTTAAAATTAACAACTAAATTCCAAAATTGCCGACTTTCGCTTTTTTTTTTCAAGCCTACTACAGCCCATGATATTAGTTAGCCAAAGCCCACTATTAATCCAGTCTTTAATTAACTTGCTTGGCTCTCGTTGTTCGCAGCCCACTATCACCAACAATAACATTATTATTATTATTATTATTATTATTATTATTATTATTATTATTATTATTATTATTATTATTATTATTATTATTATTATTATTATTATTATTATTATTATTACCACCACCACCACCACCAGGGTGCCCGCGCGATGCGGCGGGGGCGACAGTTTGTATTGCGGCACTCGTTTCTGGTAGTTTTCTTACTAGTATAATAATTATGATAACATTATTGTGGTGGATATATGTCATAAGTGTTACACATATGTAAAGTTTTGTTTTTTTATAAAAATTAATAATCTAAAGACAAAAATATTGTTTTTTTTATAAAATTTAATAATCTAAAAACAAAAAATAAAAGATAAGTTGTTATAATTGTAAAATATTTTATTTTATTGGTTAAATTATAAAGTATAATTTTATTCTTTAAAGTTCATAACTTTTATTAAATATCCACATAGTACTCATCCAATACACTTTAAGTTTAAAATTTTCGTTTTTATAAAAATAAAAAATAGTATTTGACTCGTAAGTACGTGTGTAGAGCTTTAACTTAAATTGTTAAATTTCAATTTTTTACAGATATAAAAAATTTATATTTTTATAAAATTTCAAGAACTGTTTTTATAAAAAAAAAAAGGATGTCAAGAGTTTATATCTTTATTAACTTTATATCATACTAAGTTCAGATTTTTAGTTAGACCATGTGTAGTGGAAGGGGAAAATAATGTCCCCATCCTAGGGCATTTTACGCCATGTGGCGGTCCAGTCAGCAAAGAGGCGTTATTGGGCGTTTTATAAAATAGGTATAGTGGGGATGGGGCATTATTGGGGCATTAAATAAAATAAAGAAAAAAAAACCTAAAAAATCTTATTGGACAAGGAGGTGAAAGATGAAAGATGATTGGAAGATGAAAGTGGGGGAAGGCGTTTTTAAAACAACGCCAAATGGGCTTTTTTTGATTTTTTTTTTAAATAACGCCCTATGTAATGGGGCATGGGCGTTTTCGGGCGTTTTTTTTTAAACGTCCCACTACACATGGTCTTACTAACTAATTTTATCTATATGAGTCTACTTTTAACTTATAATCCCTAAAAATATGCAACACAATGTACCATGTATCTAGTCAAGTTGGTAAAGAATTCTTTTGAAACTAACTAATATTATCTATAACAATATAGTTGAACTTATAATTCCTAAAAAATTGCAACACATTTTAGTATTTATCTAGTAAATGTTGTAAATTTCTGGAGTATTTTATTTATATTATTACTTGTTACAAAAAATGTTTATAAAAAATTATTTTTTTATAAAAACAAAATGTTTTGTTTATAAATAAAGTAAAAAAATTGTTTTACACATGTAAAGTTTCGTTTTTAATAAAAAATAATAATCAAATGATAAAAAATAAAAGATAAGTTGTTATAGTTGTAAAGTAAGTTTATTTTGTTTGTTAAATGATAATGCTTATAATTTTATTCTTTTAGTTCATAATTTTTTTTAAATATCCACACGGTACTCATTGAATAAACTTTAAGTTTAAAATTTTTGTTTTTATAAAAATAAAAAATAGTAGTTGACTCGTAAATACGTTTTACACCTTTAAATTTAATTGTTAAATTTCGTTTATATCTATTATATATAATAAATGAAAGTTATTTGGGTCACGTGTCAGTAGATGAGGGCATCGTTTTTCCCATTTTCCCCCCAACAGTATCACTGCCCCTTTATTCTCACCTTTTTACAAACCTTATTTCATTCTTCTTCTTCACCTTTTTATACAATATCCCCTTTCTCTCTGATGTTCATCCTTCTCCTTCTTTAAATTGCCATCTCTTCAACAACGTCCGGCAGAGGTTACTTCTATTGGATACATCTGCGTTTGAAAACCTAAATCATGTACCGTCGAGTAGTTGAAGAACAAAATATTCATGTAAGATCTATTTTTTCATTCAGAAATTTTATTTCGTTTTATCTATTTTCTCATACTGAACACGATGAACCCTTTTGTACCCTCAGAAAAAGAAGCAGATCTCCTAGGGTTTCTTATCGTACTCGATGAACCCTTTTTGTGACAACTGCCACTTTCTGATAATTTACGTACATTTAAAGCAATGATTTACATTATACAAGTATGTGTTTTGAATATTCGAACTGCATGATTACAGGATATACATCTTAGAATACTCATGAAATATTCATTTATGATGCACATGATTCATTTATAGTGGTTACTTTTGAAACAGTGTAAACAATGCATCGAAACAACTAGAGTAGTGTCTAGTAAACTAGCGTGCTGACAAAAACTCAGGATCCGCAAAAACCATTTAAAAGACATCTTTAGGACTCAGACGAAAGTCCAACATCAAATATACATTAAACCCTATATGGGAATACAAGGGTTTGGTTTAATATGTTACCAATGTCCGGTAGCACCAAAAACAGCTCGAAAACTGCCGAAAAGCACTAAAAGCGACGATTTCTACACTTTTCCGCAGAAATTCTGCAGAAATCAGCTTTCTAATATTTTTACGACATGTAAAACTATTATTTAACATAGAATTCATGTGAGGATACATTCGGGTATCATCTGAGCCAATAACTACATCAATTCATACAACTTACATATGTTAACCTTTCGACTATCTACTTGCGGAACGAGCGCTAAACGACTATCCGAACTATATTTTGACATAGATTGCAAATTAGTGAATATTATTTTTTGGCCAAATAAAGCTTATTTATGACCATTATTGATCATGAATCATCTTGAAAAGTTGCAAAAACTTAAACTCTTAAACACTTAACCATTTTACCTCATTTTGAACCATAAGAATTTACTAACACTTTGAAAAAAATACAAGACCCACCCCTACCTCATATTCACGTTTTTAAGGGGTCCCACACTTTAATTTTGATGTTAAATATCTAGATATTTTGATTAAATTGCAAGTGGATAAGTTAGTGGATGATTATAACATTAAATCTCATAAGTTACTAGCATTTCATCCTCACATTTCACCTTATTCTACACACACTTAAGAATACTCTTTCAACCTTCATCTTTTTCACCAAGAACACCATAAAAACCCATTTAAATTTTATCACATCTTGATGATCAACATGGAGTTTCATGGAGCTTAAGGTGATCTAAAGCATTTGCAAGTTAAAGGAAGTGTATTCATCCATTCAAGAGCCTTAAATCATCAAGATCTTCATCTTTGTATTTCTTAATCATCCTCCAAGATCATCCCTAGCCAAGTGCTAGAAGTAAGCTTCAAGATCTATTTTTTCACACTTATATTATGTTTATGATTGTTATTATAACTAATAAATAACTAAATAATCATACATAATAAACATGAAAAATACAAAGAAGCAAAAATAATAATCATGATATATTTATGTTGGTTTATATTGTGATCTAAGACTTGTTATATGCATATTCGATCTTGTTATGATGATTATTGATGTGTGTAAAATGCAACATATAAATTACATCAAATGAGGCATAAAACTAACCCTTTTTTAGTACTAATATTGGAAAAAGAGTGTTTTTGTCTTCCTTTTGTATTTTCAGGATTAAATGAGCTCAAAAACGCAAAAGAAGCAAAAAGACAGTTAAATCCAACATAAATACAAGAAAAGGAACATTAGTGGACTGCCCGAACCCTCAACGGCACCTTCCAAAGCAAAATAGAGAAAACAGAAGGCTGAACACGCCCCGTGCTCAGCCAGCACGGGGCCGTGCCCAAGAAGCAGCAGAAAAGACAAATCTATAGAAGCTTCTATTGCCCACCACGGGCCGTGCTCAGCGGACACGGGGGCGTGCCGAAAGTACTGCAGGCGCATTAATTGTAATTGCGAATTACAATTAATGAAGAGAGAGAGTGTCAGACGGGCACGGGGCCGTGCCCAGCGAACACGGGGCCGTGCCCAGGCTTCTGTTCAGCCTATAAATAGGAGTGCTTGGTTTCATTGCAACTCATCCCTTGGCACACCACCTCTCTCACACTTCATCCACCACCCACCACCATCACAACACCATCATCCACCACCATCATCCATTGTCCATCATAGAGTGTGTGAGTCGTCTCGGGATCTAAGATTGATCGTAAGAGTTCTTGACAATCAAGGCCATGTTTGCCTAAGTCTCTTACATCACTTGGTGAAGACAAAGTGTCTAGTATAATACTTTTTATTTCTAATCTTTTGCACTTTTTATTTGGTTTTGTATTAATGACTTTAATAACTAGTTACTTATGTTGAAGGTGATCTTTCCTTATCGTTTGTCCGTGGTGTCTTGGCATTATTTTACTGTCTATATAAAATAAAGGATTTTCACCATTCATATCTCCACGGTCTATATGGAGGTATGTTGGCTACCTGGTAGGGGGTTAAGGGAACGGTTTGGTAAAGGTCTTGCCATTGTTCAGCGTTTAGAGGTCCCGCAATGGACCTGGGTCAAATTTAGTAGGACCTCCTTCAATACTTCACGGTATTGGATGGCGGGGGTCCAAACTCTTTGATCCCCTCATAAGTTAACTACTATTAATACTATAACCTGGCTATTTAGGACTGTATCCCTGCTGACTCAGACTACTTAGTCGAGGGTAACGTCACCGCCAAAAGCGGGGCCTACCACAATACTGCATTAATAACTTAATTCATTATCTTCCAATAATCCACCCTTTTAGGATTGTATCCCTGCTGACTCAAACTACTGGGGTGAGGGTAACGTCACCTTCAAAAGAGGGGCCTACTACAATAACTAAGATAATCTCTTAATTATGTGCAAAAGTGCGGAAATAATCAAAGGTTATACTAGATACGAGTCGGAACCAAGTGATTCATCTTGTCTATCTGTTTTTATTTTTATTTTTATTTTCAGCATTTTAGTTAGTTTTATTTTTCTTAGTTTAAAACATTTTTCTAAACCTTTTATTTTGGTTAGACGTTGAGGATAAACCGGTACTAAAAGCTCTTGTGTCCTTGGACGACCTCGGTATCTTACCAACGCTATATTACACTCAACGATGGGTGCACTTGCCCATATGTGTGTTTAGTGTTAGTGAAATATCGTGTTTTATAAATTTAAAACTTGGCTAAAATAAGTGTTAAAAAGGGCTTAAAATATACACCTAAAATATACGACACTTACCGCACATCAAGTTTTTGGCGCCGTTGCCGGGGACACAAGGATTTTGAGAAAGCTTAAAATCGACGGCCTAATCAGTTTTTCAAAACCTTTTTAAAACGCGCGCACATTTTTCTGCATTTAGTTTAGTTTTGCATTTACAGTATCCTGTACACGGGGCCGTGTTCACTGAACACAGGGCCGTGCTGCAGATTTTTCATAAACGCCCAGTAACAGTAGCTTGAACACGGGCCGTGCTCACCGAACACGCCCCGTGCTCAACTAGATCAGTCAATTTAATTAAAACGCCCAGATACAGATTCTGAACACGGGGCCGTGTCCACTCAACACAGGGCCGTGTCCAGCCTTCTGTTTCAATTTTTGTTTCATTTTCTGATCTCGAGACTCAGTTGTGGTCTGCTGAGTGATTCTTATGGATCAATACTCAGGAGGTTACAACTACACCTATGATGAGGATGATTATAGGGGTAATTATTGCACAAGTTGTCGTAATACACGTTCGATTCAAAATAATCACTCGTATCAACCATCCAATTCATACACTTACTATGAGGAACCCAGGTACGAACCATCAACTTCATACACATCCTATGAAGACCAAAGGTATGAACCTCCTCCCTCATACTCGTATTTTGATGAACCAAGGTATGAACCTTCTTACTCATACTTTGAGGAACCAAGGTATGAGCCACCACCTTCATATGCTTATTATGAGGAACCTTGGCGTGAACAACCCACCTCATATGAGTATTATGAAGAACAAAATTACGAACCTTATCCATCATATGCTTACAATGAAGGACAATGGTGTGAACCATCAACTTCATATGGGTATTATGAGGAACAAAGGGTCGAACAACCGGATTCAAGCTTAGAAAATAATGATTCTTTTTCTATAACCGAAGTGACCGATAGGATATTAGAACACATTAGAGTTATCGATCGGTGTATAAAAGAAGCTCGCGCAAGGGAAGAGGAGTCCCGCGCAAGAGAAGAATTAAAAAAGGAAGAGATAACTAAAAATGAAAAAATGGAAGAACAAATAAGTGAAAAACCGACACATGAGTTAAACAACGAAAAAGGTGAGTCCGACAACGTTAAAATCCAAGAAGAGTCTAATTTTGAAGAAATTCATCTCTTGTCACCTTCTTTCGAAAATCATTGTTTAGTACCCACTCATGCTAAGTTTCTAAAAGAGTTAAACACTAACACTAAAATTGACGAAACGGTAAGTGTTAAGTTAACTAATGATCAAACTTCACTAATAAAAGAAGACCCATTTGAAATTAACATCACACCGGTTCCATGTTTCTTTCAAAATTCGTTTATTAGTAATGTCACAATCGATAAAGATCTTTGTGTTAAAATAATGCCTAACTACCTTTTCGAAAAATTAAGTATTAGTGATTTTTCTCCACTTCAAATACCCATTTTTCTATCCAATCGGAAAGTAATAAAATCAATCGGTATAGTTGAAGATGTGTTGGTTCAAACAAATCAAATGGTAATCCCGACCGACTTTGTCATCCTCGATGACGCTCCTCTTGTGTTGGGACGACCATTTGTAAAAACTTACGAAGCTTTGAAAAACCGGAAGTTCAATAATCTACCTCTTCAATTAGGGGCATTTAAAAGAAGTGTCGATCTCGAACGATCAATGAAATATCCATTCGGCAATAATGACCCCCTAATTGAAGATGAACCACCCGATACAAGTGAAGAGATTGACCACTTTGTTGAAGAAGAGGTCGCCATAGAACAAACTTTTAAAGTTCTTGATCGAAACGAGCAACCAAATAAGGAGTCTCCTAAAGACCCACCACTTGAGCTCAAGGAACTTCCAAATGGTTTGGAATATGCTTTTCTAGACAAAGATGGTAAATTACCTGTAATTATTTCGTCTAAATTAGATAACCTAGAAAAAGAAAAACTAATTAGTCTTTTGAAAACACACAAAAATGCAATAGCTTGGAAGCTTGTTGACCTAAAAGGAATTAGTCCTTCTATGTGCACACACAAAATTTTGATGAATGATGACTACAAATCAGTCATACAACCACAACGTCGCGTTAATCCAAATGTTCAAGAAGTGGTTAAAAACGAAGTCATCAAATTACTTGACCCCGGACTTATCTATCCTATTTCCGATAGTCCTTGGGTAAGTCCTGTCCAAGTAGTCCCAAAGAAAGGAGGTATGACGGTAATTACTAACGAAAAGAATGAATTAATTCCAACAATAACCGTCACAGGATGGAGAGTATGTATAGATTATAGACGATTAAATGAAGCAACAAGAAAGGATCATTTTCCTTTACCCTTCATTGATCAAATGTTAGAAAGATTATCCGGTCATAAATTTTACTGTTTCTTGGATGGTTTTTCAGGTTACTTTCAAATCCCGATAGCACCCGAAGACCAAGAAAAGACAACTTTCACATGTCCCTATGGAACTTTTGCTTATCGACGCATGCCGTTTGGTCTATGTAATGCCCCCGCAACATTCCAACGTTGCATGGTAGCCATTTTCCATGACATGATAGAAAAGACAATGGAAGTCTTCATGGACGACTTTTCTATCTTTGGGGATTCATACGACCAATGCCTCGATAACCTTGAACGAATGCTATCCCGATGTGAGGAAACTAACCTCGCCCTTAATTGGGAAAAATGCCATTTCATGGTAACGGAGGGAATAGTACTCGGTCACAAGATCTCAAGCGAAGGAATGGAGGTGGATCGAGCCAAAATAGATACCATTTCTAGATTACCTCCTCCATCCTCCGTGAGAGCTATTAGAAGTTTCCTAGGGCATGCCGGATTTTATAGGCGGTTTATCAAAGACTTTTCAAAAATCTCAAGGCCTCTAACAAAATTACTTGAAAAAGATGCTCCTTTCATCTTTGACAAGGATTGCAATCAAGCATTTCTAACCCTAAAGGAAATGCTAGTCAATGCACCTATCATGATAGCACCTGATTGGAAGTTTCCTTTCGAAATCATGTGTGATGCTAGTGACTTTGCAGTTGGAGCTGTCTTGGGACAGAGAAAAGAAAAGCATTTCCACCCAATATATTATGCTAGTAAAACACTTAACGATGCACAAGAAAATTACACAACAACTGAAAAAGAGTTACTAGCTGTGGTATTTGCTTTTGATAAATTTCGTTCTTATCTTGTTCTTTCTAAAACTATAGTCTATACAGACCATGCAGCCATTCGATATCTCTTTAAGAAGCAAGACGCAAAACCACGTTTGATTAGGTGGATTCTACTCCTACAAGAATTCGACATTGAAATCAAAGACAAAAGAGGAGCAGAAAATACCGCAACAGATCATCTTTCGCGCTTAGAAGACCCAGCTTTGGAGGCAACCAGGGGCGAGCAAATCAACGAAAAATTTCCAACTGAATCCCTGGAAATGGTGGAGTTTAAGGAAGAACCATGGTACGCCGACTTTGCCAACTACTTAGCTAGTGGGATAGTCGCAAAAGGATGGCCACATCATCAAAGAAAAAAATTCTTTGCCAATGTGAAACACTATTTTTGGGAAGATCCATATCTTTTCAAAATGTGTGCCGACCAACTCGTCAGACGATGCGTACATGGTAGTGAAGCACGAAGAATTCTCCGCCATTGTCACGAAGGTCCATACGGAGGACATCATGGTGCTGCCAGTACCGCACGAAAGGTATTTGATTCAGGATTTTATTGGCCAACCATTTACAAAGATGCCCAAAATCTTGTAAAGACATGTGATGCTTGCCAAAGAACAGGTAATATTTCTTCCAAAAACGAAATGCCACAAAATGGCATTCTTGTTTGTGAAATTTTTGATGTGTGGGGACTCGACTTTATGGGACCTTTCCCACCATCGAAAGGAAACAAATACATACTTGTGGCAGTAGATTACCTGTCTAAATGGGCCGAGGCCGAAGCACTTCCAACAAATGATGGAAGAGTAGTGGTAAGATTTCTGAAAAAATTATTCTCTCGTTTTGGCACACCTAAAGCTTTAATAAGTGATAGAGGTACCCATTTTTGTAATCATCAACTTGAAAAAATTTTAACAAGATATGGGGTCTATCACCGGGTTTCGACAGCTTATCACCCTCAAACAAACGGACAAGCCGAAGTGACCAATAAAGGGTTAAAACGAATACTCGAAAAAACCGTAGGGTTAAATAGAAAGGAATGGGCTGATAAATTAGATGATGCTTTATGGGCTTTTCGAACTGCTTATAAAACAACGATAGGTACAACCCCATATAAGCTCGTCTATGGAAAAAGTTGTCACTTGCCAGTGGAAATTGCACACAAAGCCTACTGGGCAATCAAAAATGTAAACCTAGATATAGAAGTTGCTGGTAAAAATCGATTTTGTCAATTAAATGAATTAGACGAACTTAGGAATTATGCATACTCAAACTCTGAGATTTATAAGGAAAGAATGAAAAATTGGCATGACAAACATATTAAACCTAATGAATTTCGGGTAGGAGATTTAGTTCTTTTGTTTAATTCACGACTTCGATTGTTTCCTGGTAAATTAAAGTCTAGGTGGTCAGGACCTTTTTCCGTCACCCATATTTTTCCACACGGTGCAGTAGAAATTAAACCTCGAAATGGGTCACCATTTAAAGTCAATGGCCAACGGCTGAAACTCTATCAAGGATTTATTGAGGATGAGGAAGAAGAGATCTCGCTTCAAACCGTGGAAGAATAAAAACATCATGCCTGGTAAGTTATGAACGATTGAGGCGGCAAAATAAAGCGGTAAGTTTTCTAAACCATAGCTTATGGGAAAAAGGGGCACTCACACGCGCACTTAAAAAAAAAAAAAAAAAAAAAAAAAAAAAGCTCGGCACGAGGCCGTGTCCGCTGGACACGGGGCCGTGTTCGCGCTGCAGACGGGATTAAACCCCTTTTTCAAAACAGTTTCTTCATTCCACACGCCCCGTTTCCCCACAAAAGCTCTGGTTCCAGGCGATTTTTCGCGAAATTCAAACGTCTCTTACCGATCTAACAACGTCAAGGTATGATTCTATCACTCTTTATAGTTAGATTAGTTACTTGTATGTAGTTAATACACCACAAATTTGGGGAAAAATCTAGGGTTCTTGATGTTCATTCGGATCGAACCTAAAATTTTTGCCTAAATCTGTTTGCATTTAGTTAGATTAGTGTTAAGGGAAGTAAATACACTTGTATTATTCATAGATTCACCCGATTTCTTACAAAAACCCCAAACCCTTGTTCTTGAACCGAAATAGATGAAATTGATAGGGTAAACGGGTTATTTTGGGAAAAACGGCACTTAGGGTTTCATTTTCGGGGGAAACCGCACCTATTGGTTCAAAAATTTTCAAGTTTTCGAAACCGGGTCGAAAAATGGGATTTTTGAGTAACAGACCCCTGGACACGGGGCCGTGTCCACTGGGCACGGGGTCGTGTCCAGCCCGCTGTTTGCAGTTTTGTCCGAAATTATTTCTGTTTCATGCTAACTTTTGAAGTATTCTTGCAGATGGCCAGGAAGTTTACTAGATTCAACGCCAATGAGCTAGATGCAAGAGCTCGATACGAGCTTCTTCAAACAAGGCCGGAGGAATACCCGAGGCAGGCATGCACAGAACTACTAACCATGGTGAATCAAATTGACCATTTCAACAACATTGTCACGGGACCACTCAGAGTCGCGCTAACAACCCGACTCCGTTCCGTCCATGAATGCACCTTGGAATTCTACAGCACCTTTGCATTCACTTCAAGGTGCGACCCGTTCGATAATGACGGGGTGTCATTCAGGTGTGGCAGAACGAGGTATTCGATCTCCATGGCACAATTCGGGTCGATTATCGGGTTGTATACGGAGGAGGATGCGGGAAACGAAGAGAATACAGGAGGATTGAGAGAGATCGAAGACAACGAGCGCCAAGCCATGTGGGCTCAGATTGGGGAAGGGTTCTACAATCCGAGCATCACTAAGAGTACCAAGCTGAGGGATCCGCTTTACAGATACATTCATAGGCTCCTCGGCTACTCTCTTAGCCAAAGGCATGACAGTGGTGGCGTCGTTGTGTTAAGAGATTTGCTTGTCCTCCATTGCATTCACAACCGCAGGCCGCTCGATGTTCCGTTCCTCATGCTCCGAAACATGCATCACAACCGCCTTGCTAGTGCACCAACTCCTATTTTCTTCGGGGGGTGGGTGTACCGTCTCTTCAGGCACTTCGCCCACATTCCGAGGTCATTTGAGAAGAGCCCATGGTCGGGTACGGTGGATATTCACATATGCCGCTCAATAAACCTGGTTTATGAGGCAGAAGACGGGACGGTAACCTTTCAAAGGATGCAAGGTGATGTGTGTAAAATGCAACATATAAATTACATCAAATGAGGCATAAAACTAACCCTTTTTTAGTACTAATATTGGAAAAAGAGTGTTTTTGTCTTCCTTTTGTATTTTTAGGATTAAATGAGCTCAAAAACGCAAAAGAAGCAAAAAGACAGCTAAATCCAACATAAATACAAGAAAAGGAACATTAGTGGATTGCCCGAACCCTCAACGGCACCTTCCAAAGCAAAATAGAGAAAACAGAAGGCAGAACACGCCCCGTGCTCAGCCAGCACGGGGTCGTGCCCAAGAAGCAGCAGAAAAGACAAACCTATAGAAGCTTCTATTGCCCACCACGGGCCGTGCTCAGCGGACACGGGGGCGTGCCGAAAGTACTGCAGGCGCATTAATTGTAATTGCGAATTACAATTAATGAAGAGAGAGAGTGTCAGACGGGCACGGGGCCGTGCCCAGCGAACACGGGGCCGTGCCCAGGCCTCTGTTCAGCCTATAAATAGGAGTGCTTGGTTTCATTGCAACTCATCCCTTGGCACACCACCTCTCTCACACTTCATCCACCACCCACCACCATCACAACACCATCATCCACCACCATCATCCATTGTCCATCATAGAGTGTGTGAGTCGTCTCGGGATCCAAGATTGATCGTAAGAGTTCTTGACAATCAAGGCCATGTTTGCCTAAGTCTCTTACATCACTTGGTGAAGACAAAGTGTCTAGTATAATACTTTTTATTTCTAATCTTTTGCACTTTTTATTTGGTTTTGTATTAATGACTTTAATAACTAGTTACTTATGTTGAAGGTGATCTTTCCTTATCGTTTGTCCGTGGTGTCTTGGCATTATTTTACTGTCTATATAAAATAAAGGATTTTCACCATTCATATCTCCACGGTCTATATGGAGGTATGTTGGCTACCTGGTCGGGGGTTAAGGGAACGGTTTGGTAAAGGTCTTGCCATTGTTCAGCGTTTAGAGGTCCTGCAATGGACCTGGGTCAAATTTAGTAGGACCTCCTTCAATACTTCACGGTATTGGATGGCGGGGGTCCAAACTCTTTGATCCCCTCATAAGTTAACTACTATTAATACTATAACCCGGCTATTTAGGACTGTATCCCTGCTGACTCAGACTACTTAGTCGAGGGTAACGTCACCGCCAAAAGCGGGGCCTACCACAATACTGCATTAATAACTTAATTCATTATCTTCCAATAATCCACCCCTTTAGGATTGTATCCCTGCTGACTCAAACTACTGGGGTGAGGGTAACGTCACCTTCAAAAGAGGGGCCTACTACAATAACTAAGATAATCTCTTAATTATGTGCAAAAGTGCGGAAATAATCAAAGGTTATACTAGATACGAGTCGGAACCAAGTGATTCATCTTGTCTATCTGTTTTTATTTTATTTTTATTTTCAGCATTTTAGTTAGTTCTTATTTTTCTTAGTTTAAAACATTTTTTCCAAACTTTTATTTTGGTTAGACGTTGAGGATAAACCGGTACTAAAAGCTCTTGTGTCCTTGGACGACCTCGGTATCTTACCAACGCTATACTACACTCAACGATGGGTGCACTTGCCCATATGTGTGTTTAGTGTTAGTGAAATATCGTGTTTTATAAATTTAAAACTTGGCTAAAGTAAGTGTTAAAAAGGGCTTAAAATATACACCTAAAATATACAACACTTTCACGCACATCAAGTTTTTGGCGCCGTTGCCGGGGACACAAGGATTTTAAGAAAGCTTAAAATCGACGGCCTAATCAGTTTTTTTTTTCAAAACCTTTTTAAACGCGTGCACATTTTTCTGCATTTAGTTTAGTTTTGCATTTACAGTATCCTGTACACGGGGCCGTGTTCACTGAACACGGGGCCGTGCTGCAGATTTTTCATAAACGCCCAGTAACAGTAGCTTGAACACGGGCCGTGCTCACTGAACACGTCCCGTGCTCAACTAGATCAGTTAATTTAATTAAAACGCCCAGATACAGATTCTGAACACGGGGCCGTGTCCACTCAACACGGGGCCGTGTCCAGCCTCTGTTTCCGTTTTTATTTTTTGTTTTCTGATCTCGAGACTCGGTTGTGGTCTGCTGAGTGATTCTTATGGATCAATACTCAGGAGGTTACAACTACACCTATGATGAGGATGATTATAGGGGTAATTATTGCACAAATTGTCGTAATACACGTTCAATTCAAGATAATCACTCGTACCAACCATCCAATTCATACACTTACTATGAGGAACCCAGGTACGAACCATCAACTTCATACACATCCTATGAAGACCAAAGGTATGAACCTCCTCCCTCATACTCGTATTTTGATGAACCAAGGTATGAGCCTTCTTACTCATACTTTGAGGAACCAAGGTATGAGCCACCACCTTCATATGCTTATTATGAGGAACCTTGGCATGAACAACCCACCTCATATGAGTATTATGAAGAACAAAATTACGAACCTTATCCATCATATGCTTACAATGAAGAACAATGGTGCGAACCATCAACTTCATATGGGTATTATGAGGAACAAAGGGTCGAACAACCGGATTCAAGCTTAGAAAATAATGATTCTTTTTCTATAACCGAAGTGACCGATAGGATATTAGAGCACATTAGAGTTATCGATCGATGTATAAAAGAAGCTCGCGCAAGGGAAGAGGAGTCCCGCGCGAGAGAAGAATTAAAAAAGGAAGAGATAACTAAAAATGAAAAAATGGAAGAACAAATAAGTGAAAAACCGACACATGAGTTAAGCAACGAAAAAGGTGAGTCCGACAACGTTAAAATCCAAGAAGAGTCTAATTTTGAAGAAATTCATCTCTTGTCACCTTCTTTCGAAAATCATTGTTTAATACCCACTCATGCTAAGTTTCTAAAAGAGTTAAACACTAACACTAAAATTGAAGAAACGGTAAGTGTTAAGTTAACTAATGATCAAACTTCACTAATAAAAGAAGACCCATTTGAAATTAACATCACACCGGTTCCATGTTTCTTTCAAAATTCGTTTATTAGTAATGTCACAATCGATAAAGATCTTTGTGTTAACATAATGCCTAACTACCTTTTCGAAAAATTAAGTATTAGTGATTTTTCTCCACTTCAAATACCCATTTTTCTATCCAATCGGAAAGTAATAAAATCAATCGGTATAGTTGAAGATGTCTTGGTTCAAACAAATCAAATGGTAGTTCCAACCGACTTTGTCATCCTCGATGACGCTCCTCTAGTGTTGGGGCGACCATTTGTAAAGACATACGAAGCTTTGAAAAACCGGAAGTTCAATAATCTACCTCTTCAATTAGGGGCATTTAAAAGAAGTGTCGATCTCGAACGATCAATGAAATATCCATTCGGCAATAATGACCCCCTAATTGAAGATGAAGATGAGCCACCCGATACAAGTGAAGAGACGGACCACTTTGTTGAAGAAGAGGTCGCCATAGAACAAACTTTTAAAGTTCTTGATCGAAACGAGCAACCAAATAAGGAGTCTCCTAAAGACCCACCACTTGAGCTCAAAGAACTTCCAAAAGGTTTGGAATATGCTTTTTTAGACAAAGATGGTAAATTACCTGTAATTATTTCGTCTAAATTAGATAGCCTAGAAAAAGAAAAACTAGTTAGTCTTTTGAAAAAACACAAAAATGCAATAGCTTGGAAACTTGTTGACATAAAAGGAATTAGTCCTTCTATGTGCACACACAAAATTTTGATGAACGATGACTACAAATCTGTCATACAACCACAACGTCGAGTAAATCCAAATGTTCAAGAAGTGGTTAAAAATGAAGTCATCAAATTACTTGACGCAGGACTTATCTATCCTATTTCCGATAGTCCTTGGGTAAGTCCCGTCCAAGTAGTTCCAAAGAAAGGAGGTATGACGGTAATTACTAACGAAAAAAATGAATTAATACCGACAAGAACCGTCACAGGATGGAGAGTATGTATAGATTATAGACGATTAAATGAAGCAACAAGAAAGGATCATTTTCCTTTACCCTTCATTGATCAAATGTTAGAAAGATTATCCGGTCATAAATTTTACTGTTTCTTGGATGGTTTTTCAGGTTACTTTCAAATCCCGATAGCACCCGAAGACCAAGAAAAGACAACATTCACATGCCCCTATGGAACTTTTGCATATCGACGCATGCCGTTTGGTCTATGTAATGCCCCCGCAACATTCCAACGTTGCATGGTAGCCATTTTCCATGACATGATAGAAAAGACAATGGAAGTCTTCATGGACGACTTTTCTATCTTTGGGGATTCATACGACCAATGCCTCGATAACCTTGAACGAATGCTATCCCGATGTGAGGAAACTAACCTCGCCCTTAATTGGGAAAAATGCCATTTCATGGTAACGGAGGGAATAGTACTCGGTCACAAGATCTCAAGCGAAGGAATGGAGGTGGATCGAGCCAAAATAGATACCATTTCTAGGTTACCTCCTCCATCCTCCGTAAGAGCGATTAGAAGTTTCCTAGGGCATGCCGGATTTTATAGGAGGTTTATCAAAGACTTTTCAAAAATCTCAAGACCTCTAACAAAGTTACTTGAAAAAGATGCTCCTTTCATCTTTGACAAGGATTGCAATCAAGCATTTCTAACCCTGAAGGAAATGCTAGTCAATGCACCTATCATGATAGCACCTGATTGGAAATTTCCTTTTGAAATCATGTGCGATGCTAGTGACTTTGCAGTTGGAGCTGTCTTGGGACAGAGAAAAGAAAAGCATTTCCACCCAATATATTATGCTAGTAAAACACTTAACGATGCACAAGAAAATTACACAACAACTGAAAAAGAGTTACTAGCTGTGGTATTTGCTTTTGATAAATTTCGCTCTTATCTTGTTCTTTCTAAAACTATAGTCTACACAGACCATGCAGCCATTCGATATCTCTTTAAGAAGCAAGACGCAAAACCACGTTTAATTAGGTGGATTCTACTCCTCCAAGAATTCGACATTGAAATCAAAGACAAAAGAGGAGCAGAAAATACCGCAGCAGATCATCTTTCGCGCTTAGAAGACCCAGCTTTGGAGGCGACCAGGGGCGAGCAAATCAACGAAAAATTCCCAACTGAATCCCTGGAAATGGTGGAATTTAAGGAAGAACCATGGTACGCCGACTTTGCCAACTACTTAGCTAGTGGAATAGTCGCAAAAGGATGGCCACATCATCTGTGACACTTCGGATTTTCCCGGACAACCTTTCGATGTAACGTGTGTGTACGTATGTTTTATTAAATGAAAAATTCATGAAACTATTCGTTGTTACATGTTATGTGTATTTATGTATATGTGTATATAGATATATATGTGTGCGTTATATATTAGAGCCGAAACCTCAACCCGACTCGAGACCCGGAATGGTCTCGAGTGAACAGTGAATTTGGGCCGGTTAGGGCCTTGCGACCGAGAACCCAACCCGGAAACCCCTAAGCCCACTCGTGACATTATATAAACCAACCCTCCCCTCCCTTAACCATTTTTACAACACTCTCCCTCACTCACTCCTTCTTCCTCACTAAAACCCTAAAAACCTAAGAACTCTAGCAACCAAAACCACCTCCTTCTCTCTCTCTTCCTCTCTCGGATCAAGTAGACAAACGACAAGGAGGATCGGCCGGATCAATCTTCACCCGAACACCCCCTTTCTTACACCTCGAGTTAGCCGGTTAGTGTTTTCTTGGCTTGAATGTAATCCTCATTATTTTTGTGCTTGATTATGCTTGTTGATGATTGTTTGGCCATGTTTTGTATGAATAAAAACATGTGAAATGGATAACCGGTTAGCATGTTTATGTTTCGGAATGTTTAGATAGAATAAATATTCATGACTTTGGTTGAATAGTTAGCATCCGTTTATGCTTAGGAACCGAGAATGATAATGTCTATTATGTCCGTTCATGTTGTGATGTTTAGTGATAAAAGGTGTTCTAATATTTCCATGAGGGATTTGATGATTTTGTTATCCGAATGATATTAAAGTGATGTTAGGGATTGAATGTTCATGAATGATGTTGAATGTTATTTGAATATGATGAACAACTTGAATGTCATGTAAATATTTTCAAATATGCTTTGTTTGATCTGTTTTGTGCATATTTTAGACAAGAAAACATGTTAGTAGATATAGTACACAATTTGCATAAAATTGCAATCCTATTGGTCAGTACATTGCAGGTTCTAGAAGATTTGTTGTGCACGTAATCGCGGTTGCGAGTCGTAACCTTTGGTTGCGACTCGAGACCACATCAAATCTTGTCGAGATCTCCCGGTTGTGAGTCGCAATCAACGCGTATCGAATCCGGTTGCGAGTCGTAACCACTGCTGCTAAGTCGAAACCGCCGGTTGCGAGTCGGAACCTCTGGGTGCGAGTCGTAACCAAAACGTGATGAACCGAGACCTCGGTTGCGAGTCGTAACCTCGGTTGCGAGTCGCAACCACCCTTGTCTCGACTGGGCTATTTTGGTGTTATTAGGCTTTGACTGTTGGGCTTTCTGTTGACTGGAATACGTGTTGTTGCTGCTGATTGTATGTTTAGGACTGGCCCAATAACCCAACTGTTTGTGTATTCGCATGTTATACGTGTTTGCTATATGTATTGCCATACGTGTTCGCTATGTGTCTACTTGTACCCGACTTGACCCATATTTGGTAACCATGTTAGGACGTGGTGACCAACACACTTGATCGGGTAAAAATATCTACCGAGCAACCCAAGGTGAGTTCACAACTTAAAAGCATGCGTCCCGGTGGTTTGGGACACGAGACTAGAACAACCCTATCCCCTTGTAAAGGGGATACCATTTACATTCCTTCCCTAGTTACTGGGAACAAACTTACTTTTCCTTCCCTTGTATTGGGAAACCTTTTAGTTAATTACTGTTTATACGGAATGCAACCAAACGGCACTAAACGCAACTCTATCACTTAAGTCCCTACTACATAATACCGATTAGTCGCCGGGGCCAGGCGAACGGGTTATTAGTTGATAGCGCTATTTAGGTCTTACCAACCTCACACCGTGCCAAGGTATGGGATCGGTCGTGAACTAATGTACTCAGGCATCCGTCAATGATGATAGAACATTGACATCGGGGCACTTTCTTGCGGATACGCAACGGTCACCTAGTGTTCGGTATTGGAAAAACAGTTTAGTTGCTAACTTTTGGGGTAGCTCCCCATGGCATGTATAAACGGATAAATTAACTGGTGAAACAAGTTTTTGGTAACTAAAACTGGATAACTAGTGAACTCACTCAGCATTATTGTTGACCCCTTACTGCATGCTTTGCAGGTAACCAGTGACTGAGGAGCTGCTGCTTGGGAAGTGTAGTGGTCGTCTAAACCCGCGTGTTGGGTTCTAAATAACCTGAACTATGAACTTTGTTTAAACTATTTTATCTATGCTTCCGCTACTTACTTAACTGTCATTTAAACCTAAACATTTGAACTTTAAACTATGGTGCTTACTAACCATTATGGTTGGTGATCATCCTTACTATTATCCAATGCTCAGTATAATTGGTGGCTGGATCCTGGTCGGTCACGCCCTCAAGCGGACGGTACTCCGCAGGTGGAATTTGGGGGTGTGACAGATTGGTATCAGAGCCATTGGTTATAGTGAACTTGGTTTTAAAATGGGGAAAATCTTTTTGAGAAAAACCAGACTATAACCCGTGACTCGTGACGACACTACACTCCAAGTGCAAGGCTCGACTTATCTGACCTCATAGCTCGGACCCATATTTGCTTGCTTGTTTGTCTTATACTTTATATGCTACCGTACGTACTAGTTTGCCAGATTAGATAGATACGCCTTCCCTCTTCTGTCTCATTCTCGCTATGTTACGACATCACACTCATACTGTGTTTTCTGGTTATGAAGACAATGAGTGGACGCGGAAGAGGAAGCGTTAACATGACTCAGGCTCAATTCGCCAACTTGCTCAACACGGTGGCTGCAGCTTTCGCAGCTCACCCTAGAGGTAAACTCGCTGCTACAGGATGTTTAGATCCTACCCCTACATCGTCTTTTCACCTCTAAACCTATTCGCTCCATTTCTCACAACAGGTCAGCCTGCGCCTGCGCAACCACGTGTTTGTACTTTCAAAACCTTCATGGATGGCAAGCCTCTCCCTTTCAACGGCACTGAGGGTGCCATAGGCCTTCTACACTGGATTGAAAAGGCCGAAGCTGTCTTTGCTGTTTGCGAGTGTCCCCCTGCTAACTGGGTTAAGTACGCAACTGGTACGCTTGAAGGAAACGCACTTTCGTGGTGGAAAGCACAGATTCAGATGCTTGGTCTGGAAACTGCTAATGCTACTGCATGGGAAGATTTCAAGGACATGATCAAAGAGGAGTACTGTCACAGGGATGACATCCACAAACTCGAGAACGAGTACTATGCACTCAAGATGGTTGGATCAGAGATTGAAACCTACACCAAGCAGTCCAACGACTATGCTGCACTCTGCCCAAACATGTCCCGACCTATGTACCGAAGGATTGAATTGTACATCAAAGGCTTGGTCCCAGAAATCAGAAGTCATGTGACCTCAGCCAACCTCAATACCATACAGCCTGTGGTTCGTCTTGCTCACAAACTCACCAATCAGGCTGTGGAAGAGGGCAAGCTGCCCCCGAGGATCGGTGCTACTGCTGGAACTTCTGGCGATAACAAGCGAAAGTGGGATGGAAGTCAGGGAAAGGATGCTAACCCCACTCAGGCCCCAGTTCAACAAAGGAAGACTGAAAGCAACAAGGGCCCTCAGCAACAGGGTGGCTATCGAGGAAACCACCCTAAGTGTAACAAATGTAACCGACATCACAGTGGGCCATGTGGAAAAGGTCAGTGTCAGCGATGCAACAAGATGGGGCACGAAGCCAAAGACTGCCGAAGCCAGTTCCCAGCTAGGCAGAATCAGCAACAGCAGCAACAGGGAAACAACCGTGGATGCTTCAAGTGTGGAGCGATGGGGCACATGCGAAAGGATTGCCCTGAACTGAATCAAAACAACAACAATCAGGGTGCTGGGAACAATAACAACAATGCTGGAAATGGTGCTAGAGGAAAAGCTTTTGTGATTGGAGCTGGGGAAGCAAGGAATGACCCCAACGTTGTGGCGGGTAAGTTCCTACTTAATGATCGTTATGTTTCCATGCTATTTGATTCCGGAGCAGATGCTAGTTATGTATCCCTACGTATTAGTAAGAAACTTAAGCTCACTCTTACGCCGCTGAGCTCTAAGCACACCGTTGAAATAGCTAATGGTAGAAACCTCGAGGCCTCACACATAATTCGTAACTGCAAATTAGAGTTGTCTGGTCAGACCTTCCGTATTGATCTTTTCCCCATCGTTCTTGGAAGCTTCGATGTCATTATTGGTATGGATTGGTTATCCAAACATCGAGCTGAAATCCTCTGCCAGGAGAAAGCTATTCGTATTCCCCGTCCCCCTGGCAAACCTCTTATAGTTCAAGGCGACAAGAGCGGAGAAGTCACAGGCATCATTTCATTCTTAAAAGCCCAGAAGTATCTACGAAAAGGGCACACCGCTATCTTAGCACTCATTACCGACACACAGAAAAGGGAAAACAGGATTGAAGATTTTCCAGTGGTACGTGACTATCCCGAGGTATTCCCGGAGGAACTACCTGGACTCCCTCCTCACCGTCAGGTCGAATTTCAAATCGAGCTAGCTCCCGGAGCAGCGCCTATAGCTCGTGCACCTTATCGATTAGCCCCCGCGGAGCTCAAGGAGCTTTCTACTCAACTACAAGAACTTTTGGACAAAGGTTTTATCCGTCCTAGTTCATCACCCTGGGGAGCCCCAGTGCTCTTCGTCAAAAAGAAAGATGGCTCATTCCGAATGTGCATTGACTACCGCGAACTTAACAAGGTTACCATCAAGAACCGCTATCCACTTCCCCGTATCGACGACCTGTTCGACCAGCTGCAAGGGTCGAGCTATTATTCCAAGATCGATCTGCGATCGGGTTATCACCAGCTGAGAGTCCGCAATGAGGACATCTCTAAGACTGCTTTCAGAACCCGCTATGGTCACTACGAATTCCTTGTGATGCCTTTCGGTATGACCAACGCACCTGCAATATTCATGGATCTCATGAACCGAGTATGCAAACCCTACCTCGACAAGTTCGTGATCGTGTTCATCGACGACATCCTAATCTACTCGAAGAGCCAAGAGGAGCATGAACAACACCTACGTCTTATTCTCGAACTTCTTCGCAATGAGCAACTGTACGCCAAGTTCTCGAAATGTGATTTCTGGCTCAGAGAAGTCCATTTCCTTGGGCACATCGTCAATCAAGAAGGGATTCATGTTGACCCCGCTAAGATTGAGTCCATTAAGAACTGGCCCGTACCTAAGACTCCGACCGAAGTTCGCCAATTCTTGGGATTGGCGGGATACTATCGAAGATTTATCAAGGGATTCTCTAAGATCTCTCAACCACTTACGACACTCACTCAGAAGGGTGTTGCTTACAAATGGAGTAATGCTCAGGAATCTGCCTTCTAGGAACTGAAAAAGAACCTTTGTAGTGCTCCTATCCTCTCCTTACCCGAAGGTACCGACGACTTCGTCGTTTACTGCGACGCTTCTATTCAAGGACTTGGCTGCGTATTGATGCAACGCGAGAAAGTTATTGCTTACGCCTCGCGACAACTCAAGGTCCACGAACGGAACTATACGACGCATGACTTAGAATTTGGAGCTGTGGTCTTCGCGCTCAAGCTTTGGAGACACTACTTGTACGGCACCAAGTGCACGATTTACACTGATCACAAGAGTCTCCAGCACATAATGGGACAAAAGGAGTTGAATATGCGGCAACGCCGATGGGTCGAACTCCTAAACGACTACGAGTGTGCAATCAAATATCACCCAGGCAAGGCTAATGTGGTAGCCGATGCCCTCAGCAGAAAGGAGACCAAACCCAAGCGTGTTCGTGCCTTACAGCTCACTATCCACTCGAACCTCCCTAATCAGATCCGGAATGCTCAGGTTGAAGCATTGAAAGCCGAGAACATCAGGGCTGAGTCCCTGCGAGGATCGAGACAACGAATGGAACAAAAAGAAGACGGTGCTTACTACGTGGCCGGACGCATATGGGTTCCGCTTTACGGAAATTTACGTGACCTTGTGATGGATGAAGCCCACAAGTCCCGTTATTCAGTACATCCGGGTTCAGATAAGATGTACCACGACTTGAGGGCTACCTATTGGTGGCCTGGCATGAAAGCCCACATAGCAACCTATGTCAGGAAATGTTTAACTTGTGCAAGAGTCAAGGCTGAGTATCAGAAACCCTCAGGCCTACTCCAACAGCCAGAGATCCCGCAATGGAAATGGGAGCAGATTTCCATGGATTTTGTTACTGGCCTGCCTAGGTCTCAGCGCGGAAATGACACCATTTGGGTAATAGTGGATCGCTTAACTAAGTCTGCACACTTCTTGGCCATAAAAGAAACAGACAAGTTCTCTACCCTAGCAGAGGTATACTTAAAAGAAGTGGTCTCGAAGCACGGAGTGCCTACCTCTATTATTTCTGATCGAGACGCGCGTTTTACTTCTGAGTTGTGGCAAGCCATGCACAAATCTTTTGGCTCACGTTTAGACATGAGCACCGCTTATCACCCGCAAACGGATGGGCAGTCTGAACGCACCATCCAAACCCTCGAAGACATGCTTAGGGCATGTGTGATCGATTTTGGCAAGAATTGGGAGAAGCACCTACCGTTGGTAGAATTCTCCTACAACAACAGCTACCACACCAGCATTCAGGCAGCACCCTTTGAGGCATTGTATGGCCGTAAATGTCGATCGCCTCTCTGCTGGGCTGAGGTTGGTGACAGCCAAATCACAGGCCCGGAACATGTAGTCGACACCACAGAAAAGATTGCCCAGATTAGGCGACGCATGGCGGCAGCTCATGACCGTCAAAAGTACTACGCTGATAAAGACAGGAAACCACAAGAGTTCCAGGTTGGTGAACGGGCTCTACTTAAGGTCTCACCCTGGAAGGGTGTGGTCCGTTTTGGGAAACGGGGCAAGCTTAATCCAAGATATGTCGGACCCTTTGAAGTTACTGAAAAGATCGGCACGGCCGCTTACAGACTGAATCTGCCTGAAGAACTAAGTGCTGTGCACAACGTCTTCCACGTGTCTAATCTGAACAGCTACAAGGAACTTACTATCGACGAACAGCTACAAGGAACCGGTTGAGATCACGGATCGTGAGATCAAAACCCTCAAACGTAGCCAGATACCCCTCGTGCGAGTTCGTTGGAACTCACGCCGTGGCCCAGAGTATACCTGGGAGCGGGAAGACCAGATGAAGCACAAGTATCCCCAGCTGTTCCCTAACGAAAACCCCAGCACTGAAGCTACAACCGAATTTCGGGACGAAATTCCAAACTAACGGGGGGATGATGTGACACCCTGTTGAAACGCTTTCACTTACACTAGCTTGACAGTGGCTGCCTTAACTTTCGGGACGAAAGTTCTTAAAACTTGGGGATAATGTGACACTTCGGATTTTCCCGGACAACCTTTCGATGTAACGTGTGTGTACGTATGTTTTATTAAATGAAAAATTCATGAAACTATTCGTTGTTACATGTTATGTGTATTTATGTATATGTGTATATAGATATATATGTGTGCGTTATATATTAGAGCCGAAACCTCAACCCGACTCGAGACCCGGAATGGTCTCGAGTGAACAGTGAATTTGGGCCGGTTAGGGCCTTGCGACCGAGAACCCAACCCGGAAACCCCTAAGCCCACTCGTGACATTATATAAACCAACCCTCCCCTCCCTTAACCATTTTTACAACACTCTCCCTCACTCACTCCTTCTTCCTCACTAAAACCCTAAAAACCTAAGAACTCTAGCAACCAAAACCACCTCCTTCTCTCTCTCTTCCTCTCTCGGATCAAGTAGACAAACGACAAGGAGGATCGGCCGGATCAATCTTCACCCGAACACCCCCTTTCTTACACCTCGAGTTAGCCGGTTAGTGTTTTCTTGGCTTGAATGTAATCCTCATTATTTTTGTGCTTGATTATGCTTGTTGATGATTGTTTGGCCATGTTTTGTATGAATAAAAACATGTGAAATGGATAACCGGTTAGCATGTTTATGTTTCGGAATGTTTAGATAGAATAAATATTCATGACTTTGGTTGAATAGTTAGCATCCGTTTATGCTTAGGAACCGAGAATGATAATGTCTATTATGTCCGTTCATGTTGTGATGTTTAGTGATAAAAGGTGTTCTAATATTTCCATGAGGGATTTGATGATTTTGTTATCCGAATGATATTAAAGTGATGTTAGGGATTGAATGTTCATGAATGATGTTGAATGTTATTTGAATATGATGAACAACTTGAATGTCATGTAAATATTTTCAAATATGCTTTGTTTGATCTGTTTTGTGCATATTTTAGACAAGAAAACATGTTAGTAGATATAGTACACAATTTGCATAAAATTGCAATCCTATTGGTCAGTACATTGCAGGTTCTAGAAGATTTGTTGTGCACGTAATCGCGGTTGCGAGTCGTAACCTTTGGTTGCGACTCGAGACCACATCAAATCTTGTCGAGATCTCCCGGTTGCGAGTCGCAATCAACGCGTATCGAATCCGGTTGCGAGTCGTAACCACTGCTGCTAAGTCGAAACCGCCGGTTGCGAGTCGGAACCTCTGGGTGCGAGTCGTAACCAAAACGTGATGAACCGAGACCTCGGTTGCGAGTCGTAACCTCGGTTGCGAGTCGCAACCACCCTTGTCTCGACTGGGCTATTTTGGTGTTATTAGGCTTTGACTGTTGGGCTTTCTGTTGACTGGAATACGTGTTGTTGCTGCTGATTGTATGTTTAGGACTGGCCCAATAACCCAACTGTTTGTGTATTCGCATGTTATACGTGTTTGCTATATGTATTGCCATACGTGTTCGCTATGTGTCTACTTGTACCCGACTTGACCCATATTTGGTAACCATGTTAGGACGTGGTGACCAACACACTTGATCGGGTAAAAATATCTACCGAGCAACCCAAGGTGAGTTCACAACTTAAAAGCATGCGTCCCGGTGGTTTGGGACACGAGACTAGAACAACCCTATCCCCTTGTAAAGGGGATACCATTTACATTCCTTCCCTAGTTACTGGGAACAAACTTACTTTTCCTTCCCTTGTATTGGGAAACCTTTTAGTTAATTACTGTTTATACGGAATGCAACCAAACGGCACTAAACGCAACTCTATCACTTAAGTCCCTACTACATAATACCGATTAGTCGCCGGGGCCAGGCGAACGGGTTATTAGTTGATAGCGCTATTTAGGTCTTACCAACCTCACACCGTGCCAAGGTATGGGATCGGTCGTGAACTAATGTACTCAGGCATCCGTCAATGATGATAGAACATTGACATCGGGGCACTTTCTTGCGGATACGCAACGGTCACCTAGTGTTCGGTATTGGAAAAACAGTTTAGTTGCTAACTTTTGGGGTAGCTCCCCATGGCATGTATAAACGGATAAATTAACTGGTGAAACAAGTTTTTGGTAACTAAAACTGGATAACTAGTGAACTCACTCAGCATTATTGTTGACCCCTTACTGCATGCTTTGCAGGTAACCAGTGACTGAGGAGCTGCTGCTTGGGAAGTGTAGTGGTCGTCTAAACCCGCGTGTTGGGTTCTAAATAACCTGAACTATGAACTTTGTTTAAACTATTTTATCTATGCTTCCGCTACTTACTTAACTGTCATTTAAACCTAAACATTTGAACTTTAAACTATGGTGCTTACTAACCATTATGGTTGGTGATCATCCTTACTATTATCCAATGCTCAGTATAATTGGTGGCTGGATCCTGGTCGGTCACGCCCTCAAGCGGACGGTACTCCGCAGGTGGAATTTGGGGGTGTGACATCATCAAAGAAAAAAATTCTTTGCCAATGTGAAACACTATTTTTGGGAAGATCCATATCTTTTCAAAATGTGTGCCGACCAACTCGTCAGACGATGCGTACATGGTAGTGAGGCCCGAAGAATTCTTCGCCATTGTCACGAAGGTCCATACGGAGGACATCATGGTGCTGCCAGTACCGCACGAAAGGTATTTGATTCAGGATTTTATTGGCCAACCATTTACAAAGATGCCCAAAATCTTGTAAAGACATGTGATGCTTGCCAAAGAACAGGTAATATTTCTTCCAAAAACGAAATGCCACAAAATGGCATTCTTGTTTGTGAAATTTTTGATGTGTGGGGACTCGACTTTATGGGACCTTTTCCACCATCGAAAGGAAACAAATACATACTTGTGGCAGTAGATTACCTGTCTAAATGGGCCGAGGCCGAAGCACTTCCAACAAATGATGGAAGAGTAGTGGTAAGATTTCTGAAAAAATTATTCTCTCGTTTTGGCACACCCAAAGCTTTAATAAGTGATAGAGGTACCCATTTTTGTAATCATCAACTTGAAAAATTTTTAACAAGATATGGAGTCTATCACCGGGTTTCGACAGCTTATCACCCTCAAACAAACGGACAAGCCGAAGTGACCAATAGAGGGTTAAAACGAATACTTGAAAAAACCGTAGGGTTAAATAGAAAGGAATGGGCTGATAAATTAGATGATGCTTTATGGGCTTTTCGAACTGCTTATAAAACAACGATAGGTACAACCCCATATAAGCTAGTCTATGGAAAAAGTTGCCACTTGCCAGTAGAAATTGCACACAAAGCCTACTGGGCAATCAAAAATGTAAACTTAGATCTAGAATTTGCTGGTAAAAATCGATTTTGTCAAATAAATGAACTAGACGAACTTAGGAATTATGCATACTCGAACTCTGAAATTTATAAGGAAAGAATGAAAGATTGGCATGACAAACATATTAAACCTAATGAATTTCGGGTAGGAGATTTAGTTCTTTTGTTTAATTCACGACTTCGATTGTTTCCTGGTAAATTAAAGTCTAGGTGGTCAGGACCTTTTTCCGTCACCCATATTTTTCCACACGGTGCAGTAGAAATTAAACCTCGAAATGGGTCACCATTTAAAGTCAATGGCCAACGGCTGAAACTCTATCAAGGATTTATTGAGGATGAGGAAGAAGAGATCTCGCTTCAAACCGTGGAAGAATAAAAACATCATGCCTGGTAAGTTATGAACGATTGAGGCGGCAAAATAAAGCGGTAAGTTTTCTAAACCATAGCTTATAGGAGAAAGGGGCACTCACACGCGCACTAAAAAAAAAAAGGCTCGACACGAGGCCGTGTCCGCTGGACACGGGGCCGTGTTCGCGCTGCAGACGGGATAAAACCCCTTTTTTTTCACAACAGTTTCTTCATTCCACACGCCCCGTTTCCCCACAAAAGCTCTGGTTCCAGGCGATTTTCCGCGAGATTCCAACGTCTCTTACCAATCTAACAACGTCAAGGTATGATTCTGTCACTCGTAGTAGTTAGATTAGTCACTTGCATGTAGTTAATACACCACAAATTTGGGGAAAAATCTAGGGTTCTTGATGTTCATTCGGATCGAGCCTAAAATTTTTGCCTAAATCTGTTTGCATTTAGTTAGATTAGTGTTAAGGGAAGTAAATACACTTGTATTGTTCATAGATTCACCGGATTTCTTGCAAAAACCCCAAACCCTTGTTCTTGAACCGAAAAAGATAAAATTGACAGGGTAAACGGGTTATTTTGGGAAAAAACGGAACTTAGGGTTTCATTTTCGGGGGAAACCGCACCTATTGGTTCAAAAATTTTCAAGTTTTCGAAACCGGGTCGAAAAATGGGATTTTTGAGTAACAGACCCCTGAACACGGGGCCGTGTCCGCTGGGCACGGGGTCGTGTCCAGCCCGCTGTTTGCAGTTTTGTCCAAAAATATTTCTGTTTCATGCTAACTTTTGGTGTATTCTTGCAGATGGCCAGGAAGTTTACTAGATTCAACGCCAATGAGCTAGATGCAAGAGCTCGATATGAGCTTCTCCAAACAAGGCCGGAGGAATACCCGAGGCAGGCATGCACAGAACTACTAACCTTGGTGAATCAAATTGACCGTTTCAACAACATTGTCACGGGACCACTCAGAGTCGCGCTAACAACCCGACTCCGTTCTGTTCATGAATGCACCTTGGAATTCTACAGCACCTTTGCATTCAAGTCAAGGTGCGAGCCGTTCGATGAAGAAGGGGTGTCATTCAGGTGTGGCGGAACGAGGTATTCGATTTCCATGGCACAATTCGGGTCGATTATCGGGTTGTATGCGGAGGAGGATGCGGGAGACGAAGGAAATACAGGGGGGTTGAGAGAGATCGAAGACAACGAGCGCCAAGCCATGTGGGCTCAGATTGGGGAAGGGTTCTACAATCCGAGCAGCACTAAGAGTACCAAGCTGAGGGATCCGCTTTACAGATACATTCATAGGCTCCTCGGCTACTCTCTTAGCCAAAGGCATGACAGTGGTGGCGTCGTTGGGTTAAGAGATTTGCTCGTCCTCCATTGCATTCACAACCGTAGGCCGCTCGATGTTCCGTACCTTATGCTCCGAAACATGCATCACAACCGCCTTGCTAGTGCACCAACTCCTCTTTTCTTCGGGGGGTGGGTGCACCGTCTCTTCAGGCACTTCGCCCACAATCCGAGGGCATTTGAGAGAAGCCCATGGTCGGGTACGGTGGATATTCACATATGCCGCTCGATGAACCTGGTTTATGAGGCAGAAGATGGGACGGTAACCTTTCAAAGGATGCAAGGTCATGCATGGAACCCGCAAGAAGCACTTGTCCTCCCAGCACCGCAACATCATCAGTACCAATACCCACCCCACGGTGATCCGGGCCAATCATCCTCCTCGGGAGGCAGTTTTCCTAATTTTCAAAGTTTGCATGATTTGTTGCAGGAAAACCTCATGTGTACTCGGAACACCTATAACATGGCGAGCAACACCTACCACCGGGTCGGAGCTATCGAGAGAAACCTATCCGAGATACAAGAAGACGTCGGATACATACGAGACCACATTGCACGCCATGGAGGGGGTGACGATGATGATGACGATGATGATGCCATGGAATAGGCGGGAGGAGCATAGAAGGAAGCGGTTGATTGGTGGCTCCCCAGGTTAACCCTTTGCAATCTTGAACAATTGATGGCCTGCGTGCCAAGTGTTAGACAATTTACTTTTCCTAACTATTTTCTGCATTTTATTACTTTATGCGTGGAACAATTAACTTTGGTAACGTAGGATGTTGGTATTGCTTGGTGTGGTATTAAGTGTTCAAACAGGTACAAACCAAGGCTTAAGGTGTTAAGCCTCAGCACCTATAAGGCTAGGATGGAAAAACCGGAGGACGAAACCTGTTTTTCAGGCTTCTAGACTGTCCACACGGGGACGTGTCCAGCCAACACGCCCCCGTGCTCACCTCCCTGACCTGCTGTTTGGCTTCTGTTCGGCAAAATTTTGTCAGAAACGTGGCCGTGTCCAGTGGACACGGGGCCGTGTCCACCTTCTGTAAGTTCTTGTTACTGGCACCTGAACGCGGGGTCGTGCCCACTCAACACGGGGCCGTGTTCAGTGCCCAGTAACACAATTTTTTGCTTTTTAAACACTATTTTACACATCTAATCAACCTAAAAATTTATTTTTGGGACACATTGAGGACAATGTGTAATTTAAGTGTGGGGGGGATGCTAAAACCTTGAATTTTGCAAGTCCTAAATACAAGCCTTACACAAAACTCTATTGGAACCGCTAATCACCCCAAATTTTTTCAAAAATTTCAATTTTTTTACTTGTCTAGGTTTAACTCGGGAAATTCAAGCTCTCAAAAAGGTTATATTTTTACAAATTTACAACCGATAGCGTAATGATAAAAAGAACCAACATAAGAAAATTATGAAAAGTCATGACAAACTTATTTAAAATTTGATTATATATACTTGATCACATAAAAAACCCATTCCCACAAAAGTGAGTTTTGAGCCTTTATTGAGCACACAATTTCATATCATTTGACTAAATGCTCATTTTTCGTTTCTTGTGTGAATAGCCGCTTGGTTCTTACGACTCTAGAACTTGCCATGACAATACATTCCCGGTCCTTATCAACTTAAACCTGAGTAAGTAAATGATAGAGGCATTAGGACTAACCCTTTTTCATTTCTACACCATTATTTTTCTTTTTCTTTTACCATCTACCCAAAAAAAAAAAAAAAAAAAAAAAAAAAAAATCCCCCTAGTTAGCCCCTTTGAGCCTAAACCTTTTCGTTTCATCACCCAAAACAAAAACCCTTTCACCCACCAAAACCTTTTTCATTTTTAACCCTTTATTTTAGTAACAAGTTCGGTTCTTCGAAAAAAAAAAAAAAAAAAAAAAAAGAGAGAGAAAAATGAAGCAAAAAGGAAATAAACAAACAAAGTAATCAAAAATAACTTTGTTTGAATACAAGCTTCATCAAAAATAAAAAAAAATTGCAGAAATACGAAAACCGACACTTGTTACGCTTTTTAGCCCTTTTTCTACTAACCACTAACCCAACCACCTACCTTTAACCCTAGCCAACCCTTAACCCACAAAGTCCTCTTGATATCTACAAAGGTATAAAAGTTAAAAAGGAGGAGGATTGATTCTTGGCAAGCCTATGGTAGGAATAAGTTCCATGCCGCTCTCGAGTGATTCACTAAAAATACACCTTCGGCCGAGTGTGAGTGATTTCCCCGCGAGGTATGTGAACTTGTATATAAATAGAATTTTAAAAAAAAGGCATGTTATGCCCAAATAAGTAATTTCTTTTATGAACAGTTCTAAATAAATCATTACGAATAGGAGTGTAAATAAATAAAAATAAAACCCCAAAAAGATCTTGGAAATCCCGACACTCTATGACAAGCCCAAAACCTTCTCTTCTACCTATTCCATTTGGGAGTATAAGCCAAATATTAAAGAGTTTTGCTTGAGGACAAGCAAAAGTTCAAGTGTGGGGGTATTTGATGTGTGTAAAATGCAACATATAAATTACATCAAATGAGGCATAAAACTAACCCTTTTTTAGTACTAATATTGGAAAAAGAGTGTTTTTGTCTTCCTTTTGTATTTTCAGGATTAAATGAGCTCAAAAACGCAAAAGAAACAAAAAGACAGCTAAATCCAACATAAATACAAGAAAAGGAACATTAGTGGATTGCCCGAACCCTCAACGGCACCTTCCAAAGCAAAATAGAGAAAACAGAAGGCTGAACACGCCCCGTGCTCAGCCAGCACGGGGTCGTGCCCAAGAAGCAGCAGAAAAGACAAACCTATAGAAGCTTCTATTGCCCACCACGGGCCGTGCTCAGCGGACACGGGGGCGTGCCGAAAGTACTGCAGGCGCATTAATTGTAATTGCGAATTACAATTAATGAAGAGAGAGAGTGTCAGACGGGCACGGGGCCGTGCCCAGCGAACACGGGGCCGTGCCCAGGCCTCTGTTCAGCCTATAAATAGGAGTGCTTGGTTTCATTGCAACTCATCCCTTGGCACACCACCTCTCTCACACTTCATCCACCACCCACCACCATCACAACACCATCATCCACCACCATCATCCATTGTCCATCATAGAGTGTGTGAGTCGTCTCGGGATCCAAGATTGATCGTAAGAGTTCTTGACAATCAAGGCCATGTTTGCCTAAGTCTCTTACATCACTTGGTGAAGACAAAGTGTCTAGTATAATACTTTTTATTTCTAATCTTTTGCACTTTTTATTTGGTTTTGTATTAATGACTTTAATAACTAGTTACTTATGTTGAAGGTGATCTTTCCTTATCGTTTGTCCGTGGTGTCTTGGCATTATTTTACTGTCTATATAAAATAAAGGATTTTCACCATTCATATCTCCACGGTCTATATGGAGGTATGTTGGCTACCTGGTCGGGGGTTAAGGGAACGGTTTGGTAAAGGTCTTGCCATTGTTCAGCGTTTAGAGGTCCTGCAATGGACCTGGGTCAAATTTAGTAGGACCTCCTTCAATACTTCACGGTATTGGATGGCGGGGGTCCAAACTCTTTGATCCCCTCATAAGTTAACTACTATTAATACTATAACCCGGCTATTTAGGACTGTATCCCTGCTGACTCAGACTACTTAGTCGAGGGTAACGTCACCGCCAAAAGCGGGGCCTACCACAATACTGCATTAATAACTTAATTCATTATCTTCCAATAATCCACCCCTTTAGGATTGTATCCCTGCTGACTCAAACTACTGGGGTGAGGGTAACGTCACCTTCAAAAGAGGGGCCTACTACAATAACTAAGATAATCTCTTAATTATGTGCAAAAGTGCGGAAATAATCAAAGGTTATACTAGATACGAGTCGGAACCAAGTGATTCATCTTGTCTATCTGTTTTTATTTTATTTTTATTTTCAGCATTTTAGTTAGTTCTTATTTTTCTTAGTTTAAAACATTTTTTCCAAACTTTTATTTTGGTTAGACGTTGAGGATAAACCGGTACTAAAAGCTCTTGTGCCCTTGGACGACCTCGGTATCTTACCAACGCTATACTACACTCAACGATGGGTGCACTTGCCCATATGTGTGTTTAGTGTTAGTGAAATATCGTGTTTTATAAATTTAAAACTTGGCTAAAGTAAGTGTTAAAAAGGGCTTAAAATATACACCTAAAATATACAACACTTTCACGCACATCAAGTTTTTGGCGCCGTTGCCGGGGACACAAGGATTTTAAGAAAGCTTAAAATCGACGGCCTAATCAGTTTTTTTTTTCAAAACCTTTTTAAACGCGCGCACATTTTTCTGCATTTAGTTTAGTTTTGCATTTACAGTATCCTGTACACGGGGCCGTGTTCACTGAACACGGGGCCGTGCTGCAGATTTTTCATAAACGCCCAGTAACAGTAGCTTGAACACGGGCCGTGCTCACTGAACACGTCCCGTGCTCAACTAGATCAGTTAATTTAATTAAAACGCCCAGATACAGATTCTGTACACGGGGCCGTGTCCACTCAACACGGGGCCGTGTCCAGCCTCTGTTTCCGTTTTTATTTTTTGTTTTCTGATCTCGAGACTCGGTTTGGTCTGCTGAGTGATTCTTATGGATCAATACTCAGGAGGTTACAACTACACCTATGATGAGGATGATTATAGGGGTAATTATTGCACAAATTGTCGTAATACACGTTCAATTCAAGATAATCACTCGTACCAACCATCCAATTCATACACTTACTATGAGGAACCCAGGTACGAACCATCAACTTCATACACATCCTATGAAGACCAAAGGTATGAACCTCCTCCCTCATACTCGTATTTTGATGAACCAAGGTATGAGCCTTCTTACTCATACTTTGAGGAACCAAGGTATGAGCCACCACCTTCATATGCTTATTATGAGGAACCTTGGCATGAACAACCCACCTCATATGAGTATTATGAAGAACAAAATTACGAACCTTATCCATCATATGCTTACAATGAAGAACAATGGTGCGAACCATCAATTTAGTAGGACCTCCTTCAATACTTCACGGTATTGGATGGCGGGGGTCCAAACTCTTTGATCCCCTCATAAGTTAACTACTATTAATACTATAACCCGGCTATTTAGGACTGTATCCCTGCTGACTCAGACTACTTAGTCGAGGGTAACGTCACCGCCAAAAGCGGGGCCTACCACAATACTGCATTAATAACTTAATTCATTATCTTCCAATAATCCACCCCTTTAGGATTGTATCCCTGCTGACTCAAACTACTGGGGTGAGGGTAACGTCACCTTCAAAAGAGGGGCCTACTACAATAACTAAGATAATCTCTTAATTATGTGCAAAAGTGCGGAAATAATCAAAGGTTATACTAGATACGAGTCGGAACCAAGTGATTCATCTTGTCTATCTGTTTTTATTTTATTTTTATTTTCAGCATTTTAGTTAGTTCTTATTTTTCTTAGTTTAAAACATTTTTTCCAAACTTTTATTTTGGTTAGACGTTGAGGATAAACCGGTACTAAAAGCTCTTGTGTCCTTGGACGACCTCGGTATCTTACCAACGCTATACTACACTCAACGATGGGTGCACTTGCCCATATGTGTGTTTAGTGTTAGTGAAATATCGTGTTTTATAAATTTAAAACTTGGCTAAAGTAAGTGTTAAAAAGGGCTTAAAATATACACCTAAAATATACAACACTTTCACGCACATCAAGTTTTTGGCGCCGTTGCCGGGGACACAAGGATTTTAAGAAAGCTTAAAATCGACGGCCTAATCAGTTTTTTTTTTTCAAAACCTTTTTAAACGCGCGCACATTTTTCTGCATTTAGTTTAGTTTTGCATTTACAGTATCCTGTACACGGGGCCGTGTTCACTGAACACGGGGCCGTGCTGCAGATTTTTCATAAACGCCCAGTAACAGTAGCTTGAACACGGGCCGTGCTCACTGAACACGTCCCGTGCTCAACTAGATCAGTTAATTTAATTAAAACGCCCAGATACAGATTCTGAACACGGGGCCGTGTCCACTCAACACGGGGCCGTGTCCAGCCTCTGTTTCCGTTTTTATTTTTTGTTTTCTGATCTCGAGACTCGGTTTGGTCTGCTGAGTGATTCTTATGGATCAATACTCAGGAGGTTACAACTACACCTATGATGAGGATGATTATAGGGGTAATTATTGCACAAATTGTCGTAATACACGTTCAATTCAAGATAATCACTCGTACCAACCATCCAATTCATACACTTACTATGAGGAACCCAGGTACGAACCATCAACTTCATACACATCCTATGAAGACCAAAGGTATGAACCTCCTCCCTCATACTCGTATTTTGATGAACCAAGGTATGAGCCTTCTTACTCATACTTTGAGGAACCAAGGTATGAGCCACCACCTTCATATGCTTATTATAAGGAACCTTGGCATGAACAACCCACCTCATATGAGTATTATGAAGAACAAAATTACGAACCTTATCCATCATATGCTTACAATGAAGAACAATGGTGCGAACCATCAATTTAGTAGGACCTCCTTCAATACTTCACGGTATTGGATGGCGGGGGTCCAAACTCTTTGATCCCCTCATAAGTTAACTACTATTAATACTATAACCCGGCTATTTAGGACTGTATCCCTGCTGACTCAGACTACTTAGTCGAGGGTAACGTCACCGCCAAAAGCGGGGCCTACCACAATACTGCATTAATAACTTAATTCATTATCTTCCAATAATCCACCCCTTTAGGATTGTATCCCTGCTGACTCAAACTACTGGGGTGAGGGTAACGTCACCTTCAAAAGAGGGGCCTACTACAATAACTAAGATAATCTCTTAATTATGTGCAAAAGTGCGGAAATAATCAAAGGTTATACTAGATACGAGTCGGAACCAAGTGATTCATCTTGTCTATCTGTTTTTATTTTTATTTTTATTTTCAGCATTTTAGTTAGTTTTATTTTTCTTAGTTTAAAACATTTTTCTAAACCTTTTATTTTGGTTAGACGTTGAGGATAAACCGGTACTAAAAGCTCTTGTGTCCTTGGACGACCTCGGTATCTTACCAACGCTATATTACACTCAACGATGGGTGCACTTGCCCATATGTGTGTTTAGTGTTAGTGAAATATCGTGTTTTATAAATTTAAAACTTGGCTAAAATAAGTGTTAAAAAGGGCTTAAAATATACACCTAAAATATACGACACTTACCGCACATCAATTATGATATAAATAAATTGTTAGAGGATGTTTTAAAAATATGATCTAACAATTATACATGTTTATGTTAAAGGGTTTTTAACATAAAGGTTTAAAGGGATGATCATAACATTTGATCTTGTGAAAGTATTTGAGGTTTTTCACTAAAAACAATACTTTTACAAGATTATAAAAAGTAACATACAACTTGAGATTTTTTATAAAAGTTGTTAAAACTAGAATTAAACTTGGTTTTTGAACTAGTTAGCATATGTTATGATCATGTATAAAATCCTACATGATTTTGAGATCATCTTAATGAGGTTATGTTATAAATCTCATGTGTTTTTTTAGAAATGATATGAGAAATTGTTGATGATTTGAAAAGAAAATGATATGTAAATAAACATGGCAAAGTTCATATTACAAAGGAACTATGACCAACTTTTCTTAGAAATCATATGTTAGAAAAACTATCATTTTTTTTTAACAAAGTCTTTACAAGATTAGAAAGTTGGTCTTTCTAAACATAAAAAATTTTTACATAAATATATATTTTGGTAAAATACATATTTATTGAACATATCAAGTATGTGCTATGTGTTATTATTTGTATTAGTTATATATAAAAGTTAGAGACTTGATAACAATGACACAAATAAATACAAGACATACTTACAACTAAAGACTTACAAGAATACATATAGACACACTTGAAAACAACTTACGGACATTCCGAGCTTTCGGACACAACTTATGGTCAAAACGGATGACGGGCGAATCTATAAACATATCGCCAATCCAAGGACTTACTACGACGTATAGGCGATTTTTCGACGCGGACACAAAATTTACGTTACCATTAACAAAATTCGGACATTTTGAAACTTATAAAAACTATTATGTTTTTATTAACTAAAAAGTATACTTAGTTATTTTTATAAAAATGTTTTTATAAAAATGAAAGACTTATACTTTCAAATGGGCTTACACTTCTTAATGGGCTAGTTTATACAAATGGGCTATCTTTTACAAATGGGCTTAACTTCATAATGGGCTTATCAAACATATGGGCCAAGGCCCAATAACATTAAGCCCAATACTATTGAGGCCCAACACTATTTAAGCCCAACACTATTGAGGCCCAACACTATTTAGGCCCAACACTATTTAGGCCCAACACTATTTGGGGCACAATAACATGAAAACATGGATTAAGCCCAATGACTTATAATTGATAAAAACACAATTATACAATTTACTTATATGAGACACGAAATCAAGAAGACAAGACCCGATGATACAACTCACAAGATACAAGATTACATATATATATATTTGGTGAAATGTATATATAACAATTTAACAATTCATACATCTAATACACAAATCAATGAACAACAAAGACATACAAGTCTTACACATATCTAAGACACAAGACTTGTACTCAAGTCATCTATACAGACCGAAGTGTCTAACAAATGTAAGAACATTTGTAGGTCGCAACACTATTCAGGACGACCGCACGTGAGATCATAGTTAGTTACTATTCACGGACGCAATTCTGTGAGTTCATGTCCCCTATTCATTTTAAATGCTTTACAAGTTTACAACTATCGGGGAAAATACATGTTTAATTGTATGTTAAGTCATGGAATGAAACACCTTAGATCATGTGCGATTAGGGTCATACATCTAAGCACCATTAATCCAGTTTGGACCTAGGTACAAGTGGTTAGATCTAATGGGTTTTGGCGAGCCCCACTCTTGGTCGTGGACCCATACAGAAGAGTGTGTTTGTGTCCCAGTCGATAGTAGTCGACACAAAATCGTCTAGGTTTGGATTGCTTCCTAATTCGTCACACATATTAATGTCCTCGCGAAACATTAATGATCAACGATTTCATTGACGCTTTACATACTACATCATTACATACAGATACATTTTATACAACTCACATTTTATGGATACATTTTATACAACTCACATTTTACGGATACATTTTATACAACTCACATTTTATGGATACATTTTATACAACTCACATTTTACGGATACATTTTATACAACTCACATTTTACAGATACATCTCATACAACTAAACTGCATGAACTCGCCAACTTTTGTTGATGTTTTTCAAACTTAACATGTATTTCAGGACATTAGTGGACCATGCAGACATTTCAATCAAGGAAAGAAAGTATCAAGACTCCATGCCACCATTTGAAGGGTTTGCCCGTTATATACCGCCTCTTTGCGGTGATATAGTGGTCAAAGCCTTGATATTTTAAGACTTACATTTTAATGTATAAAATGATAACAACTTATGTTCATTTGATGGTTTGTAACCAATACATTTAACTTATGTTGCGTTCTTCTAAAACAATTATGACAATGGCATTGGAGCTTGTTTTTATTCATTTAATATGTTCACTTATATTGTTATGCAATGAGAACCGATCAGATCACACCTCGCGCTTCCGTTACGAGCGGGTGTGACAGATTGGTATCAAAGCATCGATTGTAGTGAACCAGGATTCTTTCTCGAGTCTAAATCTACAATCACTAGGGACCTCTCACGAAAACCTCTTATTCATGTTGAACAGATTATAAATACAATTTGACAGGTCAAAAGGTTTTCATTGCATAAACATTTTTCAAGGTCCACTACAACAAAAATTCACTTCACATAAATCAAGCGAGGACATTTCCATGGGTGAAGTCTATGAGAAATAGACACATTACATTAACATACTATGTGCCTACAATACATTACATTGTCAATTTACGCATCATAAACGGTTTACAAGTTCAGCTTATGCAAGATAGAAATCCTTGTTAGATAGGATTTTACATGACTATATATATAAGTCATTCATATATGTGTTGTACGAAATATTTGGCAAGAACAAAATACCTTCGACTTCAAACTTTATTATTATTCTTTACTCGCACGATGAAAATATCGATCTCACGTCTACTGCGGAGCTTATGGCGAACATGATTCCTAAGTGATATCTTAAACTTAATTCCATAAAAATATGTTTGCTTTCTCGCGAATGCTGAGATGCCTGACCATGATAATGACGACGAGGCGGAGGTGGTAACCTTGGACAACAACTCCATTAGTGGGACGAGATCCCTGTGATTCATACTAATAAATGTGGGTATACTCTTGTCCTTACAAGGAAGATGAAGTACTCATCTTGAAGGTGCCTCTTCAGTTGTTATTGTTACAGATTCTTTTCATTTCTATTTCATCTAACGCTGTACCGTTCTGCGAGTAAGGACAACGAACGTTGACACGTGAGCTATCACGAAGGTCCCTGCTATGTTGAAGGTATATTGACCATAGTGTTTCCTCTCTTATTGATCGGCTGCTTCGTACGAGAGAACGCTAGGGTGACCATGCAAGGCAATTTATTATTACGGTGGCCAACGTAATAACAACTTGTAGTGCATGGGAATTCTGGTGGACTCTGCGGGCCAAGCTAATGATCACTATTCGTTCAAATTCTTAGATTATTATTTGAGATTCAATTTTCTTATCTATTAGAACACGAACTGTGATGGTTAGTATAACACCCTACAATACAATACAATACAATACAATACAATACAATACAATACAATACAATACAATACAATACAATACAATACAATACAATACAATACAATACAATACAATACAATACAATACAGGAAGACGACACGTATTTGTTCACACCTAACATTCGATCTATATCACGATTCATTTGAGACTAGTCATTTAAACAAACAAAACTTATTAGCTACTCATGGAGGATTTTCCTCAACATTCTCGAAATTATTGAACATGGTTTGGTTCCATGGTGTCTATGACACTTTACCCTACGTTACCTTACCTTACCTTATCATATTCCACCTTATCATATTTATTGGAAATGATACAATAAATTCCGTCGCTTGACATTTGTCTTTTCTCAATGAATGGTATGGCATGAGCCATGCTGCAACTCCCTCATTGCATTCTATTCGACATTTTTGGAGATTCTAACAATCTTGCTAGATCTCGTGAATTGTCACATGGATAAGTAAGACAAAGGATTTTCTCTACTTAGGACGATCGAGGTCCATAGAGTAGGGAATACATATTATATGGACGAAGACCACTGGTTGGTTTCCTCTCCTCAACGAATTATTTTTTTTCTTTTTTTCCATTTAGACATATGACCAATACACGCAAGAGGTATTACACCTTTTGGTTTTGGTTATCCACATTATCATTTATTCAAACATCTATGAACAATGCGGTCTTGAGGTTTCCATGACCGATTGATTGCATTCTTCATTCTTGGGCACCTGATAGACTTTATTTATCCAAATACATGTCTAGATTCTTTTAATAGTGTGTATTAAAAAGATCATGGCGCCAAAAGAATCAAATGTTTAAGTCAAAAGTTATGTGTTGAAAATCATTGCTTTTACACAAGACATGGTTTATACAGGACATTGTTACGCAAGACATTGTTATACATGGCATTTGACGTTGGCATACACAAGACATTTTTGGTGGTTATTTGTAAGTGATGAGACGTGTGTAATATGATAAAAGCATGGTGGATACGTCGCTGGTACTTCCTATATATAAGTGCTTATATTATATTGCATATCGTGGTGTTATTCAAATCTCTTCGATAAAGACAAGACACGACATTTTTACACAAGACACGACATCCTCTACACAAGACATAATATTCTATTTCGAGACATGATATATATATATACACTACATTTTCATTGGTTATTTATTTAACCATACATCATTCTTTTATATCATCTGATTTTCATATCTATTTTCATATGATTTTATAAAAGAACTCGATCATAACTAGAGCCAATGTTGATGGTTACACTTGATGCTTTCACGGTCTCTCAGGGGTTGTTCCATACTGGGTAACACCCGAATTCAAACACACTGAGTGTTACATTTTGGGTTTAGCCTCGGAGATCCGAAGCATGACCGCATCATCCCTCCCTACCTCGATCACTCAAACAATAACTCTCGCCATGAGAAAAATGAAGGCAATTGTTGCCATAAATGATTTTGGCACCAGGATGTATGCTGGTAACTTGCCGAAATCCTAAATGCGACAAGTGAGACGTTCATCATGAGGGCAATTGCAAAAGCGCCAAGAGTAGCAGTGTGCTGAGACCGGGCGCAAAACAAAGACTAGTAAGACGATAATACTTAAGAAGGGATCGAGCTAGTGAATAAGTGTGTGTGTGGCTAGAACTATGAATACTCCACAAAATCCCAATGAAGTCATGAGTACTTACACTCTACAATCATCATGTATCAATTCTATTAATACCAACACCGAGCTTAACTAGTTATCTTTAGGTGTTGTACATATACTCGAATTAGAGTCATGTTGTACACACATTACTATATCAAGTTAGCTAATGGGGAATTAGCTGAGACACGTCAAATCATTAAGGGTCACTGGTACGTATCCTATCAATCAACTTTTCAAATCCATATTATTTGATACCATTGCCGATTTTTTTTTGCTTTATCTCAACATTTCACATGCATAGTTTCATGGCTAGTGACGGGATTGTCCTAGCTACAAATAGGGATTGGGTTATCCTACATCTAAACACAGGGATCGTATTGTTCTCTACATTTGTACAGTGAAGTCCTTACTACATAGAATTCAAAATGTACTTGGCCTAGAGTCACGTAAGCTAGACGTCTCCTCATTCTATAGAATTGGCAAACGGTAAACTAGTCGAGTCTGGAGTTGAAATTCAATATCGATCTCTTATCCATTCAGTCGGGTAGTTTCGAAGTAGGGGTTGGCATGGATTAGTTATTCGATAACCTAGCCGAAGTCTTCTGTCATGTGAAGGTCAATCGCCTACCACTACCGAATAAAGAGACACTTGTTATTCATGGAGATAAGCATGACACACCATTGCAGATCATCAATTGCATGAAGGCACAGAAGCGCTTACATAAAGGTTGTGCTGCCTTTCTGGCACATGTTGTTGACAAGGAGGCCGTTGGGCCGAAGCTGACAGATATTCCAGTGGTAAAAGAGTTTCCTGAAGTCTTTCCTGAAGACTTGTCGGGACTATAACCATATCGAGAAGTCGAGTTTCATATCGACTTGGTACCGGGAACCGCACCCGTAGCCAAATCTCCATATCGATTAGCACCTTCTAAACCTTGTAATTGACCGAATAAGGATGTTGTGAGTTCATAACCCCCACTCTTCATCATTTTACATCTTTTTAAAGGTTTTCAGGGGAGAGATGCAAGTTTTGCAAAATTGCACAACATTTCAATGAACAAAAATTCATATTTCTAAACATTGTTACATATGAATTTCCAACTAACTCAAATGGTTTATGAAAGGTCCAAGCTTCTACTCCAAGATAGACTTACGATCAAGGGTATCACAAGTTACGAATAAAAGAGGAAAACATGCCAAGGACGGCTTTTCAAACTCGTTATGGTCATTACGAGTTTCTCGTTATGCCCTTTGGTTTAACGAACGCACCAGCGGTCTTCATGGATTTAAGGAACCGCGGGTGCTAGCCGTATCTTGACAAATTCGTCATGGTGTTCATTGACGACAACCATATCTTAACAAATTCTTCATAGTGTTCATTGACGACATTTTAATATACTCACGATCGGCCGATGAGCACGAACAACATTTGAGAACCATTTCAGAACTATTCAAGAAGGAGACACTATACGCAAAAATTTCCAAGTGCGAATTTTGGATTCGCGAGGTACAATTCCTCAGGCATGTAGTGAATGAGAAAGGCATTCAAGTAAACCCAGCTAAGATTGAAGCAAATGAGATTTGGGAAGTGCCCAAGACTCCAACTGGAGTCCGACAATTTTTGGGATTAGCGGGATATTATCAAAGATTTATTGAGTATTTTTCTAAGATTGCCCAACCGCTAACCTCACTCACACAGAAAGACAAGAAATTGCCCCAATCGAAAAACAAGAAGTAGCATTACAACTTGTCCTTAAGATTGGTGCATAGCATTTCAAAATCTTATCATTACCCGACAGTACCGAAGACTTTGTTGTATACCGTGATGCTTCGCATCAAGGTTTGGGTTGTGTGCTCATGCCACGTGAAAAAGTTATCACGTACACGTCGCATCAACTAAAAGTTCACGAGAAGAACTATATCACTCACGACCTTGAGTTAGGCGTGATGGTATTCGCTTTGAAATATGGCGACATTATTTATATGGTACTCAATGCACTATTCTCACGGATCATAAAAGCCTTCAACACATATTCAACCAAAAAGAATTAAACATACGTCAACGACGTAGGGTTGAATTGTTGAACGACTATGATTATGAAATAAAGTACCATCTGAGCAAGGCGAACGTTGTAGTAGGCGCCTTGAGTTGCAAGGAACAAGTTCGAACATTGAGAGTTCAAGCATTATAGAAGATGATTCACAAGCACTCAAGGAAGAACATATTCAAGCAGAAACACTTCGAGGCATGAAGAAACAATTAGTGCCGAAAGAAGATGGAACTTTATACCTTATGGGTCGAAATTGGGTTCCATTCTTTGGCGGCCTTCGAGATGATATTTTGAGGAAGCACATAGGCCTAAGTATTGAAAGAATACTATTGGTGGTCTAATCTCAAAAGTGATATCGCGACTTATGTCGGAGAATGCTTTACTTGAGCGAAAGTCAAAGTCAAATAGAAAAATCCCTCAGGATTGGTACAACAACCCGAGATTCCCTTTTGAAAATTTGAACAAATATCGATGTACTTCATTACGAAGTTACCCAGGACCTCAAGAGGTCACGACATGATATGGGTAATCATCGATAGACTAACAAAGTCTGCACACTTCTTACCGATTCGGGAGAAGGATAGTACAGAGAAACTAGCAGAACCCTATCTCAAGGAAATAGTGGCTCGTCATAGAGTGCCTATTTCAATCATCTCAAATCGAAACAGTCATTTTGTTTCAAGAATTTGGAAATCATTTCAACAGGCCTTTGGATCTCATTTGAATCCAAATACGGCCTTTCATCCACAAACTGACGGCCAGAGAGAACGGGCAATCCAAACACTCGAAGATATGCTTCGTGCATGTGTTATGGATTTAGGCGGCAATCGGGATACTCATCCACCTTTAGTTGAGTTTTCCTACAATAAACAGCTACCATACTAGTATACAAGCTGCACCGTTTGAAGCTCTTTATGGTCGAAAGTGTCGCTCTCCGCTATGTTGGGCGGAAACAGGCGATAGTCAATTAATTGGTCCGGAACTAGTCCAAGAGACTACGGATAAAAATTTTCAGATCCGAGACCGTATCAAGGTGGCTCGCGATCGACAAAATAGCTACGCAGATAAAAGACGAAAACCATTATCTTTCAAGGAATGAGACAAAGTCTTGTTGAAAGTCTCGCCTTGTAAAGGCGTAGCGAGGTTCGGTAAACATGGAAAGCTTAACCCACATTACATTGGACCATTTGAAATCTTAGAAAAGATTGGCATTGTTGCCTACAAGTTGAAGTTACCAGATGAACTTAGCAGTGTGCACGACACGTTTCATGTGTCAAATCTTAAAAAGAGTCCAACACAAGCAACCGTTATCATTCCTGCGGATGAAATTTCACATTGATGACAAACTCCAATTCACTAAAGAACCTGCTGAAGTCATGGACTGTAAAGTCCAGAAATCATTGAGGAGTCGTATCAAATTATTAAATGTACGTTGGAACTCTTGACACGGACCCGAGTATACTTGGGAACGTGAAAATTAAATCAAAGCCAAATACTCTCACTTGTTCGAGTAGTCTCCTGCAAAGGATGACTCAACTTGAATTTCGGGACGAAATTCTCAATAACAGGGGGAGAATGTGACAACTGCCACTTTCTGATAATTTACGTACTTTTAAAGCAATGATTTACATTATACAAGTATGTGTTTTGAATATTCGAACTGCATGATTATAGGATATACATCTTAGAATACTCATGAAATATTCATTTATGATGCACATGATTCATTTATAGTGGTTACTTTTGAAACAGTGTAAACAATGCATCGAAACAACTAGAGTAGTGTCTAGTAAACTAGCGTGCTGACAAAAACTCAGGATCCGCAAAAACCATTTAAAAGACATCTTTAGGACTCAGACGAAAGTCCAACATCAAATATACATTAAACCCTATATGGGAATACAAGGGTTTGGTTTAATATGTTACCAATGTCCGGTAGCACCAAAAACAGCTCGAAAACTGCCGAAAAGCACTAAAAGCGACGATTTCTACACTTTTCCGCAGAAATTCTGCAGAAATCAGCTTTCTAATATTTTTACGACATGTAAAACTATTATTTAACATAGAATTCATGTGAGGATACATTCGGGTATCATCTGAGCCAATAACTACATCAATTCATACAACTTACATATGTTAACCTTTCGACTATCTACTTGCGGAACGAGCGCTAAACGACTATCCGAACTATATTTTGACATAGATTGCAAATTACTGAATATTATTTTTTGGCCAAATAAAGCTTATTTATGACCATTATTGATCATGAATCATCTTGAAAAGTTGCAAAAACTTAAACTCTTAAACACTTAACCATTTTACCTCATTTTGAACCATAAGAATTTACTAACACTTTGAAAAAAATACAAGACCCACCCCTACCTCATATTCACGTTTTTAAGGGGTCCCACTCTTTAATTTTGATGTTAAATATCTAGATATTTTGATTAAATTGCAAGTGGATAATTTAGTGGATGATTATAACATTAAATCTCATAAGTTACTAGCATTTCATCCTCACATTTCACCTTATTCTACACACACTTAAGAATACTCTTTCAACCTTCATCTTTTTCACCAAGAACACCATAAAAACCCATTTAAATTTTATCACATCTTGATGATCAACATGGAGTTTCATGGAGCTTAAGGTGATCTAAAGCATTTGCAAGTTAAAGGAAGTGTATTCATCCATTCAAGAGCCTTAAATCATCAAGATCTTCATCTTTGTATTTCTTAATCATCCTCCAAGATCATCCCTAGCCAAGTGCTAGAAGTAAGCTTCAAGATCTATTTTTTCATACTTATATTATGTTTATGATTGTTATTATAACTAATAAATAACTAAATAATCATACATAATAAACATGAAAAATACAAAGAAGCAAAAATAATAATCATGATATATTTATGTTGGTTTATATTGTGATCTAAGACTTGTTATATGCATATTCGATCTTGTTATGATGATTATGATATAAATAAATTGTTAGAGGATGTTTTAAAAATATGATCTAACAATTATACATGTTTATGTTAAAGGGTTTTTAACATAAAGGTTTAAAGGGATGATCATAACATTTGATCTTGTGAAAGTATTTGAGGTTTTTCACTAAAAACAATACTTTTACAAGATTATAAAAAGTAACATACAACTTGAGATTTTTTTATAAAAGTTGTTAAAACTAGAATTAAACTTGGTTTTTGAACTAGTTAGCATATGTTATGATCATGTATAAAATCCTACATGATTTTGAGATCATCTTAATGAGGTTATGTTATAAATCTCATGTGTTTTTTTTAGAAATGATATGAGAAATTGTTGATGATTTGAAAAGAAAATGATATGTAAATAAACATGGCAAAGTTCATATTACAAAGGAACTATGGCCAACTTTTCTTAGAAATCATATGTTAGAAAAACTATCATTTTTTTTAACAAAGTCTTTACAAGATTAGAAAGTTGGTCTTTCTAAACATAAAAAAAATTGACATAAATATATATTTTGGTAAAATACATATTTATTGAACATATCAAGTATGTGCTATGTGTTATTATTTGTATTAGTTATATATAAAAGTTAGAGACTTGATAACAATGACACAAATAAATACAAGACATACTTACAACTAAAGACTTACAAGAATACATATAGACACACTTGAAAACAACCTACGGACATTCCGAGCTTTCGGACACAACTTATGGTCAAAACGGACGACGGGCGAATCTATAAACATATCGCCAATCCAAGGACTTACTACGACGTATAGGCGATTTTTCGACGCGGACACAAAATTTACGTTACCATTAACAAAATTCGGACATTTTGAAACTTATAAAAACTATTATGTTTTTATTAACTAAAAAGTATACTTAGTTATTTTTATAAAAATGTTTTTATAAAAATGAAAGACTTATACTTTCAAATGGGCTTACACTTCTTAATGGGCTAGTTTATACAAATGGGCTTAACTTCATAATGGGCTTATCAAACATATGGGCCAAGGCCCAATAACATTAAGCCCAATACTATTGAGGCCCAACACTATTTAAGCCCAACACTATTGAGGCCCAGCACTATTTAGGCCCAACACTATTTAGGCCCAACACTATTTGGGGCCCAATAACATGAAAACATGGATTAAGCCCAATGACTTATAATTGATAAAAACACAATTATACAATTTACTTATATGAGACACGAAATCAAGAAGACAAGACCCGATGATACAACTCACAAGATACAAGATTACATATATATATATTTGTTGATGTTTTTCAAACTTAACATGTATTTCAGGACATTAGTGGACCATGCAGACATTTCAATCAAGGAAAGCAAGTATCAAGACTCCATGCCACCATTTGAAGGGTTTGCCCGTTATATACCGCCTCTTTGCGGTGATATAGTGGTCAAAGCCTTGATATTTTAAGACTTACATTTTAATGTATAAAATGATAACAACTTATGTTCATTTGATGGTTTGTAACCAATACATTTAACTTATGTTGCGTTCTTCTAAAACAATTATGACAATAGCATTGGAGCTTGTTTTTATTCATTTAATATGTTCACTTATATTGTTATGCAATGAGAACCGATCAGATCACACCTCGCGCTTCCGTTACGAGCGGGTGTGACACTTTTGTACAAGCTCATGTTAATCGGTGACACTGGTATGTTGTAATAATGTTTTTATTATTGTATATATATGAAATATATGAATAACTATGTTTGTAGCTTTTGATTTTGTCTTTCATTTGTTATTGTTTATTCAGATGCTTGCTTTGTTGTATCATGTGATTACGAGTAGACTGATTTTGATATGTTTGTAGTTTATGTCTTTCACAAGCTGTTTTGTTGATTTATTCACCCATGTTAGTAATTTTGGATGCTCCTATGTTTCTTGATCCTCTGTTTTTATTTCAACTTTCATACTATTATTCTAGCAATCCAAGCATAATATATAGATTTTATGCTTATTTTTTTATTATTATTATTTTATAGAGTTTGTTGATTATAAGCAACCTCTGCCGAACCGTTGTTGAGGAGATGGAAATGTGAAAGATGAGGAGAAGGACGGTAAATTCATTGTTGGATTGTTTATGTAGTTAACTAAATTGAGTAGCTTAACTACTTAATTACAGAGAAGTTTTTGAGATTGTTTTTACCCTTTATTATTTTTGCAGCAAGTTGTGCTTCATTTGTTCATGTGGCAATTTTATATTTGCGGGCTTTTGAATTAAGGTTGGTTGTTACTTAATTTGTGTTTGCTTTAATGATTTTCAGTTTCATGAAGTCATTGTTTAGAAACTGATTTTGTTTTCAGGTCTGTTGATGGGTGATACCAGCCCAAAAGTTTAGGCTTCATCCCTTTTTGTTATTCGGTATGGTACTTATTTACAGTCCCACTTTCAATGAGGTTGTTTTAGTCATGTATTTGATTTTTGCCCTTTTCTTTACAATTGAAGTTGTGGAGAGACGAATTAAGATGGTGGAGCGGAAGACAATCTCAGATGAGTATAGGAATTTTAGTGCACGATTGAGATCATTTGGACCCATGTACTGTAAGTCATTGAATGTTTTAATCTTACAATCAGTTTTACTTTGTTTTTTATGAAGGTGTTGTTGTCATGGTCATCAAAGTGATTGCACAACACCAAGGTAACCTCAATTGGTCAGATTTATTTTTTGGTATTCATAACCTTTTGATTTACCGTTAATTGATGCATTGATTCATTTGTAATCGCTTGCAGATCACCCGTCATCTCAATTTGAGCAATTAAACGGAGTTTTCTTAATCAGCACCGTAAGTTTCCTTCACTAATCTATGCATTGTTAATTCCACATGTTTTTTTATTCTTAATCGACGATTCTGTTTCAGATGTACTTTTTGCTGTTAGTTCCACGTGTTTTTTTCAGATTAATTGTTTTGATGAAAAGGGAAAATGTTCGAGATGTTTGATCCAAGAACCGAATAAAACATAGTGGATATTGTTGAAGGAGATAAAGATGATGTTGATTTGGCTGTTGAAGCTGCACGTTGATCCACAATAAGCACTGCCCAGCTAAGTTTCCTGCAATGACAGTGGTTATAACAAGTTAATAAGGCAAAGCACTGATCTGCCTAACAACTGTTGGATATAACGACGGTTGTACACAAAGACTGATGAACATCATCCACTGTTGAAGACCAAACCACTGATGAAGACCAAAGTCCTGTTGAAGACAAGCACTGATGAACCAAAGGCCTGATCAACCAAAGGTGAACCACTGTCCAACAACAAAGTGGTTCAGCATCAACATTAGTTATTGTACATTTGTTTATGTTAACAGTGTTTATATGTAACAGTGTTTTTCACAACAGTGTTTTATAGTTTGTTAGGTTGTTAGATGTCATCACCTCAGTGTTTTATATGTAACAATTTTTATGACATCAGTGTTTATATGTAACAGTGTTTATCACAACAGTGTTTATATGTAACAGTATTTCTCACATCATGTAACACCCCAAAATATGCAAATTATTTATGTTACCTAAAAAGTCTAGTCATGTTATATTTAACCTAGTTAAGTATTTATGTTAGTAACTTGATTAGAAGGAAGGTTATATGACAAATAAACAATCCAAGTAATTAGAGGGGCCAAACTTGTTAAAAAGGATGGAAGTTTTAATTAAAACAAATAAAAGGAAAAGGAAAAACACAAACACACATTCTGGTGTGTGCGTATGGATCGACCAGGAGCAGGAGACCAAGAAGAAACCCTAGTTTTCAGAAAATCACAAGATTAGGAAGGAATTAAGGGCCTAAACTGATGCATGAACTCAAATCTTTAACCATCTAAGCTTGTTCAACACAAGGTATGTCGAAAATTCTGATTTGGGTGTGTTGTAGAAAGTGGGTTTTAACCCAATCATGAATCTATGTGGAAATCTTGTGTAATTGTGAGTTAGGAATTCACAATAGAATGAGAAGTTTGCTTAATTTCGATTGTTTAGGCGATTTAGGGTTTATACCCATTGTTGTAGGAATATGATGAACATGATGATTTAAATGATATGGTCATAGATATGAATTGATACATAATCAGTGTGTGATAGAGAAATTAGTTAAGTTAATGTAGGGTGAAAGAAAGATATGAATATGATTGCTTCTTGTTAGACTAGAAAAGGGACAAGTAGAACTATGCTATGAACACTTGTATCTTGTGCATTGTTGATATTGTGCACACCAAGTGTTTGATGAAATGTCTAAAAGACAATAATGAGTGAAATTGTATGCAAGTAATAGGTAAACAGATATAGTTCATGTGGAGATTATGTAGGGGGCGATGTTGAGTATGCATTATGCTTGTTTGAATAGATTAATGAAGGTCATATGTGAGATGTGAATTTAATAGGGTTGTTCATATGTATAAGCATGTATGCTAATAAGAATATGAATGTAATGACATGAATGTATAGGAATCATGTCAAGATGGTTGAGAGCGTGGAAGGCTAACGGGCTAAGAAGACTCAAGTAAGCGAACGTAAACACAGGCACGCAAAGTAAGTGAACTCCGAACTTACTCTTTTGTTTGGTAATGTATTATGGTATACGGTAGATTATTTAATGTAATGTAAGAAGATATGAATCGATATTGTCACCAAGGTATGTTTTAGTGGAAATGAGTTGGAAGTGGGTAAGAGAGATTCGATTAAGTTTGGGTAAGGAAGGGAAGTTAATGATACTAACCGTGTTTCTATTGAGAACTAATGTGAAGTATAGGTATCTTAACAATGGAAGTGAAGGTTGACTCCGCTATCCGATGCGAGTGATTGAATGGATGGATGAAATGGCTAGTATAAGAGAAAGCATGATATGTTGACGCCTTATTATACATGTGTTAAGATTTTGTTTTATGTCACCGGTTACTAATGATGTGATTGAATGTGGTGACTGCAGGTTGTACAGGTTTATGATGTTTCATAAAGAAGTGTACGCGGTTGAAGATCGAGTCAACGCATGGATTGTACGTGGGTGTGAATGTGGTCACTTAATTTTATATAAGTATGTTAGCTTTTAATTAATTTATAAAAAGGGATTAATGTACTTTTATGAAAGAATGAATATAATGAAAGAAAATTTTAAAGTTTGTATTTTCCGCTGCAACTCTCGATTATAACGTGTTAGGGCGTTACACATCACTTCAGTGGTTTGATCTGTACTATAAATTGAACAGTTGTTTCATCTTTATACTAATAAATAAAAATCAAGTACACTTGGATGATTATTAAGCTCCTCATTTTGATTGTTTGGGTATAGTATTCTTGAAATTGGTCTTTTTTGCAAACAGATGTTTATGGGCAAACATCTGTTTAAACTCAAACATTTGTTTAAGGCCAAACATATGTTTATGGCCAAACTTCTGTTTATGGGCAAACATATGTTTAAGGTCAAACTTCTGTTTAAGTCTAGACAACTTATATATAAGGCGAAACATCTGTTTAAGCCCCAACGTCTGTTTAAAAGTCTGTTACAACCACTGTGTTGGTTCAAACATTTGATTGTTAAAAGTTATCCACTGCTGAAATACAACCTCTGTTTCTTCAATCTTCGTGTTGACCACTGACTGACCAAACATCAATGTTTCAAAAATTGTTGGGTATCTACTGATAGGAAAAAATAGCCACTGCTCACTTTTTTATTGTTGACATCCACTGATATTGACCATCAGCGGTTTCCCTAAAAAACAGCCACTGCTCACACATTTATTATTGATGGTGTTAATTAGTGATAGATTGAAATTATCAAATGAAAACTAGAATTACAATGAAATTACAATTTTACCTAATCGTTACATTTCAATGAGATAAGAGTTCCTCCAACATTGTTTTCATGATAAAATTTAAAGTTAAATTAAAAAATAAAAAAAATTCTTGATGGCTATTTGTTGCAAATCAAATCAGTAATTAATGCTAATTTCTTGAGCTTTGGACATTGAAAATATGCAAAATGTGAATTTCAAATTGACGTTTATTATCTCTTAATTAAAGTTAAAATAAAAATTAGAAAAGTTATCATGACAATTGCTTTCAAATCAAATCAATAATTACTGATAATATCAGTAATTTTGAAATTCAAAATATGCAAAATGGTAATTTAAAATTGACGTTCTCTCTCTTTTTTTTCCTACTTTGCATATCATTTCTAATATTTAATTACTTTAATAAAGCAGGATATAAGGATATGCACTACTTACCTATCAAATTACATTTGCCACTGCATTCAATTAAAATTTTGAATGGAGAATCGGTAAGCTTGAATTCCAACCTTGATATTTTTTTAAGAACATCCATACTTATTGTATTATCATATTACGTTTAGCAATAGATATATTTTGCTTATTCTTTTTTTTATGTACAGTCTTCAAATGGAGGTTGCAAATGTTAGCATGCTTAACGATCTTAATACATTCTCAAACAACTATTCGATTAGAGTGAAGATTGTTAGCATGTCGAAGAAGATGATGAATGAAAACAAAAATGAAATATATCGTCTTGATATGATCGTCATGGATGAGATGGTACCGTATATATTTGTCTTATAATTTTTTTGGACATATGAATACCCAAATGTTATATAACACATTTTTTATTTAATCGGATGTTTCATATTCTTAGGGAACTATGATACAAGCCAGCTGTCTGCATAAGATGCTAGGAAAATTCAAAGACTTCCTTCAGTTGGATGAATGTCTTCTTATCACCAAATCGTCTCCTGCTGCTAATAAGTCCTCTGCTAAGTATACCAAGAGAAATGACAAAATATCACTGTATTTCTATACTTCTGTTGAGAAATGCCTTGAATGGTCCAGACTGAAATACCGTTTTAATTTCGTTAACCTCAAGGATGTTGTTCAAAATAAAATTGAAGTTAATACATTTATTGGTATGTAAATCACTACATGATATATATGTACTGTTTTGTCTTATTGTTTTTTTTTTTCATGTTATCGCTTCTTAATGTTGTTTTCTTTTAACAATATATTTTTGTTTATAGATTGGATTGGTTATGTGGAAGTATGTTTCAATCTAGAGGATACAACAAAGAAGGATGGGAGCAAGGGCAAGAGACTTAATCTTAGAGTTGAAGACCTTGAGTGAGTTCTTTTTATTAAGTTGTTGCATTTTGACGTTTAAAGCATTACAAGGTTGCTTGATGTTATTATGTTTTATGTTAATATTTTAGAGGCCAAAAGTGTCTTGTTACTTTGTGGGATGCTTTTGCTATTGACGTGTTTGCTTACATGAATGATAAGAAATGAGAGAAACATGTTGTTATCCTTTGTCATTTTGGTATGGTCAACCTTTACAAAGGTACAATTTAAACTTAATTAGTTTAATTTTTTTTATTTAGTAATTTATATTTATATTTATTTATATGTTTTAAATTTGACACTGTTTATATTGATCTACATTTGGTTTTATTTTTAAATTCAGGCAAGCGTGGAGTTGCAAACGGGTTTGAGCTTAGCAGACTTTTTATCGACACTGACATTGAAGAGATATCCTCTTTTAGGAAGAGGTATAGTTAGTAATATGTATATAAACATTAAACAGTATTATGATAAATGTGAAGGAGTCGACATCTATTCTATTTTGCGGTTTAAGATTACAGTTTTATTTCCTTGTACTAAATACTAATATGAACCACACTTATGTTATTAGTAATACTAATGTTTTCATTTGTTTTTAACTTTGATAGCTTCAAGATACCTATCAGGGTGCAAGACTCTTCCGGTATTGTGTCTTTGACACTGTTTGATTTCAAAGTTTACAAGATTCTTAAGAAAACTGCTAAAGAGTTACTTGCAATCCAAGATCAGGTAACAAATACATGCATTCAGTTATTTGGCCATGTAGTAAATATAATTTAAAATTAATTTTTATAAAATTGTAGGTTCTCAATTATGGAATCATTGTGCTCATTGTAATTTATATTAATTTTTATAAAATCATAGGTTGTTAATTCTGGAGATATACCGAACCCATATCCTGAGATTTTTGACACATTGATTGGAAAGAGGTATGCGTTCATCATAAATGTTAAAGACTATAACATTGAGCATCATGTTGAAAACTATGGTATTTCAATGGCCATTAACGATGATGAGATCCTTGTCGCGCTCTGCGCCAAATTCAATCTTAACCAGGTTTAAATCTTCATTATGTCATTCTTTTCATTTCATAGTCATATCGTTTTGAAATATATTTATACCATTGTGTGTATTTTATGTTACTATGTATTATGTACTTAAAGCATGAGCAGTCCGAATCGTTGGATGTTCAAGATTCCTGCAGTTTGTCTACTCCTGTTGACCTTATGAAGGTAATATAAGAATTTGGTTATTTGTACTAAATTTTTCGATACGTTAATACTTTTTATCTTTTTATATCAGGATGAGATGTCATGCAGCGGTGACAATGTTACACCTGCATCCAAAGCACCCGTAGGCAATAAGAATCCCTCTTCCGATGAAACAAAACGTAATATTCGTGAAGTGTGCGACGTAGATGATGCATTAGGTTGCTCCTCGACAAAGCGCCGCATGAGTGATGAACTGTCTCAGGATGAAGATGCTGGTGTTTCGACGCTTTTGATTCCCAAGATTGAGAAATAGTTTTCTCTGTATTTTCAAATACATTTACGTGTTGATTTCATATGTTGTTGCCACGTTGAACTTATGGTTTTCGTTTTGTTGGTTTTGGGTGTTTGGTGCTGTTATGTTTTGGACTGATTGTGTGGTTTTGAATTCCTGTTAACTTATCTGCTTATTATACTGTTATGTTCTAATATTATAATGAGTATGACTTTTCTTTGCATATTATAATGTATATGTTAAATAAATATTGAGATGTTCAATATTCAATATTTATGTTTAAAACTTATGTGTATGAAGAGGAGCAACAATTTATAATATATATTGTATAAACTCAAATAACAACTTTTTTATCTACAAACATTTGTAATCTTTAAGCAATTTTAATCTTATTATCTTATCTCATAATTTATATAGGATTATCAGTGGATGTGGTTGTTCTTTATTGGTTTTTACCGTTATCCCTGCCCACTAAGGTTTAATAAGTATCCGTCATATATTACAGTTTAAAAAAAATATTTAATTTGTGCATGTTTCTCCCATTAATTTATTTAAGTAATCTCATTCAATAGCTTATTTATATACTTCAAATTTTGTCTAAGTCATTCAAAGTAGGGTGTTCAGAAAAACCGTAACCAAGTAAGAAGCGTAAACCCAAACCCATTTTATTCGGTTTTTTGTTCGGTTTATGGATCCACGTTTTATTTTATTTGTTTGGTTTATTTGGATAACTGAATAAAAAACCGTTTAACTTAATTATTTTTTAAAAATCATATACAAATAAACCATAAACCTAACCGATGAACACCCGATTTACATTCCACAAAGATTACAAAATTTGTTGTTAAGTTTTTTTATCAATGTAATAGATTGCTTGAAATAATTAATTCAATAATTTGAAACAATTCTATTTTGCTTTTCATGAAATGATTTTTAATTACAAAATGATAAAATGGAATATTATAATTTATTGAGGATATGTTAATACCTAGGTATGACATATTATAATTCAAAATTTAAAAACCACTGTTTGGTTTTATTTTTTTAATGATCCTGATCTTTTAGTCTTTCTTCTTTTGAATCCTTCTCCTTCTCTCATGTATGCAATGTCAAAGAATTCACGTTCATCTTCTACAACTGCTAATTCATCTCAATGAAATTTACACAGTAAGTGAAATTATAACTTCTTAATTCATCATTTGCCAAATCAAAATCAGCTTTCAGATTGAAATCATAATTCTACTTGGTTTTTTTGTAGGTCCTCTTATCAGAACTCCTCTTTCAGATATCTCAAATAGATCTCCTCTTTCAAATATCACAAATGGTAATAGCTCTTGAATTTGATTATAAGTATACTTTTTTCCGTTTTATGTTTCCAAGTGGACTGATTCTTGTGTTTCGTATATATTATACTTTCTCTGTTATTTAGTTACTTCACCGAATGAAAGGCGTAAGCTTCGAAAATTAATACTTGATAATAAGAAATCAAAGAATGTATCGTCATCATCAACGAATGTTCGTAACATCTTTTCTGACAATGCAAATTTGCTGGAATGTTCTGATACTACGGATCAACATATGTACTCCATTGCATGTCAAGCAGTTAGAAATGCTACAGGTTCTTTAATTTCAACTACATCAGGTTTGTATTTTGTTTCTTTATTATTTCTTTTGATAAATACATTACTAAACAACATACTGGTACTAACATGTATGTTTTAATATTGAATGGTCATATAACGGCATAAACATAGGTACACCTCTAGATAGCAACCGTCGATATTCCATTACTTCTAGCATCATTAGCAGTAACAATCAGCCGATATTGGGTAGTACCTCTATCCTTACACGGCTGTCTTCTGGTAAACGTAACCTCGAGCGCAAGAAACATGATAATACTCCTGTACCTATGCTGACTTTGGATTCAGATGAAGACGATGTGTTTTTGTGCACTGATGAAGATCCTTATAAAGGGATATCTAAAGGTTTTAATCTATTTTACTGTTTTAGGACATTTGTTGTGTTCCACCTGTAATATAACTATCAATCATTTTTTAACAGATTATTTGGACCATGGTGACCAAGTGCTTACATGTCAGGTTTGTAGTGTAAAGTTATGGACATCAGAAGGTGGAAAGGTTGTTTAACTATAAATAAGGTATGTTATAGTATGTGTTGTGGGTATGGTAAAGTTCAGCTACCGCCTTTAAAGGATGCACATCCGTCTTATCAAAATTTGTTTTCTTCCTCAAATGCAAAAAAGCAAGTTCTTCCTGAAAAACATAAGACGATACAACTCTATGTTCTCTTTTACATCTATGGGTGGAAAGGTTGATTCTAATATTAACAAGGGCAATGCTCCATTTATATATCGTATCAGTGGCCAAAACTATCATTGCATGGGGAGTCTCAAACCTCCAGATGGAAATGAAGCTAAGTTTTGTCAGCTATACAAACATGATACCGAAAATGAAATAACAAACAGACATGCATTATTCAGGTACGAGTGATTTCTAAGTTCCATTTTTATTCTATTAAAGAACAACTAGAAATTGAACCATTTGTAGTTCACTATCAGTTGTTAAGTACCATCACTTAATCCTTAATCACTGATTCTCTATCCACTGATTACTACAACAGTAGTTGTTAACCCTTAGTAGTTCACTATCAGTTGTTAAGTACCATCAGTGTTTTAATCACTAGTAGAGCTTACAAGGTTTTCATCAGTTGTTTGACTTAACAGTAGTTTGCTTGATTCATTTTAAATTCACGACTGGTTGTAGGTAAACTGAAATGTTACTTTTTCTCAACATATTCTATAAGTTTTGGACTGGTATCAGCAGTTGTTAACCACTGCTCTTCCTTAACACTTAATCACTGATTCTGTATCCACTGTTTACTACAGTAGCAGTTGTTAACAATCTGTAGTTCACTATCAGTTGTTAAGTACCATCAGTGTTTTAATCACTAGCAGTGCTTACAAGGTTTCCATCAGCTGTTTGACTTAAGAGTAGTTTGCTTTATTCATTCTAAATTCATCAGTGGTTGTAGGTAAACTGAAATATTACTTTTTTTCTCAACATACTCTAAAAGTTTTGGGCTGGCATCAGCAGTTGTTAACAACTGCTCTTCCTTAACACTTAATTATTAATCACTGATTCTCTATCCACTGCTTATTACAATAGCAGTTGCTAACCATATGTAGTCCACTATCAGATGTTAAGTACCATCAGTGTTTTAATCACTAGCAGTGCTTACAAGGTTTCCATCAGCTGTTTGACTTAGTACTAAACAGTAGTTTGGTTTATTCAATCTAAACTCATCAGTGGTTGTAGGTAAACTGAAATCTTACTTTTTCTCAACATATTCTATAAGTTTTTATAAAACGAGATACTATTATAGTTATGTTATGTTAATGTTTTGTTGTTTTTTTTCTTTTAACAGCAAAAGAACCAAACCTTCATTGCCTACTGATAAAGAACTTGATGTTGAAATGATAGAGTATTTGAGGGCTTTATTAGATTCACAAAATATGTTGGTTAAGACATATAGGATGGTCAGAGACCATTTTCACCAATCTCCAGAGGCCAACCTTAGTCTGCGACTAATTTATAGAAGAGAAAAAGACGGCAGGACATATAACTTACCCACCACATCTGAAGTTGCTGCTTTGGTTGTCGGAGACATAGATAAAGCTATAGACCATCGTGATATTGTTGTCGAGACTCAGTCGGGAATGCTGCAGCGTATTAGAGAATTACACCCATCGTATCTTGCTCTGCAATATCCGTTACTTTTCCCATATGGTGATGATGGTTATAGAGTTGATATTCCTCATAGAGATTTTATGTCCACACAAAATAAAATAAAACCAAAGTGCACAATGAGAGAATTTTTTTCATATAGGATCCAAGATAGAACTTATGGATTTTCCTTAATTTTAAATGGGCGAAGGTTGTTACAACAGTTTTAGGTTGATGCGTACACAATGATTGAGAGCGAAAGACTAAAGTACATCCGGAGGCAACAAGCGAACCTTCGCTCTGAAACATTTGAGAATCTTCAAAAGTATAAATCTAAAGGTAAGGAAGTTTTAACAGATACTAGAAAGCCTGTTATACTTCCTTCTTCATTTACTGGTGGTGCAAGATTTATGCAACAAAATTACCTCGATGCAATGGCCTTATGTAAGTGGTATGGGTACCCTATTTTCTTCATAACTATAACGTGTAATCCTAAATGGCCTGAAGTAAAAAGATTTCTAAAAGATTCAACCATCAAATCCGAAAATAGACCTGACATATTGTGTCGATTGTTTAAAATGAAACTTGATTCCTTACTCAAAGATTTGAAGGATTCTAAGTATTTCGGTGAGATTAACGCTAGTATGTTATTTCGTTTTCACATCTTATCCTCTGATATATATTTTGTAATCAAGGTTATCAACTACTAAATCTATTTATTTTTCCTTTTTATTTAGTTGTTTATACAGTAAAATTTCAAAAGCGTGGTCTTCCTCATGCACATATATGCTTATTCATGAAGGTGGATCACAAACTTCCAACCACATATCACATAGATCCATTTATTTCAGCTGAGATTCCCGATAAAAAAGAAGATCTTGAACTTTATTCTCTTGTGACTGATTATATGATTCATGGTCCGTGTGGGAATGCTAATTTGAATTGTCCTTGCATGGTTGATAAAAGATGTTCAAAAAACTTTCCGAAGAAATTCACACCACATACAACTATTGATTCAAGTGGTTTTCCTGTATACAGAAGAAGAGATTCAGGTCATACAGTTATAAAATCCGGTGTTAGATTAGACAACAGAAATGTTGTTCCTTATAACAAAAGGCTTTTGAAAAGATATTGTAACACCCCGAAAATTTACGTCCTATAATGTGTTGACACGTGTCATAGGTTTGAACGTGTGAAGGAATGTTCTTGAAGGACTAAAGTTGATAAACAGGGAAACTGTGAAAATATAAGGGTTCAAAGTGTCAACAATGAATAAATACACTTTACAATAACCCTACATAATGTTTATAACATTAAACGAATGGATCATGGATCATACGAAGCGAATTGTGAGAGAAAGTGAGAGATTACGAACTACAGGGGTTAAATGTGTCAACATGTTTAAGTTATACCTCTGAGTGACCTTTTAGCAAACCCGAAGCCTTGTAACGCTTAAATATGCTCACTAGAATGTACCATAAAAATTTCACCAAGATTCGTTACCGTATGAGAAAGTTATGATAAAATCCGTGTGTAAGGGTTAGAAACGTCAACATTGAAATTTAGGGCTTTTCGGGTGATCACAAAGTTACCCGAGGACTTAACAAAGATGGTATAAGCCCTAAAGCCCCATATGTCAAGTGTAAAGTCCTAAAATAAAAGAAAACCAAGTGAAAACGACCTTTCGGGGGACCAGGGACTGAAATGCAAATAACAAAAACTTGCTGAGCTGATCTTCATCACCCTAGCGTAGCGCTAGCTTGAAAGCCTTGGCAGTAGCGCTAGGCTACTGCCTTGTCTGACCAGAATTGTTTGCACAGCTGTGGGTTGATGTTGTAACCGACTTTAAATACTAGAATTCGAATCTATGGACTTCCTATGTTGGTTTTTAGGCCTAGGGACACATGTTTGACATCCCATAACAGCCCTAGACCCATTTGGCATTCATCAAGCAAGATCAAAAGTTCATAAATATCACAAAGTTGCAACATACATGCACATTTCATTTCTGGGCATTTTCAAGAGCTCAAGAACTGATACAAGCTTTGCATATCATCCATTAGACGTGTGTAAGTATGTCTAACCCTTCTCGATCAAGTTTTGATTAATTTATAGCCTAGAAGTCGAACCGTCGTAAATACGGTTTGACTTGGCTATAGATCACAATCGGACCAGAGTTTAGTCAAATCGAAAGTTGTTATAAGTTGGTATTTATATGGATAATAAACCCCTAAAAGGGCACTCACTGATTCGAATCCTAACTAGGTCGTTTGTCGAGTCCAAGGTTGTCCGAAAAAGTCAACAGAAATGTTAATCGCATATTTAATGATATAAAAGGCGTGTAATCTGTTTTATCAATCATATAACTTGAAAATAAGTATAATAACTTGTCTAAGCTTGTTTGATTCAACAACTTTATGTTTTGAACCGATTCGGAACCGAGAGACGCAAAAGTTTGACTTTTGCTTTGACCTCAGTTCTGACCCGATTTATATAGGTTTAGACATGCCTTAAAGTTCCATTAGGATCTAGTTACATGTGTGTATAAGCCTCTGCGTTTATACCACTCGAATCCCAAATCGTCCGATGTTTCCGTTAAACGCCTAAATATTGACCGTAATGCCCTTATGAACATAAAACGAGATTTTTGGAAATGTGAAAGTAAAATAATCTTATTTACTGATTATTAGACATGTCTGTAAATTTTCACATCAAGCGGAGGTCCAGATTAGGAGTTATGCTTAATGACGTAATTATAGAGATTCTTAGTAATTAAACGACGTCATTAGCGTAACGTCTATCTAAAACCCATTTTTGACACCAAACCTTTTACCCACTGATGTGATATAATATTTTGGGATTTTTGAAGATTTTTAATTATTTTTAAACTGATCATAAGCTAGGTTAATCGCCTCGATTCGGTTAATACCAAAAATACCCTTTTCGGCCATAAAATGAGTTTTACAAATCCTTTTAACGCCAATCCAATTGCTACTGATTTTAAATAATAAATGGAGTATTTGGAGCCTGTTTATATGATCAGAAAACTCAGAATCGTATTTTAACCCGTACATCGCTTAAAACGACTTTATACGCGTATTTAACGCATAGTTTGGGTTTAAAACTATTTTAGTATATAAGACTCATTACCAAAGGTTATAACCTGTTAAAATAAGCTATTTTACTGATCAACTCAGACCCGGATCACAGGTGTTTAATTAAACCCTTATATAATCTTTAAAATGACCAAAATGCCCCTGCGGGGCTTATAAAGAGATTAAACTCGTTTTGGGCATCATGGGTAATATCCTACTGATATCACAACTTATTTAAGGCGTGTTAACTTAGGAAACCTGTTTAGGACTCTTATGGTTACCCGTTACGCTTCATACGCGTTCGGTTCGGTTTATGTAACTAGTTTACATAAACTAGCCGAAACGGGTCAAACCTTATCGGTTTTATCTCAAAATCCAGAATGTGTATCATATACCCATATTAAGCAAGTCTTCAAACTTGTCGGGTTTAAATCACATTCTATCCGGTCTTCGCTTAATCGTGCGTACGAACCGTATCTTTCTGTAAGACTAACCGGTCTAAGCTTAAGCTTAATTAAAGACCCGTTAGCATTCTAATTAGTTATTTATACCATCATTCCAGACTAGAGCTTTCCGGTAAATTGTACCTACGCTTGCTTAAGTGAATACGGCTGAGTTATAAATTTCTGCTATTTAAGACAGGAGCTAGCTCAGGTAAATACTCTTAACTTATTTTCCCTATTACGGGCTTGGGATACGGTAATATAAATACCGCATGTTCAGGTATGGGATTCGAAGACCAATGAGTCGGGAAATCCAAATAACCTGTTTTAATTCGTATTGCTTGACTGAAACATTGGGGATTAATGCGACCGTGTCCTGGATATCCTTGACTCATGAATTGCAATGGCCACGACCTAAGCACGGGGTGTAGGCATACACCTGACAGATGCCATATGTTTATACCGATATGGAATTCCCAATAGGGGAATAGTGGTGTGTCGGTTAATCATGAACCGGCATAGTTTCGGGCCCCACATGTAGAGCAAGTTATGTAAAACTGATAACATGAAATATAGTTTGTCTCAAGTATAAAATATTAATTTTGCCTTGTGCATTCTAATCAAAGTGTCGAAACATTTACGTGTCTTGTGCACCTAAACAAATTTTCATAAACATTTTCAAATGAGTCGGTTGAGTGTATTTACCAGTGAAAACTGACGTATTTTCAAAAGTCTAAGTGGCAGGTACAAGTACGTAATAGGCTGGAAGCGGCTCAGGACGTTAATAAGGAATCTTGCAAGTTCTAGGCGTCTAAAGTCTGTTGAACAATGTTTATGTTTTATGATCCGCCTGTGGATCCTTTACCTTCCGTTGTAATACTTGGATATTACTTTATATTCGGATTGTAATATATTTATCTTTTGCTTCCGCTGTGCATTTAAATATTGTGTTGTTTGACTATGATGTTGCCAACCACGTCACGATACTCCCCACCGGGCCCACCGGTGACACGTGGAAATTTGGGGTGTGACAGGTTGGTATCAGAGCCAACACTGAGTGAATTAAACACTAGCCTTTTTGTGTTTAATCTCAGTTACACAGTTGCACATTCTTGAGTCTAGACGAGAACATAGGACAAATTCAAATTTGTTTCATTTTGTCCTTATTTGGTTCCTTTGTTATTTATACGATTAGCTCTTGTATGGGCGAGTCATTTACGGTAGAAGTCCCGATTAGGGAAACCATATACTTGTTTAGATTTTTAAAGGAACGATTATATTTAAAATATCATTCCTATATTATAAGATCTACCATTATAATAAAATGGCAAAATCCAAAACGACAAGACCTAGCCATATGTCACGTTAAGACAGGGCCAAGATGGTAGTTCCACAATTAGATTAAGATCCTTATTAACATCTCGATTTAAAAATTTTGTTCAGCGTTAATTATTAAAAAGAATCTTAAAGGTAAAACCTAGCCTAAATGTCACTGCATACAAGGCCGAGATGGTAGAACCTATTCAAGAGATTCAAATCCTTATTAAACATATGAAAGCATAATTACATGCTCGACAAAGTGTGATACGATAAAATCACATAAGTCATTTTTATGGGATTATTCTAAATCCTTATTTATATAATCATCCCATATGGATGAAGTGCCCACGGGCTATAATTAACGTCCTCTGAGACTAAAAGACAATGGTAGCCTGCAACTCCCTGTCAAGAAAAGGTCATGAACTTTAATTCACACCTTAATGCCTCGATTCTCTGAAATCATGGCTTATAAATTAATCTGTCCATGTGACTAGGCCTTATGTGCTAATAAAACTGTTATTGTTTTATAATTAGGATAAATTATATTAGAAATCCTAAGTTAATGTGAGTAATCAATTAACCAAAGATGGTCTACGTTTACCACGGTTAATAAATTGCCATAAAAGACAATTCTATAATAAACTCACCAATAGACTATTGACGATATGTTACAGTTCAAGATACATGGCAGACTCAAACGAGGTCAACAGTCACCCAGGGATAGTGAATGATAATGCCCGTGTAAACGTAGCAGGTGAAGAGTTACAAGCTATGATAGATAATGCGGTTAATAGAGCTATGGATAGACAGCACCATGGATCAAGTGGTACCCATGCAGAGACCCAATCTGCATCACACACTAGAACACCCTCCAGGACCCACACTGCCCACAACAGTAATTCTCACCACTCCTCGAATCAAAGGAGTAATCCATCCCAAAGAGTCGTACAGAACCAAGAACCTCGTAATAGGGGTTGCACCTATAAATACTTCGTGTCGTGCAAACCCAGGGACTTCAATGGGGAAAAAGGAGTTGTTGATTGCATGACGTGGATGGATGAAATGGATACTGTGGTGGATATTAGTGGTTGCCATAATAGGGATATTGTGAAATTTGTGTCACAATCTTTTAAAGGAGAGGCATTAGCTTGGTGGAAATCTTTGATCCAAGCTACAGGGAAAGTCCCGTTATATAATATGACCTGGGAACGGTTCATGACGCTGATCAAAGAAAACTACTGCCCTCAACACGAGGTTGAGAAGATTGAGACTGAATTCTTGACTTTAGTCATGGAGAACTTAGATTGTCAAGCATACCTTACAAGTTTCAATACCAAGTCTCGATTGGTTCCTTATTTGGTCACACCGGAACCAAAGCGAATTGCTCGCTTCATTGGGGGTTTAGCCCCAGAAATAAAGGCAAGTGTGAAAGCATCGAGACCTACTACCTTCAGGTCAACGGCAGAATTGTCGCTATCTCTCACACTCGATGTGGTTAGAAACAAGGCTGCCAAGGCCTCTGAAGATGGGAAGCGTAAAAGGGAGGAGAATAACTCCCAGAATCCTAAGAAGAACAAATCCGAGTTCAACAATGACCAACAGGATTCCGACAAGAAGCCTACATGCAAAACTTGCAAAAGAAGACACTGGGGACAGTGTCGATCAAACCAAAAGATAAAGCAATGTGGCATCTGCAAAAGAACTGGCCACCAGTCCCACGAATGTAGGGACATAAAGAATGCAAGCTGTTTCAGATGTGGTGAAAAGGGCCACATCAGTACTAATTGCCCGGAGGCTGCCCAGGGAGGAGCAGCTAAGTCTGGGATGGATAAGAAAGGAAACGCCTAAACTACCAGTTGAAGGCCAGAGACAGTGCATATCAATAATAAGGTACGTCCTTACCTTTTAGCATCAATTGTATCTGCTAAGTATTTTACGTTAATGTAAGGGATAATAAACCTTTAGTAAACCATAAGCTTAGCAACCTTTTGGTTACATTCATAAGAACTTCAGATATTAAAAATGAGGCATAATTTACCAATGGAGTCTTTAATGACCCTCTCTCCCATCCTCGGAGATAATCCTTCCATAAGAATCTGGAGTACTCTTCCCCAAAAAGAGTACGACAATATATATTATTTTATTTTATTTGCTCATTGTTTTTCTATCTTCTGCGAATGCCTAACTATGTTTGATAAAAGTGTCATATGAGGATTGGCGTATCTTAGTGTGTCCCATAGATTGCTTCCATGCCTGATCAGTATGGAGGTTTAATGCATGGAACCCCTGAGATATCCCAATGGTCGTATTGTGCTAAAGTCGACTAGTAGTATTCAAAGAAGATATCTAATATAAAAATGTCCTTATAAGTATCTCTACTTAGGACATCTTTGCTATTGTAAAGAGAATGTGTCATGTATCTGACATCGACATCGACAGATGAACCAAAGCCTGAAAATACAGACATCTCTACCATCTCTGTGTGTCATAATTATCTTCTTTATAAGAATTACCATGTTTACCTTTTTAGAGGCAAGAGGATGTTAGGACAAACATCCCACTTAGGGCTGCAATAATTGTAAAAGCCTTATATCTGTTAGTACCAACAGAATAGGAAGAATTAAGAGCCAAATCGATAAGTTTTTAGAGAAGGTGTCATAAAGCCAACATTCAAAGTTCTAAGAACTCCAATTTTTAGTAAATAAGAAAGACGGTTCATCTTGCTTATGCATTGATCACCGCAACCCTATTTAGGCAACAATTAAGAATCGCTATTACCTACCCAGGATCGTCGATTGGTTCGACTAGCTGTAAGAATTAGCTATTCTTGGAGAGTAATTAAGCAGTAGTTGGAATAACCATCTCATCATAGAATAAGTTTTCTATAACAATTATTAAGTAAGTATTAAGGCTACTCCTTTGGAGACCTTGTATAGATGGAATTTTAAATATCAATTTTTAGATAGAGAATTAGTAAGTCCAATTATCAAGATCTGAAAGTTTCCTGAGGGACAACAATTAAGATTATACAAATCCATAATCGATTGTAGGTTGCCAGTATACGGCAAGAAGTAAAGGAGTTATGAAAATAGCAAACTTCCTGAGTTTTGTTAAGGAATATAGTTTAACAAAAGATATCACCCAGGAAGGGTGTACCAAATTTGTGAAATTATCAGGCTAGTTGAGCTCTGCATATATGGAAATCATTCGAAGGAAATTGAATGTATCAAGATCAAGTAGCTTGTAAGCTAAAACCTACTTAAGGAGTTTGACGAAGCTCGCAATACATTGCACAATAGTGACTGGAGGATGTGTTCCGCCAATAAGTCAAGAAGCACTATCACATAATGATATGCAGAATTATGATGTGATGAGCATCCTGTATTGATTGAGGATCGACAGGTCAAGAAGCTCCAAAAGGATACATACGCCTAATATAAGAGCCACTATGGGAGCTTGGAAAGACTCCAGATATGCTATAAAAGTTAAGTCCCTTATGCGACAAAGAGTACTTCCAGCATTTTAACAAATCTCGAGGTCGAGATTTCTTTTAAGGGGGTGAGGATGTAACACCCCGAAAATTTACGTCCTATAATGTGTTGACATGTGTCATAGGTTTGAACGTGTGAAGGAATGTTCTTGAAGGACTAAAGTTGACAAACAGGGAAACTGTGAAAATATAAGGGTTCAAAGTGTCAACAATGAATAAATATACTTTACAATAACCCTACATAATGTTTATAACATTAAACGAATGGATCATGGATCATACGAAGCGAATTGTGAGAGAAAGTGAGAGATTACGAACTACAGGGGTTAAATGTGTCAACATGTTTAAGTTATACCTCTGAGTGACCTTTTAGCAAACCCGAAGCCTTGTAACGCTTAAATATGCTCACTAGAATGTACCATAAAAATTTCACCAAGATTCGTTACCGTTTGAGAAAGTTATGATAAAATCCGTGTGTAAGGGTTAGAAACGTCAACATTGAAATTTAGGGCTTTTCGGGTGATCACAAAGTTACCCGAGGACTTAACAAAGATGGTATAAGCCCTAAAGCCCCATATTTCAAGTGTAAAGTCCTAAAATAAAAGAAAACCAAGTGAAAACGACCTTTCGGGGGACCAGGGACTGAAATGCAAATAACAAAAACTTGCTGAGCTGATCTTCATCACCCTAGCGTAGCGCTAGCTTGAAAGCCTTGGCAGTAGCGCTACGCTACTGCCTTGTCTGACCAGAATTGTTTGCACAGCTGTGGGTTGATGTTGTAACCGACTTTAAATACTAGAATTCGAATCTATGGACTTCCTATGTTGGTTTTTAGGCCTAGGGACACATGTTTGACATCCCATAACAGCCCTAGACCCATTTGGCATTCATCAAGCAAGATCAAAAGTTCATAAATATCACAAAGTTGCAACATACATGCACATTTCATTTCTGGGCATTTTCAAGAGCTCAAGAACTGATACAAGCTTTGCATATCATCCATTAGACGTGTGTAAGTATGTCTAACCCTTCTCGATCAAGTTTTGATTAATTTATAGCCTAGAAGTCGAACCGTCGTAAATACGGTTTGACTTGGCGATAGATCACAATCGGACCAGAGTTTAGTCGAATCGAAAGTTGTTATAAGTTGGTATTTATATGGATAATAAACCCCTAAAAGGGCACTCACTGATTCGAATCCTAACTAGGTCGTTTGTCGAGTCCAAGGTTGTCCGAAAAAGTCAACAGAAATGTTAATCGCATATTTAATGATATAAAAGGCGTGTAATCTGTTTTATCAATCATATAACTTGAAAATAAGTATAATAACTTGTCTAAGCTTGTTTGATTCGACAACTTTATGTTTTGAACCGATTCGGAACCTAGAGACGCAAAAGTTTGACTTTTGCTTTGACCTCAGTTCTGACCCGATTTATATAGGTTTAGACATGCCTTAAAGTTCCATTAGGATCTAGTTACATGTGTGTATAAGCCTCTGCGTTTATACCACTCGAATCCCAAATCGTCCGATGTTTCCGTTAAACGCCTAAATATTGACCGTAATGCCCTTATGAACATAAAACGAGATTTTTGGAAATGTGAAAGTAAAATAATCTTATTTACTGATTATTAGACATGTCTGTAAATTTTCACATCAAGCGGAGGTCCAGATTAGGAGTTATGCTTAATGACGTAATTATAGAGATTCTTAGTAATTAAACGACGTCATTAGCGTAACGCCTATCTAAAACCCATTTTTGACACCAAACCTTTTACCCACTGATGTGATATAATATTTTGGGATTTTTGAAGATTTTTAATTATTTTTAAACTGATCATAAGCTAGGTTAATCGCCTCGATTCGGTTAATACCAAAAATACCCTTTTCGGCCATAAAATGAGTTTTACAAATCCTTTTAACGCCAATCCAATTGCTACTGATTTTAAATAATAAATGGAGTATTTGGAGCCTGTTTATTTGATCTGAAAACTCAGAATCATATTTTAACCCGTACATCGCTTAAAACGACTTTATACGCGTATTTAACGCATAGTTTGGGTTTAAAACTATTTTAGTATATAAGACTCATTACCAAAGGTTATAACCTGTTAAAATAAGCTATTTTACTGATCAACTCAGACCCGGATCACAGGTGTTTAATTAAACCCTTATATAATCTTTAAAATGACCAAAATGCCCCTGCGGGGCTTATAAAGAGATTAAACTCGTTTTGGGCATCATGGGTAATATCCTACTGATATCACAACTTATTTAAGGCGTGTTAACTTAGGAAACCTGTTTAGGACTCTTATGGTTACCCGTTACGCTTCATACGCGTTCGGTTCGGTTTATGTAACTAGTTTACATAAACTAGCCGAAACGGGTCAAACCTTATCGGTTTTATCTCAAAATCCAGAATGTGTATCATATACCCATATTAAGCAAGTCTTCAAACTTGTCAGGTTTAAATCACATTCTATCCGGTCTTCACTTAATCGTGCGTACGAACCGTATCTTTCTGTAAGACTAACCGGTCTAAGCTTAAGCTTAATTAAAGACCCGTTAGCATTCTAATTAGTTATTTATACCATCATTCTAGACTAGAGCTTTCCGGTAAATTGTACCTACGCTTGCTTAAGTGAATACGGCTGAGTTATAAATTTCTGCTATTTAAGACAGGAGCTATGTTAGTGCATTTATGTCTATCGCCTCCGTCATCTCAAACTGTAGCAGAAACTGTTAAATATTAGGCTTTATGTTGTTTCTAGTTAGTAAAAGGCAAGGTGTCAATATTGTAAATAAGGGGAACTCTCCTTATACCCTTGGCCTATAAATAGAGGAGTTAGGGATAACATTAGAGACTTTTGCCATTTCACACTTTGGAGAGCTCTAGTTCTAGAGAGAGAAACTAGAGAGAGAATCTAGAGAGAGAAAGGCAAAAGGTGATTCGTGTTGCTTGTACGATTTCAGATCTGGAATAGAATCACTGTTAAAATTACTGTTCGTGTGTTCGGTCACGATCGTTCAAGGATTCCGCACTTCGAACGGTCGATTCGCAATCGAAACGGAGACGATTCCGGTCCCAACAAGTGGTATCAGAGCAGGTTATCGGTTGCGAGGATCAAACGCACGATTTCGTTCAAGATTTGATCAGATTCAGAGCCTAAATCATCCAGATTTGTCAAAATTTCTCATATTTTCTTGTTCTTCACGTTTTTATCTGATTTTTGCTGATTTGAACAGGTTCTTACGGTCGAAAATGGCTGAATTTTGGATATATTGAGCGAAAGTTCCTGATCTACAAGCGTACAAATTTTCAGATCTAAATTCAAAGCCGATCGTGAGATATCTTGATTTTTGTGGTGCGAAAAAAGTTGAAAAATGATGAAGAATATTGCTGTTAACCGCACGGATTGCCACCCGTGCGTATGACCATCCGCGTTGACTGTTTGTTGACCTGTACGCACGGATAGCATCTCCGCACGCACAACTTATCCGGGTTGACCTTCTTTGACTAACCGGACGAACAAACGAATAACAATTCACGGATAGTAATACGTGTCATTACATCACACCCAAGCTAGTTCTTTAAGTCAACACTTTCAGGACTTGTCAGTCAACTTTATTAACAAAACATGTGGGTCTTTAATTGCTTTCGGTGATATTGTGTATTAGATAACAGTTGTCAACCACTTTGAGAATTACTCAAAGCAATTCACGTGATCATCTGTTTGGGGTCCAATTAGGTCACGTTGGTATTGTGTCATTTGTTCAACACAAAGTGGTTTTGTTGGTCGAATAAGAGTTGTGCCACACGTACGTATAGCATCATTCATCATACGTACGGATAGCTATCATACGCACGGATAGCTTCACTAGTCATACGTACGTACGAGCCATACGCGCGGATAGCCATACGCGCGGATAGCCCACCCGTACGTATCACCACCCGTGCGTATCACTACCCGTGCGGACAACATTATCCGGATCCTCATCCGCACGCACAGCCATACGTGTTGACTAGTTGACCTCTCGGAACGGATACACTACTCATGCTGATATTTATTCACGTCAGAATACATGTGATTGTCGGTTGTACATGTGATATCTTTTAATTGAATTGTCGGTTGTTTTGATAAATATGATCTGATCAATACTTGCGGCCTTATCAAATTCATTTGCTATCTGATCATTCACGTGGTTTAGCATAACAGTTGGTATCGTGTCAACCGTTCAAACAAGGTTTGTCGTTTAGTAAAGTGGTTTGTGTCAAAGGTTTGTCAACCACACGGATTACATCACCAGTACGTATCACCATCCGGATCTCCGTCCGCACGGATCTTCATCCGGATAGCAATCTCATCCGAACGGACAACATTGTCACGAGATTTTCTTCACTGTTTGACTTGTGTTGACTCACTTGTTCGAATACCCGTCCGATTCAAGTTGTTTGATATTGATTAAACTCACTGTGTTTGTTCGTGTTTCAGGTGATTCAAGATGGACAAAACGTTTGATGAACAGGAAAACGAGAATCTTAAAAATTTAAACGTTTGGACTTATGGATCTTGGATTGATAAGAAAAATAAGAAGGATGTTTGGATTAAAAGATTCGAAAATTTCTTGTGCATGAAAAATGAATCTTTGGAACAATTGGACAGACGGTTTGATGAGTTGAATGATAAGTTAGATAAATATGAAATAAAGGTTTCAAATGCTGAAAAAATTTCAAAATTTGCTAATGCATTACCTTTAGAATGGGATGAATTTTTGAGAGAACTAAAAAGGGATGCTAGTTTCTCAAAGCTTCATTATAGAGAATTCATCAATAAAATTAGATCACATGAGTTTGATAAAGAAACAAGAAAAGTAGAGTTGATGAATGAAATGAAAAGGGACTTAGAAAAGATAAATTTGGATGTAATCATTGAAATGAGAAAAAGATTTTATGTATGTCTTGCTGCAAAAAATGTCATGAAATATGATATTAAGAGAGGTTGTTTTATTGATGAAAATGCAAACCCTCTTGATTTTGTTAAAATTTTTTGTGCAGGAACTTTCAGGATGGAATCAAAGAAAGAAGATGATACAGAAAATATGAATGAAAAATGCTCAAAATGTGATAACCTTGGAGCAGACAATGCCAAATTCTTGAGTGATGCGGAGAATTTGACATTGGAAAACAAAGCTTTGAAAGATGGGAAGAAAGCTGATGATGAACAGATTCTGGAGTTGCGCTTGAACTGTGAAAAACTAAAATCTGAAAATATCAAACTGTTGAGTGATGTGGACAGTTTGACATTGGATAACAAGATTTTGAAAGAAAAAGAAAAAAAGTTTGAAAATGAAAAATTAAAATTTGAAAATGATTTCAAAAGTCAGTTAAAGATTTTAGAAGATGAGAGAGATGTTTTTGGTAAAAATAATCTTGAAAAACAATGTGAAATAAATTCTCATCTTGATAAAATCATTCGACTTGAGCATGAAGCCGAATGTAATAGAATTAAAATTGCTGATTTTGAAAACAAATTGAAGAGTTTTGTGACTTCTGCATCATATGTTTGTCCAAAACCGATCAATTCTGTTCCAATAAGTGACAATGTCACAAACTTTGACAATATCAAAGTTGAAGATTGTGATGAGAAAACTGATGATGATGAGAAAAAGAAAACATTTTTGAAATTAAAAGAAATGTTTAAAGAAACTGTTCTACATTCTACTGAGAAAGGTGAATGCTCAAAGCAAAAACCTGTAAAGAAGAATGTGGAACAAAAACAAAAGGATAAAAAACGGAAAAATGTTCAAAAAGAAAATAAAAGCTCATCAGTTCAGTCATCCAATCATTATAAAAAATCACAAAAAATTGTAAAAGAAAACTCACAAAATGTTGGTAATAAGTGGTGCAGGTTTGACCACAGTGCTCAAAAGACAAATCCAGCATTGAAGAGGAGAAATGATTATAACCAAGCCAAACAATGTTATGATCTGAAGGTTTGGACCGAAAGAAGTGGATGGTACGATAACAGAGTGTGCTATACCTGTGGTATTTGAGGACACATTGCTGTTAACTGCCAGAATTGGAATTTTGAGACAAGAAGATGCTATAATTGTCAAATCAGAGGACATATTGCCAGAGATTGCCCAAGGAGATCGATGGGGAGATCAAGGGTTGAATCTCAGAGAACGGTAAAGAAACTAGTCACTGTCAAGCCCAAAGAAGAGAAAGTGGAATATAAGAAAGTAAAGCTTTCACAGGGGCAGAGAGACAGACTGAGGAAGAAGAGAAAGAAGGCGAGAGAATATTTGGAGAAGATTTTGTCTTCGGGTTCACCGGTTGGTTCGAATAAGAGTTCTGATAAATCGATTCACTCGACTGCAAAGTCAAGCAAATCGAATTCTTCAGATACAAATCTGAGGACAGAAAAGAAGAAAAAGAAGAAAGTTATTGGCGATGAATCTGGCTCATCCAAGTCAGACAAGCCAAGTTCGGGCAATGAATCTGATTCCACAAAATCAGAGGAGCCACAAGTTGAGGTAAAAAAGGAAGAGACAGTTCCTTTGATGAATGATGAGAACTTTCCACCATTACGAGCCGCAAACCTAAAATCAAAAGGTGTTGATGCTGGAAAAATGTTTAATAGCAATGTTAAACATATTTTTAGTAAGATGGCTGATGGTAAGGAAAAAGGAGTGAAAGAGTTTTATGAGGAAAAGAGAAAAGTTCAAAACACACCTAAGGCTGGTCAGGTTTGGGTGTCAAAATCTGTTGGTAGAATTCCTGACTTGCCGGAGCTTCCAGGTTGGTAAGTGTGAAGCAGGTATCGGCATCATTCTTGAGAAATTCACAGGATGGTAACTGTGATATTTCGTCTTACATGTGGTAAATCAGGGACATTAAGTTGTACTTGATTTTCTACAAGTGATTGTGGTGTTTGATCTTATATTGTTAAAATTTTTTACAAAAAGGTTTTAAAGAGAACAAGGTGATATGTTGACCCCGAACTCATAAGAGATGGGTAAACAAACTAATTTTTCCGGAAAAACCATTCTGATTAAAACAAACTTAAGTGTTTTGAAATCATTATGGGAAAATAGTTTGTTGTAAGGGGGAGTGTTGATTGAATATGCCGAAACCCTCACGGCTGAACAAACATGATTACTTTCACCAGATTGAAAAACGGTTTTCAAACTGTAAAATATCAATGTGTTGTAAATCATGGGGGTATGTTAGATTTTCTGCAAATCAGAGCACTTTAAGCAGAAAATGGATGGCGAGACAAAGCTATCTACATCGGTTTGTCAAATTTTCTTTAAATGATTTTGAATTTTAGGGGGAGTAATATTGTCAGAAAAATCCAAAAACATTAGAAAATTTGAAAAAGCCAAAAACATGATAAAATTAAAAAAAATTGAGTTTTTGTGTAAAAAGAGGAAATGATGGTACATCAGTAGACAGTTACAGTATGCTAAAGAAATGTAATGTTTAAATAGCGTTAAACAGTCTCACTGATGATATGCCGATAGGTTTTTATACATTTAGTAAACTTTTTCGAGATATAAACCTAAATTCAAACTTGCTTATTTCGTGGGGAACACTACTTGGATATATAGGTAACCCCTGAAATCTTGTTTGAAAGGTCTCATAATATGATATACTAGGTTTTTATACTCAATGATATCTGGGGTATTATTCCGGGACTTCTGCTGAACGGTAGTTCTGACCTAGTCCTTGGATAATACTTTCTGCAAATGCTTGAAACATAGCATAAACCCTCAGCATGCCGATGAAACAATAAAATTGATAGTCGCTGCTGTTGTAGCTAAAAGATCCTCTAAAAGGGGACATTCCGTAAAGTCGAAGCTGATATCTCTCTGCGTATACGGAAGTATCGATCTGAGATCCCTCGGCCCTCGCATACCTAATTTATATACAGATATCATTGTAGTATACTCACCTGTAAGACTGATTATTGGGATTCTGGATACGGGAGTATATTCAAGAGGTGGGACACATGAATGAGCTAAGTTCATAAGACATCTAATTCGTATCCTGAATCAGTTGAAGTTTGTATGAAAATTTAAGTGGATCAGAATATCGACAATCTAAGTGAATTGTTTAATTCTTACTGTGTAACTAAGCTCAACGGTACTTGTGACTTGTCAAAAACTGATATGATCCTCTGTCGCATACTCAAACAAAAATATTGTCTGTAAATATGTTTGTACATATTTCGTTATTGTTTTATATTTTCAGAAAATACAAAAAGATTTTTGATTCTGCTTTATTTTCGACAACTGATGTCTGAGTGCTGAGTTTCAAAATCTAAGTAAGCTGATTGTGTTTCTGAAAATAAAACAAGTTCATTAATTTGAAACTTGATTTAAAATAAAAAAAAAAATTCAAAACAGTTTGTGATATCTCTAAGGTCATTAAGTTGGACTTGGATGATTAACTGTGGGGGATTTGGATGCTTATACTGTTATAGAGCTAGTTTCCGATTCGATTCGATGAAACTGCCAAATTCATGAAAATTGTTTGTTTAGAATGTTTGAATGAGCCAGGTTACAATTCCTGGATAGATGATATTTGAAATGCTGTTACTTATAAATGTTTGAGTGATTGCAGATGAGATTCCAGACTACGATCCCGGAAGCTGAGTCTAAGGGGGAGTCTGAAGATGAGCTCAAAGCAAGGGGGAGCTTGTAATCGAAAAGCAATGTGTCGATCCCTAAAGCACGGAAGCTTGACGAAAGGGGGAGCCTGATGAAGAAAAGAGTCTACAGAAAGGAGAAGCTGAAGCAGAAAACAGATCCACCGGGATTCTGTTAGAACTTGAGGGAGTCTTTGTTGCTGAAAATGTGTTAAAGCTTCAAGACGACTCAATGAGAGAGAAAAGGACCAAAAGCTACGAGTCTGATAAAATGTTTGAGATTGACTGCGGCAATATCCAAGGGGGAGTCTGTTAGTGCATTTATGTCTATCGCCTCCGTCATCTCAAACTGTAGCAGAAACTGTTAAATATTAGGCTTTATGTTGTTTCTAGTTAGTAAAAGGCAAGGTGTCAATATTGTAAATAAGGGGAACTCTCCTTATACCCTTGGCCTATAAATAGAGGAGTTAGGGATAACATTAGAGACTTTTGCCATTTCACACTTTGGAGAGCTCTAGTTCTAGAGAGAGAAACTAGAGAGAGAAAGGCAAAAGGTGATTCGTGTTGCTTGTACGATTTCAGATCTGGAATAGAATCACTGTTAAAATTACTGTTCGTGTGTTCGGTCACGATCGTTCAAGGATTCCGCACTTCGAACGGTCGATTCGCAATCGAAACGGAGACGATTCCGGTCCTAACAAGTGGTATCAGAGCAGCAACAAGCTAGCCCAGGTAAATACTCTTAACTTATTTTCCCTATTACGGGCTTGGGATACGGTAATATAAATACCGCATGTTCAGGTATGGGATTCGAAGACCAATGAGTCGGGAAATCCAAATAACCTGTTTTAATTCGTATTGCTTGACTGAAACATTGGGGATTAATGCGACCGTGTCCTGGATATCCTTGACTCATGAATTGCAATGGCCACGACCTAAGCACGGGGTGTAGGCATACACCTGACAGATGCCATATGTTTATACCGATATGGAATTCCCAATAGGGGAATAGTGGTGTGTCGGTTAATCATGAACCGGCATAGTTTCGGGCCCCACATGTAGAGCAAGTTATGTAAAACTGATAACATGAAATATAGTTTGTCTCAAGTATAAAATATTAATTTTGCCTTGTGCATTCTAATCAAAGTGTCGAAACATTTACGTGTCTTGTGCACCTAAACAAATTTTCATAAACATTTTCAAATGAGTCGGTTGAGTGTATTTACCAGTGAAAACTGACGTATTTTCAAAAGTCTAAGTGGCAGGTACAAGTACGTAATAGGCTGGAAGCGGCTCAGGACGTTAATAAGGAATCTTGCAAGTTCTAGGCGTCTAAAGTCTGTTGAACAATGTTTATGTTTTATGATCCGCCTGTGGATCCTTTACCTTCCGTTGTAATACTTGGATATTACTTTATATTCGGATTGTAATATATTTATCTTTTGCTTCCGCTGTGCATTTAAATATTGTGTTGTTTGACTATGATGTTGCCAACCACGTCACGATACTCCCCACCGGGCCCACCGGTGACACGTGGAAATTTGGGGTGTGACAGATATCAAGCACACAGTGATGTTGAATGGTGTAATCAAGCCGGTTCAAGGAAATATTTGTTCAAGTACATTAACAAAGGCCCTGATATGGCTACTGCGGTAGTTTTTGGTGATACAAATTCAACCATTAAGGAAAAGCCAAAAGATGAGATCAAGGAGTATTATGATTGTAGATATATTTCAGCGTGTGAGGCATCCTGGAGAATATTCTCTAATGAGGTTCATTATAGGTATCTTGTTGTTATGAGGCTTCCCTTTCATTTGCCTGGCCAACAGAATGTTGTGTATGGTGTGGATGACGATATTGATAATGTTTTAAGCAAGCCTTCTGTTTCTTCTTCAATATTTATGCAATGGATAAAGTTGAACGAGACAAATGAAGATGCTAGAAAGCTGACTTATGTTGAGTTTCCTTCCAAATTTGTTTGGATACTTAAAAATAGATGTTAGCAGGTACGTAAGTCGTACCAGTGTGTTGGCCGGATTCATTTTGTATCTCCTGCATTGGGCGAACCTTATTTTTTGAGGATACTACTCAATAAAGCTAAAGGGCCTAGATCATTCGAGGAGATACGTACAGTTAACGGTCAATTATTCCCGACTTTTAGAGATGCTTGCTATGCGATGGGACTCTTAGATGATGACAATAAATACGTTGAGGCCATTAAAGAAGCAAGTTTTGAAGGACATGCTGGGTATCTCCGAGCGTTATTTGCTACCCTGCTTTTGTCAAATACTCTTTCATGGCCAGAATTTGTTTGGGAGAACACGTGGAAATACTTAGCTGATGATATTGTTTATAGACGTAAAAAAGAAACAAATATTTCAGGTTCTGATCTATCTTTTTTATTTCACATACTACATTTTGATTTTTTAATTAATAATGTTAATTTTTTGATTTGTTAGCCTTACTGCTTCCTGAATATCAGATTAAGAACCTTACTTTGTTGAAAATTGAAAACTATTTAATTTCCAATGGTTCATCATTACGAAGGTTTGTCACTATGCCGTACCCTGATGATGATTCCTTACGTGATGCTTCTAATCGTCTGATCAATGAAGAGTTGTCACATGACCTAGATGAAGTACAAGCTGAGTTTAACAGGTTGCATCAATCTCTTACAGATGAACAACGAGCGATTTTTGACGAAATAATGGAAGCAGTTATAGGCCGTAAAGGAGGCTTTTTTTGTCTATGGTTACGGTGGAACTGGAAAAAGCTTTTTATGGAAGACTTTGGCTGCAGCTGTTCGATGTAGAAATAGAATAGTTTTAAATGTGGCTTCAAGTGGTATTGCTTCGTTATTACTTTCCCGTGGAAGGACAGCTCATTCTCGGTTCCATATCCCCATTAATCTAACAGAGGATTCAATGTGCAATATTAAGCCAAATAGTGATATTGCCAGATTATTAAAGGAAACCCAATTAATCATATGGGACGAAGCACCGATGGTACACAAACATGCCTTTGAAGCTTTAGATAGGACGATGACCGACTTATTTTCTGAAGGTAGGAGTATTCGTTCGGATATTCCTTTTGGAGGTAAAGTTATTGTATTTGGTGGTGACTTTAGACAAATCCTACCTGTTATTCCTAATGGTACTAGACAAGAAATTGTTAGTGCATCTTTAAGCTCTTCATATATATGGTCAAAATGCAGACTGCTACGGCTGACTAAAAACATGCATCTAACTATTGGAGCTGAAAGTTCAAATATGGAGTCTATCAGAGAATTTGCAAAATGGCTTATTGATATTGGTGAAGGAAACGTTGGAGATGATAATGATGGTGACGCCATTATAGAGATACCAGATGATCTACTAATCACCGATATTTGTGACCCGATACAAAGTTTAATTGACTTTGTATATCCTTCAATTATTGAACAATTTAGGATTCCTGGATTTTTTTCGGAGCGAGCAATTCTAGCACCCAAAAATGAGGTAGTTCATGAAATTAATGATCGATTGCTTTCGTTATTTCCTGGTGATGCGAAAGAGTATCTGAGTTCTGATAGTATATGTCAAACTGAACAAATTCTTGATTCTTTTCAAGAAAGCTTATACTCAATAGAAAATTTGAATGCTCTTAAGATTTCTGGCTTGCCTAATCTCAGATTAGTTCTTAAAGTTGGTGTTCCTGTGATGCTTCTTCGAAACATTGATCAACAGAAAGGGTTATGTAACGGTACAAGGCTTCAAATTACTTTTCTTGGTAAACGAGTTATAGAAGCTGAAGTAATATCTTGTGGTAACATTGGCACGAGAGTTTTTATTCCAAGGATTAATATGATCCCGTCTGACAAAAAAATACCTTTTCAATTTCAACAAAGACAATTTCCTTTATCAGTTTGTTTTGCCATGACAATTAACAAGAGTCAAGGACAATCGTTATCAAAGGTTGGTCTTTATTTGAAAGATCCTGTCTTCACTCATGGTCAGTTGTCCGTTGCATTATCAAGGGTCAAGACCAGAGAAGGCGTTAAAATACTAATATTCGACGCTGATGGAAAACCAACAAATAAGACTTCTAATGTTGTTTACAAAGAAGTTTTTACTAGCTTGTAATCATTGTTTTTCTGAGTTTTAACTTCCACCGTTCTAAGTATAGTTGTATATATATTTTCTTAATTACTATTTTGTTTAAACTTTATTTGGTTTAAACTTTATAAACTCTATTGTGTTTTGCATCTCAGAACAATGTGTGATAAATTTATTCATAAGTAATTTACAACGCGGACAATTCTAAAGATCCCCGTGTTCACTGTCAATATGGAAGAAAATTATACCGGATTTGGACTGCATAAGAGGCTACGAACTGATCAATTTCAAACCTACACCAGCCAAAAAACTGTTTGATCAAAGTCAAACCACTGTTTGACCAATGTCAAACAACTGTTTGCAAAAATATGATTCTTAGTGGTTCAAAAGTCTGTTTTACCAAAGTTAAAACATTGTTTAAGCAAAGTTAAAACGTTGTTTGACCAAAGTCAAACTACTTATGTTAAAAGCTAATTATAATAGATAAAACTAGATTTTCACCCGGCATTGCTTCTCGAGCTCAAGAAACTTACTTATGTTAAAAGCTAATTATGATTAATACATGATTTAAAGCATAGAAAATATATGATATGTTAATGGCTTTGCTATAAGAAAAATTATTTTTCTTTGTTAATTTGAATACCAAATCAATTCAACTAATCATCCACTTTACTCTTGTATCTCAATGTAAATGTAAATAACAAATTCAATAAGGGGTGTATGTGTAAATATTTTTCATCAGTTGAAAATATGGGAAGACAAAAACACAACCATCATTATTTCTTTAGCATCATTACACATCAAACATCTATCATCTCTTCTTTCAAAAATCTCTTCTTCCCAGTCATTTTCTAGGGTTTGAACTTTCTTATTCTCCGTCTTCTACACTTCAAGCACCGGAGGTTTTATTGTTTTTTCTTCAGCAACTGGTATGTACATTCATATTGTAATGAACTTTATATTGTTTAACCGATCTTAATTCAAATCCTATCTTGCTACAAATACGATTTTAAACGTTTATTGCTATATATTCAAGAAGGGTTTAGTTAGGTGTTTGAATCATTTGTTGAGAACATGTTAAAATAATTATTATTTGCAGAAAAATTTTAACTCATACTCTGTTTCTATGATTAATTTCGGTAGATACTCTGTTAATACAAAAAGTTAATGTTCATCTTCGAAGCCAACTTTTTAATTTCATTCTTTTAATATCTTTACTGGTTCAGGTTTTATGATGTGTAATACATTTGTCAAGTTTCTTGATAACCCAGAATCTTTGAAACTGGTATGACATGTTTTTACATACATAATTTATTTTTATTGAGATATATATTTAACAGTTCTTATGGTTTATATTTTCTTACACTACTTAAAAATTATATACAGGATGTACCTATAGCCTTTGCTAATCAAAAGTGGGGAGATTGTTGGCAAAAAAATAAGTTGCGAATCTATCATGAGTCTGGTAAAAAATGGGTTGTATAAAGTTAAGGTATCTATACTTGCCACTTAATTAGTATATGTTATATAAACTGTTTTTTTTTGTGCATATATTCAACATTCCTTTAATTCACATGTATATGTTTACCTTTTCATCAAGGAGAAGAGAGCCGCCAACGTTCAGAAAAAGCTTAACCGTAGAAATAAGATTACAAAGACTGCAAAAAAAACATTCTGGACATCTTCTCGACCCTGAGTTCTTTCATTTTGATCGCAAAGGAGACTATAGGCTGGTATACCATCTTTTATAACAAACTAATGATTTATGTTTATTTGTCTGACTATTATTTTTTTCCACACAATACATGTAGCGTCTTCCTGCTGAAGTTTCCAAACGAGCAGGTCTTTCTGTTAATCTTCATCCTTTGAAAGTTCAAAACAAGGTTGGAGTGAAGATCTTTCATAGATCTAAACATATTCACAATAAAAGGAGTGAAGATGGTTTTCAACTCTTTTACACTCAATGCATTCAAAACCGGTAGAATCGGAGCTTGTGCCGACTCACTACTCAATCTTGTGGTTGTGTTGGTTCAAGATCCGTATTCCATCCACGAGATTATCGATTTCGGGTTAACCAAGAACTATCGTCCTAAACCGGTGAACTGACCAAATTTGGGTGATTCCTGTTCAGTCGGGTCACTAGAGCTTAGGATGGGACTCTGTTGGTTATCACGATATCAACACCTCTCGATAGCACGACAAACAATCAAAACAACCAAGTGTAAGACGAACGGAACGACCAAGACGGAGTGCCGTCCGATCGGACTGCTGTCCGAACGGACAGCCATCCGAGCGATCGGCTGTCCGAACGACTTGCACCTTGGGTCCCACACTTAACTATTTTTCCAACGATTGAAGTCTAGTTGTTGAACGAGTTGTTGTCCGACCGGACTACCATCCGAACGGACAGCCATCCGAATCACGAAACATTTGGACTTTAACATTTAAACAATTTTCAACATGCTCAATTCACAAAGGATGCCACCCGAACGGACAACCGTCCGAGCGAGTGACAACCTGCTGTGAACTTGTTCTCACTGAGGAACCTCGCCATTCAAGTCACCGTCCGACCGACCGACCTGAAAGGTAGAGATACTTCAATATTTTCAAAATGCTACAACGAAAAACTTCAAAGGTCAAGCCATCATACACAAACACATCTTTCTCATAGGAAGAAACAATCCACTCGAACAGTCATCCGACCGGACTACCGTCCGACCGGATAACCATCCGAACGGATTGTCATCCGCACGTACTGGCAGTCCGACCGGACTGCTGTCCGAGCCACTTTGCATCGTTTTACGCATCGCTTATCCTTATGCTATCGTTCTGATCAGGCTAACCCTACTCCCGAGCGCTCCCTTCAATCCATCAATCGCTGTGAGTATACTCGATCCCTTTTTGCTTTACGCACTTTTGGGTGTTACATACGTTACTTATTCTAAATCACATCGAATACACTACGCAATACTTTTAACGCTAACCGTTACCGCATGTTATACGTGACTTAATGAATACTTGTTTGTTATGTTTACACATGGAATGTTGTCTACCTGCCTTAGCAACGATAGTACTATAGTTTGGACTCAGCACCCGCTCATGCGGGGGTTGTTAAGGACAATTATTTGCATAGATTACAGTGGTGATCATGTATTACGAACTGCCTCGGGCAGTCAACCCGCAGTCATTGGTATCGATAGGTTCATGTCGATAACTAACATGCCTCATTTCACTCTGTGTACGTGCTGGTTATGCGTAACGCTTTCGAACTCTATATGCTATTATCAAACTTGTATGCTCACCTTTACACTATGTGTATTGACTTTTATTTTAACGTATGTGACAGGTGCTTAGGATGCTTATCTGCTAAGAAATCGAGGCTAGAATAAGGTCTTAGAGGCCAACTTATAGTTGTCTGTACAAATGAAATCTGAGTTGTCGGAACAGAACTATTTGCCTAGATTTTGTCTGTAATAATTGTATCATCTTTTAAGCCATGGTATGGGACATGTTACTTTAAATTAATTGGTAATGATAATTGTTATGGAAACTTCTGGACAATCTGTTTCGCTCAGTGACATACCCCGATGTTTCCGCCATCGGTTGGGGTGTGACAACATATTAAATAAATCGTACACAAAATAGCGTAACTAACATACATCGATTATCGAGTCGAAGTGTACAAGTAATAATTAAGCAAGGAATGACAGATCTGATTAGCAATCTTTTCTTCCTTTGACTTTGACTTCAAAAGTCGGGTTGCTACAAATAATAATACACATCAAGCAAGTTAGGAGGTGCGGGAGTGCATGCTTGTTTGAGTTATTATAATTCGAAGTGTACGGGCGGAGCGCGTACTCTACGGGGGTTCCAAGGGGGCAACGCCTCCTTGGCGGGGGTCGGAGGCAGCGCCCCTGGGAGCAGGGTCGAAGGGGCGGCAGAAAAAATTATTTTCTGGAAGGGTAGGAGTTTGCTACAAAGCCTACTTTTCATACAAAGTGTAGGAAGCAATCTCCTTTAGACATGTGGCGTTTAGTTATTTTATACAAAAGGGTATAACGGTAATTGGATAATTATTTTAATTATGGAAGATTTATTATCTTAAACAAATTAACGAGTTATTTAAGGAAACTGCATATCTCCATTGATTTCAAAATCGACTATAATATTTTATATCATGATGATCGCAAATTCATATTCACATTCCATTATTTCTTTAAGGTGTGTTTTATCAGTTTCTTGTTTTTCACATTGTGTTATATCAGTTTTCATATCCCCTTGTTAATTTCGAAACATAAAACACATCTATAATTTTCTAGACGTTGTCTTTTATTTGTTTCTGGGCTCTTCACATTGTGTTATATCAGTTTTCATAATTAAACACACCATTACACATAAAACACACCAGCGTCTGATATAAAATACACCAATGTCTGATATAAAACACACCAGTGTTTCAAATACACAATATAAAACACACCAATATTTGATTCAATGTAGACATACTAGTGTCTTAAATACACAATATAAAACACACCAGTGTCTTAAATACATAATATAAAACACACCAGGTTCGGAGCTATGGAGGTTTAAAACACAGTAGTTTCCGAGGAGAGAAGATAGAAAGAGAGAGATAGAGAAACTTGCGAAAATGGTGGGGAAGTTATGGTATGACAGTTATTTCCTTATTTAAAATAAATTAAATGACACATTTGTCCTCAATCAATTAAATTAGCCTATTTTTAAGACAAATATATTACCAAAATGCCATCAAGATAATCTCAACCATCGAACACACTCATCTAATGGTCAAGATCACTTCCTACACTTTGTAGGAAAAACACACTTTGTAGAGGAACCCCACCCTTTCTGGAAAATGCCATAATTTCGAAACATCAAAATTATGGCAGTTTTGTCTTAATTTTGAGATAACTGCCTAATGGCAGTTAATCACCCCCAACCGAGAAATTCGTAGACAATTTTGATCACCTTTTCTTTTCCTGGTTCAAACGAATTCTCTGCAGGCATACACTTGTTCAATTTCTAGAAAATTAGAGTTGTATTCGATTAAATTATTCGAGAGAACCACCGAAATAATTTGATCTGAGAGTAATTACACGCTTCTCTGATCATCCGGTTTTCTGAAAATTCCTCAACACCCATGAGTTTTTTTATACTGTATGTATTCAATTTTATCATGATTGACCCGCAAGAAATTTTGAAAACAGACCCCCGTGAAATTTTAAAACCGACTCTCAAGAAATAATAATTTTGGATCTCAAGAAATAATACTAGATCATTTGATTTTGATATATAGCGATAGAAGACGATCTCCAAAAAAAATTAACCTTCATAAAAAAAAATTCTAAGCCCGTCAGTACTCACCAAAAAATAATCTACCAGCTTCACCAAATTAAAACAAATAGGATATAAAGTACTTGGTAGTGGTGCACAAAAAGCCCGAACCCGGACCAGAAAATAAAACCCGGAACCGGGTATTATAAAACCCGGGTTTTTATACCCGAACCCGACCCCGAACCTACCCATAGGGTAGGGGTTGGGTATGCATTTTTGTTATAAAACCCAAACCTGGAACCAGGTTTTTTTATACCCGTTTTCAACCCGTGTTTTACGAGTACCCGGTTTCAACCCGAACTCGGAACTGGGTTTTTTCAATACCCTGTCCGGGTTTCCCAATACCCTGTTCAGATTTTTTTTGTTTTTTTTTGTTTTTTCGAGTTTTGTACCTTGGTAACGGCTATATAGCCGTTAGAAAGTGTATTATGATAATTTGTTTGATTTACATTGTATCTCTATATCCTATAAAAGGGGTCTTTGATGACGAACAATAAACGAAGACGATCAAGTTATTCGAAGCTATCTATGTTTATCATCTTATTCGATCCGGTTCAATGATTATTTAGGTGTCATATATTTCTATGTTTTATGAAATAAAAAGGTTTTGCATTTTATATTTCTATGATTTATCCAAAAAAAATGAATACCCAAGGCATACCCGAACCCAACCTGATCCATACCCGAACCCGAAAATAGGGTATTATAATACTCGGGTATTAGAAAACCCGACCCGAACCCTACCCGGACCCGGATATATAGTGTATACATTTTTTATATAAAACCCGGACCTGCACCCGACCCGGGTATTGTCAATACCCGATTTTGTAGAACCCGATCATACCCGAACCCGGTTCCATACCCGAAACCAGGTATTCAGAAAACCCGATTTGTACACCACTAGTACTTGGGATATCCATACCTTTGTTACTTAGATTTATTCTTGTGGGAATATATTAACCTTTCTTCCTCTATGTTTAATCATACAGTTTTTTCAGTTTATAAGACAACATGGAATGGAGAGACATGAAACATCATTTGATAGCCACGTTAGCATTTAGCAGGGGTCGTGGTAAAAAAAACACGAGTGGGAGGGGCGTGAAAGTGGCTTTTTAAAATAACAATAATAAACATCAACCAATCAAAACCAATCCAAATAACACCCATCAATCAAGAGCCACCACGTCACCCTCTTCTTCCCCTCCACGCCGGTGAAAATCCAGGCGCCTTCCCCTCCATGCCATTCTCAACGTCGTAGTCGGGGCGTTGTGCGAGCGTGGTTGAGGCCTCCATGCCAAAAACCACGCTCCACTCCGTGTGATCTAAGAAAAAACCTTACAATTTATAATTTCATTTGTAATTTTTATCAGAGACATTGTCACAACATTTAATTTAAACAAAAATCTGAACAACACATTATATGTACACAAATAAATAGGACACATTTTATTCACGGTCTCAATATAGATGGAGAATGGTGCTCTAAACCCGCCAAGATTAAAAAACAGGTGCTTTCATTTTTTCATGACAAATTCAAAGAACCTATTCAGACAAAGCCCGACCTTATTTGTAACAATCTGAATAAAATTACGGATGGCGAGAAGACGGTTTTGGTTGAAGAATTTTCGGAAGAAGAAATCAAGTTGGCTGTTTTTTAATGTGGTGACGAGCGGGCTCCGGGCCCGGATGGGATGAACCTCAAATTTATTAAAGTTTTTTTGGGACCTCTTCAAGAATGACTTTATGCGTATTTTTGCTTGGTTTCACCAACACGGGAAAATTAATTTAGGAAGTGGGGCGTCTTTCATTACTATTGTTCCTAAGATCTCCGACCCGATCTCTCTTAACAATTATAGGCCCATTAACTTGGTGGGGGTGATTTGCAAGGTTATTTCTAAAGTCATTGCCAATAGGATGAGGAAGGTGATGGATGGAATTATTTCAAATGCTCAATCGGCTTTTTTAAGGGGTAGAAATATTTTAGACGGGCCTCTCATTGTCAATGAGCTTATCTCTTGGAGTAGAAAGCGGAAAGCAAAGGCCTTTATTCTCAAAATTGATTTTGAGAAAGCTTATGATAATGTTAACTGGAATTTCGTGATTAAAATTCTTCTTCAAATGGGTTTTCCTCAAAAATGGTGTAGTTGGATTATGGGAATTATTGGTTCGGCTAGCTCCTCAGTGTTGGTTAACGGAGCCCCCACTTTCACTTTCAAATGCGAAAAAGGCATGAGACAAGGGGACCCCCTATCTCCGTTTCTTTTTTTGGTGGTCATGGAGGCTCTCCTAGCATGATTAATAGTGCGAAAGCAGGTGGGATTCTAAAAGGCATTGCTCTTCCTAATAACGGGCAGAATATTTCTCATCTCTTGTATGCGGATGATGCCATCATGGTGGGGGAGTGGTCCAAAGAAGAAATCGTTAATATTGTGAGAATTCTCCGTTGCTTCTTTATTTGTTCGGGCCTCAAAATTAACTTGGATAAATCGGTGCTATACGGTATTGGAACAAATCCGGTGGAAAGTGAAGACATGGCTAAAGAGGTAGGTTGTAAGGCCGGTTCGCCGCCTTTTAAATATCTTGGTTTAAAAGAGGGAGCCAACATGAATCGTGTTAGTAATTGGCAACCGGTTTACGATTCTTTTCGGTCTAGACTAGCCAAGTGGAAAGCTCACCTTTTGTCCATTGGAGGTAGGGTGGTTATCATTAGATCGGTCTTGGAAAGCCTTCCAACATATTACTTCTCACTCTATAAGGCTCCAAAGAAAGTTATTCATGATTTGGAATCCATGATAAAGAAGTTTCTATGGGGGGTACTCTTGAAGAAAGGAAAATGTTGTTGGTGCATTGAATGTCTGTTGATTACATCTTAATCAAGTCTTGTGTCTAGATAGGTTGAATGAACACACAATAGGGGTTAAATTAGGGTTTTACTTGTTTAACTTGTAGATTTCGCTTGAAAAGGTTTATGTGTGTTTCAAGCTAAATCAACAACAGTAGATTTAGCTTGAAATGGTTCAAGCTAAATCAACAACAGGAGATTTAGCTTGAAATGGTTCAAGCGAAATCAACAACTGAAGATTTAGCTTGAAATGGTTCAAGCGAAATCAACAGGGCTATATATAGGTGATGTGTGTGTCATTTGGTAAGACTTGGTCATTGTGTGAGAGACGAAGTGCTGACGGATTTGTATCAGATTACTTTGTAAAAGCACAAATATCAATCAGAAAAGAAAGATTAAAAGGAAACTAGCTGTTTTGACTTTGTTTACGTTGATTTCGCCTTCGTACTCAAAGATGAACTGCCTTAACTGACGTTTCAAGGTCGTAGAACGGTCAACAAGTGGTATCAGAGCTCAGGACGAGGAGTTCATACCATAGCAGCTTGATATTATCGGATTCTCTTCTTTCTACTCATTTCTTTTTATACTTTTCTGATCTGAACGAGTTCCAACGGTCGAAATGGTCTGATTTTTGAGTATATTGTGTAAAACATAGTTTTAACAAAGCCTACAAAGATTCGGACTAAAATTCAGATTAAAACTTGTGAAAAATGTACTAAAACCAGATTTCGCTTGAAAGGGTTCGAATTATAAGATCGATTTCGCTTGAAAATCAAAGGATTTCGCTTGAACAGTTCAAGCGAAATTGATTGGCTGGATTTCGCTTGAATCATTGGACTTGTATTAGGGGATTTCGCTTGACAAGTTCAAGCGAAATTGATCTGCTGGATTTCGCTTGAAAATAGTTTGGATCAGATTTCGCTTGAGAGTAATTTGTGATTTCGCTTGAACCCATTTCAAGCTAAATCTGATTTCACTTGAATCCATTTCAAGCTAAATCTGATTTCACTTGAATCCATTTCAAGCTAAATCTGATTTCACTTGAATCCATTTCAAGCTAAATCTGATTTCACTTGATTTCGCTTGAACAATCTTAAGTGTTGATTTCGCTTGAAGCTGTTTATACTTCAAGTAATTTCGCTTGAACTTGCTGATTTTTCAAAACCTAAAAATTTTCTAAGTGTTTGACTGATTTTTCAGGTACGTACAAGATGGATGATCTATTCTTGAACCCGTTCAGTGACATGTACGCGTTTGCTGGAAACTCGAGAGACGATTCATCTTCAAGCAACAACAATGATAACCCGCCGAAAGAGAAGAAAAAGGAAGCTTGGGAATCGGAAAGTGCTTTCGGAACGTTCAATAAACCTCCAAAGCTAATGGCTATTGAGGAATACAGTCGGTGGTCAAGAAAGTTTGAAGATTGGATGATGGCATTTGCATTTCCCAGTTGGAAAAGTATGAAGAATGGTTATGAAAACGGAAACAAGAATGGTGAAGCCTTAACATCTACTGATGAGATTGAATCATTCGTAGCCGAACAAAAGTGTGTGGCTTTGTTATTTCAGTCTGTTCGGGAGGATATCGTCTCATTGATAGATTATTCAAATGCTAAAGATCTTTGGGAAAAGTTAGAAAAGAAATGTTTAGGAAGTACTGAAATCGTGAAAAACAAAAAGAAACTTCTTAGAAAAGAGTTTGATATGTTTGGTTGTCTTAAGAATGAGTCAGTGTGTAAAATGATAGAAAGGTTCGGTCATCTGAAGTTGGAATTATCAAGACATGATATCAATTATTCTGATGAAGAACTTGTTGACAAACTGTTCGATTCATTACCAGACGAGATGGATTGGAGATATTATGCTCTCATGCTAAAGAACACTATTGTTCCTGAAAAGTTGAAACCAGATTTGGTGATTGAGAGACTTGAAAGTCATGAACTGGAATTGAAAAAGACGTACAAAGTCAATCACTCATCTTATCAACAAAATTTGGATTTGTATTATCCAAAGAGCATGATGCCAAAAGCAACTTCTCCCAAAACTGCGTTTTCTGCTGAAAATGTGTCGACAGCAAGCAAAGAAAGTCAAGGCAGTCAAAACAGTGGAAGTCACAGTGGTTATCACGGTGGATCTTCATCATCTGCAAGTTATTCTGATGCAAAGAATCGTTTTCAATGCAATATCGCAATAGATTTGAAGAATGCTCAGAATTTTGACGAGGAGTCGGCTAAACAGCAGATGATCTTCCTAGCATCGGTGTTGGAATCGTATGAAGGGTTAGTAGCTGGGAAGATAGGCAACACAAATCTGACGAAATAAGATTACGATCAGATTGATCCAGAGGAAATGGAACTGATCGATATTCGTTGGGCTATGGCAAGTGCTGTTCGTCGAGCACAAAGATTCATGGAAATTATCGGCAGAAAGACAATTGGTGGTCCATCTACTAAGCTGGGGTTCGATAAATCGAAGGTGACTTGCTTCAAGTGTAAGCAGAAGGGTCACTTCAAACGAGAATGCCGAAACGCTTATGCTGATGAGTCGGAGAATCCTTTCAGAGATGATTACTACAAAAAGGAAATTTTACATCAGAAAAATCTGAGCCGCCTAGATTGAAGCAGGTTGAAGACAACAAAGAGAAATCTAGAGCTCTTGCGGTGATTTCTGATGATGAGGGGTATGATTGGAGTCAAGAGGTTCTACCGGAAGAAGATGCGGTTGGTTACGCATTCATGGCGAAAAATGAACCTATTCCGTGGAAAGATGATAGAACTGAAGAGCAGAAGTATAGATACAGAAAGATGATTTCGGAAAACAAAATGATTAGACTTTCTGGTATCTATTTGGAAGCAAAGAGAGCGAAAAGATGGGATCCAGACAGGGAGTGTTATCTTGATGAGTATGGAAATATTGCGATCGATCACAAAACTCTCGATCTGGAAGCCTTAATCAAGGAAATGAAAGACGAGGATGAGTATTGGCAACACAAATGGTGGGGAACTCCAACAGAGAAAATGAAATAGGAAGAGAAGAAAGAAAAAGAAGAGAAAGAGAGAAAAGGGAAAGAAGAGATCGAAAAATCAAAGAAGATTGATACTGGAGTTATCGATACAACGCAGGAGTTGACTGCAGAGAACCTGGGAAAAATGGCTGACAAAGTGTTGCCTGCTAAAGCACTTGAGGTAGATTCTAACTCCGTGTCTGAGTCAAAAGGCCAGGTCAGTCCAAATTCGTCAACAAATGCGTCAGGTAAAAAGATCGAAGGAAATGTTGATTGCAAAAATTGCAACAAAGAGTGCAAATTTTGTAATACTGTTACGTATCTCAACGGTGAGAAAATTAAAGATCTGACAGTAAAGGTCAGAAGTGTTGAGAATCAGATTCTTGGTCGCGACAAAACAGTTAAAGCTTCAACTGAACGGATAAGAGAATTAACTGCTCAAATTGAAACAGATAACATTGATCATGACAAAATTAAACAAGAAAATGAAAAGTTGATTCTTGAAAACCGTCAGATTTCTGAAAATTTTGAAAAACTCAAAAGCACAATGAAAGATTGTGATGATCGAAATGGTAAAACTTTTAAAGAAAATGAACATCTAAAAGCAGTGCTTAGAGTAAAAGAAGAATCAATCAACCAACAACTGGATGAAATCGCTAAACTAAAACTTAAATTTCAAGAGGCTGAAATTGAAAACGAGCGAATATAGTTGAAGCTTAACAGTTACAGCTCCGCAAGCTTTGTGTTGCAACATATTATTCCCAAACCCATCGGGAAAGACAAAGCAGGTGAAGATGTGTATTGTGATGGAACTGGGGTGGGGTTTCATCAAGTTCCACCACCTGTTCTTGATAATTACACTAAAAAGCAGTCTGGGTTGGTTGAAGTTGAGGAAGAAAGTGAAGTTAAACTTCCAGAGAACATTGATGTCACGTTCACATCTTCCAATGACGATAGTGTCCAAAATGATATTGTAAAAGGTGTTGTTGAAAATGTGCTAAAAATGGATAGTGACACTACTGAGGAAGATGGGTGTTTCTTGGACAAGTATATTCAGAAATCAAAATCCAAAAACAACTTAAGTGATGAACCGGGTCTTGTGATGTACAAGATGGCTGGATCTGATAAGTTGTATTCGGATTCTGAGTTTCCCATTGAGAATGTTAATGTGAAAAAGTTGACAAATGTGTTCAAATTGATTGAAGTTGAATTGTCAGAAGTGAACAGTTTGAGTCAAACAAAAAGGCAAATGAATTTTGAGAAAGATAAAGCTTATTACAAAAAGCCTGTTGTTCCACCACGTTTTTATAATAACAATCGAAACAATTGGTCAGGTGGTTATCGGGGTGGTAATAGTTATCAGAAGAAGAGTTTTCAAAACAAAAGATTTGCAGAAAAGAAGGTGTTTGTGAACGGTTCAAGTTCACTTTCTGATGAGGAAAATGAAATTTTTTCAAAATAAAATAAAGAGTTCTTTGAGAAGAGGGTCTCACAACCTCAGTCTGAAGGCACAAGTCGAGTTGTTAATACTCGTACATGTTTTAGATGTAACAAAGTTGGTCACATTGCAAGAAATTGCACCAACTCCAAGCCTAAGACTGAAGTTGTTGACAGACAAAAAAAGAAAGTTGACGTGAAGGGTAAATCACCAATCGTTGTTGAGAAAAAGAGTGTGAAAAATAACAACATCAAAGTGAAAAATGAACCTGTAAAGAAAATGGTAACTAAAAACGACAAGTTTTATAAACAGGTTACTTTATCTCAACAAGTTTGGAAACCAAAAACTGAAATGAAAATTTCAACTTCTGAAGTGAAAAAGGCTGAAGAATCAATTTCGGTTGATTATGATGCAAATTTTCCACCTTTGAAGGCTGAAAATTTCAAAATTCAAATTGCGAAGGTCAAGGTTACACCTAAGGCTGATGAGGCCTGGGTGGACACCATGTTCAACTATGCAGTTTGAATTGCCGGAGCTTCCTTGTTCGCGAAGCATGAATCGGCATCTTTATTGTAGTTGGTTAATTTGAAGTTTGTTTTTGTGCAGGATCTTCCACAACTTGTATCCAGATGGATCATGGATAGTGGAGCTTCAAGACATATGACAGGGAAGACTGCATTGTTGTATGATGTGAGAAACATTAATGGTGGTTACGTAGGATTTGCTGGTCATGAAGGTGGTCGAATTATTGGTGAAGGAACGTTATCCAACGGGATTGTGACGTTTGAGAGAGTTAACTACATCACTGAGCTGGAGAACAATCTGCTTAGTATCTCGCAGATTTGTGACAATATGTATACTACTCACGTCACTGATAAAGAATGTTTGATATTGAAACCAGGATTTGTTGTTCCTGAAGAATGGATTATCATGCGGGCACCTAGAGTGAATGATTTATATGTGTTAGATATGAGTGTAGCAACTACAACTACTGGTCAAGCACATTGTTTTGTGTCTAGAGCAACTGAGAAAGAATCAAGATTGTGGCACCGAAAGATGGGGCATATACATCTTAGAAAAATGAATCACTTGGTACACAATGATTTGGTTTTGGGTGTTAATATCAAAGGTTTTCATCTGGAAGGGGAGTGCATTAGCTGCATCAAAGGCAAGCAGAAGAAAAAGTCACACCCTACAAAGCAAGTCAATTCAATTTCGAGACCTCTGGAAAGACTTCACATGGATTTGTTTGGTCCAGTGAATGTCAAAAGTATTACAGGAGATTACTATTGTTTGGTCGTTACTGATGATTATTCCAGATTTTCGTGGGTTTCTTTCTTGAAGACGAAAGATGAAACATTTGACAGTTTGATGGGGCTGTTCAGGAAGATTGAGAATCTGTACCAAAGGCATATCAAGAGAATTCGTAGTGATAATGGTACTGAATTCAAGAGCAGTAAGATGGAAGAATTTTGTGATGAAAGAGGTATTTTGCATGAGTTTAGTGCTCCGTACACTCCGCAGCAGAATGGAGTCGCAGAACGCAAAAACCGGACACTAATCGAGACGGCTAGAACTATGCTCGCAGATTCAAAGTTACCGATTAATTTTTGGGCTGAAGCTGTTTCCGCCGCATGCTATACACTCAATAGGGTTCTCACTGTCAAGAAGTTCAATAAAACATGTTTTGAGCTAATCAATAACCGCAAACCGAATTTGAAGTATCTAGAACCGTTCGGATCACCCTGTACGGTTATAGAGCCTCATGGAAAGTTTGGTCCGAAGAGCATTGAGGGAATTTTTGTTGGTTATGCAAATCCAATGCGACGTGTTTTCGTTCCAACTGAAAAGCGGATTATTGAAGCTGCAAATGTTGAATGTCAAGGTTATACTATGCCGCCGCAGAATCCTGGAGATTCATGGCGTTATCATTATGACAAACTTTGGGATTCGTTTGACATGAGAGAAGAATTAGAGGATGATGAAGATTTCTTTGATGAGTTGGATATTTTGCGTGAATATGAGTCGCAGCTAAGGTTCCCAGCTGAGTATTCGAGGAGACCACGGGAAACTTCAAATGACGATGAAGCAGGTCCGAGTAATGCTGGTGAACATGATGATGTCCAACAGAATGAAGTTGCTCAGGATAATCAGTCGGCTCAGAATGATAATCTAGAAGCTGAAAACATGCCAGTATTTGATCATGGTGATTCAGATTCTGAGGGGGAGCAAATTCAGATTTCAAGTCAAACAAACCAAGTTGGTGAACAAGATGCAGAGCAGAATGTTACTAATCTGGAGGGAAATGTAGATGTTCCAAGTGAAGTGATGCCGCGAACTTTTTCATATCATCCAGAGGAGTTGATCATAGGAGAATTGCAGACAGGCGTTCGCACTCGAAATCAGATTGATAAAGGGCTTACATGTTTTTATACAAAAGTTGCTCCTTTGCAAACTGAATTCTCATTGAGTTATTTTATATCGCAGGTTGAACCAAGAACTTACAAAGAGGCGCTTACTTAAGACTCTTGGGTCAATGCAATGCAGGAGGAACTTAGTCAATTCGAGAAATTAGGAGTGTGGAAGTTAGTTGATTTGCCGGATGGTCAGAGAAAGATTAACACCAAGTGGGTGTTCAAGTGCAAGAGGGACGATAGAGGAGTTGTTATAAGAAATAAAGCTCGACTCGTTGTTCAGGGATTTAGTCAACAGGAGGGGATTGATTTTACCGAAGTCTATGCTCCTGTAGCACGACTAGAGGCAATCAGAATTTTCCTAGCATTTGCGTCTTGGAAGAACTTCAAAGTTTATCAGTTGGATGTTAAATCGTCGTTTCTTTATGGGAAGGTTAAAGAGGAGGTTTATGTCGGTCAGCCGCCGGGCTTCACCGATCCAATCAACAAAAACAAGGTCTACTTATTGGACAAAGTGCTGTATGGTTTACATCAGGCCCCGAGAACCTGGTACGAGACTTTGTCTCAACACCTACTAGCCAACAAGTTCATTCGTGGAAAAGTGGATGTCACTCTCTTCACTAAAGAGGTCGATGGTCATCTTCTGATAGTTCAGATTTATGTGGACGATATAATCTTTGGGTCGACAAATGAAAATCTATGTAAAGATTTTGGATCAGTGATGAAGCAAAAGTTTGAAATGTCATCAATGGGGGAGATGAAATTCTTTCTGGGTTTACAAGTTGAACAACTTCCTTAGGGAATTTTCATTCATCAGTCAAAGTATGTTCATGATATTCTAGAAAAATTTGGGATGTCAAGTTCTACTCAAGCTGCTACCCCACTTGCAACAAATCATGGGATTCACCCAGATCTCACCGGAGACAGGGCTGATGAAACGTTTTACCGTTCCATGATAGGTTCTTTAATGTACCTAACTGCTTCACGTCCTGATATCATGTACCCAACGTGCCTCGCAGCAAGATTTCAGTCTAACCCGAGAGCATCGCATATGATCATTGTGAAGAGGATAATGCGCTACCTGAAAGGAACTCCTTCATTGGGGTTGTGGTATCCTAGGAAAGGCGATTTTACGCTCGAAGGGTATTCCGATTCGGATTTCGGATGCTGCAAAGTTAATTCAAAATCAACAACTGCAGGATGCCAGTTCTTTGGTCCTAGATTTGTTACCTGGCAGTGTAAGAAACAAACGTCTGTGGCGTTATCTACATGTGAAGCGGAGTATGTTTCTGCTAGCAGTTGCTGCTCTCAGATCTTGTGGATACAGCAACAGATGCGCGACTACGGTTTGCAGTTTCTTAACACACCTTTTTTTGTTGATAATGAGGCCGCTATAAATATAACAAAGAATCCAGTACATCACGCTAAAACTAAACACATAGAAATTCGTCATCACTTTATTCGTGATTGTTTTGAGAAAAAGCTGATACGAATTGAGAAAATCCACACTGACGAACAGAAAGCTGATTTACATACCAAAGCTTTTGATAAAAATCGGTTTAAATATTTGTTAAAACTGAATGGTATGAAGCTTCTGTCGGTGTCGGATGGCATAATTGGCGTTGATGAAAGTACTGTTGTGGATGAAGATGAGAAACAATCTGCAATGGTTTGTCGATTTTTTACTTGTTTTGGTATTTAGGGGGAGTAGATATTTGTATATAGTTTATATTTTCAGAAAATACAAAAACAGTAAAAAATGCAAAAATACAAAAACATGATAAAATCTGAAAAAGAGCTTGTGTATATAGGGAAAATGATAGTACATCGGCTAGACGATTACAGTATGCTAAAGATTTGTAAAGTTTAAATGAATTAATCAGTCTCACTGATGATGAGTCGATAGGTTTTCGCACATTTAGTAGATTTATTCGGGATATAAACCTAAATTTCAAACTTGTGAAATTCGTGGGGAACACTACTTGGATATATAGGTAACCCCTGAAATCTCGTTTGAAAGGTCTCATAATCTGATATACTAGGTCTTTATACTCAATGATGTCTGGGGTATTATTCCGGGACTTCTGCTGAACGGTAGTTCTGACCTAGTCCTTGGCTAATACTTTCTGCAATGTTTGAAACATAGCATTAAACCCTCAGCATGCCGATGAAACAATAAAATTGATAGTCGCTGCTATTGTAAGCAAAAAGATCCTCTAAAGGGGACATACCGTAAAGTCGAAGCTGATATCTCTCTGCGTATACGGAAGTATCGACCTGAGATCCCTCGGCCCTCGCATACCTAATTTATATACAGATATCATTGTAGTATACTCACCTGTAAGACTGATTATTGGGATTCTGGATACGGGAGTATATTCAAGAGGTGGGACACATGAATGAGCTTGTTCCTAAGATATCTAATTCGTATCCTGAGTAAATTGAACTTTGTGTGAGAATTTAAGATGGATCAGTATATCGACAATCGAGGTGAATTGTTTAATTCTGAGTATGTAATTGAAGCTTAACGGTACTTGTAATTTGTCTGACAGCTGATATGATTCCCTGACACGCTCGCCAAAAATATGTTTGTAAATAGTTTACTTTTTTGTTTACTTTCTGCAATTTAATTTTTCTGTATTTCATTTCTTAGTTTAGAACACTTTGATAAAATCCAAAAAGATTTTATTTCTGCTTTATTTTCCGACGAACCAAAGTGGAGAGTTGATTGTTGGATTCTCAGATGATTGAAGCAGATGCAGGAGATTCTGGACTGAAGAATGAGGAGAGCTTACTTTAATGTAGTTTGAATTGTTTGAAAAGTCAAAAACAAGTTCATTAATTTGATACTTGTTATTTTCAGAAAATGTTTGAAATTGTTGTTTTTAAAATCAGTTTGATTCGTCAAAAGATCAACCAAGGTCATTAATTTGGACTTGGTAGATTAATTTAGTAATCAGGGTCATTAACTTGGACCTGAATACTTGAGTGGATTGTTAAAACTGATTGAGTTTGTGAGTTATTGTTGGAAAGATAGTTTGTAATGTTTGTTGGTTGAGTAACAGGATTGGACTTCATTATTCCCAACGGAAGCTAATTGTCAAAGCTTGAACCAGATATCTCAGATTCTAGAATATCGAGAGGGGGAGTCTGTGAAAGGGGGAGTTTGGATCAACAGTCAAAGGGGAGATTGAAGTTTAAAGTTTGAAGATAAAGATTGAAGAGAGTTTTTACAATGTTTGAAGAATGATAAAGACAAAGACTTGAAGCCAAAGACTTCATCAACATCCAAGGGGGAGTCTGTTGGTGCATTGAATGTCTGTTGATTACATCTTAATCAAGTCTTGTGTCTAGATAGGTTGAATGAACACACAATAGGGGTTAAATTAGGGTTTTACTTGTTTAACTTGTAGATTTCGCTTGAAAAGGTTTATGTGTGTTTCAAGCTAAATCAACAACAAGAGATTTAGCTTGAAATGGTTCAAGCTAAATCAACAACAGGAGATTTAGCTTGAAATGGTTCAAGCGAAATCAACAACTGAAGATTTAGCTTGAAATGGTTCAAGCGAAATCAACAGGGCTATATATAGGTGATGTGTGTGTCATTTGGTAAGACTTGGTCATTGTGTGAGAGACGAAGTGCTGACGGATTTGTATCATATTACTTTGTAAAAGCACAATTATCAATCAGAAAAGAAAGATTAAAAGGAAACTTGCTGTTATGACTTTGTTTACGTTGATTCCGCCTTCGTACTCAAAGATGAACTGCCTTAACTGACGTTTCAAGGTCGTAGAACGGTCCAACAAATGCATTGGGTGGCGTGGGATAAAGTCTCGAGGCCTAAGAAAGACGATGGCCTTGGTCTAAACAAGCTTCATAACGTTAATGTAGCACTCCTCTCGAAATGGGGTTGGCGTTTTAAAACGGAACACAATAGCTTATGGAAAAGGGTCATTGAAGCGTTTCATTCGAATAGGGTGGGGTGGGAATGTGTTCCCTTAAAAAATCGCTAAGTGGGGTTTGGAACAACATTGCGAAGAATTTTGTTAACACAAAGGTGGTTGGAGTTCCTTTAAGGAATTTTATTAAAAGAGTCGTCGGAAACGGAGAAGACATAAGGTTCTGGCTAGACACGTGGATTATTAACGAACCTCTTAAAGATAGATTTCCCGAGTTATTCAGTATGGAATCCAATAAAAAATGTCTTGTTGCTGATAGAATTCGCAGTAGTAACAATGAGTTGGAGCTGAATTGGGTTTGGAATAGTAACGTTCTCTCCTCCGACCTGCTGTCCAGCCTCGATCAGTTGAGTAATTTGCTGTTGGGAGTTCAGGTTATGGCTGCGGCTGATAGTTGGGTATGGCTCCCAGATTCCAATGGTATCGTCTCGGTCAAAGCTGTAAAAAAGCTTCTGCATGATGATTCGGTTCACAGGGATGATTTTATTATGGACTGGGTGAAGTGGCTCCCGGCTAAAATAAACATTCCTATGTGGAGGTCGGCTTCCGAAAGCATCCCCACGATTGAAGCCTTGAAGAAAAGGAACGTCCCAGTCGGAGATGATTTGTGCACTCTCTGCAACTCGGCTGAGGAGACTGCCGACCACATTTTCTCTGCCTGTCACACCGCTGTGATCGTTTGGAACGGGATTTCATCTTGGTGTAAAATTCCGTTTATATTGGCTTTTTCTCTTAAAGATCTATTCGGTATTCACAACGAATTCTCTGGTTTAGACAGGAAGAAGGAAGCGGTCCAAGGTATAGTTAGGATTGCTTGTTGGAGCTTATGGCGAGCTAGGAACAATGTTAAATTCGCTAATTCCACGGTTAGAATCGAGAACATCTTAAGTGAAGTAAAAGCTGTAAGTTTCCTGTGGTTTTCGAGTAGGTCTAAACATAGAGGTATAGATTGGAAGGTTTGGTGTTCATTTGTAAATATGTAATGTGGTTGTTCGGTTGATGCGTCGGCCCGGTTTGGGTCGGCGGGTGTTAATGAAAGTTACTTTAAAAAAAAAACTTCCTCTGTGTTAGCACAAGGATATTTCACAAATGGGTTGTTTACTTAAAGTAGCTGGATGTCACAACTACAATAGTACAGTTAGATCCTGACTAGAACTCCTCGATTCCAGCTTTCCCCCTTACCAACCAACCAACATTGAGTTGTCTCTCTACTTTAGTTGTTGTGGCATTTATAAACAATTATGTGCTTCTTTTTTACTCGGTAACACTTAAATTCTAGTGCCGTCAAGTTATTTTAAATTTTTTTTTTTGAAAAAGGAGAAATAATATAAAAATGAGATGAGCAAGCAGCTCAAAAGTACAGAACAAAATAAGACAGATACAGAATAGATATAGCATGCTAAATTGGAAAATATGTGTACTTGAAACCCTTCCATTTCGCCCAGTCCATGTTACAATATCCAGCCCGAGATTTCACCCAAGAGAACGAGTCCGCCTTGATGTCACTTATTATCTTAGCAATCTGGGGAGCTTTATGATTGAAGATAAGATTATTTCTAGTTCGCCAAATGTTCCAACATGCTGCAGCCATGACTGTTCCGATCGCCCTTTTTGATGCCTTGTTTGTTTTGTGTGCTTTGATAAGTTCCAGTAATTGTACGACACTCAGAGTGTAGCGCGGAATACAAATGTTTAACCACTGGGAGATTAGGCACCATACGTGTTGAGCGAAATCGCAAGTGACAAGTAGGTGGTCTACCGATTCTATCGTATCATTGCATAGGGCACACGTGGAGGATGGCAGCGGTATTCTCCTCGTTAGCAATGCTTCTCTTGTCGGGATTCGATCTTGTACAACCCGCCATAGGAAACAGTTTACCTTTTTCGGGATCCAGTGTGACCAGGTTAATAGTTTTGCTTCCGGGATAACATTTATATGATCCAATTCTGCCCTAAGCTTGCTGACAGTGAACTCCTCACAGGTTGAGCCCGATTTCCACAGCCAGTAGTCCGATTCTTGCCCAAGGCCAGCTGTGCATAGCAGGGTGTTACATGCAGCCCAGTCCGCGAGTTGTTCCTCCCGGGTTAGAGGTGTTGAGCTGCCCCAAAACCATTCTGTCGAGCCTTGAGAAGTTCTGTACCGCTGCTGGACTGTGCATCTTTTATCGGATTCAAGTGTAAACAGGGTAGGAAAGATGTCACGTAAAGGCCTGTTACCCACCCAATTGTCCAGCCAGAACAGTGTTTTTTTGCCCAAACCAACTTTCACTATCAACCTTTCTTTGACGTTTACGGCCAGATTTTGCGATACACTCCCCGTGTTGACAATGGATTTCCAAACCCCGCCAATTGAGCTCTTCTTAGGGATGTAGGAGTGACACCTTGCTCCACAATGTATAGCCGATATCAATCTTGCCCAAAGCATCGAGGTTTCGGTTTTATACCTAACATGCCATTTAATCATGAGGGCTTTGTTTGTGGAGGCGAGGCTGCCGATGCCGAGACCCCCCTCCGTCTTGGGTGCAACGACTTTGAACCAAGGAACCCAACTGATTTTATTTTTTTCTAGACATCCACCCCAAAGAAACTTCCGCCTTATACGCTCCAATTGTTTTGTTACTTGTACCGGTGCATTAAAGAGTGAAAAGTAGTATGTGGGGAGATTGCCTAGGACAACTTCAATAAGAGTTACCCTCCCGCCAAAGGAGAGTGTGCGTGCTTTCCATAGCGTGAGTTTGCTTTCAAATCTTTCGATCACGGGCTTCCAATTCTTTACCAACCCCATGTTTGCCCCTACCGGAAGACCAAGATAGGTGAAAGGGAATGATCCCATCGAGCAGTGGAGGACAGAGGCCATGTTACCAATTTCGTCGTTTGTTACACCAATACCAAAAAGCTTACTTTTGTTAAAATTTATCTTGAGACCGGAAGAAAGATGGAAGCATCTAAGGATACGCGCGAGGTTATTGAAGTTGGACACAGACCAATCCCCTACAAATAAAACATCGTCCGCATAGAGTAGATGTGATATTGTTGGGCCGTCGTTTGGGGTTTTCACCCCGTTGAAGATACCTAGTGAGTTGGCACAGGTAGAAGCCACGTGTAATGCTTCCATAGCAAGGATGAAAAGTAGCGGGGATAGTGGATCCCCTTGCCGAACCCCTCTTTGGACATTGAATTCGAGTGTTGGTGACCCATTTACAAGGATGGAGGTCCTAGTAGAAGACAAAATGCCCATTACCCATTTGCACCACAACGCCGGAAAGCCCATTTGTGATAGAATAGATACGAGGAATCCCCAGCTTAAAGAGTCAAAGGCCTTCTCAAAGTCAACTTTAAATAGTAACATCTTTTTCTTGTGTTTTCCCCCATGAAACGAGCTCATTAATAATCAGTGGCCCTTCCAGGATGCTCCTCCCCTCTATGTAGGCCGTTTGGGTATCACTCACTAAGTCACCGATGACACTTTTTAACCTATTCGCCAGTATTTTTGAGATTACCTTCGAGATGCACCCAATGAGGCTGATGGGACGGAAATCTTTAATGAATTGAGGGTTGTCGGATTTGGGCACAAGAGTGATGAAGCTCGAGTTGCACCCCCTATTTAACCTCCCATGTACGTAGAAATAATCTAGGAGGACAATGAAGTCGGTTTCCAGTGTATCCCAAAAGTGTTTGATGAAATCGAAGGTAAAACCGTCGGGACCTGGAGCCTTATCCCCTCCACAATTCCACACCGCCTCTTTGATCTCTTCTTTTGAGAAGCGTCTCACTAACATTGACTTTTGTGACGGAGATAAGACCTTGAAACCGCTATTTATAAATTCCGGCCGAAAAAGGTCAGGCTCCGTGAAAAGATTCTGAAAGTACGTTTTTATTTCAGCCTTCAGCTCATCCGGTTGTGAGACCCAGACCTCATTGAAAACTAGCCCATTTATTTTGTTATACTTCTGGTGCCCTTTTACTATACCATGAAAAAAAGAAGAGTTTTCATCTCCGTCAGTTATCCATTTCACCTTTGCACGTTGTTTAAGATCCTCCAGATTGTTTCCTTCTATCTCACTCAAAATCTTGACCCAGTTTTCTCTGTTCAGAACCTCCTCCTCAGTTAAAAAACTGAATTCAGCTTTCCGATCTAGTTCCTCCACTTTACCTGAGAGATCTGATAGTAACTCCTGGTTCTTTGATTTTGTACTAACACTCCAAGGTTTGATAGCTTGTTTAATGGCCTTTAACCGTGCAGCTATAAGTTTGTCAGGCGGACCAAAAGGTTTAATACCAACATAAGATGCCTTGACCAACTTTCCGAGGCCCTCCACTTTCAACCATGAATTGAAGAATCGAAAAGGGGGGAGCCGAATTTGACATCAGAACATTTAAGAAGCAGTGGTCGGTGATCAGAGCGATACCTGGGCAAACCCGTAAGCTTAGCCGATGGCCACATGGATAAGAATGAGTGGCAGACTAGCACCCTGTCAATCCTGCTAAACCGTTTCCCATCGTCCGAGCGGTGTGTGAAAGAGCACCCAATCATGGTGTATTCTTGCAGGGCCCCGCTACGGATAAAATCATTAAAATCGGCTGCTGCTTGGGGATTAAATTTCGAATTTTTCCGTTCATGAGGTTCCCTAACACAGTTGAAATCACCCAGAAAGATCCAGTGCCCATTTGAATTATTCATAAGATCCAAGAGAGTTGACCATAAAACCTTTTTAAGGTGCAATTCCTGTGGAGCATAGACATTTACTATATTTATGTGACACCCGGTCTAAATGTCGATGTATCCCAGAGGGTGTTTGAGATTGAGTTTAGAAATGTCTTATTACTTATTGGCTTTTTTAAAAGACCAATAAATTAAAAAAAGTGTTTGGTAATACTAAAAGTGCATTTTATTTCAGTTTTTAGTTAGAAGCAAAAAATTGTTTTTCAAAAACTACAAAACTGTGGCTTTTTAAATGACTTTTGGGTTTTTTATCATTAAATCACCAATCTATCCTTACCATTTAAGATGACAACTAAACATGGAAACTTAATGTATACTTTTTAGTCATTTTATTTTTCTCATTACAAATTTTAAACAAAACATTTTTTTAAACACTTTTTGAAAAAGTTATAAATCAATAAACACTTTTGATAAAAAAAATATTTTAGACAAAAAAAAAGACTTTTATAGTTAAATAAGAAATCCCAAACACCCTCTCCTATACGGCTATACCGCTCTAGTTTCTTCTATACGCATAATATATTACATGTACATGATGAATTATTATATTATATTATATTATATTATATGTAGAAACCAATAAATAGTGTTTTTAATATTATAATAATATATACAGTTTTTTAATATTTTTCTTTTTTTGATATTATAATAATAATAATTATTATTATTTTCTTTACTTTTTAAGTTAGATAAGTTTGGTGTCAACCGGTACTGTTATAGAAAATATCGGTATAGTCTGATTCGTTATCAGTACATGAAGTTAAAAACCGATACCAGTCTGGTACATAAAACGCCAAAAGTCGGTACCGAAATGATTTTGAGAATCTTTTTGTTCGGGAAATTCGGTACAGCTACCCGATACCATTTGCTCATCCCTGATCACGGGTATCGTACAAACAATAACGGTATCGTGCAACTTTTTTTGTTAATTTTCTTCAACTTTTAATGAATTCTTTTTTTAGTTTTAGGAGTAGGGATGAGCTCGGTGCCAACCGATACCGAATCGGTACTGGTACCGAAAATACCGGTTACGGTACCGGTATATGAAGGTATAAACCAGTAGGCGCCAACAGTCGGTACCGAATTGGTACTTAAGATCTTTCGGTTCGGGAAATTTGGTAACGGTACCCAGTACCATTTGCTCATTTCTGACCACGGGTTTCATACGAACAACATCATTACCAGACATCTTTTTTTGTTGATTTTTCTTTCGGTTATCTTTTAGTATTTTTTTTCTATATTTTCTTTTTATTATTGTCAGTGGTTCCGTGCGCAACACGCTCGTAGTGATTTCAAAATACATGTAAACACAAACTAAATAATAAAAGAAGTTCGCCACAACGCGGCGATTGTGAAAAAACCCAGTTTATAATGAAAAGATTAGGGGTATGTTTGGCAAAAGTAGCTGGTGGCTAAAAGCTGGTAGCTGTAGTTGGTAGCTAGTAGCTGTAGCTTTTTAGATATATTTAGTGTTTGACAGAGTAGCTAGAGCTTTTAATAAAATATAAAATGTATAAAATGACCAAAATGGACATAACTAAAAAATTAAAAAAATTGTGCGTTAAAAAGTTCATTATTTTTAGAGGTTAAAATAGTTATTTTTTCTCTAAAAGTTTGTAGCTCCTTCTAAACGCTATTAGTAGGAGCGTTCAACCAAAAGCTTCAAGCTCCAAACTTAAAAGCTTCAAGCTCCTTCAACCAAACAAGACTTTTTATTGAGTATGAATTTTTTTCTTAAAAGCTTAGAGCTAAAAGCTCCTAAAAGATTCATACCAAACATATCCTAGTTGTAAATACAAAAAATGTTTTGAATTTTGAACAAAAATAAGAAATTAATACATACTTCTTTGTGGAGATAAATATGAATACATCCAAACGCAAACTAGTCGTCCTTTTATGTATTTTGTATTAGTTTTAACAGGTCTTAGTTATATTTAAGTTCGTATTTGCTCCTAAGATTATAAGAATATATATATAACACTAATCTTGTAGATATCTATTAAGCAACTTCCAAAAAGAAAAACCAAAATTATATAGAGACCATAGGCAATCCTATCTGAATCAAGGTCGGCACAGCTTCATAACATAATCCAAGTTAAATCAGACAACTTAAAGATATCACATTGTAGGATTAACACATATTTTAACTCGTCATGGCTTTATAGCCTAGTGGCATCTTGACTCTTGAGGGGTGGGATAAGGATTTGGACCAATAGATTCTGGGTTCGATTCCCACAAGGGGTGTTTTTCTCATATTTATTGAGTTTTCTCCTGAATTGGTGTATAGACATTATGCCTAGTGAAGATGGATATGATCGAATGGTTTCGCTGTTGACACGATGACACTCCAGTGGTACGTCAGTAAGACCACCATAGTGGGGAAAAATTTGGGCGTTTTATGCCAAAACCACGCCCCTAAACCACCCCCTTAGACGTTTTTTCAGAAAAAAAAATTCAAGAAGCGTCCTTTTTTCCACGCCTCCACTCTTTTCTTTGGCCAATGACAGCATTTCTTCTTTTTGGTTGTCCAATACCCATTTTTGATGGTTTTTTTTATTTAATTTTGTACACCCCTTTTAACATAATGTCCCACAATGCCCACATCCTTATTACACCTATTTTAGAAAAACGCACCATAACGTCCCGTTACTGACTGAACTATCACATGACACAAAACGCCCAAAGATGGAGTGTTTTCCACTACAGATCGTCTAATCCAAATTTGTCCTTAAAAAAACACATATTCTAACTCATGCGAATCTTGTATCCTCAATTGAATATTCATTTAACACACATAAAATACATTATTTACCTTTGCATCGATGAATCTCCTTGAAGTTTTAAATGTAAGATTTCCTTTGGCATTCCCTCGTTGGAGTCGCTACTTGATCAGATCAATACCAAACACTTGTTGCAAGTCATTTAGTTTTCATTAGTTATCATCGAATACGTGGATACATATGAAGAAGATGACAACATGGTAAAATAAAATAACTTATATTGTCCATGGCTTTAGAATCAATAGGTTCTGGGTATGATTCCCACAAGATGGGGTTTTCCCATATTTATTGGGTTTCCTCCTGAATTGGTGTATAGGCATTATGCCTAGTGGAGATGGATATGATCGGGTGGTTCCGCTGGTGGCACGATGATACTCCAGTGGTCCGTCAGTGATCCAAAATATAGTTTTGTTTTTCGTAGCATACATATATAAATAATACTAGTATTAAGCCCGCGTTGCGGAACGTTAGGCTCCACACATATGTTGTGGTGTGTTAACGTACAAAATTTAGAATAAAACATAAAACGGAAAAACTTGCGAATGATGAAAAGTATGAGGAATCAAAGTTGAAAGTAAAGAAATGTTGTGGTTAAATTACAAAGGATGAAAAATTTTGGATTAAATATAAAAATATCAAAAAGATTAAATTGCAAAAGATAAGATGTTCTTTTTGTTAGAGTAAAAAATCAATTTATAAAAAAAAAAAAACATAAACATGAAGTAAGACGCATATGAAACACAAAAGAACCTTATAAGACTAGGGTATGGGGCGGGGGTTGGGGCGTGGGTTGGCTGAAAACGCTCAAGCCACCACCCTGGGTGGGCTTGGGTTTTAGCGTGGCCCAAGGGGCGGGAGTTTAAAGCCGGGCGTGGGGCGGGGCTACGAGACTGACTTGGCGGGATGTGATTGGCCAACAAAACTAGCCGTTGGGCATTATTTAAAAAAGAAAACTTTTTTTTCCTTTATAAATACCTTACCATATTTAACATTTCTCTCACACAATATCAAACACATAAAACACAATCTTGTCATGAGTTCTTCAAGTTCAAGTGAATCGTCATCATCATCTGACGATGGTGCGGAAATATTTCTACAAACGATCGCGACGGTGGTGAAAGCTATCGTGGAAGACGATGAGGAAGAGACTTCGCAACCTAAATGGAGGAGGTACATCGCTCGTGAACGGCACACCACTAACAATTTGTTGGTAAGCGATTACTTCTCAGCGGAACCTAAGTATGATGAAAAAATGTTTAGGCGTCGTTTTCGTATGAGTAGAAACTTATTTTTAAGGATATCTAAAGATCTTGGGGAGAAGTATGTTTATTTCAAACAAAAACCGGATGTAACCGGGCAATTAGGATTTAGTACGTGTGAAGGGGTATGGTCCCAAAAAGCCGCGCACTCCCTATGAGGCGCGCGGGACCATACTCCTTAATCAGCAATTCTCTTGATCGTCAACCTCGCGCGGGATACAGCACACCTGTGCAGCGCGGCGCGAGGTCCACAAAAGAGTAAACTCCAGTTAACGAAACTTGGCATTCTAAAAGAGACATCTGAAAGCCCATGCCGCGCGCATGATAATAGCGTGCTCAGCAAGAATCGTGCATGACCACGGCGCGAGGCCTTTCCAGATAATACACAACGTACAAGTGGCAGAATAAAAGGGCCAATCAGGGTCCTTCTGTGCCTGCGCAATCGTGCTCCACGATCGTCTGACATGCAGGAGACAAAAAGTACTTAAGGACGCCTATGTGGCACCAATCATAGGGCAGAGACAACTGTCCCACGATCTCCACTTACCTGTTGATGGCAGGACGGCGGCCAGGCCGACAACCATGACACGTGGCTCCAATCATTGTGCGCCAGCACCGAAGAACTCCCAGAAGCAACCAACGGTCGAGACAAATGAGACAAAAAGCATATCGCCCAAGTTGTCGACTTCCGGCCCAAGGCCCATCAGCCCATATCCTCTTACACCTCTCTGGCTATAAATAGGGACCTCACTTCACAGGTTAAACCATTCCATTCCCTCTACTCTCACTTAACACTTAATCATCTCCAAAGCACAGTCGCTTATTCTCACGCCGGAGCCCGGTTAAGAGGGAAACCCCCACATTCCCCTCTTAACGAGTAACGGTGTTTTGTTTTGCAGTTACACGCGATCATTAAGGAGCTCAGGAATTAAAGAGAAGATTAACCACTATGCAAGGAACATAAACCAAACTGATTAGTCCCTTAATTAGTTCTGTGTTTCTTCAACGTGGCAAAAGGTCACGGCCGCACTTAGACAGTTAGCGTACGGCAATAGTTCGGACATTATGGATGACTATTTAAAAATGTCTGCACGTGTAGCTAGAGAAAGTCTTCACAGCTTTTGTTCGTGTATTTTAGAACTTTATAGGAAAAGATATTTGAAAAAGCCCTCGTTCAGTGACATGCAACAAATATTGAAACATCACGCTGATTATCATGGGCTACCCGGGATGCTAGGTAGTTTAGATTGTATGAAATGGCCTTGGGAACTTTGTCCAACCGCATGGCAAGGCGCTCACACGAGTGGATTTCATGGGATGTCAACCATCATGCTTGAAGCGGTTGCGTCCCAAGATCTTTGGATATGGCATGCGTTCTTCGGTATGTCAGGTTCACATAATGATATTACCATCATAAACCACTCGCCCCTTTTCAATGATCGGGTAAATGGTATAGGACCCAAAGGAACTTTCTTTGTAAACGGGGTTGAGTACGTGTATGGGTACTACCTAGTTGATGGGATTTACCCAGAGTGGGGGTTTTCGTAAAATTGTTCACAAGACACGGTACCATAGATCCAAAGAGATTAAAGTTTAACAGGGTCCAAATGGCGGCACGTAAAGACATCGAGCGAGCATTCGGTGTTTTGAAGAAAAGGTGGTGAATATTGGCAATGCCTTGTCGACTATGGGACAAGGATCAGATTGGAAACGTGATGTACGCATGTATCATTCTTCACAACATGATTTTGGAGGATGAAGGTAGAGCGGTTGTTACCTACTATGATGACGATGACACCCAACCAGGTAACGTAACAGTTACAGACGAAGATAAAGCATCAAATGAATTTTTGATCAAGTCAAGGGATATACATCACAGCCTTCGATCTGATTTGGTGGATCATGTTTCAACGATTCCTGGGTTCGAAACCGACGAAGACGACGAAGATTGATTGTTTTTTATTTTGATACTATGTTTTTTGTAATTATTACTAGTTTTTGCCTCGCCCGCGTTGCGGGGCAATAAGGCAAATATTTCTATCTCATAACATGTATGTCTGTAGAGAGGGCAAAATCGTAATTATATTTTGAACAGGAGGCGAAATCATGATTTTAAACTGAGAGCAAAATCATAACTTTGAGCTAGGAGGAAAACATTATTTTATTTTTAACTGTGGGAAAAAACGTAATTTTGAGCTGAGGGCAGAATCGTAATTTTGAGGTAGAGGAAAAAACAGTTTTTTTAACTTGGGGCAAAAACGTAATTTTAAACGGAGGGCGAAACCGTAATTTTAAACTGGGAACAAAATTAAAAAAGAGTTTTTGAACCGAGGGCAATATAATTTTATTTTGAGCTAGGGTCAAAAACGTAATTTTAAACAAAGGACGAAAGCGTAATTTTAAACTGGGAATAAAATTAAATAAAAAATGAGTTTGTCCAATAGGGAAGTGACAGGCAGCTAATAATTTTGAGTTAGGGGGAAACATAATTTTATTTTAAACTGTAGGCAAAAACGTAATTTTGAGCTGAGGGCAGAATCGTAATTTTGAGTTAGAGGGAAAAACAACATTTTATTTTGAACTTGGGGCAAAAACATAATTTTAAATGGAGGGCGAAACCGTAATTTTACAATTTTAATAGGAAAGTGCCAGGCAACCTGTCTGGCACCTGCCTGGCACTATTCCTTTTAACTTGTAAATGTATAGGTAGGTAATCACAAAATATGTAGAGAAAAATATATGAGAAGTTATCCAGAGTTTGAATTACCCACATAAAAAAATGGATTTACAATTTTACACATGTGAGAAAGGATCAAATACAAAGGGAGTTAAATGTAAGAAGGGTAAGAAGGAATAGGATGATGACACCTGGCAAAAACTTCATCTAATCTTTAATTAGTCCTGAATTAGAGGAAGGGGCATTTTTGGAAACTATTTAAGCCTTCAATAAATCAAAATAAAACAGGGATACGTACCATAAAACAGGGATTACGATACAGACGTGATTTTTGCCCTAATTGATCGCAATTCACGAGATTGAAGCTTCAATTTTACACCAATTTCATGCCGATGAATGGTACGTGCTCTGAGTTTGATGTTATTGTTGAAAATTATGATTGAGATCTGATTAAAAACTGTGTTTTGATCATGTTTATCGTTGAGAATTCTGCTATTATCAATGAGAATTTTGACCATGTTATTGTCGCAATTTTGGTTGTTTCATCGATGTTATCGTTCAGATGTTCAGATTTCTAATTGAGATCTAAAAGTGTTTTGATTATGATTAGGTATATGTTTAACTTAAATTTTTCATTCGTTTATTGTCGTGAATTCTTATTGAGATCTAAAACGGTTATATGTTCTGTATTGTTTAAGTTATTAATGCATTGTGTCTATTGCTCTGTATTGTTTAAGTTATTAATGCATTGTGTCTATTTTATTTTCATTGTGTCTATTGCTCTGTATTGTTTAAGTTATTAATTGTAACATCCCGAAAATATAAGACATTATATCGGAATTATAAAGCATAAATAAATGGGAGTTCACTAACTAAGAATTTTAACCTAGTTAGTTAACTAGTCTAGAAATAGCTTATAACTTGATTTAAAAGCTACCAAACTATATGTTGAACAAAGTTGAGGGACCATAGTTGTTTAATTTGAAACTAAATTAAGTGGAACTAAAAAAAAAAATAAACCAAACACCCCAAATTGAGGTGTTGGTCGACCAGAACATCTCAGGGGCGACACCCACTTCTCCAAAAAACCCTAAAATCTCATAATCTTACAAATTGAAGGGTTAATCCAAGTAGAAATCGAGAATTGAGCCTAGAATCGTAATCCTCATTGCAAGAGGATTCTAAGGTATGTGAAATTTGATGTAATCCATCAACTTGAAATTCTCATGATGTTGAAAATCTGAAATTAGATGCTTGCATGTGTGTTATTTGGTTAGATTAAAGTTGATTAGGTGTTTAGAAGTAAAACCTAGCTAACTATTTGAGAAATCATGACCAAATTCAGAAAGTTCCATGAACACCTTGAAGGTGGGTTGTGGGTTTTTACATGATGATGATGAACACTAGGGTTAAGAAGGATTATTCTAGTGTAATTTGATCTTAGAGAAAGTAATTTCAGAAAAATATGATGTTAATTGCTATATGAGGGCCTTATTGATGATTAAGCTAGCTAATTAGCAAGTTATAAACTTGAATGTGAAGATATAAAATTCTGCCCTTAAAGTGTTTGATAAAATGCCTCAAAGAAGGCTTGAAATTTAATTGTTAAGTTAAAAACGCATAATAGTGATGTAAGGTAAAATGTGTGTTATGTATATGAAACAAAGAGTTCTAAACATAAAGTGATTGAACTCTATAGGAAAGGAAGCCGGGTCATCTAGCGGACAAACCGGTGGGGATGCACGTATGAAAGGCTTGCTTTAAAGGTATGTAACTTGTTCCGTTACATTTATTTTGTCGGATGAATTAAATATGTAATTGAAATTTTTGCATAAGAGTTGTTTAAAATAAGCCTTGAAGTCGTTATATTGATTGATTATTTAAGTTCGGATGGTACGCGTTGGTAGTCGTCATATAGGAGGATTTCCTTAGACGAGCCAAACGGGTCAATTAATCAAGTGAAACATGATATATATATATATATATATATATACTCCGGAATGTGGTGGATAGCGTTATGTTATAGGTTAATATTTATCACATTATTAGAAATACCAGGATTTGAATGTTATGGGTTGTTAGAGAAGCAAATTACAAGATTTGTTTGGATGAGCTGAACCAAACAAAAACTAAACATTGATTTCCAGGTCTTACCTTAAATTACGGTAATACCGTAATTTACGGTAAAGGTTATACTTGTTACGGTGTAAACCTTCTGATTTACGGTGGACAGACATCTTCAAGACTCACCGTAAATTACGGTGATACCGTAATTTACGGTGGATCCAGAATAGTTGTTTGACATTATAGTTCAAATGTGATGTACAACTTAGTGTTTATAATATACGATAACGATCAAAACTAACATTTTAATGGTTTTGATCATAGGTAAATTTGGTAGATCTTACAGATGACGATCAAGCAATCAGATGAAGAACCGAACACTCCGTTTTGAAGCTTCCGCAATGTTTAGATCTATGTAGTTTTTTTTTGTGTATGGGTTGTAAACACATGTTAAACAATTTTTGAAACGTTTTAACTTAGACATTAGTTGACTAAGGTCTTAGCTATTTATGATCTTTGTTAATGAAAGCCGTGTACTTAAACTATATTTTGTATAAATTTAAGGGTAAAAATCTAGGGTGTTACAAGTTGGTAATCAGAGCTCATGGTTGTCAATAAGTGTTCGGTTCAAGCTTGATCGATCGTCCGGTAAGAATTAACTTGTTTTGTTAATAAATTATGTACTATGTATAGAATGAGAAATGAACAATATGCATGAAAAGAGTATGTAAGCTCACTCAAAAACAAGAAATGCATGAAACAGGAATGATCAAATCAAGTTACGGACTTGATTGAATAGAAACAAGAATGATCAAATCAAGTTACGGACTTGATTGAATAGAAACAAGAATGATCAAATCAAGTTACGGACTTGATTGAATTAAAACAAGAATGATTAAATCAAGTTACGAACTTGATTAAATCAAAACAAGTAAAGCATGTGTTATAAATGGAATGTTTAACAATCTATATAAACATTTCAGAAATCGATATGGCTGATGGAGGCAATGATAATGCGGTGCCAAGAGTCACCGAACAAGTGAGGGAAGTGATTGCCGAAGAGGTTGGAAAGGCGATCGAAAACAGTTTGTCGGGCTTTATTGATAAAATCCAAAACACGGTTTTATCAATAGTAGAAGATAGAATCAAGAAACTAGAAGAAGATTCAAATGTAGCAAAGGAAAAGCGTGGAGGACGAAAGCCTTGTTCATACAAGGAATTCATGGCTTGTAAACCACCAACATATAATGGGGAGGTTGACCCGATAGTGTGCCAACGATGGCTAAGTGACATCGAAGGGGTATTCGAGAGAACCCATTGTGACGAAGAAGACTACGTAGCTTATGGTACGGGTCAACTAAGGAGTCAAGCGAAAGATTGGTGGGATAACAAAAAGAAGGAGATTGGAAGTGAAACGGTTAAGGCCATGACTTGGGAGGAGTTTAAGACGCCGTTTCTTAAACACCATAGTCCCAAGGCGGTCGTAAATAAAATCAAGGAAGAGTTCATGCAACTCAGACACAAAGGTGAATCCATAGACAAGATCACGGGGATGTTTATGGACAAGATGAAGTTCTGTGATGAATTGATAACGAATGAAGAGCAAAAGGTCTATTATTATCATAACATGCTAAGCGCGGAATATAGAGAGTTCATAACCCCTTCCAAGTACGAGACCCTTACCGAGATTGTCAATGCTGCTCGGGAAAGGGAGATCAAATTGAAAAAGAGTATAGAACGGGGTGAACGAAGGGCACTAGATGTGAATCCAAGCCCTACCAAGAAAGCAAGAACGAATGAAACAGCAAAGAGATCATATGCTAAAGGTAGTACATCAAGTTGCAAAATTTGTGGGAAAAATCATAAGGGTGAATGCCGTTACAAGGATAAGCCTTGTCCTATATGCAAGAAAACGGGACATATGGCTATGTCATGCCCGGAGAAAGTGACGGTTTGTTACAACTGTTATCGAACGGGGCACAAGAAGTCGGAATGCCCGGAACTGGTTGGAAAGAAGGATGGGCAAGAACCAAAAGGTGAAGCCCCGAAAGCAAAGGCAAGATCTTTCCAACTAACTGCTGCAGAAGCAAAGATTGAACCTGACGTGGTCTCAGGTATATTTGCTGTAAATTCAATTCCCGCACACGTGTTATTTGATACGGGTGCGAATAAATCCTTTGTTTCATATGGGTTTATTCGACATCCTTCATTTATTCTAACAAAATTACCTGTGCCTTTAGAAGTAGAAATAGGTAATAACAAAAGCTTTATTGTTTGTGATGTATGTGAAAATTGTAAACTGAGCATCGATGATGAAGAATATTTGATAAATCTAATCCCGATGTCGATGGGAGAATTCCAAGTAGTCGTGGGGATGGATTGGCTATCTCAATACCATGCAAAGGTCGTGTGTTTTCGCAAAGAGATAAAACTAACATCTCCGAGCGGAAAACACGTCACCATTTATGGCGAAAAACGAGGCAACCCCATAGTATGTTCGATGTTGAAAGCTCACAAGCTCATGAAGCGAGGATGCAAGGCATTCATAATTTATGCAAATGAGACCGAGAAAGAATCACGGAAGATTGGAGATGTACCGGTAGTACGAGATTATGAAGATGTTTTTCCGGAAGATTTACCGGGGATACCGCCTGAACGGGAAGTAGAGTTCGGGATCGAATTGATTCCGGGCGCGAAACCTGTGGCAAAAGCCCCGTACAGACTTGCACCGTCGGAATTACAAGAGCTAATGTCCCAAATTCAAGATTTGCTTGACAAAGGATTTATAAGGCCGAGTGTGTCTCCTTGGGGCGCGCCGGTGTTGTTTGTGAGAAAGAAGGACGGGAGCATGCGCATGTGTATCGATTATCGGGAGTTAAACAAACTCACGGTAAAGAACCGATACCCGCTCCCGAGGATAGATGACTTATTTGACCAACTACAAGGCGCGAGTTGGTTTTCAAAAATTGACCTTAGGTCGGGGTATCACCAACTAAAGGTCAAAGAAGAAGATGTGCCGAAGACGGCTTTTCGCACAAGATACGGACATTACGAATTTCTCGTGATGTCGTTTGGGCTGACAAATGCGCCCGCGGCTTTCATGGACCTCATGAACCGGGTTTGCAAGCCAGTGTTAGATAAGTCGGTCATCGTGTTTATCGATGATATCTTGGTGTACTCGAAAAATGAAGCTGAACACGCACACCATTTACAAGAAGTGTTAGAGACACTTAGGCGAGAGAAGTTATATGCGAAATTCTCTAAATGTGCCTTTTGGTTACGAGAGGTTCAATTTTTAGGTCATGTCATAAATGCCGACGGAGTATTGGTGGATCCGTCAAAGATAGAAGCAGTGTCAAAATGGAATTCCCCGAAGAACCCTTCGGAAATTAGAAGCTTTCTGGGGCTTGCTGGATATTATAGGAGATTCATTCAAGATTTCTCCAAGATTGCATCGCCGCTAACAAAGTTAACCCAAAAGAAAGCAAAGTTTATTTGGGGAGTCGATCAAGAAAAAGCGTTTCGGACGCTAAAAGAAAGGCTAACTCAAGCTCCGGTACTGACATTACCGGACGGAGTCGAAGACATGGTGGTTTACTCGGATGCTTCATTATCGGGGCTCGGTTGCGTGTTGATGCAACGGGGCAAGGTAATAGCCTATGCCTCGAGACAATTGAAGATACACGAGAAGAAATACCCCACGCACGATCTCGAGTTGGCAGCGGTGGTATTTGCATTAAAAATATGGAGGCATTACTTGTATGGAGTAAAATGCACCATATTCACCGACCACAAGAGTCTGAAATACTTCTTCGATCAGAAGGAGTTAAATATGCGACAAAGGCGATGGCTGGAAACGGTGAAGGACTATGATTGTGAGATACACTATCACCCCGGAAAGGCAAATGTGGTAGCGGATGCTCTAAGCAGAAAAGCGGACTATGTCCCAATACGAGTGAGATCGATGCAACTCGTGGTAACCTCGGGTATACTTGAACGTATTCGAGAAGCGCAATTAGAAGCAGTAAAAGAAGAGAATTGGAAGAAGGAAAGAATAATTGGGCAGTTGAAAGACTTGTCGGATGGGAATCACGGCTTAAAGACTCGATTCGGAAGGATATGGGTCCCACATACCTGTGGAGTAAAGGCGCTTCTACTTGATGAAGCTCATAAATCCCGTTATTCAATTCATCCGGGTGCGACCAAGATGTACAATGATTTGAAACAAAATTATTGGTGGCCCGGAATGAAGAGGGATGTGGCGAAGTATGTGGAAAAATGCTTGACATGTTTACAAGTCAAGGCGGAGCATCAGAAACCCTATGGCAAACTCCAACCGTTAGAAATTCCGGTTTGGAAATGGGAACATATTACAATGGACCTGTTAACCAAGTTGCCTAAGACGAATCGTGGTTTTGATGCAATATGGGTAGTGGTGGATAGATTGACGAAAAGTGCTCACTTCATTCCGATTCGTGAGACTTATACGTCAGAAAAGATGTCAGAAGTCTATACCAATGAAATCATAGCACGTCATGGAGTGCCGGTGTCCATCGTGTCTGATAGGGATACCCGGTTTACTTCGAATTTCTGGCGTGATTTCCAAGAACAAATGGGGACCAAATTGTTCATTAGCACTGCGTACCATCCTCAAACAGATGGACAAAGTGAAAGAACGATACAAATATTGGGAGACATGCTACGGGCGTGTATAATCGACTTTGGAGGCAGTTGGGATGTTCACCTACCGTTAGTCGAGTTTTCGTATAACAACAGTTACCAATCTAGTATTAAAATGGCACCATACGAACTGTTTTACGGTAGGAAGTGTCGAACCCCGGTTTGTTGGGGTGAAGTGGGTCCACGTGAACTCGCCCACCAAGACATAGTACGAGCCACGAACGAAAAGATCGATAAAGTTCGGGCACACTTGAAAGCGGCTCAAGACAGGCAAAAGGCGTATGTTGATAAAAGGAAAAGGCCAATTGAATTTCAAGTCGGTGACATGGTCATGCTAAAAGTGTCCCCATGGAAAGGTGTTATTAGATTTAGAAAGAAGGGGAAGTTAAGCCCAAGGTTTATCGGGCCATTTAAAATTATCGGAAGAGTTGGCAAGGTAGCTTACCGTCTTGAACTACCGGAGGAGCTGAGTGGAATCCATGGCACGTTTCATGTATCGCAATTAAGAAAGTGCCTAGCAGACGAAACGACATATATCCATTACGACGATATCGAAGTGGATAATAGTCTAAATTATGTGGTGAGACCGGTTGAAATTTTAGACAGAAAGGTCAAACGTTTACGAAATAAACAAATTGACCAAGTCAAAGTCAAATGGGAGCATAAGAAAGGTTCGGACACTACATGGGAGTCCGAAGAGGAGATGCGACGTCTTCATCCTACACTATTTGGTACGTACCTTGGTTTCGGGGACGAAACCCTTTTTAAGAGGGGTGGACTTGTAACATCCCGAAAATATAAGACATTATATCGGAATTATAAAGCATAAATAAATGGGAGTTCACTAACTAAGAATTTTAACCTAGTTAGTTAACTAGTCTAGAAATAGCTTATAACTTGATTTAAAAGCTACCAAACTATATGTTGAACAAAGTTGAGGGACCATAGTTGTTTAATTTGAAACTAAATTAAGTGGAACTAAAAAAAAATAAACCAAACACCCCAAATTGAGGTGTTGGTCGACCAGAACATCTCAGGGGCGACACCCACTTCTCCAAAAAACCCTAAAATCTCATAATCTTACAAATTGAAGGGTTAATCCAAGTAGAAATCGAGAATTGAGCCTAGAATCGTAATCCTCATTGCAAGAGGATTCTAAGGTATGTGAAATTTGATGTAATCCATCAACTTGAAATTCTCATGATGTTGAAAATCTGAAATTAGATGCTTGCATGTGTGTTATTTGGTTAGATTAAAGTTGATTAGGTGTTTAGAAGTAAAACCTAGCTAACTATTTGAGAAATCATGACCAAATTCAGAAAGTTCCATGAACACCTTGAAGGTGGGTTGTGGGTTTTTACATGATGATGATGAACACTAGGGTTAAGAAGGATTATTCTAGTGTAATTTGATCTTAGAGAAAGTAATTTCAGAAAAATATGATGTTAATTGCTATATGAGGGCCTTATTGATGATTAAGCTAGCTAATTAGCAAGTTATAAACTTGAATGTGAAGATATAAAATTATGCCCTTAAAGTGTTTGATAAAATGCCTCAAAGAAGGCTTGAAATTTAATTGTTAAGTTAAAAACGCATAATAGTGATGTAAGGTAAAATGTGCGTTATGTATATGAAACAAAGAGTTCTAAACATAAAGTGATTGAACTCTATAGGAAAGGAAGCCGGGTCATCTAGCGGACAAACCGGTGGGGATGCACGTATGAAAGGCTTGCTTTAAAGGTATGTAACTTGTTCCGTTACATTTATTTTGTCGGATGAATTAAATATGTAATTGAAATTTTTGCATAAGAGTTGTTTAAAATAAGCCTTGAAGTCGTTATATTGATTGATTATTTAAGTTCGGATGGTACGCGTTGGTAGTCGTCATATAGGAGGATTTCCTTAGACGAGCCAAACGGGTCAATTAATCAAGTGAAACATGATATATATATATATATATATATATATATACTCCGGAATGTGGTGGATAGCGTTATGTTATAGGTTAATATTTATCACATTATTAGAAATACCAGGATTTGAATGTTATGGGTTGTTAGAGAAGCAAATTACAAGATTTGTTTGGATGAGCTGAACCAAACAAAAACTAAACATTGATTTCCAGGTCTTACCTTAAATTACGGTAATACCGTAATTTACGGTAAAGGTTATACTTGTTACGGTGTAAACCTTCTGATTTACGGTGGACAGACATCTTCAAGACTCACCGTAAATTACGGTGATACCGTAATTTACGGTGGATCCAGAATAGTTGTTTGACATTATAGTTCAAATGTGATGTACAACTTAGTGTTTATAATATACGATAACGATCAAAACTAACATTTTAATGGTTTTGATCATAGGTAAATTTGGTAGATCTTACAGATGACGATCAAGCAATCAGATGAAGAACCGAACACTCCGTTTTGAAGCTTCCGCAATGTTTAGATCTATGTAGTTTTTTTTTGTGTATGGGTTGTAAACACATGTTAAACAATTTTTGAAACGTTTTAACTTAGACATTAGTTGACTAAGGTCTTAGCTATTTATGATCTTTGTTAATGAAAGCCGTGTACTTAAACTATATTTTGTATAAATTTAAGGGTAAAAATCTAGGGTGTTACATTAATGCATTGTGTCTATTGCTCTGTATTGTTTAAGTTATTAATGCATTGTGTCTATTGCTCTGTATTATTTAAGTTTTTAATACATTGTGTCTATTTTATTTTCATTGTGCCTAACTAACTTTTTGGTTGATTTTGACATGTGTGTTATTGTCTGAAATTATGTCATATTTTGTCATAATGTGTTATTTTGTTTATTTTCATTGTGCCTAACTAACTTTTTAGTTGATTTTGACATGTGTGTTATTGTCTGAAATTATGTCATATTTTGTCATAATGTGTTATTTTTGTTTATTTGAATGCGTGTTATTCTGCTTTTGACATGTGTGTTATTGTCTGAAATTATGTCATATTTTGTCATAATGTGTTATTTTGTTTATTTGCAAGGTTTGTATGACATATATATGTTTTAATTTTACATTGTTTATTTTTTATTTGTGTAGATGCTATAGTTTACAAAGAACGTGGTGTACAGCGTGTATCACCACGTACCGGAAAAATATTTTACACTCCTGCTGTGAGCGAGTCACTTAAACCTTGTGTTGGTATGGTCTTTGACTCAATTGACCAAGCTTATGGTTTTTATGTCAAGTATGCTCATGCAAGTGGTTTCTCGGTTAGGAAGAACACTTCATACAACAATGCAAATGGTGTTCTTCAGTTGAAGTACTTTACATGTTCTAAAGAAGGTTTTAAAATTCCTAATAAGGGTAAAGGAAAGCGTCGGAAACCATCTAAGAGAATTGGATGTGAGGCTCATATTAAGTTACAGCTAACTGTTGATGGGAAGTTTGAAGTATATATTTTTCAAGAGGAACATAATCATAGTTTCGTGCATGAAGAAGACCTCCAGTTTTTGACATCCGTGAGAAGGGTTGATCATGTAAAAGAAAATGCCATTCAAGCGTTGTCTACGATAAATCTTGGGCCTGTAAGGGCATTTAATGTTTTGAAAAGTTTGTATGGTAGTTACGAGGAGGTAGGTGCTACAAGAACTGATTTTAAAAATTATAAGAGGGACTTAAATCAATACATTGGGGAGAATGATGCAGATATGGTTATTAAGCGTCTTGCAAAGAAAAAAGAGTATTGTCCAAATTTCTCATTTGAGTATGAAGTCAATCAAGATGGAACTTTAGGTGGTGTTTTCTGGGCGGATGAGATTTCAAAAATTAATTATATGGTTTTTGGTGATGTCGTTGGGTTTGATGCTACATATCGGTCAAACAAGTAAGAATTATGGATTGTATAGAACTTTTTGTTTATTATCGTTGTGTCATATTTAGTTACATTGTGTCATATATAAGTCCATAGTGTGTCATATTTAAGGACATTGTGTCAAATATAATAACATTGTGTCAAATTGTTAATTTTATTTTATCTTTTTTGTAGGTATGATATGGTATTTGTTCCTTTCACTGGTATAGATAACCACAATAGGAATGTAACGCTTGGTGCTGCGCTTCTTGGATCAGAAACTGCTGATTCATATAGGTGGTTGTTGAGGATGTATGTTAAGGCGTTTGGTGTTGCACCTAAAGTAGTTGTTACCGACCAAGATCCTACCATGAAAAGGGCTATTTTATATGTTTTACCAGATAGCCGTCACAGGTTATGTATGTGGCACATATGGGAGAAATTGACTCCTAAGGTATCATTTTAATTTTGTTTTTTTTTTAAGATTTTTATTGTTTATTGTCATTGTGTCTTTTATTATGTTATTGTGTCATTATTGTGTCTTTTATTCTGTTTCTTATTGTTATTGTTTCTTTTATTTTCTAGCTTGGACCAGTTTTGTGTAACACTACAGATTTTAAAAAAACATTGGCGAAGATTGTATGGTCAGATTCAATTTCACGTAATGAGTTCGAGGAGAAGTGGCATGCAATACTTTCTGAGTATGGTTTAAGTAATCATGAATGGTTGGGCAGTCTTTATAATATTAGACATGATTGGATTCCAGCATACTATTTAGAAGAAAATTTGTCAGGGCTTATGCGTACGACATCAAGATCAGAGAGCGAGAATCATTTCTTTAATCAATTTTGCAATCCACAGTCAACTTTGGTTGAGTTTTTTAGCCATTTTGAAACTGCAATTGAGGCTCAAAGGTACGAGCATAGAAAAAATGATCATGAGACAAGATACAATGAAGATGAACTTTGGTACCCTGATTTTGTACTTGAAGAACAAGCCTTAAAGTTGTTTACGCGGACAATATTTTTGGATCAACAATTGGAGATTGATGATGCCATTAAAAAATGTGCGTCTGTTTCTAGACAACAAGTAGATGGTTGTATGAAGTTTGAAATTGAGGATCTCTTACATCCACGCACTTCATATTTTGAGGTATAATTTTGTTCATGTATTTGTATAATATGTTGTGTATTTTTGCATTGTGTCTTTTTAATGATATTGTGTCATATTTAGTCATTGTGCCATATTTATTCATTGTGTCATATTAATTCATTGTGTCATATTTATTCATTGTGTCATATTAATTCATTGTGTCATATGGTTCTTAATGTATTGTGTAATCTATTGTGTTATATTTGATGACATTGTGTCATATTTATTCATTGTGTCTTATGGTTCTTAATGTATTTTGTAATCTATTGTGTCATATTTATTCATTATGTCATTTTTATTCATTGTGTCTTATTGTTTTTTATTTTTTATGTGTAGGTTATGTTTCGAAATGAAGATCAAACAATATCTTGTAGTTGTAGAAGGTTTGAACAATGGGGATTACTATGCCGGCATATTTTTTATGTTCTTAGGCTTTGTTACGTAACTGAGTTCCCAAAGAAGTATGTGGCAAAGCGTTGGAGGAGAGAAGCCGTTCCAAATAGTTCACTTCGACCTATAAGGTATGATGATATCGAAAACAATGGTGATGATATTCAAGAAATACTTCGTGAAATAAGGTTTGCAAATGAATATGCAATAAATCGATTGGTTCAAGACAAAGAGCAGTTGTGTCTTTACAGAGATTATCTAAAAGCTTACATGTCTAAGGCTGATGATGTTCAAGTTGTTGCTCTGGCTCCTAGTAGGAGAGATAGATTTGCAGAAATGACTGGGACTAGTGAACCATGTGATTTTATAGTTAGAAATCCAATTAAAACAAGAACAAAAGGGACTCATAAGCGTTTGAAGTCAGCTCGTGAGATTGCAATTGCTCGAGCTGGGAAGAAACAAAAAGAATGCAGTTTTTGCAAAGGTACTGGTCATAATGTACGCACATGCAGTTTACGCATACAAAGTACTAAGGAGAAAGAAGCGACAAGCAGTTCAGGAGTTACCAATATGCAAGAATAGAGTGTCTATTATTTCTTAATTGTGTTGGGGTCATACATTGTTTATTTTAGATATACATTGCGTTTTTTTAGCTATTTCAATCTATTTGTGTTATACATTGCGTATTTTTAGCTGATACAATCCATTGTGTCATAATATCATTCCATTGTGTCATATGTCATTACTTTTTCGTTGTGTCATATATCATTTCATTGTGTCATATATCATTACTTTGTGTGATATATCATTCGGTTGTGTCATATATCATTCTGTTGTGTCATTTATATTCCATTGTGTCATATATCATTACTTTGTGTGATATATCAATCCGTTGTGTCATATATCATTTCATTGTGTCATATTGTGTGATATATTATTCCATTGTTTCATAATATCATTCCATTGTGTCATATTGTGTGATATATCATTCCATTGTGTCATATATCATTCCGTTGTGTCATATATCAATCATTCCATTGTTTCATAATATCATTCCATTGTGTCATAATATCATTCCATTGTGTCATATATCATTCGGTTGTTTCATAATATCATTCCATTGTGTCATATATCATTCCATTATGTCATATATCATTACTTTGTGTGATATATCATTCCGTTGTGTCTTATATCATTTCATTGTGTCATATTGTGTGATATATCATTCCATTGTTTCATAATATCATTCCATTGTGTCATATATCATTCCGTTGTGTCATATCTCATTTCATTGTGCCATATATCATTTCATTGTGTTATATTTTCCTGTACAAAAACATTGTGTCATATTTTCCTGTACAAAAACATTGTGTCATATTTTCCTGAAAACATAAACCTCCTTAAAAACATTAATATCCACGAAGTTTCTATACATAAGTCCAAAATGAAAAAAAACATCAACTTAATCGACTTAATTGAAACAAAACATCAAGTTTTCTATACATCAAGTCCAAAATGAAAAAAACATCAACTTAATCGACTTCTTTAAGCATCCTTGACAAGATTCTTTTAAATCCACCTCGTCTAAGCTTTTGTTTTTCTTTAGCTGGTAGCTCTTGAAATTTTGACACCAAGAAAACAACATATGGTCTATTCTCGTTAACATCATGTAACAAGATCTTGGTTGTGTACTTTCGGCGCAAGTCTTCAATTTGTTTCTTTTGTAATCCAGATTCCTCTTTTGCGAAACCACAATGATAATTATTTGCATCTTCACCCATGTATGTTTCCATGTGGCGCATAAGAAAAATTCCACAATCAACACCATTAAAATTGGTTCTCCATGGCATTTTAAGACGATTTATTGATGTAGCCTTCATGTTTGCTGCTTTTGGATGTGAGATACGTTCAAGATAACCTTCGAAAGCTTGTTTCTTAAAAAATAAAATGCAATTGTGTTATTTCTACAGCATGCATTGTGTTATATTTAAAATACAAGATTTCGAACACTTACTGTTTTTTGTGTCCGACCATTGTAGGGATCATGATCACCCTTTTCCTCATCTTCAAGTGGTGCAATGTTGTCAAGCAATGTAGTCTTTGTGCGTTTGAGGTCGAAACACATGAGATAAAAGTGTTTTTTCTCATGATGAAAGATAGGCACAAAGACAATGTCAAAGTCTTTGATAGTTTTTATCTTTTCTTTTTTCAAAAACTCATTCATCTTATTGGTGAACTCATCAAGGATCACATCCTCTTCTCTTTCATATGTGTCCTTTTCCTGAAATGAAACAAATGCATTGTGTCATATTTCAAACCATTGTGTCATATTTAAAACCATTGTGTCATAATCCCTGTATTCCTATAATATTATCCACCACTCTATTCCTATTGTGTCAAATTCCAAACCATTATGTCTTATTTCAAACCATTGTGTCATAATCCCTGTATTCCTAATATCCACTACTCTGTTCCTATTGTGTCATAATCCCTGTATTCCTAATATCCACTACTCTATTCCTATTGTGTCATATTTCAAACCATTGTGTCATATTTCAAACCATTGTGTCATATTTCAAACCATTGTGTTATAATCCCTGCATTCCTGTTATATTATCCACTTCTCTATTCCTATTGTCTCATAATCAACTTATCTAATTAATTTTATATAACACAATAAAATCATTAAACTTACAATCATAAGAGGATAGCAAAAGAGTCAGTAATCAGTTCCCTTCTTCCTTTTCGTTTCTGATATGTTTAAAATATGACTCCATGCATTGATAAGATTAACATGTAGTTCAACTTCAGGGCACAAGCTTTCAAAAATAACTCTCGGCACAGAGACAACATCTTTAACATAAAATAGAACATCCCTGCAAAAAAAAAAAATAGAAGTATTTTCGTTGTAATAATGAGTAATACAATAGTGACGGTGTTTTACCAAAGGTCTTCTTCTTTCCCACAAAAAATATAATTAGAAACAGCGATTTCAGCTTTTGTCTGTTTTTCTGCCATTATAACCGCCCTTTGAATATAAGGAGAACACAATGCTTCTGCCGGATTAACATCTCTTTCAGGATTTTTTCTGATGTTTTGTTGCGGTTTTACACTTGTAATTGGTTCGACAAAATGCACAATGTTTTTAGCTGGGGTTATGTAACCCTGTTCTTCTATTGGTAGCATATTTATATCCGCTACAACTTGCATAATATCTTCTGTTGCCTTCATTGTGTCTTGCTTGTCATTTTTAACCACATCCGCTTTTTTCACAGTTTCATCCACTTGTTTCACAGTTTCTTCCGTAGGTGTTGGTGGTGTTGGTTGAGAAATGTTTAACTCAAAGCTTGGCGGTTCAAAATCGGAATAAGAGATTTTTTTTGTGTATTTGGTTTCGTTGTTTTGTTGATGGCCTCTTTTTCTGCTTGACTCCATTCCAACATTTCAGATCCACTCACATGATATGGTGTCAAGACAATAGCAAATTTATTAGAATTCTCCTCATTCTTTTGATTGTTTTCTTCTATACCTTGATGTACAAAATTAGACACAACGAACTAAAATTAGACACAACGAACTTATAAGATTAGACACAATGAACTATTAGACACAACGAACTTATAAGATTAGAAACAATGATTGTTTTCTTCTATACCTTGATGTACAAAATTAGACACAACGAACTTCTAAGATTAGACACAATGAACTATTAGACACAACTAACTTATAAGATTAGACACAATGATTGTTTTCTTCTATACCTTGATGTACAAAATTAGACACAACGAACTTATAAGATTAGACACAATGAACTATTAGACACAACGAACTTATAAGATTAGACACAATGAACTATTAGACACAACTAACTTATAAGATTAGACACAATGAACTATTAGACACAACGAACTTATAAGATTAGACACAATGTGTATGACACAATTCCATAATAGTTACCTTCAGTATGGGCTTTATCTTCACTTGTTTTTTTGTTTTGATCTTCTTCAACATGAGCAACATCAACATTTTCACTTGTTTTTATGTTTTGTTCTACCTCAAAATCAGCAGCTTGCTTTTCAACAGCCATGACTTCATCTACAACAACAACCGTTTCTTTCACTTTTTCACTGATTTCATCTCGTAGACTTGGAACTTTTAAGTTTTTGATTGTCTTTTCCTTTTTCGTTGTTGGAACTTTTTTGCTTTCGGTTGTGTTTTTCTTCTTCATTGTCGATTTTTTATTATCTTTTTGTTTTTTTGTTTGGGTCCAAAGAACAACATCACCAACCCTCTTGTTTCCCACCCATGATTCTAGCGTGTGATATTTACACAACAAATGTGCAAATTTTCTTCTTTTGGCATACATTAGTTCACTATCCTTGAAATCTTTTCTAGACTTTTCTAGTAAGGATTCGATCTTCTTTGCATGTGCCTCAAATACCATAAGCTCTTTGTCGATCAATTCAGCCCTCATCTGTTAAACAAAAATACATTCAAGAATTTTGTGAACAATTTTGTGATATATCTATATAAAGCATACATATAATCATGGTTAACTTTCATACCTCTTCCGTTTCAACCTCAACTGTTTCATTTCCAACCTCAACTGTTTCATTTTCAACATCAAGTGGTTCTGTTTCAACAACCACAATAAAACACAAATAATATTAAACACATTTCAACTTAGACAAACGAGAAGATATTAGACACAATGACAACAGACATTAGACACAATGTACCTTGATTAGACATTAGACTTTTCTGGTATGCAACATAAGAATTTAAAGTTACCTCTCAGATCACCAGCGGTTTCAGATTGACTGGATAAAGCATTTCGTCCCAAATTAGGGACATCATGAACTGGACCAGAAACTTTCATTTTTTTCACCTTCTTTCTACCTATAACCAGACAACCACTTCAGAAACCATACTCATATTACCAAATCTAAAAAAGATCGCTATTTACTAATCAATTCCAGCACAATACATATTCAGAATTACAAAATGTATACTTATAAAAATTAGACACAATGATAACAGACATTAGACACAATGAACCTTCATTATCAGCTTCTTGTGCTTTCAGTGGAATAACTTTTCGCTTCTTGATAACTACTTTCAAAGAACCTTTCGACACAATAAAACAAAATAATATTAGACATAATGATATTAATTAAAATGTTAACAGACATTAGACACAATGTACCTTCATTATCAGCTTCTTTTGGTTTCGGTGGTACTACCTTTTGCTTCAAGGACTCTTTCGATTGTTCAACCGTCTTGCTTTTTTCCGAAGCTAAATAATTCATTTCAAACTCGGAAAGCATTGTGTAATCAATTTTGGCAAGAACGTCCGATGTTATTATCCATTTGTCCTTTTTAACGAGTCTTTGCTTTTCAAACATATAAAACATCTGTTTATGGATTCAAATATGACACAATACATTAAGAACCATAAAATACAACATATAAACAAAGACACAATGAAATGCTATATGACACAATCTCATCAAATATAACACAATAGAATGACATTTTGTAATATATATGAAATAGTTAAAAAAAAATTACCGAAAGCAATAGCATAGGACCATTGAACAAATCTGCTTCCACTTTCCACATAAGACGAGTTCTTTTCAAACAATCAACGATGTAGTCACACCAGTTTAGTTCTTTTACATCAATATCTCCGTCTAGTGATAACAAAAACCTTTGGTTTACTGTGTTACTCAACATCATCTCACCCATTACTGAAAAAAACATCACCAAAAAATTCAATTGGAAGATCCTTCCACAATCTTTTCTTTTTTCAGATGGTCACTGAATAACTTCATTGTTATCTTCGCGGGAATCGGTTCACCAAACTGACTACGCCATTCATTTACAACTTCATTTTTTGAGTTTGGTCTAAACTTGGTTACAACAAACTTTCCACCATTTGGAATCCCAAAAATATCATTGATCAAAGAACTAGAAACAGTAATTTCATGAGTTCCATCAAATATTTTTTGTGTGTTGGGATCATAGTTTTGAATCAGCCAATATGCAAAACCAGTTGGGATTGTGTGTATATTTATAAACAATATGTCGCCAAACCCCATTTCTTTAACGACCTTCTTCTGAGCTGGAGTTAAGCCTTCAAGAAATTCAGTAAGGTTTCCAGGCGAACACCTCAAGTTCGCCTTTTGATTTGTGAATGGATGATATTTTTTAGATGATTTTTGATTTTTCTTTTTCGGTATCTTTGTTGCAATCGGTTCAACCTCTTTGGTTTGCTTCTGTTTTTTTTTGTTGTCTTCATCTGACAGTTTTTGATTTGCAAATACGTTAATAGTTTTGATCGCATCACCTATAACACCATTATTACACAATAACAAAAATACATTATGTTTAAACCAATTTTTATGTTAAACATGACACAAGTACAACAGTCCGAAATCAATTTAAATAACACAATGAAACGACAATATTAGACACAATCAAACCCTAGGCTAGCACATAACACAATCAAAATCGACAATAACACAATGAAACGACAATATTAGACACAATCAAACCCTAGGCCAGCACATAACACAATCAAAATCGACAATAACACAATGAAACGACAATATTAGACACAATCAAACCCTAGGCCAGCACATAACACAATCAAAATCGACAATAACACAATGAAACGACAATATTAGACACAATCAAACCCTAGGCCAGCACATAACACAATCAAAATCGACAATAACACAATGAAACGACAATATTAGACACAATCAAACCCTAGGTCAGCACATAACACAATCAAAATCGACAATAACACAATGAAACAACAATATTAGACACAATCAAACCCTAGGTCAGCACATAACACAATCAAAATCGATAATAAAAGGTCATAAACTTTCATATAACAAAATCACTGAAGTAAAATAAACACAATCATGTAAAAACCCTAAAAATTAAATAATGTACCGGCTTTGGGAGTCCTTTTCGCTTTTTTCTTCTTTTTCGGTTTCAAAACTTGTTCTTCCACTTCAGAAATACGCAATGTCGATTCGGAAGAAACTGGATCTGCAGATAACCTTTTAATCGGTGAACGACGAGGTAAAATCGGAGTTTCGTGATGCTTAATCGGTGTATTTTGAGGCAGTTGGGGTGAAGAATCCATGAGAAATCGGTCGAGTGTAAGAATCGCTTGGAAGAAGAATCGTTGATTGCAGAACCGTGTGGAAGAAGAATCGTTGAAGAAGGGGCTGGAATCGTCGAAGAAGGCCTGGAATCGTCGAAGAAGGTATGAAGCGTAGTGAGGAAGGAGTTTGAACAGTTAGATGAAAGTCATTTAGGACGATCCTACCCTTACCACCCTTTTTAATTACATTGTTGCCACCGTTTTATTTAGAGCCCTTGATGAGTTTATGATCTGATCCAAGGGCCAGAAATCCTTCTTACACTTTGTATTTTAAGGGCCCTTTGTATTATAACCTAACCCTTACACATGTGACCCTCTCTTCTCAAAAGTCTCAAAACCCAAAAGAGACGTAACTTTCAAGCGCTCTCTCTCTCTTTATCCCAACACAAACCGACAAACATCGGGTGGCTCCGGTTACGACAATGGAGAGGACAGAAAGCGATATGTAGTTGGTGATTGTTTCTTGAGCCGGCAACCTCTAATTTGACGGCTCCTCTAGTCCGGCAATGGTTTTCGGCAAACAGATCGGCCCCATCTAGCGGCAGTGATGGTGCTAGAGGCTGCAACCGCTATTCCGTCTAGTATTCCAGTCATAGGAGGTTTCCGGCGAACAAATCGACCGCATATAGCGGTGGGGAAGAAGGATGGTCGCGGCCGACGGTAAATCGTTAAGCGGCTAGAGCAAGTGAATGGTTATTGCATGTCCTCTGTAGTCACTCTCTTTTTGTCAACCTAGACGTTTGTATCCGTTAAACCCTAGATCCGGCCGGCGAAGCAAGTTTTCCGGCAAACTTCCGGCAAGACGATCTAACCTTTCGTGTCTTATTTTTTGTGTGAATCGGCATCGTTGAAGTACGATTCAACAGCATGTAGCTCGTTTCATGCAATTACATTTTCCGAAACCGACGTTAACGGGTGAACAAATGGCCTTTCCGGTGACATGGTTGATTGGCGCTGAGGGTCGGAACCGTTGAGCCTGCGGCAGTGTTGGTGACGGATATTGGTTACGGAAATAAGTACCAACAATCAGCGGCAAAACTGTAATTTCCTTTGCCGCCCTCGCCGCCCAATGACCGGGTGCTAGGCAGTTGCCTGGCACTATTCCCGGCCATGGGTTTTGTATATGTAGTTAATGTATGTTTATGTAGTTTTTAATGGTTATATATATATATATATATATATATATATATTAAAAAAAATTGATGTGGCTTGGCCACGCCAGCCTAGCCACGCCCACCATACCCCTGCAACTTGGGTTTGTGTATTGAGTGCCCCATTAATCCACGTGTCAACCCATGCCCCAAACCCTCCCCCTACCATACCCCACGGTCTAAATTAAAATTTTAATTTAATTTGAGAATTTCCATATCTTATAATAAAAAAATCGAGAATTTCCATTTCTTTTAATAAAAATGTTGATTTGATGGATAAAAGCCTATTGAAGGTTTATTTGGATTCGATTTAAATTTTATTTGTGATAATTTAAAAGGTAAAAGGTAGAAATAGTAATGAAAATAATTGACCAAACTTTAAGATTTTTTATATATTTTTTTAATATTATGTGAAAATATAATTACTCTCGTTTTCTTTTTATTCAAGATAATAATCCTTTTAACACAAAAGATTCTATCTTTTTATATTACACAAGCTTAAAACCCCGTGTATTACACGGGTTGAATAAATATAATTTTATATATTAAATAATAAAAAGTTATATCTCTATGAACCTCGTATATTGTACGGGCTAAATAAATGTAATTTTATATATCAAATAATAAAAATAGTTATATCTTTAAAAACCATGTGTATTACACAGATTAAATAAACGTAATTTTGTATACTAAATACTAAAAACGTCGTATCTTTAAAAAACCCGTGTATAATCGGGTTGAACAAATCTACCAAATAATAAAAATATTACATCCTTAAAAACCCCATATGTTACACGTGTTGAACGGATCTAAAAAAGAGTTATATCTTTAAAAACCATGTGTATTACACATATTAAATAAATGTAATTTTGTATATTAAATACTAAAAACGTCGTATCTTTAAAAAACCCGTGTACAGTCGAGTTGAAAAATCTACCAAATAATAAAAAAAAATTGTATCCTTAAAAACCCCATGTATTACACGTGTTGAATAAACTAATTTTACATATCAAATGATAAAAATTATATCTTTAAAAACTTCGTGTATTACACGTGTTATATAAATGTCACTTTGTATAGTAAATAATAAAAAAAAGTTATATTTTTAAAAACCCCGCGTTTTACATGAGTTGAATAAATATAATTTTGTATACCAATTAATAAAAAAAATTATATTTTTAATAAATTAGGGTAACATTTAATATTAATTTATAATTTATATATTTAATATAAGATAAGTAGGAAAGAGAGGTATTTGTTTTAAAAATATATTAAATTAACAATTTAGATTTGAGGATAATATTTTATTAAAGTATAATGATAAGATTTAATATTAATTTATTATTTATTTATTTAGTTAATATAAGATAAGTATAGATTTGAGAATACCTTCTATGAATGACACGTGTTCAAAACTTAGTTTCTTTTATTATAGTAGATAGTTGAAAAATCTACCAAATAATAAAAAAAATTGTATCCTAAAAAACCTCGTGTATTACACGTGTTGAATAAATCTAATTTTACATAGCAAATGATAAAAAGTGATATCTTTAAAAAATTCATGTATTACACGTGTTATATAAATGTAACTTTGTATAGTAAATAATAAAAAAATTATATTTTTAAAAACCCCGCGTTTTACACGAGTTGAATAAATATAATTTTGTATACCAATTAATAAAAAAATTATATTTTTAATAAATTAGGGTAACATTTAATATTAATTTATTATTTATATATTTAATATAAGATAATTAGGAAAGAGAGGTATTTGTTTTAAAAATATATTAAATTAACAATTTAGATTTGAGGATAATATTTTATTAAAGTATGATAAGATTTAATATTAATTTATTATTTATTTATCTATACTTTCTATAAAAGAAGAAACTTCAATGACATAAGAAAAGCTGATGTGTCAGCCAGAGAGGCTGTCCAACAATGTTTTTCTTATGTCATCAATGATGAGGTGGCAGCCATGGAGGGAGAATAGTGACATCATAATTCAAACCACTGCCCCACTTTAAAATTTCAAAGGTGGCCCACATTCACCTTTTCAAAGGTCTACCCACATACAAATGGGCAAACCTCTGCCCTTATTCATAATTTAAAGCACTGATGGGCAAACCTCTGTAATTAAAACCACTGCCCATTCAAAATTTTGGCTACAGGTTCAAAATTCAAACCGTATACATATGTAAACTGAGTTCACTAATCAAAAATTCAAAGTCTGAGCTTCACTTTCAGAATTCAATCCATTTCTCTCTCAACTCTCTCTCTCTAAAATTCAAAATCTGAGCTCCAATTAACTTAAATTACGAAACCCTACCCGTTTACAAAAATTAGATCCCTCAACTCCAATCTTCCAACTTCCATATATTCCATCACAAACCCTAATGTTTCCTCAGCTATGGATTTTTTGTTTATTATGATTATAAATCTGCTCACCGGATCTGCAATTCATAAGTTTCTCCTGCATATCACATACGAGAGAGAATCAGTTTAGGGGTTTTCTCATCTTCAAATCCACAACGAGCATTTGAACTGGGTTAGGGTTTTCTTGGTAAGTTAAGTTTTTATGTAATAAAATATGAAGCTTTCAACATCAGGGTCTGGTCAGCAGCTTCAAGAAGGTATGTTTTTTACTTTAAGTTGATTATCGTATGTTGTTTATGAGATATTGTTCTTAATTGATTGTTGTAATCTGTCAAAACTCTTGATACCGTATTAATTAATTAATTCATGTTTCCATCTGTAGGTCGATCTGACTGGAGGTAAGTTGTTTAAATGCTCTGTTGCTTAAGATTTCAGACACGATCTAAGGTTGTTTAAATGCTCTATTGGTTATGCTCTAGAGGTAAGTTGTTTAAATGCTCTGTTGGTTATGACTGGATGTAAAGATATATGATTAGTTTGTTTAAGTAAGTAATGATTGATTTGATTTGTTCAGATGAGCTTTCAACATATGAAGCTTTCATTTAGTTTCTTTAATGTAAAAGATAATTACAAACAAACATATATTTTAGTTATTTTGTTCATACTAGGATTAGGTTGTAGTCTTTACGCTTCTATCATTTGTGCAGACGAAAGTTCTGGCTTGGATGCACTGCAAACGTTGGCTGACTTGCCCATCAAATCTGGCACGCAAGAAGATCCGAGAGTATGATTCCAAGAGATTGGTGAAGGAGCATTTCAAGAGTATTTCTGGTTCTGAATAACCCATCAAATCTGCACAGGTAAACAATGATTTCAACATTTTTATTTACCTTTTTTATTTAAAGCTTCTATTTGGTGCCCTAGATGGTTTCAATGGTTTTCAAGAAGGTGATGAAGCTAAATCTTTGATCAAATCAGAAGAAGAAGAAGAAGAAGAAGACCGACCATATAGCTTTAATCTATACAAATCAGATAAGAACTTGCAAATCAGCGGAAGAGCATTCTAACCGGCCAACCATAGCAGGTATCACCTCCAAACTCACCACTCATCGTATTTTCTTTGCCCTATTGTCCATTGTCCTCATTGTTGTTATTTTCAGGTTGTTGCGCAAACAAAAGTTGCTTTGACGGTAGTTACACAAACAAAGTATGACCCGTTATATTCATTTTTCGTTTGAAATTATTGACATTCTATATTTTCATGATTCTGCTTGTAATTGATTATTCTGTATTGCAATTTTAGCTTTATATTCTATATTTTTACTATTTATATGACTAATATTAATTTATTTGTTTTTCATTAACTGACACAAACACACACTCCGACTACCCCAACAAAGGTCAAAATAAGCTTTGAGGATCGAGGTGTCAGCAGGTGAGGAAGATGGGCAAATGTTTTATGAAATGAACATATGAGTGTAGTGTTAGGTTTTTATATGTCAAACCTGAAAGAATTGTTTCTTGAAACATGTATTGGCTAACAGGTTTGAGGACGTGCAAAATGTTTTGATTGATTTTGACGTCACTTGTGATTTCTCTTTTGAAATAAATAAAGATATGGGAAGAGAAAGAGAGGGAATATTGCTATTCTTCTGTTGGCTGTTCGGTTTTACTGCAGAGTAATAATTTGAGGGTAGAGAAAATAGTGGGCGAAGAGCAATGCCGCAATTGTAACTTTGATTGCAATACGAAAGAAGACGTAATCCACTGGTTATCGGAAAGCTGGCTGGCACCATTTTATGATTCTAAACCGAACTCTCTGTGGTTAGAAAAAAGAATATTAATAAAATTGTGCGTTCATCTTTAAAATATAGCTAGCAAACATAATTTCATTTGACATCTGTTAGCAATTGATGTGAAGAAAGCATGCACAGAACTACAGATATAAGGAGATGAGTATTAGCCTAATAGGCAAAATGGGCATTTTAGACAATGGGCCATAACCAGCGTTTTGATACAGGTTAGGTTGGGTTTTGCTGCAGAGTGATAATTTGAGGGTAAAGAAAGTAGTGGGCGAAGAGCAATGCCGCAATTGTAACTTTGATTGCAATACGAAAGCAGACGTAATCCACTGGTATTGGAAAGCCGGCTGACACCATTTTATGCTTCTAAAATGAACTCTCTGTGATTACAAAAAGAATATTAATAAAAATGCCGCAATTTTAAAAATTTGGATTAAAATAAAAAATATATATATTTTTGACCTATCCATCCATCCCATACTAGATATATGTCTGAATTCATTTTGATATGTTCTTATGCCAAGTTTAGTTTTCAACTTCTAACACTTTTTTTTTGCGAGCAGTCTGGATGCAGGAACGTCGGCAGATGTTAATGTTGTTGACGGACCTGGACCTGATGATGATGAAGATACAAGGAAACGCCAACGGGAGGATTACCAAGAGTTGCCCGCTCCCAAGCGCTTATCAACTGATGAGTTTAATGTAGGTTTTCCTACTAAGGATACTAATGTCAATGATCAAGCAGGGACATCAGGGAACATACATACCCATGAAGGAGATTTTGAGAAGAGCTATTGTTCTTTTAGGGTAACCTAAATATGATTTTACAATCTGACACAACTGCTTTTTCGTCAAATTATGCACTCTTCGGTTAAAAAAGTGTTTTGAAACCACTTCTGAAACCACTGTTGGGTCAACAGATGGATGAAAACAGATGTTTGAAACCACTGTTGGGTTAAAACAGTGGTTGAAACCACTGTTGGGTTAAAAAAATGTTTTGTATAGAAAACAGTGGTTGAAATAACTGTTGGGTTAAAACGGTGGCTTGAAACCACTATTTGGTTAAAACAGTGGTTTGTAGAGAAAACATATGTTTGAAACCACTGTTGGGTCAAAACAGTGGTTTGAAACCATACAATTTGTTCAATAAATTGAAAAGAAAACAGTCAACAGGATAAAGCAAAAACATAACTGTTCTGGCCGGCAACGATGGCTTTCGTGTCCTTCCATTGTTACCCGTCGTTGATGGCTTTCTTGGTTTGAATTTAAGATGGAGTCGCCGTTTCTTGCATCCGTTCCGGCCGGCAATGATGGCTTTTCTGATGTAACACCCCGAAAACGAGTTTGGAAATCAAACCACGTTAATACTAAAAGACGGGTAAAGTACCGTTAGTGGTGAAAATTTACCCGGTAAATATTAGGATTTAAGTAAATAAACCTAATAGTAATTAAAAGGAGAATAAATGCTTTGAGAAAAGTAAGTTTATAAGAAGCCCGAGTTAACGGGACTTAAAATAAAACGGGTTATAACTCTCGGAACCCACTAAGTAACTAGGAATATCAACCTAGTTCATTATGTGCTTTGAAAACAATAAATAAAACTTGGTTTATAATCCTTTTGATAACTCTAAAAACTTGAGGGACTAAAAGGGTTAAATGAGAAAATAGTTTTAATTTAATAAAAATCAAAACACCAAAACACACACTCATGTGTGTGTTCTGGTCGTGATTTACACAGGAGCCACAAAGGATTCTTGATCAAAACCCTAAATCACAAGAAATTCAGCCAAATCAAGGGAAATCAAGCTAGGAAATTGGGGCTTTTAATAAATTAGTTATCACCAAGCCTAGGGGATCACAAGGTATGTCAAAATTCGTTGTTTGATTCTATTCAAAATTCTGGATGAACAATTATAATCCGAAATTAGTATTGCATGAATGTTGTATGGATGATATTGAAGTGAAATAGTGTTTAGGAGTAAACCCTAGACAAGTATATATTGAAATCATGCCTAGCTCAAGTAAATTCAAATTTTGTTGATGCTAAATTCATGTATGAGATGTTTTTAGGGTTTTGATTGCTAAAAATTAGTGTTATGATGTCAAGAACATGCTTAAATTGAAAGCTGAATTCAAACAACTCCTGATCAGAATTTACAGCCGACTTGTATTGGCTGTAACCTGAACAAAACCTGAAAAAAACATGTGTTTTCTTGAGTCTAAAATGTAATTCCAGGAAATATCTTTAAAACTCCACTGGAATCGCATTTTTTCGACGAAAATTGAGCGTTTTATGAATTTTTCCGTATCAAAGGTTAAAGCTGCGTTTTCTGGCAGAATTTGCAGCCCATTACGAATGTCATAACTCAATTTAGGAATTTAGTTATGATCTCAAATTTTTACTGTAGATAGCTTTAAGCGATTAAAAGAATCGCCAATTGGAATTTCGTCAATCGGATAAACGAGGAATTTTTAATGAATTTTTCCGTAAGCTGCAGTCAGAAGTGACGAATCTGATTGCAGCTTAGTAAATGAATTTTTACGAATTTTTGGTAAAGAGTTAAATCTTGAAATTTTAACACAAGGCCTAACCCTCCGAGAGGTACGCCACATAAAAAATCATAATTTTTGAAGACTTGTAAACAGGTTAAACAAGTCACCAAAAACAGCCCATTTTTCAGTGATATGAAATGCCTGAATGAAATCGCGGTCTACTTGGTTGTGTGTAAAATTTGATTTCATTAAGAGTTCGGATGAAATATGCCTAATTGAGTTCAATGAACCAAATGTGCATTTGAATATGTTGATAAGTTAATTAACTTTTAAAAAGTCAAACCGACCAATGATTAGATCGAATGATAATTTTGATATGGTCGAATGATAAATTCGACATAAAACCCGTAGGATGGAATAGTCGTAAACGATTATGACTAATCTAACCGTCTTACGAATTGTGATGATGATAGTTTGACTCTAGACAAGCTAGATGAAGACTTGGGAAAGAAGCGGGTCAAACGGATCGAGTACGCGGAAAAATGACATAACCGGATGCAAGGTAAGTGAAACTTACACCTTTTAGTAAAATAAGTGTTCATCCTATAAGTTTCAAATACAATAAGGATAATATTCAAGATATGGTTCACGGCGCGAAATAATACGGGTCAGAACTAATATAAATGATAAAAACCATGTTTAATGGTAAAAGAGATAGAACGATAAATTAGCCATGAAAAGCTAATTATAAAAATGGGTTTTTGAATGGTTACTATAAGTAAGCCTAATGAATAAAAAGAGTAAAACGGGTCAAATGGTAATGTGGATACCATTTGACAAATATCGACTAATAAGCACTTGTCGAGTTTTATGCTTACAGGATAAAGCGGCTTATGAATTAGCGTTGCTATGAATTAGCAAATTTTCGAGACAAGGTATTAAAACGGGTCAATGTATTGATCCGAGCCAGGTACGTATAATTATGTTGTAGTTAAAAGTGCTAATTTGGTCAATAATTGGTGAGAGTCTTTCGTCGTAAAATAAGAGACTAGAATTGACCAAAAAGCCCTTAACGGGCGAACAGGGTAAACGACCGTTAGAGTTTGTTTAGAAACTTGTTTATTGATTTTGAAACCCTTAGATACATATAAAAAGTATAGGCAAAAACGTTTGCGGGTCAAAATAGACTAAGAAGTAAATTGTGGTTAAATGCTTAGATAGATACAAATGAATCGGTGAATGTAAACGCCTACGTAAACTCTAGGATGGGAGCGAAAACGTTAAGGTTTGACAAGCCCGGGATGGGTAAAATGATAAGAATTAACTATTTTCTTTTTAGAGCATGTAGTGAAATAATAATGTCAAACGAGTTGAATAATCACCTAAAGGATTTATGAGCCAACATTGGATAAATCAGATTTTTATGCAAACTAAGGAGATAAACGGGTCCGTAATTTAATTACCGACGCGTAGGAAAAAGAATCGTGTAAAACGGACATATAGATTAAAAGTTATGGCCATTTGAAGTTTAATTTTTGTTAAAAACTTGAGCTGGGCAGAAAATGCAGGTCCAGAAACGGACCTGCTGGAAATTAGTTTCCCCCGCGCCACACGACGGGATCCGGTAATTGGGGCGCGACACGCGACGATTGTTGCGACACGCGACAGAACAAGGGACTCCTCCCGCGTGTCGCGGGAGGCACGATTTGGAAAAATTTATTTTATTTTCATTTGTTGATAAAAAGACTTGATAAAACTAGTTATATTAGTATCAAAACTAACATTGGTGTTGGTTTTCATTACAGGTAAACTTTAGTAAGCTTACGGATGAAGATCAAGCTCGTTGAAGGACCGAACACAATCAAGATACAAGCTTCCGCACGGCGTTTCGTTGTCATTTTAAACGACGAACTTATTTATATTATGTTGTAAACTTTTAAGTTGCAAAACATTTAAACTACTCGTATTTTCTACGGATCCTTAATCGTAATTACATGTTTATTTCCGTTATATATACGAAATCCTTTAAAATAATAACAAGGGTGTTACAAGTTGGTAATCAGAGCTCACGGTTAAAGAGTAGAGTGTGTTCGGTTCGAGGCTTGATCGCAAATCCGGTAAGTACATGTATATTAATGGTTTAGCATGTTAAAGTGTTGTAAACAACACATAGGGTTATCGCGTAATACACGCTACCCCAATTAAAATGATTGATACAGTTAACGATATTACGTGCATTGACATGTAGAGTAAAAAGCCTTGTATTACAATACGGGCGTTTATTAATGTAGAAATTACTAACTTTTGTAAATTTTTAGTTGAAGGACGCTCGCATCTGAAGATGACGAGAGTTGAACGAATTGTGGATATGACGGTGGAATGGTCCGAGGTATGACAAGCTGAGTATACTCACCAAGGACCTAAATCGCGTAACGATCGCGAACAAGGTGAATGGCAAGGAAAGTCCGTCGGGGCAAGCGTTATCAGGTGCATGTTTTAAATTTAATCGCACAAATAACAATATGCAGCAAACATGTAGAGAATGATTGTTGCATATGTAAATTAGAAACTTGGAAAACCTGAATAGAATACCTACCCAGGATATTATTTCCAAGAACACTAAATAGAGGCGTTACTTACATAGGGCGTGATTTAGTGAAAATGAACCTATGTACTTTTGTCCTCTTGTCGAACGATTCTGAAGCGAATAGGATTTACTTGGTATGTAAAATTTCTAAAAACCACCCGTGTTTGTGACTACTGTCAAGACATATGTTCAATTTTAAAAACTATAAGATATGGTATGCATGGTTTTCTAAAAGCGACCCGTGTTTGCACGCAGGTCTTACCGCTAGTTTAGTTAATATAAGATAAGTATAGATTTGAGGATACATTCTATGAATGACACGTGTCCAAAAGTTGGTTTCTTTTATTATAGTAGATAGATATCTAATTTAACATAAAAATTAATTAAAAAATCAATATTAACTATAATATATTAAATTAATTAGGTATTGACATGAAACATTTTTGGACTCTTTTATTAAAATGGGGATAATGTTGGATTAAATAATTTTGCATAGGGGTAAAATATCACTTTAGGAAATTTGTATCTGATATCAAACTATATAATGTACTAATTTTTAATTTGGGTTAATTCGTAGATTTTTAAGTTTTAATTTATAATAACAATGATAATGATTTTTTAAATTAAACCTTATCAAAGTAATATTTGAAATTATTTATTAGAATTAGAATAAAGATAAATATAAATGATATTTATGTACTAACTAGGTTAGAACCACGTGTATTACACGGATTGAATAAGTATAATTTTATATATTAAATAATAAAAAGTTATATCTATATGAACCCCGTATATTGTTCGGGTTAAATAAATATAATTTTATATATCAAATAATAATAAAATGTTATATCTTTAAAAACCATGTGTATTACACAGATTAGATAAATATAATTTTGTATACTAAATACTAAAAACGTCATATCTTTAAAAAAACCCGTGTATAATCAGGTTGAATAAATCTACCAAATAATAAAAAAAATACATCCTTAAAAACCCGGTATATTATACGTGTTGAATAGATCTAAAAAAGAGTTATATCTTTAAAAACCATGTATATTACACATATTGAATAAATGTAATTTTGTATATTAAATACTAAAAACGTCATATCTTTAAAAAACCCGTGTATAGTCGGGTTGAAAAATCTACCAAATAATAAAAAAAATTATATCCTTAAAAAACCCCGTGTATTATACATGTTGAATAAATCTAATTTTACATAGCAAATGATATAAGGTTATATCTTTAAAAACTCCGTGTATTACACGGGTTATATAAATGTAACTTTGAATAGTAAATAATAAAAAAAATATTTTTAAAAACCTGCGTTTTACACGAGTTGAATAAATATAATTTTGTATACCAAATAATAAAAGTTTTATTTTTAATAAATTAGGATAACATTTAATATTAATTTATTATTTATATATTTAATAAAAGATAAGTAGGAAAGATAGATATTTGTTTTAAAAATATATTAAATTAACAATTTAGATTTGAGGATAATATTTTATTAAAGTATGATGAGATTTAATATTAATTTATTATTTATTTAGTTAATACAAGATAAGTATAGATTTGAGGATACCTTCAATGAATGACACGTGTCCAAAAATTGATTTCTTTTATTATAGTAGACTAGCGGTAAGACCCGTGTGCAAACACGGGTCGTTTCTTAGAAAACCATGCATAACACATATTGACAGAGAGTAAAAAAATAATTAGTGTAGTCTTACAAAATTGATATAAATTAATGATCAATAGGTTTATTCAACAGCAATTCCATTATGTTGATAGCAAACAACTGTTGTCTATTAACTGTTAAAAACTTTTGTTGCTTTCCAACAGACTTTACTAAGAACTGTCATCCATTATCTCCAACAGAGCTTGCCAGATGGATAGATAGTAACTATCAGATGTTAGTCAACCCATGTTAAAAAGGTCAATCAACAAAAATTACAAAGGTTAGTAAACAAATATTAAGAGAATAATGTTATTAACAACATGTGTTAGAAAACCATGCATAACACATATTGATAGAACATATACATATGTGTATAGATATTGTACCAAAACGTTTTATCTATTATAGCTAAAAGACAACTATAGACATGAATCATCAATTAATATATAAGATACATATGAGTATTTCCATTATGCTATCCACAATAAAAAGTAGCACCCACCCATTGATAATGAAACTTGTTTATAGACATAACTACATATAGAACATGTCTAAGAAGCAAAATTAGTACCACCAACGAACCAAATGTACAACCACAAACAATCATGACATGAAACTAAGAGGACTTTATCTTTGTCACGATATGCACAACTTTTTTTAACTTCAGCAATTGAGTAGACTTGTGAAACTCTAACGAAAGTTCATCACCAAAAGCAATATTGCAAGATCTCAGATAAGAAGACCATCCAACAACAGCATAGTTGAATCCAGTATTGGTTTTTTGAGTTGTTGTAAACAGTTCCTGGACTTCACGTTTGAGATTCTGGATCTTGATAGGCTTAGGATTATCAGTATGCAGATCCAACGCAGAAGATACATCTGATGGCAGATGCTAAAAAACAGAAAATTGAATAGTGAATTTTATAAAATATTGATATATAACTGAAATTGTTGAAATAACGAAACAAAGCAACGACTGCAAAAGCTTACAAGTCTGTCTTCAGCATGTGTGGTGAAGTGTAAGACTGATTCTGAAGTGGATGATACTAAACGAACCTTTCGAACTTTACACGGTCTATCAACAACTTTATTATCCTCTACAATTGTCTTGCCACGAAGTTTGCGTATCTTTTCCACCTAAGTAAATTAATTTAGAATATAACAACTCTAAATTCTTGTAATTTTATAACTTTCTTTATCAACACAAACTATCTTCTCAACTCAACTTTGAAGTTTAAGACTTAATCATACAGAAGAATATCAATATATTGAGACAATAATAAAATAGACACTATAAAACTAATAAACACTTACATTAGATACAACACTTGAAGAGGCAGAAATGTCACGAACAGGAAAATCTTTAGACTGTAGTTGAGGATCGTTAACATCATCAGCTATTTTTACAGAATGATCTTCAGGCTACAACAAAATTTAAAAAAACCTTCTTATACTTATAATACAATAAAATATATGCGTAGAAAATTATAAATTTACAGCATTTTTAACATCTGACTTATCAACCAGACACGCAATCTTTGAATCAAATAACCCATCATCAGCAAACTATATTTATAAGAAGGATCATATATAAGAAACCATATTTTAAATCATAATAATATATAAATATTACATGTGTATATATACATTAAAAATATCCTCAAAACTCGTAAACTGCTTAGAATTACCAACCGAAGCTCAAGTATCCTCATCATCCAAAGCAACTTCCCCGGAATCCAGAAGCTGTTTGTATTTAGCCTACAAAATGAGATTCCAAAAGTTATTAGCATAATATAATAAAAGTTACTTATCACCGTCATGTTATCAAACAATGTATTTTATCATCAAAATTTTATACATCAACCAATAAATCAAACCCATCATCTCCATAAACTGAATCATCCAAAACAACTACATCAGCTTTCTTGAAGGAAACCTCAGTTCCAGTCTCGGAATGGAAAACGGAAAGCTCAAACGTTTTAGATGCAATCATGGTGAAAACCAACCAAGATGCAACTGGTATGGGAACTTCTTCAATCAATTTTGACCATCCATCAGTAAATCCGCATCCATCAGTCCATCCTTTCATCATCACATTCCAAAACCTTTCGCCAACATAGATAGTTGCCATCCCATACTTGTAATTTTTCCATAGAATTGTTTCTAAAATTTGTCAGCAATTAGCTATAAGAGACGCAAAGGAATATTTAGTGCAGACTTACAAATTTGATATGAACTAATGAGCAACAGAAGTTACAACGGATTAGTCAACAAAAGTTAAAATGAGAATTACTCAACAGGGTTAGTCAACGGTAGCTACAGTATTTACACACAACCTAACCACTGTTTGGCTATCAACTATTACATACCTCTGTTGCTATCCAACAGAGGTTTCGTAACAACTGTCATCCATTATGGCCAGCAGAGGTTGCAACGTGGACAGATCTTAAATATCAGACGTTAGTCAACCGAGGTTAAAAGACTTAGTCAACGGATGTTAAAAAGGTTTGTCAACATATGTTAAGATTATAAGGAAACATACGTTAAAAGGGCAAACAAATGTTAGCAAGTTGTTAAGCTAGCAAAAAATGTTTACAGTAAGTAACAAAATAATATATCGTTACTTACAGTCATGCCAACTTCAGGTATAATATTTGCTAAAATGTAAGAGTTCTCGTAGACATTTTCTTTAAAACATGAGACAACGAATGACAAACGTCCAATAGCTTTCACCAATACAACATCTTTCGTTTTCAAACAACAATCTCTAACAAACTTTGTCCATCCATCCGTAAATGTACAATGATCATCTCTCTTCCTTACTCGTACTAACCATGATTTGTCACCATCAAGTAACTTTACAATTCGCCCATACGGGACCTCCTTGCCCCACAACAGAGTCTCAAAATCAAGTGGTATATTCTGCAATAGTAGTTAACAAACATCTTACATCAAAAATTAACGTAGAATCCTAATAGTAGCAAGAAAGTTAAAAAACATACCAAAAATATAAAATCATCTTCATTAAGGAATTGTAAAAAGGATGGTGTTTGATTGGATAGACTCGTATCTGCAATAAACAATTTAAACTTATAAGTTATAAAGATGAACAACATCCAACAAAAGTCATAGACAAACAACATTATAAAATAGACATCACTAACATCTTTTAAACTAAATCAGCACTTAAAAAACAAAAGTACCAAATATTAACCGGACTATTTGTATAATTACACACTTAAGGTATTATAAAAACAAAGCACAAAACGAAAATCATCATCTCTCACAACAGATAAGCAAATAAGCATCAACCAAAAAATATATGGTTGATTTATCAATCGTAATGTAGAAGACAACATCACGAAGATGCATGCACAAATTGTGAGAGAGAATGCTATCAGTAACTTCATTTAAGTTAATGCAGTACTTAATCGATAAAAATACACTGGATTACAACAACTATTATTTGCTTCAAGAAAGAATATGAAACGCCATCAGTGACAAACACATACTCATAACATCAAATAATGATTAATCTAACATATATAATACAAACAATAAATTCAAAGAAACAATACTTGATTTTATAGCGTGTAATCTATATTATGCAATAGAACCTTGCCGATTTTGATAAGAAAGTTATTTGAGAAAACTTCCGAATATGTTTTCTGTAGCTTATATTCAATAATGGAGATGAAAAATATATATTAAATGGAGTTAATACAGATGTTACATTTACACTGGTTGGTTGAAATTAAGTTTTGTAAAATTTATACTTTACCCCTTTTTACATTAAAACAGGGCAATTTTTGCACAGTAATAACCACTGCTTGACTATAAATTTAAAATGTTAAATACGAAAAACTTATCTATTAATTTAATATATTTATATTTATATAATTAAAAATAGTTTTTAAATCCCGATATTAAAGATTATTATAAGTTAAATAAATAAACAATTACAAGTTAATAGATAAATATCTTATTTTCAACAATCCCAATACAATCTCACCTCTTTTTCTCCGGCGAAAATACTCTACAGTTTCTTCTTCCTCAGACTTGACGATCAGAAGTTTAAAGTTTTAGATCAGGTATTTTTTTTCTTCTCTTGTGTCTTTTACAGGTATGCTTTGACATGTTCCTTTCAGTTTTCTCATTTCAAATTATATAAACATCAAAATCATAATCTACTGATGTTAAAATAGATAAACTTATATGAACTTGTTTTCTTTATTTTATGGATTTGTTAGGAAGAAGTCAATTATTTGAATAGTTTATGAATCAGGAATGAATAGTTATCCATTTTTTTGATGTACCAGTTAAAGTTAGGCATATATGAGTATGTATAAATTACAAAGTAAGATCGTATAGTCGACAAAAACGATATGAGTGTGCAAATAAACAAAAAGAATGTTAATAATGAAATGTTGGAATTGTTTAAGTAAACAAAAGGATATATTGCACATGATGAATGAATATTAGAACGAGGAATAAACCACTAGCTATGAAGGTTGTTAGAAATTAGCGCTATTAGTGAAAGCGACACTAATAAGAACTCCGGAACGGGTTCTTTAAGATAAAAGATCGTCATTAAGATGGGCTAGTGGTCGTATTGAGGAATTAGAAGAAAAGATGATTAGTGTTAAGCGAAAGTGAGAAAGGTTTCGGGGACGAAACCTCATTTAAGGGTGGTAGACTTGTAACACCCCAAAATCCGAATGTTAATATTGTCGTGTGTTCTTATATGACACGTCATGAAATAAATAACTAGGCTATTTAACCTAGTTAAGGGTATGGTCAAAAGTATTAAAAGATGGAAGTAGTGCACGTTATGTTAAGTGGCAAAAACGAGGGGCTAAAGGGAACAAGATGGAAGTTGAGTTATTAAAATGAAAGTTCAACACACACAAACACACACTTCGTGTGTGTTCACGAATGTTCAGGAGCTCCAAAGAGCTCCAAACCCTAACTCAACTAAATCACCAAATTGAAGGGTGAATCGAAGCTCAAATTCAAGAAGGAACACGGATTAATGATCACCTTCACGAGGGGATCATAAGGTATGTCTTAAATCTAAGATTGGTGATCATGTGTGAAGTGGGTTATGTTCAAATCCGTGAGTTAGTATGAAATTGATCATGTATAAGGGTTAGAATCATCGTATAGAACATGGGTTACGTATGGTTTGTGTTAAATTGATGATTAGAGGTGAAACCCGTTAGTAGGGTGAAGATGATGACTAGAATCACCTCCCATGTCCGAGTCTTGTTGAAAGATTGATGTATTATGTGGGTATGATGAATTCTTGTTAGATGAATTAGGAGAAATATGATGGTGATATGTTTGATGTTTATTTGGGAATGATCCATGATGGTTAGTAGTAGGTTTTGATGGGTTATGTATGAGTTTAGAAGATTTATGCATGAATTAGTTGTACGTTATGCTTAAAAGGTAGTACGCACATCAAGTGTATGATAAAATGTATATAGTGTCGTCCGTATAGTCGATTATGATGTTACGAGTATATGTTGATAAGTCGATAGTTACATGTGGTTAATAGTTGACTCTTGAAAGTCAACAAGTATAAGAAACATGATTTAACTCGTTGTTGTAAAAGCAGGATTATAGGAAGTCGTTTGGGCATGTTATGTTAATATGCGTTAATTGTGATTACATGATGAAGTACATGTGTTGGAAAGGATATGAAGTTGATTATATGTTTTATGCTTGTTAGAAATGACTAAGGAAAGTTAAGTGTGAAATATGTGATTGATATGATTGTTAACGTGTACAAATGAGTATGCTAATAAGAGCGTGATTTCGATGAAATGAAAGTATAGGAATCACGTCGAGACGGGCTCAAGCATGAGGTGTTAACGGGTCAAGAAGAGGCAAGGAATCGGTTACGAGCACGGACGCATAAGGTAAGTGATTTCTGTAATCACTTCTTAGTTCGATTAAGTAATATGGTGTTTTAATTAACTAAACATGATGGTTGAGGTCAAATATGTGTCGTAGTCTTTCGTCGTAAATGATGGGAGTAAAGTTGACCAAAATGCCCTTGATGGGTATTTTGGGAAAACGATCTTAAAAGTAGTTTAGAAACAAGTTATTCGATTAGTGTAATGTTTTGGTCAAGTATGAAAGTGGGGAGTATAGTTTTGTAAGTCATAAACGTTTTAATGCGCAATTACCCTTAACGGGTCAAAATAAGATTTTGAGCGAAAACGGGTGGAATAAGATGTAAGGTATCCGGGAATGAATCTTTTATGACAAATGACCCTGAAATTATTAATTCATATGAAGTTAAGGTCAAACCAACAAGTTATGTTGCTAAATGCATGAACGGGTCAAAATTTGGTAAAAGGGGTAATAATCCGAAGGCTAAAAATCCCAAATTTTGGTAGTCCAAATATTGTATTTTCACTCCATGTGATGGAGAATTAAATTACGATCACGTAGGAAAAAGAATCGGGTAAAACGGATCAAAAACGAGAGAGTTATGCTTGTTTCCGTAAAACCGGATCGTGTTGGGAATCTGCAGCAACTAGCTGCAACTTTCTGGTTAATATGAGGTGCTAGCGTAGCACGACGAACCGTAGCACTACGCGAGCATGTGTCAGTTTCGCAAAAATTCATTTTTTTATTAGTTTATGCAATGCGAACCCGTCTGAACCGTTTTTAAACGCGTATAAGCTAAGAATGACTAATTTATTCCTTGTTTTAGGAAATATAGATACGAATGAAGGTATGTATGTAGGTATGAATATAAGTGGTGTGTATGAATGAATGTATGTGTGTAGGTATGCAAGTAGGCAGATATGAGCGTATGCGTGTAGGGTTGCGTGAAGGCATGTAAGTAGGTATGTATGAATGTACATGAGTAATGTAAGTATGTACGTAGGTAGATATCTAGGTAAGTAAGTATGCATGTACGAATGTATGTACGCAAGGCTTCAATGTGATCGAATATTGATATTATTAATAATGTACCTTGGGAATGAAGAGTAATGCAGGTACAATATTGTAGCCTCACCAAGGGTTCTGATGCACGGATGAAATGCTTAAATGTAAAAGGATAACGGAATGAAAAGTATATGAGGATGAATCTTTGTTTATATTTTTAATGTGAGCTAATGTTATGAATGATTATGGTGAGTGCAGGTTGTACGAGACTCGAAGGGTCATCAAGGAGTAGAGATCGAAGACCGAGTCACAAGTTAGATTGTACGGGAGTGTTAGAGTACGTAATTGAGCGAAGCTAAGTTATGTTTTCTTATTGTAAATAAGTTCACTAAATGTATTTATTGAGAAAGAGTTAACTTTGAAAATGAATTTAAGTACGTCAAGATGTTTATAATGAAAGAAAATTTTATGCTACGTATTTCCGCTGCGACTTATGGTCAAACGTGAATTAGGGTCTTACATATAAAATATTCTGCAATTAGTTTATAGTACTCATATGTCTGATTTGTAAGTGAATATAGCCTTGTCTGCTGAAAAAAACTGAAGTTTGAAGTTGACACAAACATGGATATTTGAAAACTTTATTGCCATATAATACCTTTTTATTATACAAGAATAAAAATTTGATCTTACACAGTGTTAGATTCATATTGTTGGTTGTAGGGACCATATTGAAGTACACAACATATAAGTTTGGTCCTACAGAGTGTTGGATATTTTTTATACCTTAAATAGAATGCTTTTCAGATACAATTGATTTTATATTTTAGTATTTAACTGTTATTGTATTTTTTTACTTTCAGATGGAGTTTATGATAATTATCAACGTCTCTGAATTTGCAGACCTAAATGAGGGATTAGTAAGCTATATTCTTAGAACAAATTAGCTCAAATCACAATTGTATGCTAAAAACTGTATTTATAAAATTAAAGATATATTAAATGTTGTGTATTTTATATACATAGGTACTTCCAAGGATAATGACTAACCAATTACCAATAAAGTGTGAAGTAATAAAGTTGGTTGATTATACGGGTTTTAAGTATAAGATTGTAGTACAGAGCATCGGTCATAAAAGTAAGAGGATAAACGGGCCAGAATTGACTCGGTTTGTTGAAATTTATAGAAATAACAACATAGACAAGCTGTGTTTAAAAAAATTGAAGGAAGCAAAATTTGAGATAAATATTTTGAACAATGAGGGATTAGAGATTAGAAACGATGGCTCGAACAGAGATTATGTTCATGGTTGCTTGATACAGGCTGAAGAAGAAACATACTGCAAGCAGGTTAAAAATTGCTACCTTATTTTTATATATTGCCAGTGTATCTTTTGGACTGTTAGAAAAACTTCTAATTTATATTTTGTATCCTATATAAAATCTAATATGACATTTCTGAAATGTATGAAAATTATAACATTTACCACACGATTTGCTGAAGCTGTTGTCGCAGAGGAGATTAAAAATTGATAACTTGGTTGCAAAAGTACATGGACCAAAGCAGATTAGTAAAGTTGATGTGCATTATGTTTTCTCTCCTAAAACAAAAAGGGATTAGCTGCTGGTTTTATGGGACCAGGATGGACAACTTTTTGCTTCGAAAATGACATTGAGGAAAGCTGCCAACTGTTGTTTCAATTGATGGGAAGTGATGTGCGGTAAAGTGTTATATTTATTAGGTGTATATTTTAAGCCCCTTTAACACTTATTTTTAGCCAAGTTTTAAATTTATAAAACACGATATTTTACTAACACTAAACACACATATGGGCAAGTGCACCCATCGTGAGCGTAGTATAGTGTTGGCAAGATACCGAGGTCGTCCAAGGACACAAGAGCTTTTAGTACCGGTTTATCCTTAACGTCTAATCAAAATAAAAAGTTTAGGAAAATGTTTTAAACTAAGAAAAATAAAAACTAACTAAAATGCTGAAAATAAAAATAAAAGAAAAAACAGATAGACAAGATGAATCACTTGGTTCCGACTCGTATCTAGTATAACCTTTGATTATTTCCGCACTTTTGCACATAATTAAGAGATTATCTTAGTTATTGTAGTAGGGCCCTCTTTTGAAGGTGACGTTACCCTCACCCCAGTAGTTTGAGTCAGCAAGGATACAATCCTAAAAAGGTGGATTATTGGAACATAATGAATTAAGTTATTAATGCAAATTATGGTAGGCCCCGCTTTTGGCGGTGACGTTACCCTCGACTAAGTAGTCTGAGTCAGCAGGGATACAGTCCTAAATAGTCGGGTTATAGTATTAATAGTAGTTAACTTATGAGGGGATCAAAGAGTTTGGACCCCCGCCATCCAATACCGTGAAGCATTGAAGGAGGTCCTACTAAATTTGACCCAGGTCCATTGCAGGACCTCTAAACGCTGAACAATGGCAAGACCTTTACCAAACCGTTCCCTTAACCCCCGACCAGGTAGCCAACATACCTCCATATAGACCGTGGAGATATGAATGGTGAAAATCTTTTATTTTATATAGACAGTAAAATAATGCCAAGACACCACGGACAAACGATAAGGAAAGATCACCTTCAACATAAGCAACTAGTTATTAAAGTCATTAATACAAAACCAAATAAAAAGTGCAAAAGATTAGAAATAAAAAGTATTATACTAGACACTTTGTCTTCACCAAGTGATGTAAGAGACTTAGGCAAACATGGCCTTGATTGTCAAGAACTCTTACGATCAATCTTGGATCCCGAGACGACTCACACACTCTACGATGGACAATGGATGATGGTGGTGGATGATGGTGTTATGGTGGTGGTGGGTGGTGGATGAAGTGTGAGAGAGGTGGTGTGCCAAGGGATGAGTTGAAATGAAACCAAGCACTCCTATTTATAGGCTGAACAGAAGGCTGGGCACGGCCCCGTGTCCGCTGGACACGCCCCCGTGCCTGTCTGACACTCTCTCTCTTCATTAATTGTAATTCGCAATTACAATTAATGCGCTTGCTGTACTTTCGTCACGCCCCCGTGTTCACTGGGCACGGCCCGTGGTGGGCAATAGAAGCTTCTATAGGTTTGTCTTTTCTGCTGCTTCTTGGGCACGGCCCCGTGTTGGCTGAGCACGGGGCGTGTTCAGTCTTCTGTCTTCTATATTTTGCTTGGGAAGATGCCGTTGAGGGGTCGGGCAGTCCACTTATGTTCCTTTTCTTGTATTTATGTTAGATTTAGCTGTCTTTTTGCTTCTTTTGTGAATTTGAGCTCATTTAATCCTGAAAATACAAAAGGAAGACAAAAACACTCTTTTTCCAACATTAGTACTTAAAAAGGGTTAGTTTCATGCCTTATTTGATGTAATTTATATGTTGCATTTTACACACATCAAATACCCCCACACTTGAACTTTTGCTTGTCCTCAAGCAAAACTCTTTAATATGTGGCTTACACTCCCAAATGGAATAGGTAGAAGAGAAGGTTTTGGGCTTGTCGTAGAGTGTCGGGATTTCCAAGATTCTTTATGTAGTTTTATTTTTATTTATTTACAATCCTATTCGTCATGATTTATTTAAAACTTTTCATAAGAAAAATTACTTATTTGGGCATAACATGCCTTTTTTAAAATTCCATTTATATACAAGTTCACATACCTCACGGGAGAAATCACTCACACTTGGCCGAAGGTGTATTTTTAGTGAATCACTCGAGAGCGGCATGGAACTTATTCCTACCATAGGCTTGCCAAGCAATCAATCCTCCTCCTTTTTAACTTTTATACCTTTGTAAATATCAAGAGGACTTTGTGGGTGAAGGGTTAGGCTTGGGTTAAAGGTAGGTGGTTGGGTTAGTGGTTAGTAGAAAAAGGGTGAAAAAGCGTAACAAGTGTCAGTTTTCGGAGGATTTTCTATTTTTGTAACTTTTATTCTGATGAAGCTTTTATTCAAACAAAGTTATTTTTGATGAATTGTTTGTTTATTTTCTTTTGCTTCATCATCAACACATTTTTTTTTCAATCATACGAAAAACCGAACTTGTTACTAAAACAAAGGGTTAAAAATGAAAAAGGTTTTGGTGGGTGAAAGGGTGTTGGGTTATGAAATGAAAAGGTTTAGGCTCAAAGGGGCTAACTAGGGGGATTTTGGGTAGGTGGTAAAAAAAATAAATAAATAAATAAATGGTGTAGAAGAAAAAAAAAGGGTTAGTCCTAATGCCTCCATCATTTACTTACTCGGATTTAAGTTGATAAGGACCGGGAATGTATCGTCATGGCAACTTCTGGATTCGTAAGAACCAAGCGGCTATTCACACAAGAAACGAAAAATGAGCATTTATTCTAAAGATGTAAATTTGTATGCTCAATAAAGGCTCAAAACTTACTTTTGTGGGAATGGGTTTTTATGTGATCAAGTATATAATCAAATTTTTACTAAGTTTGCTATGCCTTTTCATAACTTTCTTATGTTGGTTCTTTTTATCACGACGCTATCGGTTGTAAATTCGTAAAAATATAACCTTTTTGAGAACTTGAATTTCTCGAGTTAAACCTAGACAAGTAAAAAAAAATGAAATTTTTGAAAAAATTTTTGGGGTGATTAGCGGTTCCAATAGAGTTTTGTGTAAGGCTTGTATTTAGGACTTGCAAAATTTCAAGGTTTTATCATCCCTCCCCCCCCCCCCCACTTAAATTACACATTGTCCTCAATGTGTCCCAAAAATAAATTTTTAGGTTGATTAGATGTGTAAAATGGTGTTAAAAGCAAAGATTTATGTTACTGGCAGTCTGGACACGGCCCCGTGGGGACCGGACACGGCCCCGTGTTCAGGTGCCAGTAACAAAATTAAAGAAAAGAAACAGAAGCCTGGACACGGGGGCGTGTCTGGTGAACACGGCCCGTGTCCAGTTACCTGAACTGGGCATTTTTCTGCAGGGGGTTCAGCACGGGGCCGTGTTGGTTGGACACGGCCCGTGTTGAACCTTCTGTAATGGAGAGAATTGTCGGGTTGCCTTGTTCTTGTGCATGAGGTCATTTTTCTCGTTCCCCTTTTCATCCCTTACCACCATGAGTGTGTTTTATTCCTTATGAACCATCCAAACTTTAAAAACCATCATTTCATTGCATCATAGAGAGACCTTACATAGTCCTAAATTAAGATAAAACAAAAACTTAACTAAATAGGTCAGGAGGTACACGAGGTTATCATAAAGAGTTCTACTATTTTAAGAAAATTTCGAGAATAGTTTCCCGATATAGTAGGACTTTTAGCCGAAGGATTTCTTCCCTAAACGTTGTTTAAAGCCATTCTTCGATCTCCCTAGGAAGGAAGAATGCGGCTTCATTTTCCTCAGCAACTGGTGGCTGAGGGGGAACATTCACCGGGACTCCTTGCACCACTCTTCGCGGAGGCTCTTGGTGCATGGCGTACCATTCGGACGGAATGACAACTTCGGGCACCACGTTCCACGCCCTTTGGGTTATTATAGGTACCAAAGGCGGGGAGGCGAGAAGGTTTAACCTCTGGTGCAAGAGGTTTACCTCTTGGAGACAGCCCTCCAGCCCCACTGTTAGGTGGTTGATACGGTCGACCAATGCTTCCTCCACTCCCGTCATTTCGTCAATAGCTTCCCTTAGGGCGTAAACATAGTTTACAAGAGAGTCTTCTGCTGTCGATGATCTCCTCCCTTGTCGGTTACTTCTTGAAGATGATCCGCTTGTTCTGCTTGCCATTTTCTGTGAAAGAAACCGAAGAAAGCTAAATTTTTACAAAACAGTGCCTCGGACACGGCCCCGTGCTCGCTGAGCACGGCCCCGTGTCCATTTGTCTGCAGGATTTTAGGCTAAGGAGTCTTGGAGTTTTAAATTATTTTCATGATTTTTATCTGGGTTTCAAGCTTAGATAATTTAAAATAAAGTTATACAACTAACTTTAAACAAGAATCCTTAGCAAATAATCTTACAAACTTCACATAGAGGGTTGGAATCATGGGATTTCCAAGCTTCCATGGAGGAAATGTTGAAAAATTTTGAAAGAAGAGGAAATGAATAAAAGTGGAAGGGACAAGATGGTCCTTGGGAACCTTCTTTTAGCACTTACCTAGGATGGTATGAGTGAAGATCCCAGGAATCTCTGTCTATTGAAGTGGTCAAAAATGAGCAGGAATCAGGCTGCATTTAAAGAAAACGACAGCGCACTGGACACGGCCCCGTGTTGGCTGGACACGGCCCCGTGTGCAGAGGAAATCCTGACACATTTTGTCCGTATTCTGACAAAATCAGCAGAGAATCTTTTAGGTGAGCACGGGGCCGTGTTGACCTGGACACGGCCCCGTGTCTGGAGGCTGTCTTATGGAGTTTTGTTACTTCTAAGGATCTCGTCGATATCGTGTGGTTCCTTACTGGTTGGAACAACCCCAAAGTGCCTAAGATACCTTAATTGTCCTAGACTAAGGCGAGAACGCAAGAGGTTGTCGGTGAGGGTAATTCCTATTTTCAATCTAGGTGGACAAGTCCAACCCTTTTCCGGGCTCTCGTTAAAGAAGGTGTATGCCGAATCGCTCAGGTCTATGTATGCACCGAACGAAGTCGATGGGGAGTCCTTCACGGCACAATCGGCACAGGGACGACTATCGTCCACGTCTTTGCTAGGTATGAAGGTATTTTTGGGAGCAACGAGGTTGTCGGAATGCGGTTCCAACTTTTCTTCATGGTCATCGTCTTGGGGTGGATTAATAAAATCCTCCCTAAGCTCTTTTAACCAATTCAGAATTAGCTCTTCTAGTTGAAATAACTCGTCAAGGAGCATTTCTCCTAGAATGTCTGGCTGGGCGCATTCGAGGGAGAAATAGTGCTTATTTTTACTTTCGCCCCTCTTAAGGTTATAAGGAATTGGTGGGTCTATGTAGTGGGGCCTATAATTTAGAAAGTAACATTCTAATTCTTTATGTTTGCCTCCACATAATTGACACCACGTACCATAAGAGTGCCGAAAGTAAAAACAATCACTATCACTCATGTTTATGTCAGAAATTACCAACCGCCGGGATCTAACGGTTCTGTTTTCAGTAAGTGAATCTTGGGCACGGGGGCGTGTTGAGTGAGCACGGCCCCGTGTTCAGCTTACTGTCTGACTTAAAACAGGATTGCCAGTTCCAATGATTTAGCACGGGGGCGTGTTCAGCGAGCACGGCCCGTGCTGAGCTCTGCAGAAGCTGAAAAACTAAGAAAATCCTAAAAAATTAAAAAGAAAAATAAAAAAAATGATTAGGCCGTTGATTCCTAACTTTCTTAAAATCCTTGTGTCCCCGGCAACGGCGCCAAAAACTTGATGTGCGGTAAAGTGTTATATTTATTAGGTGTATATTTTAAGCCCCTTTAACACTTATTTTTAGCCAAGTTTTAAATTTATAAAACACGATATTTTACTAACACTAAACACACATATGGGCAAGTGCACCCATCGTGAGCGTAGTATAGTGTTGGCAAGATACCGAGGTCGTCCAAGGACACAAGAGCTTTTAGTACCGGTTTATCCTCAACGTCTAATCAAAATAAAAAGTTTAGAAAAATGTTTTAAACTAAGAAAAATAAAAACTAACTAAAATGCTGAAAATAAAAATAAAAGAAAAAACAGATAGACAAGATGAATCACTTGGTTCCGACTCGTATCTAGTATAACCTTTGATTATTTCCGCACTTTTGCACATAATTAAGAGATTATCTTAGTTATTGTAGTAGGCCCCTCTTTTGAAGGTGACGTTACCCTCACCCTAGTAGTTTGAGTCAGCAAGGATACAATCCTAAAAGGGTGGATTATTGGAAGATAATGAATTAAGTTATTAATGCAAATTATGGTAGGCCCTGCTTTTGGCGGTGACGTTACCCTCGACTAAGTAGTCTGAGTCAGCAGGGATACAGTCCTAAATAGCCGGGTTATAGTATTAATAGTAGTTAACTTATGAGGGGATCAAAGAGTTTGGACCCCCGCCATCCAATACCGTGAAGCATTGAAGGAGGTCCTACTAAATTTGACCCAGGTCCATTGCAGGACCTCTAAACGCTGAACAATGGCAAGACCTTTACCAAACCGTTCCCTTAACCCCCGACCAGGTAGCCAACATACCTCCATATAGACCGTGGAGATATGAATGGTGAAAATCTTTTATTTTATATAGACAGTAAAATAATGCCAAGACACCACGTACAAACGATAAGGAAATATCACCTTCAACATAAGCAACTAGTTATTAAAGTCATTAATACAAAACCAAATAAAAAGTGCAAAAGATTAGAAATAAAAAGTATTATACTAGACACTTTGTCTTCACCAAGTGATGTAAGAGACTTAGGCAAACATGGCCTTGATTGTCAAGAACTCTTACGATCAATCTTGGATCCCGAGACGACTCACACACTCTACGATGGACAATGGATGATGGTGGTGGATGATGGTGTTATGGTGGTGGTGGGTGGTGGATGAAGTGTGAGAGAGGTGGTGTGCCAAGGGATGAGTTGAAATGAAACCAAGCACTCCTATTTATAGGCTGAACAGAAGGCTGGGCACGGCCCCGTGTCCGCTGGACACGCCCCCATGCCTGTCTGACACTCTCTCTCTTCATTAATTGTAATTCGCAATTATAATTAATGCGCCTGCTGTACTTTCGCCACGCCCCCGTGTTCACTGGGCACGGCCCGTGGTGGGCAATAAAAGCTTCTATAGGTTTGTCTTTTCTGCTGCTTCTTGGGCACGGCCCCGTGCTGGCTGAGCACGGGGCGTGTTCAGTCTTCTGTCTTCTCTATTTTGCTTGGGAAGATGCCGTTGAGGGGTCGGGCAGTCCACTTATGTTCCTTTTCTTGTATTTATGTTAGATTTAGCTTTCTTTTTGCTTCTTTTGTGAATTTGAGCTCATTTAATCCTGAAAATACAAAAGGAAGACAAAAACACTCTTTTTCCAACATTAGTACTTAAAAAGGGTTAGTTTCATGCCTTATTTGATGTAATTTATATGTTGCATTTTACACACATCAGGAAGTACTCCTGAAGACGACTTTAACTTCACTGTGAAGGTTTTTAACAAAGACGGGATTGGACTTCATGAGGAGACAAAACATCACTGCAGCCGTACCAATCACCAACACCACAAAAAGCGTCCACATTATAAAAAACAGTTTGAATACCATGTTTTAGAGACACACAGCTTGGTATTTACATATCTACTTTTAATATGGTTGATTTTACTTATAATCTTGGATCTATCTGTTATTACTTAAAGTATATCCTGTTTTGAATGAATAACTAAATAAAGAATTTTCCTTTACAGGCAATACCGAGGAACTTTGTTCGAGAACACCAACTAAATGATTACCGTAGAGCTGTGCTGTCATTTGGTCATGTGAAGTTTTTGGTACAGCTGGTTGTTAGGAGAGATCCTAGAAGACCTGACGACAACAACCATCTAGTGATGCATACAAACTGGCAGCGTATCATGGATGAAACGGGAATATCTGTGGGGAAAAAGCTGAGGTTTGAGATAGTCGAAGAAAAAAGTGTAAAAGGAGATAAAATACACTTTGAAGTTTGTTGACATGGTCTTTGAACACCTTTTCAGCCTTTAATAATTTATGTTTTAGTTGACATGTTTGATGGACAAATTTCTTCTTTGGAAACTAACTTAAGAATGAAGTTATGTAGTCTTAGTATATACTTTCAAAACTTTGTGGTTTTACCTTTTTATATTTTTCAACTAAACATTACTATATTTTGCATCTAAACATTACTATTTTCCATTACATTTCCCGGTCACTCAACAAAAAGAAATATAAGACTCAAAATTAATAAAATAGTATACAACTTGTAATTCTAAATAACAGTGTTTTAAAAACTGCTCCTACCAAAGGGACAAACACAACATCTGTTTCGCTAAACTTTGCAAACCAAAACGTCTGTTGAAGACAACCACTGTTGAAAGAAAAGTCTGTTACTTAAACCAAACAACCTCAGCTCATGAGCCAAACAAACTCTGCTGATGAACCAAAAGGTCTGTTAAGACAAAGACTGCTAAAGCAAAGGTCTGCTAAAGAGAAACTCTGTTGATGAAGCAAAATGTATGATGAACCTGAGTTCTGCTGTGCACCAACAGATATTACACAATTCAACAGAAGATCTATAATATAAGATCTTTAACAGATGATGATCAACAGCTCATAAGGTCTGTTGAAGCACGCTATAACAATGCTTAGCCTTTAACAAATCTTTAACAGTGCTTAGGGGTTAACAGATGTTAGCACGCTATAACAGTGCTTAGCCTCTAACAGATGTTAATGTATCTCAGACCCCAACAGTTTTCCAACTAACCAATTGATTAAATTTTCATTCATCAATCTAACAATAATATACAACCCTACTACTTATCCAGTCCATCAATATCACAAAAAAAATGTATATAATGTATAATAACAATATTATATAACAAACAAAAGGTTTTACTTGATATTCAAACCGTAGACATTACATACCATATTCATCATCGTAGCCCTTACCAACCAAACTTTTAACCAGAGTTTGTTAAAACAACAGTTAACAGACATAAATAAAAACCACAACGATTCTTCAAAAATAAGTGGTTTCTACTTATCTCTCATAAGAATTGTTTTTTCATAAGCATTTAATTGTTAAGCTTAGTCAGTTTATTCCGGGTTTTTCTCACATTAGTGGATAGCTCACCAACGTTGACAACATCAGCATCTTGAGCCATCCGCTTTCCATTGGGACTTGATTCAAAATCCTTTTCAACTTCAACGGCTGAAGAGTCGGCCGTAACAGAGACAACATCCTTGCAACAGATCACAAAACAACTATTGATCTCATTTAATAAAACAATGAACTCTTTTTAAACATATTAAACATACTTTAAAAATAAATACTCACCCTTGAAGTTCGTTCAGCAGACACCTGGGAAGATTCTGAAAGGTTAACATCTTTAACGTCAGCTACCTCTTGAGTAACCTAAAGGATCATAATAATGATATCATATAAAAAAGTGCAGAATCCAGTGTTTAAAACTCAAAAGAAAAATACATATATTGAAAGAGTAATTTTATATGCTACCTCATCAGTATTTTCATCATCATTACCATCTCCACCAACCAACTCAGCAATTATTACTGGATCATCACATGTTTTTTGCACAGTATAAACACGATAGTCATTTTTAAGATTGAACTCTGAAACATCAATCTTAAAAGCAGCCTTCTTATCAACCAATCAAAATATCTCATGAGGGAATCCAGTATCACTGGCCTTAACCTGCCTCTCTCTTATGTCACTCGCGGCTAATCCAAGAAGCTTCTGAACATCTCTATCAAACATAACAAAAGAAACACTACCACTCTCATCCTGCACCCGCACCTGCACCTTGAACCTGAAATATACACAACTAACTAAGTAAACTGCAAAACTATATTCAAATATCAGTCTTAGAATGTTACTTATATAAATATAATGCTAAATAATCATCATTGCTTACTTTGTGGTGATCGATGTACATTCACTATGACATTTGGGACAAACCAAAGAAGTCGTAGGCAATCGAACAATATCATCTGAAACATTTTCAACATTCTGCAAGTATTCACTTTTACCCATTACCTTCTTGAAACACTTACGACAGGCAGCATAAAACCAACCATACTCTTCTTGGACAATCTTAATTGTCGCAACCACAACACAAGACATTTCCTGTAAAAACACAAGACACTTCCTGTAAAAACATGCAGGTGACAAACCAAACTATATAAAAAGATGTGAAACCTTTTCTATCTCACTAATCTCATCAACATGTTTCTTCACACCATCAGTTACAAATTCTTTATGCAATGGAAAAACACTCTGAGACGATAGTATTGTTTGAGAAATAGAACCACTCCCTTGTCCAAACTTCAGTATAAGCCTTTTGAATACCACAAATGATTAGAATTAGTATACAAATAACATGAAACCAAGTATTTGACTTGAATATCTATATACAAGAGAAATTACAATGACAAATTACCTCCTCCTTAGCTCATTAACTTCATCAATTTCTTCATTTAGAAAAATTCGTGTTGCAAACTTATCACTTTAAACAGTATATTCACCTACATGGAAAAGTATATAGATATCTAACGTATACCTGTCTTTATATTGCCAGAAATAAACAGTATAGTGGGATTTGCAGAAAGTAACAAAAATACATTTCCATTCCTTACACTTTCCATGCTGTATAACAGCCATCACATGCTCATGAGGTGGGATTTTAGAAATGAAGTCCTTAATCTGCAGAGCATAATCATTCCACACAGACACCGTAAAACCTTACCCCTACATGAAAAGAATATTCATATGACGATATACTAAAGACTAATTTATGACCATTTCTTTACAAATCTCTGATATCAAAACAACATTGAATGAATAAAAACAGAAAATCAAAGGAAAATTATGACATTTATTAAAGTAGCAAATGAGCCATAAATTAACTACCATATTCACTAAGAATAAACTGTAGACCTCATTTATTACCATGATTCAGCATTACATACAAACACTATAGATCTCATTTATTACCATTACCATGATCCAACATTAAATACCAACATTCTTCATCTTATTTATTAACATCATTAAATACAAACAATGATCAGTACATGACTGCACATGTAAACAACAACTTACTCCAAGTCTTCAATATCGAAATTCATCTTCTTAGTCTGCTTTGGAGGTCGATCAAAGATTTCAAGATCTCCACAACAAATCACAGATCCAACAACATCTATATGATCACATTATACAAGAACATAAGTAAAACTCTATGATATTATACAAGCAAGACATGATTACAAAAATATACACGACCAACACTCAAGACGTTTAACGCCTCTCCTTGAAGAATATCTTCATAAGCTCTGAAGTTGAAACCATACTCAACACCTTGTCAATCTCTCACAGGAGTAACAGTTGTGCATCTATAAAAGTTGATTTTATAAGGTTGCACCACTACTTTATATAAATCTTTATTCTCACCAACACCAAATTTGGACAGAATCACAACAGCATCTTCTTGAAGCTGACCATCAAAAACAGGTATCAGATGAGTCTTAATATCTGCTTGAATCTTAGCACCATGAAGAACATTTAAAGAAAGTATCTTCTTAGCATACACCACTACATTCTCTAATAAAACGGAAAAGCAGAGATACAAATTACCTTTTCATCAATGAAGATGAGATCCATCTTGTAACCCTGATTCTATTTTTGAATAATTCTCGTTTTTATGTTCCACATATCTTTCCCAGGATTCAAATCGTTAACAAAACTAAGATTGCTACTGTCAACTGATATTGACATGCTTCTAATTCGGAATTCGGATTGTGATTAAATTTAAAATTTCAAAATCAGAGAAGATGAAAGCGTGATGAAATAAGAAGATGGAAATGAGAAGAAAAGCCTTATATAAGAAGGATGATTGACAGGAGTTTCTGAGTGACATGCATTAATTGCTAATTACTTATTCTCATGCATTTTTGAATTTAAATTTCCCGGTAATTAGCCTTAAACATTTGCTGATCTAAAAGCATTACGGAAGATAACAACAACTGCTGCTGCGTGGTATACGTTGCCAAAGGAACCATCTGCTACTTTCTTGTAGATGGGCAGTGGTTTGCCCTTTGGAATGTGGGCCAGACCTTTAACATTTGAATACACAAGGCAGTCGTTTGAAATTATTAAATGTATTTAAAGTAATTTATATATTAGGCTTTATGATGTAATAATGACATAAGAAAAGCAGTGTTGGACAGCCTCTCCTGCTGACACATCAGCTTTTCTTATGTCATTGGGATTTCTCCTTTTATAGAAAGTATAGATAGATCATTAAAATAAATATAATAAAATACAATTAAAAATTTTAACATTGAAGGAGAATATGCCATGTGGCATTAAGTGGAGTCTTTTATTAGAATTTAGATTATGAAAATACATAATTCAAATAAAAGCTTATTTTGTACGTAAAAAAAAAAATACTATAATGAAGCATCAATAAAAAAGGGTTAAGAAAAAAAAAATTCGCGTGTATGTTTTTGGTAAACGGGTATATAGTTTCGGAAAATTAAGGGCAGTGGCGGAGCTACTATATGAGGTATGGGGTCACCCGACACCAATCTTTTACATAGAACATATATTATGAAAGTTTCGATCAACACCAATCTTTCATGTTGTTGACACCACAATGTTACTGCGTCAGACTCCTTGAAAGAGTACAGTTCGATTGGAATGGGAAACGCCTTTACCGTGAGTCTTTAATCAATGAATCCACGCACGTTTAAACTTCGTTGGTGCTTGTTTTTATCTTTTTTCTTCACTAGGCTTTTTGTTAGGGTTTATTTTCTTTTAGGTTGCAATCAATTGTCTTTTATCTTTCTTCTTGTATACTTCTTGCCGCCACACTAGGTTTGTTTTCTTCTTTTACAATTTATATTTGAATAATAAAACGATGCTTAATAAAATAAAGAGTAAATTGCCAAAATCGTCCCTGAGTTTTAAGTCTGTTTGACAGTTTCATCTAAAATGATTTTTTTTGCCACTAGTACATTGCTAAGGTATTTTGTTTCCGTTTTGTTTTGTTATGTCCATAAATCCCGTTACAACATTGCTTATGTCTTGAGAATTTTGATAGATTAGTTCCCACAAACAACTTGATTGGATTTTTAGTGTAGGATATAACTGTGTCTCGGGCTAATGTTATTCGAGACAAAAATTAGAGAAGGAACGAGAGAGTTTTAAGAGATTGAAAGACGGACACAATTCATATTTTCATTCATAAAACAAGCAAACTACATAAGTGAATATAATAAATTTAAACAAATATTCAAACTACCCACTATTCTTTAACCCATCTTCCACTAAAATGGTGATGAAACTACTAACTACTTTGACTTGACTCATTCTCAACAAAAGTAAAAAATAACTCATAATATAATATATGATGAAAAAATCCCATGCACCATGTACGCCATGAAGTTCATTCATTCCAATGCATATATCAATGGGAGGATCATTTGGTGGCTCAGAGGTATCTCGACCTTTTTTCGCTTATAGTGTTAATTTTATTGAAAATTTATGTAATTTTTTATGCAGTGGAAAATATTGGATTTTTAAGAGTCTAGCCCCCACTGAGTTGAATTTTTAGAGTTTGATCCTCAGTACTGATTTGGATTTTTAGAGTCCAACCCTCACTGAATTGGATTTTTAGAGTTTGATCCTCAACACTGATTAGTATTTTTAGAGTCCAACACCCACTGATTTTTTCATTTAAGCTCCACCACTGTGTATATTATCATGGACCAAGGAAAATAGCATGTAACAACCAACTTGCTTGTGTCTAATTACATTATATGTTAAGTGTTAATTTCTTACTGTTGAAATAATTGGTTACACTAATAAACTTAATTTCGTGTTATGTTAACTCCATGGATGATAAAGCTTTCAGTTTATTATAGTCGATCCAAGAAACAGAATATTGAAAATGTCCTAAAAGTACCTACATATAAATGGCCCGACTCGGTAAAAATATCTCCAACATTTTTTCAGTAACCCGACTTGATAAAAATGCCTCAAATATTTTCTTTCCAGTTAGGCCTGTAAATGAACCGAACGTTCATGAACTTGTTCGGCGGGAAGTTCGTTTATGTTCGTTTATTTAATAAATGAAGGAGCACGAACAAAAAAAATTGTTCATTTAATTAAATGAACGAACATGAACACACCTTGTGTTCGTTCATTTATGTTCATGAACATTTTTTTTATGTTCGTTCATTTATGTTCGTTTAAATTTTAATAAATACATAAATAGTTATATTTATATAAATATTAGGTTTTCTAACTACTTATATAAATATAACTAATTAGTATATCTATGAACACTTATTTAGATGTGTTTTCAGATGAAATGTAATATGTTAGACTTGTTTCTTCAATCATGTTAATTTATGTTTATTCAAATATGTTCAGTTGATTTCTTTTATGTTCGTTTGTGTTCGTTTATGTTCGTGAACTGTTCGTTTAGGCTTTAAATGAACGAACATAAACGTACACGAACATGCCCGATTTCTTAATGAACGAACACAAACAAAAAAATATGTTCGATTATATGTTCGTGTTCGGCTAAAGTTAAATGAACGAACATGAACATGTCTATGTTCGTGTTCGTTCGGTTTGTTTACAGGCCTATTTCCAGTAACCCGACTAGGTAAAAGTACCTCCATATAAGTGACCCAAGAATTGCGACATCAGTAATATTTATTCTGACTCTGCCAATGATCGAATCAAATATCAACTACTATCATACTTTCTTATACATGTAATATATATATATATATATATATATTGGAAAGATTAATTAAAAAAGAAGAAATAAGTAAAATGGCTCTACAGAAACCAGATGATCAAACCTATATACAAACACAAGGATCAACAAACATGATAAATATACAAGTTATGTGTCGTATAACCGTTTCCCATTTGTTAAAAATTCCAATTTTTGTACCTCTAAATATAACATGATGTGTATAATTTGGTTTCTGTTTAAACTGTCTTTCAGGTGTTTTTGAACTCTGTTCTTGAAAGTAAATGCTTAAAGCATTTAAAACCTGTATTTTGAATGATGAAGCTTGTGGCATGGTTTGAATATGCCATAAATTGTCTAATAAACATTGTTGTTTATCTGTTAGTTTCATTCCCATAATAGGACGAAACTTCTTGTCAGCTTCATTGCATATCTGTAAAGCATATGTTCCAAACTCGATCACCGGGTTGGGTGGGAAATTTGTGTATAATGGTCGTTTACCAGCTGCTTTTGATTGCTGTTGTGTATAAAACTGTCTTGTCATTGTCTGTGGTAATGATCTGTGAGGAGTACTGTATATCTTTTCTATTGATTGTAGAAGGGTAAGGTTATTGTAAAAAAGACCAAAAGTGTGAAAAAGGTAGGAAAGAATCTCAGCCATTAGATCTAAATTAATTGAAAAGGGTAAACAAGTAATTTTATCATTAATTCAATTGATTAAAAACTTCCCATAACCGCCACCTTAATTATAGGAAGTATATAACACCATTCAGCAAGTATATAACACCATTCAGCATTCAGCAAGTATATAACACCATTTAGTAAGTATATAACACCATTCAGCAAGTATATAACCCCATTCAGCAAGTATATAACACAATTCAGTAAGTATATAAACCATTCAGCAAGTATATAACACCATTCAGCAAGTATATAACACCATTCATTGACTAAACATCTGATCGAAACATATTTTTTCTCTATATAAGTATATAGCAATATGGTACTCATATTAAAGATAAAAAAACGCTCGTTATTATGGTGTAATTTTTTTTTAAAGTTACGTATAAAAAGTTATTAACGTTTAAAAAAGACGGGGGGAAATTACATGTGCATTAACTAATTTCTAGTGGGTTTAAAAGACTATATTGCCCCTAGATATTTCAAATCAGTCCAAATTAATGAAAATATTTTACAATTTGGTTCATATTGATCTCAACCATTAGATCTGGCTGAAATTCTTTCTTACCCTTCTCACACTTTAGGCCTTTTTTACATGATCCTCTACCTATATATATATATATTTCAATCTCGTACCTGAATAGTTGTCTCGAGTATTTTAGGTATTCTTTCATGCCTATACTTTTTTTTGTTCATTCTTTATCACAAGATTATCAATCAACAAGACCAAACCCTTTGTTGATGGACTTCATAAGGCAACATATCAATTTATCAATTTTATTGTCAAAATCTATATCAACATTAATTAATATCCCTTTCCCTTACCATAAAATTCGATCCGGTTTTAATAATATTTATTGCAAACGAATCTACAACATTATTAACCACTAACTTATTATATATTATTATTCTGTATTTTTTATGATTGTACTTTTACATGTACATCACCTATAACTAATTAATTATTTTAAATCTAACCATGATATATGTAGCCTGATTTAAATTTTATTTAACGTAAATAATTAAAAAAAAAAAAAGAATATGCTGCGGGATCTGGTGGTCTCACGGTACTGTCACCGGTTTCCGCTACTTGCACGGAAGTTTCTACGTCCCTCTCTGAAATTATTATTTATTTATATTATAAGAAAAAAAAAAAGTAAGAACCTACATATATAGACGTGCATTAGCCAATGAAATTTCGCCACATCAGCAAACCCTATAACTTCGTGGGGGGTAATGTATACTGTATAGGGTGATGAGGCCCACCGCAAAAAGAGAGTCAGATGGAGGTCACTTTCCTTTTCAAACATATTAAACTAATTAATCAATATTAATTAATCAATACGTTAAAGAGTTAACTACACAAATGGTCCCTATCTTTTGGATCAGTTGACACTTTTGGATATTAAGTTTAAAACTTTGTAAGTTTGGGTTTATGGTTTTGATTTTGTAACAAGGTTAGGGTTTAAAATTTTAAATACTTTAAAACCAATGCCCGTTGACAGTTCTGTTAAGCTTGTATAGAATTACCAAAACACCCTTTTAGAGCATTCATAAAGCCACTGACGTGGTTAGTCTGGACACTAAGTATGCACAATGGTCTGTGAATCCAAACTTTAAGTGAACTTCTCATGGTGGATTTGGGCTCAATTAAATAAAAGAAAAATTCTTTAAATGTTAAATTCGAATTAAAAAGGTAAAAGTAAATGATGATGTAGAGTGTGAGATGAAGGTTTGTAGATGTTTGGTGTCGTGGGACAAATGAAGGTTTTTTAAGGAAAATTTAAAATTTGACGTGACATGCTGAGATAGAGACTTTGTAGAGCTTTGTGGAGTGTAGCATTGTGGATACCTTATAACAACATTGTATCATAAGCTCAACATATTTTACTTGAATTATCATACTAGCACGCTCGTTTGCGTTGTACTGTTTTTTTCTAGTCACATGCAATTGTGTAGAAAAGTACGGTGCGTTCAGAGGGGAGGGGGGGGGGGGGGGTAAGTATGTGGGCGAGTTCAAAGGAAAAGAGAGTTATGTTAGAGACGTATGAAATATGTAGATTTGCCGAAGATCGGAAAGACGAGGAAAGGGAAAGGTTGGATTGTTTTGAAATATTTATATGTAAATCACACAGATAGCCATGTAATTACATAAATAACCCCTTAGCTACAAAAGAGTGTTTTCATCGTTTAATGACATACGTTGGTTGTAAACACTAAACTTGTTACAAAATCAAAACTACAAAACCTTTGTACCCATAAACGTTTAGTGGTGAAATAGAAGGACCATTCTGTAACTACCTCTAAATTAGAGTGAATTGCAAGTTGTGTCCTTTATCTTTAGGCCACTTTGCAAGTTTTGTCCTTTATGTTTAAAGTTGACGAGTTTTGTCCTTTATGTTAAAAATCAAGCACGTTTTACCCTTTGGGTCTTAAAATCAAGCACGTTTTGTCCTTTATGTTTAAAAATCAAGCACGTTTTGTCCTTTATGTTTAAAAAATCAAGCACGTTTTGTCCTTAAAAATCAGGCACGTTTTGCCCAAAAGGGTAAAACGTGCTTGATTTTTAAACATAAAGGACAAAACTCGTCAACTTTAAACATAAAGGACAAAACTTGCAAAGTGGCCTAAAGATAAAGGACAAAACTTGCAATTCACTCTCTAAATTAAATAAACGAACCTTCAAGGAAACCTGCAATCGGCCTCTTTTAATTAAATTAAATAAATAAAAACAACTTTTTTTCTTCATATATCCCTTTCCTGATTCTCACTTCAAATCTCCATATTTTCAACAACACAATTCCGAAATCGAAGTCGTTAAATTCAGAAATCCTCATCACTTCATGTCAATTTCTTCCAATTTTCCGATCATCTGCTCGATTTTTTCTCCACTTTAGGTAACTTTTAACTTCTTTCAGTTGGTTATTGTTTCATACTCGCGTTTTTCTCGCATAATTGACTGTGATTGCTGTGTTGCATACTTATTCGTATGTTTTGTTACTTGATTTATGTTGTTTAGCAGATTTGTTGTGTTAATTTTTTGAATTTAAGGCTAATTACTGTAGATCTATAGACTATTGAAGGTTTTTGTTAAATTAGGGTTTAGTTCGTAGTTTAAATCGCATAAAATACTTACTTAGTATATTTTAGTTAGTTTTTTTGTTGGAGTTTGCGATGATTTGTTTAGTATAGTTGTTGTACTTGACTACTTATTTTCTGTTTTTTTTTTGGTTATATGAAGTTTTGTATAGTTTAGTTATATATATACACACACACACACATATATATGACTGAAGTTTTGTTATTTTGTTTGTGAAGTTTTTCTGCAGGTGATTGATTATTTTTTATTGGCATTGGAATTTGATAATTAATCGGATTTTTGAGTGAGGATTAATGGGAAAAGGAGCGCAAAATTACGGTAGGAAAGAGAGTACGGGCAAAACGGCTCTGGATCCGAACCAGTATCCTGCATGGGCAAAGGATATTCAGGAATGTGAACAAAACTACCAGGTGGATAGCAAATTCGGTCTTACTGACGTTGAAGTTGAGAAGCGGCTGAAAAAATACGGGAAGAATGAGTTGGAAAAGCATGAAGGGCAATCTATTTTCCGTCTGATATTGGATCAGTTTAACGATACTTTAGTTAGGATTTTACTTGCTGCAGCTGTGATTTCGTTTGTTCTGGCTTGGTATGATGGTGACGAAGGTGGCGAGATGGAGATCACCGCGTTTGTTGAGCCGCTGGTGATTTTTCTTATACTTATTGTTAACGCGATTGTCGGTGTCTGGCAAGAAAGTAACGCGGAAAAGGCGTTAGAAGCGCTTAAAGAAATACAATCAGAGCAAGCGACTGTGATCCGTAACGGGAGAAAAGTTTCCAGCTTTCCCGCGAAGGAACTTGTTCCCGGTGATATCGTGGAGCTTCGTGTAGGTGATAAAGTTCCGGCTGATATGCGGGTCATTAGTTTGATTAGTTCAACCCTTCGGGTTGAACAAGGTTCGTTGACCGGAGAAAGTGAAGCTGTTAGTAAAACGACTAAACCTGTGCATGAAGAATCCGATATTCAAGGAAAGAAATGCATGGTGTTTGCGGGGACCACGGTTGTTAATGGTAACTGTATCTGTTTGGTTACTGAAACCGGAATGAATACAGAGATTGGAAAAGTGCATGCTCAGATCCAAGAAGCAGCGGAAAACGAAGAAGACACACCGTTAAAGAAGAAACTAAACGAGTTTGGAGAAGTTTTAACTATGTTAATCGGGTTAATTTGTCTTCTCGTTTGGCTAATTAACGTGAAATACTTCCTCACTTGGGATAACGTTGACGGCTGGCCAAGAAACTTCAAATTCTCATTTGAGAAATGCACTTATTACTTTGAAATTGCGGTCGCATTAGCAGTTGCCGCCATCCCTGAAGGCCTGCCAGCTGTGATTACTACTTGTTTGGCTCTCGGCACACGTAAGATGGCTCAAAAGAACGCTCTCGTTAGGAAATTACCGAGCGTTGAGACTCTCGGGTGTACAACCGTAATTTGTTCTGACAAAACTGGTACCTTAACCACTAACCAGATGGCTGTGGCTAAGCTTGTTGCTATGGGTCATGGACCGAATGTCGTCAGGTCGTTCAATGTTGAAGGGACCACATACAACCCGTTGGATGGGAAAATACAAGACTGGCCAGCTGGCATGATGGATGCTAACCTTCAAACAATTGCAAGGATTGCTGCTTTGGCTAACGATGCCGGTATTGAACGATCCGAAAAAGGTTATGTAGCCTCTGGAATGCCAACTGAAGCAGCGTTAAAGGTAAAGTAACCTTAAAAGGTCTGCATTGTTATATACGCTTGAATCACACATCAATCGTGTGCTTTGGTTTATAGGTTCTTGTTGAGAAAATGGGTCTTCCTGCTGGATTTGGTTCCCGTTCATCGAGTGATATTATGGGTTAGTAACTAGTGATTCCTTCTGTCTTTCTTTGTTACTAATGCATATTTACTAAAATGACCTCTCTGTGATCCTTTGATATGCAGCTTCTTCTAACGAGTGGAGTAAAATCGAAAGCAGGATTGCCACTCTTGAGTTTGACCGTGATCGGAAGTCAATGGGGGTCATCGTCTCATCGAAACCTGGGAGAAATTCACTACTTGTTAAGGTAATACATATGCTATCTTTTTCTTTTTTAGCCGAGTAAAATGCCATTTTCGTTCCTGAGGTTTGGCCAGTTTTGCGATTTTCGTCCAAAGGTTTGTTTTTCCGCATCTGGATCCAAAAAGTTTGAAAATCTTGCCATTTTCATCCGGCTCGTTAACTCTATCCATTTTTCTCCATTAAGTCATGGGTATTTCCATCTTTTTTGTTATCTTAAAGGGCAATTCAGTCTTTTTCAAGGGTATTCGGTCTTTTTACATAAAGTGAAAAAGACCGAATTGCCCTTTAAGTTAACAAAATATGCGGAAATACCCCTGAATTAACAAAGAAAAATGGGTGGAGTTAACGAGCCGGATGAAAATGGAAAGATTTCAAACCTTTTGGATCTAGACGCGGAAAAACAAACCGTTGGACGAAGTCGCAAAACTGGCCACACCTCAGGGAGAAAATGGTGTTTTACTCTTTTTAGCCAAACCTGCTTATCAATTAAAAGTTCTATGAGATGACCAAAATGTAGTCAACTGTTTGACATGCGTTGACCAAAATGTGGTAAGCTGCTTGACGTGTTGACCAAAATGTGGTCAACTGTTTGACATGAGTTGAAAAAATGTGGTCAATGTTTGGACTCCATGGGCATACTGATGAAGTAAAAGTTAACTTTTATAGGGTGCGGTTGAAAATTTGTTGGAAAGGAGCTCACACGTACAGTTGCTTGACGGGTCTGTTGTGGAACTTGACAGCAGGGCAAAAACAGTCATCTTAAATAGCCTTAATGAACTGTCTTCATCAGCATTACGTGTTTTGGGTTTCGCATACAAGGAGGACCCACCAGAATTTACAACATATGACGGTGATGAAGACCATCCCGCTCATAATCTATTACTTGATCCTGCAAATTACTCTAAAATCGAAAGTAATTTAGTCTTTGCTGGCTTGGCTGGACTCAGGGTAAGTGACTTTGCTTTTTTGGTTTTCCATTCACTTTTATTCATGGGTCTGTTTGGTTGGACGTAACTAGGGCTGCAAATGAACCGAATGAACACGAATAAGACCTTGTTCGTTTTCGTTTGTTAAGGAAATATATGTGTTCACGAACTGTTCATGAACACTTATTGAATAAGTCATTACATTCCGTCATGTATGGTTGGTGATCACTAATATACATCTAATTTTTTTTAATATGTTCTTTAATGCATGGAAATATATAATTTATTATAAAATACTATGAAATATTTTTTTAATTGATTTTTCATATTATGTAAATGTGTATAACTTCGCTTTTAGTCATGAATGTATAATTCATTACAAAATACCCAAACTATAATTACTATAATAAAAAATCAAACAAATCGAAAGATCAAGAAACTATCAAATAAAATTACAATAAAGAAAGCATCTTTATAGATATCTTCACAATACCAAACACTAAATTCCTGTTGTGATTTCATTTTTCAAGGACCCCCCTCGTAAGGAAGTTCGTCAAGCAATTGAAGACTGTAGAGCAGCTGGAATACAAGTTATTGTGATAACAGGAGATAACAAGAACACAGCAGAAGCAATTTGTCGTGAAATAGGAGTGTTTGGACAACATGAAGATATCAGGGCAAAAAGCTTGACAGGAAGAGAGTTTATGGATCATCATGATCAAAAAGGACACCTGGCATACAAAGGTGGACTTCTGTTTTCTCGGGCCGAACCACGTCACAAACAAGAAATAGTGAGAGTGCTTAAAGATTTAGGTGAAGTGGTTGCAATGACTGGTGACGGGGTTAATGATGCACCCGCTTTGAAGTTGGCTGATATTGGAATTGCAATGGGCATTGCTGGCACTGAGGTATTTCTGTTAAAGAGTAAAATGCCATTTCCGTCCTTAAGGTTTGGCCAATTTTGCGACTTTCGTCCAAAAGTTTGTTTTTCCGCATCTGGATCTAAAAGGTTTGAAATCTTGCCATTTTCATCTGTCTCGTTAACTGCATCCCATTTTCTCCGTTAAGTCAGGGCTATTCCTGTCTTTTTTGTTAACTTAAAGGGCAATTCGGTCTTTTCCAGGGGTATTCGGTCTTTTTACAGAAAGTGAAAAAGACCGAATTGCCCTTTAAGTTAACCAAGAAGACGGAAATACCCCCAACTTATTAGAAGAAAAAAAAAATGGATGGAGTTAACAAGCCTGATGAAAATGGCAAAGATTTCAAACATTTTGGATCCAGATGTGGAAAAACAAATCTTTGGACGAAAGTCGCAAAACTGATCAAACCTAAGGGACGAAAATGGCATTTTACTCCAAAAATTATTTTAATTCTTCGTTCTCTTTTACATAACTATTTACTGCTACCGGATATTAATCTCTTCAAAAATAATATTATTTATTAATTTGTGGACAGGTTGCAAAGGAAGCCTCTGACATGGTTTTAGCAGATGATAATTTTAGCACAATTGTGGCTGCTGTTGGAGAAGGCAGGTCTATATACAACAATATGAAGGCGTTTATTAGGTGGGATTTTCTTTTCATAAAGAAATTAATTGATATAAAAATAAGAGTAAAATGTCATTTTCGTCCCTGAGGTTTGGCCAGTTTTGCGACTTTCGTCCAAAGGTTTGTTTTTCCGCATCCCGATCCAAAAGGTTTGAAATCTTGCCATTTTCATCCTGCTCGTTAAGTCCATCCATAAAGGGTAATTCCGTTTTTTCAGGGGTATTCGGTCTTTTAACATAAAGTGGAAAAAGACCGAATTGCTCTTTAAGTTAGCAAAAAAGATGGAAATACCCCTAACTCAATGGAGAGAAATGGATGGAGTTTACAAGCCGGATTGAAATTGCAAGTTCAAACCTTTCGGATCCGAATGCAGAAAAACAAACCATTGGACGAAAGTTGCAAAACTGGCCAAACCTCAGGGGCGAAGTGGCATTTTACTCTAAAAGTAAAATTAAAATTGGTTCAAGCTTATTAATTTTTTTGTTCTCTTTTATTTGCAGATATATGATTTCCTCAAATATCGGTGAGGTTGCCTCAATATTCTTGACTGCTGCTATTGGCATTCCAGAAGGTTTGATTCCTGTTCAGCTTCTATGGGTCAATCTAGTCACTGATGGCCCCCCTGCCACTGCTTTGGGTTTTAATCCGCCCGATAAATACATCATGAAAAAAGCTCCTCGCAGAAGCGACGATTCATTGATTAGTGCATGGATTTTATTTCGCTATCTGGTATTATCTCTCGCTTTCTTGCCAGATTGACGAGTGTTTTTGACTTTTTGTCATGTTTTGACCATAAACACTTTATTCATTTACATGCAGGTCATTGGACTCTACGTTGGCATAGCAACTGTGGGCGTTTTCGTCATTTGGTACACACACGACTCGTTTTTCGGCATTGACCTAAGTCAAGATGGTCACACTCTGGTAGCCTACTCCCAGCTGACGAACTGGGGTCAATGCAAAACATGGGAAAATTTCACTGTTTCACCTTTCACGGCAGGAGACCGAGTGTTCAATTTTGACTCTAACCCATGTGACTACTTCCAAGGTGGAAAAGTCAAAGCCATGACGCTCTCACTCTCCGTATTGGTTGCAATCGAAATGTTTAATTCCCTAAACGCCTTGTCGGAAGACGAGAGCCTTTTGACCATGCCACCATGGGTCAACCCGTGGTTGCTTATCGCAATGTCAGTCTCGTTTGGGCTTCATTTCTTGATCCTATATGTTCCATTCCTTGCACAAGTATTCGGGATTGTTCCTTTAAGCTTCAATGAGTGGCTGTTGGTTTTGGCGGTTGCTTTGCCTGTTATATTGATCGACGAGGTTCTTAAGTTTGTGGGTCGGTTGACTAGTGGAAGTCAAACGGGCCCAAGGTCTTCAAAGCGAAAATCAGAGTGATATATGTTCTAAAATACCCTTAACATTGCGGGCTGACAATATATTGGTTCTGGTCTGACCTTATATGAGCCCTTGGTGTGGTTAAAAACACCAAGGGTTGGTCAGACCATTGAATAATTTTCTAGTAATAGTTTAGGGAGAAGTTACATAATCTGTTTCTTTTTTCATTTTCTTTATTATGTATTCGAATGAGAACCGAACTCAGTGACGAAATTTTTCTTAGTTGCATGTTTGTGCATCCTTATTCGGCACACCGTAAGATTTGTGTTGGCACAACAGGGTCGTAACTCGTATTGACTTGCTTTGAGTAGCTGTTTGGTTTAAACCTATTTTGTTTCTCATACTAACGACACATTGTTACCCGACTTGTTCAATGCGATTTTTTTTTTAATTTAACATGTGGGTCAAGTTATTCTACAAAGGCTTCTAATTGTAAGAAGTGTAAGAAGGATTTATAGAGTGACAAGTGTCCAATAACCTAAAACTAAACCTACTACATCACCACCAAAAACCTAAACACCCCCACCCCACCACCACCCAAAAACCTAAACCTCCCCCCCCCCCCCCCCCCCCAAAAAAAAAAAACCTAAAAAAAATTAAACACCCATTTTTTATTTTTTTTTTGGGTGGGTGATGTGTGGGGGGGGGGGGGGGGGGTTGGTGGTGGTGGATGTTTAAGTTTTTTTTTTTTTTTAGTAGGTTTTTTTTGTGTAGTGGGTTTTTTAGGTTATTGGACACTTGTCACTCTATAAATCCTTCTTACACTTCTTACAATTAGGATCCTTTGTATTTGATCCTAATCCTTTAACATATTACTACCTCAATTTCTTTTTATCTTTTAAAACTTGACAGAAAAAACATTAAAGCTTAAACTTTACATCAAGCCTGACCCATTAAGCAACATGTTTAGGTTCAAACATAGGGATGCTAGGCCTTGACTTTAGAAAATAACTTAAGCTTGGGATCCTCCTATATTAAAAGGTTCAACAAGTTGGATGTGAATAGGTGATCTATGGTTTAATTTCAGGTTGTGACAGAAAGAAAAAAATCAATATGGTTGGAAGAGTTTTCTTAACTAAAGTCATTTACACTCTAGTACGTGTCATTGCGTCGTGACTTTTATATATCGTATATTAAACATGTGTGTCATTATATTTCCACATGTTATGATATTAAGCAAACAAACATTTTCTTAATGAAAATGACCCTGATTTTTAAGCCGGCTTAATGCCCCAAAAAGACCGAGTCGGCCGACCCTGCATCCATGGACCCTTTAGGTACACAAACTCGTAAACTTCTTGTTCCCCTAAGAATAATACAAGAATTAGAATGATTGAATTTATAAACATCATTATCATCATCATACTAAATCTCACCAATAGCAAAGTTAAGGTAAGGTCTAAGGAGGGTAAGATGTAAACAACTTTATCAGATCCCGTAGGAATGGAGAGACTGCTTTCAATGAGACCCCTGACTTGATACTAGTTTTGCATCAAGCCTTGGACATAAGGTACGTAACACTAAAAAATCGGGACAAAAGCCGATTAGTGCATGTGCCCTTTTGCCTTTCGGCTATCACATAATGCATGATTAACCGCCTGCCGCTTTTAAACTTTATTTTCACGAAATTAGTAAACTAACGTTAAAATTAGTGTAGTTTCACTTACCCCTCCCCCCCCCCCCCCCCCCCCCCCCCAGGGGCGGACCTAGTGTGGTCCTAGGCGTAGCCCGGGCTACGGCTCAACTTTTATCCGCTAGTGTAAAAAAAAAATTCGTTTTTTATACTAAGGACACCCCTCAACAATTACTAGGACACCCCTAAAAAAAATTACAATCTGAAATTAAGCCCAATTTATTCTGATTATGTTGGCCCAAATAATCAAATGATAGCCCAATACTAGTTAACCCAGATAACAAAATAATAACCCAAGAGTGCATTGGGCGGCATATTATTATGCAGGGATAATCAAAGGTCACGAACAGACAGGCGGAACACGGGAACAGTCGAACAGAATTGGCTGAAGTGCTGAACTGCTGTTGTCGAACAAGAAGTCACGAAGTCAGTCTCGCAATCGCAGATTTGCTGTTGTCGAACAGTAGAACACTCGAACAGAAATCACAGAACACTCGAAGTCAGTCTCGCTCGCAGATTTGCTGTTGTTGAAGTCGAACACGAACACAGAACAGTCTCGCAGATTTGCAGGTTTGTTTGTTGATTGTTTCACTTTGATTCTTTCATCTTTGATAGTTTGATTAGTTTTATCACTTTATGAATATTAAAGTTTGATTAGGTTTGTTAGTTGATTGTTTCAGACTTTCAGTTTGATACTTTGATTAGTTTTAGGAAACTTTGATTAGTTTTATGAATATTGTTACTTATTGTTAATGGCAGTTGAATATCGAACATAACATTGTCTTCGAAAAGAATTGGCAGTAGCACGTCCGCCACGTCGAGTCATCGATCAAGGTTGATTATTGGTTAGTTTGATTAGTTTTATTCTTGTTACTTGTTTTTATTGGCTGATTATTGGTAATTGGTTGTTAGTTTGATTGTATATTGTTTGAATTCTTTGAAGTGATGACGAAACCAAAATCCAAAAAACAAGCTTTAATTGGGAACTTTTTCAAAAGAAAATATGGAGAAATTAATGATGATGATACAACTCCGAATGAAACAACTCCTCCGAATGTTGACGTTGATTCAAGTCCGAATGTTGATCAAGCAAATGATGACGTTGATGCAATTCCGAATGTTGAGCAAGCAAATGATGATCTGAATGATAATCCCACAACTTCAATTCCAACAACACGAGGTATTATTGATTTGAATGATCTTCCTTCGGATCCATTTGATAGGCCACCTATTGCTAGTTATCACCCAAATCAAATAGATGACATAAGAAGGTCGTATCTTGTTAAAGGGGAATTTCAACCGCGTAGTCATAAGTTTCCTGTTAAAGACTGTTATGGAAAAAAAAGACGTTTTGTTGTTAGTTGGTTTAATAATTGTAGTTGGTTAGAGTATAGCATCAAAGCAGACAAAGTATATTGTCTATATTATTACTTGTTTAAAGAAGATGTTGGTAATCAAGGCGGAAGAGATACGTGGTCTTCTAGTTCTAAAGGCTTTAGTGATTGGAGTAAAAAGGGGTCATTAAAGGAACATGTTGGGAATGTTGATAGTCATCATTCAAAGGCGGCACAAAAATGTCACAATCTCATGAATCAAAAGAAACAGATGGATGAGAATATGAAGAAGTTGACTAAAGAAAAAATGATTGAAAATTATTATCGATTACTAGGTTCTGTTATGAGTGCTAGATTCTGTTTAGAAAACTCTTTACCCTTTCGTGGCCATGATGAGTCGGAAGAATCTAATTCTCAAGGTATGTTTCTTTCAGTGTTAAACTTGATTAGTACTAACCACCCGGAAATTGGAAAGTACACATTAGGGAATGCGAAAAAGAACAATAAATTGACATCGCCAAAGATACAAAAGGAGATTATTGAATGCTTTTCAAAGGAAGTAACAAAAAGCATTTGTGCACAAATTAAAGATGACGTGTTTAGGTTGTTGGTAGATGAATCCAGTGATGTTTCTTTGAAGGAGCAAATGGTTGTAGTTGTTAGATATGTTGATAAACTTGGTGCTGTTAGAGAGAGTTTTATCGGAATTGTTCATGTGAAAGACACGGCTTCTACAACTCTTAAACAAGCCATTGATGATTTATTAGCAAGCAACCAGTTGAGCATAAAACAAGTAAGTAATAAAATTCATAGTTTCTTTACATTATTATGATAATCATTGTTTATTTTTGTTTTAGGTGAGAGGCCAAGGTTATGATGGTGCAAGCAACATGCGGGGAGAATTTAATGGGTTAAAAGCGTTGATTTTGAAAGATAACCCGTCTGCACATTACATCCATTGTTTTGCTCATCAACTTCAGTTGGTTATAGTCGCTGTTGCAAAAAAACATGCCGGTGTGAAAACTTTCTATGAATTCCTTTCCATGGTTGTCACTACGGTTTCAGCTTCTTGCAAACGAAAAGATATGTTAAGGGAGAAAAAAAGGCGAGAGTGGAAAAAGAGATACTTGAAGGTGAAATTAAAATGGGTAAAGGATTAAACCAAGAGGTTTCCCTAGCACAATCCTATTTTAAAAAACTCTGAGTTTGTTTTTATATGCACTTGATGGGAGATATATTAAGTTACACAAATGCTCTTTCAAAACACCTTCAACAAAAAGTTAAAGATTTATTAGAAGCGGCCAACTTGATAAATGGTACAAAACGAGCATTAAATGATTTAAGACAAAATGGGTTTGAGCCGATGTTGGAAAAAGTGACTTCCTTTTGTAAAAAATATGACATTACAATGTTGGACATGACGGAAAGTTATGGTAATCCGAGAAACCGAAAGAATGTCATTACAAATCGACATCATTTTGAAGTAGACATTTTTAATGAGGTTTTGGACATGCAAATTCAAGAATTAGGAAATCGATTTAGTGAGGTAACAACTAGTTTGATAAAAAATATGTCGGGTTTAAATCCTTCTAACGGTTTATCTAAGTTTGACCCATCGAAGATATTGGCGTTTGCTAAGATGTACCCGGATGATTTTACTACACAAGAAATAGGGAGTCTTTTGGGTGATATTGAGTCATTTCGTCACACAATAAGCGATGATGATAACTTTGAAGACTTGAATGGAATAAGTGATCTTGCGCGTGTTATGGTTGAAACGGGAACACATAGTTCTTGTCCTACAGTTTATAGGGTAGTTAAGCTAGCTTTGCTTTTACCGGTGGCAACCGCAACCGTTGAAAGATGTTTTTCGAAATTGAAGCTTGTGAAGACGGATTTACGCAATCGAATCGGTCCGGAATTCTTGAACAATGCTATGGTTTGTGCGGTCGAAAATGATTTTTTAAGTGAAGTAAAAGACGACGATGTGATGGAACGATTTCAAGCTATGAAAAAAAGAAGAGGACAAATCTATTAGGTATTTGTTTTACTTTATTTTATGTATTGTTGTTTTTTTTAATATTGTATGATTGCACGGAGGGTCCACATATATATACATTACATGTGCACGTTGCAAGCGGGACGTGAATTAATAAACAACACCTTCCAAATTACACCTGATTGTTGATTTAATTTTTTATATACTGCGTTTATTCAACTTAAATGATAAAAACCTTCAAAGTTCAAAGTAGAGATGTACAAATCTTTTTTTTTTCTCGAAAAATTGGTTCTAGTTGTAAACTGAACCAGGTTGGTGAATAAAACATAAAAAAGGTTTTGTAAAAAAGCCAGCCCGGGTTATAAACCGGTCTATGATGGAAAATACTTGAACTTATCAAATTGATTGGGTGGGTTCTAAGTGGTTTTTTGACATGTTTTTCAAATCTAGTCAGGTACAGGTATAAAACGGTTTCAGGGAATGAGACTTACGGACTTTGTAAGATTAAATATTTATTTATTTATATTTAATCTAGTAGCCATCATTATCATTTATATAATATAGATCAAAATATATTAATAACCTATTAATAATTAGTTGGTAATTGTTGATGGACCATATTACCCTTATTAACTAATTGGGTTTCCTCTTGGGTGTATATATAAGGAGATTATTAGAGAGGTAAAAGGTTAGACACATAACCAAAACACATAACATCAATTTTCGTCCTCTCTCTCTCAACCGAAACTAACCCTAATTTCGGTTTCATCACCATCATCACCTTACACCCTAAGGAGGAACCAGATCACACTGACAACTATGTCGAACTCCGTGGCTGCGTCTCTGACTGGATTCTCTACTGATGCAATCAAAGGTATGTTATTACATGTTTTCCATTATGTTTAAACAGAACTGATCAACATGTGGTATCAGAGCATATGTTGATAAATCAGTTCTGTTTTCGTATCCATCATTCTGGGATCATAAATCTGGAAAACAGAAAGTTTTAAAGCCTTAAAAATCTCGGCTGTTTTGAGTCCATGTTGCCGAAATCCCTGTTTTCGGAAAAGAAAAATTTGATAAATTGACTCGAGACAATAATGGACAAACGTTAATATCCGAAATCTGTTGATAACAGTCTAAAATTTCAGATTTCGGAACCCAGAATTGTGTTTTAATTTATTAGGGTTCATCACAATGTTCTAAGGAAATTCGAAAATTCCATAAATTTTTGGAATGTAATTTGGATTAGTGGGTGTTTTAATGATTTTGATCTTAATTTTATCTATTAAATTTTCGAAAACTGTTAAAGGATTTACAGTTATTATTTTCGAAATCTTTTGATAAGATTAGATCAGAAATAAAATAGGAAACACTATCCCAAATCCCTCAAATTTCGATTTTCAGTTTTATCACAATCAGCAGCTGTTAACAGAGATCACGACTCGAGACTAAGGTTGCGACTCGCAACCACAATCATCATAACTCGAGACTAAGGTTGCGACTCGCAACCATAACCATCACAACGCGAGACCGAGATTGCGACTCGCAACCATAACCATCACAACTCGAGACCGAGATTGCGACTCGCAACCATAATCATCACAACTCGAGACTGAGATTGCGACTCGCAACCATAATCATCACAACTTGAGACTAAGGTTGCGACTTGAGACTAAGGTTGCGACTCGAGACTAAGATTGCGACTCGAGACCATAATCATCATAACTCGAGGACTGACTCGAGACCTCATTACCTTAAGCTGTTTAATGTGACCATAATCATCATAGTTCGATCCGCGCTAACAGGTGGTTTGCTATTAAATACTTGGTTTTGTTTATACTTAATTAATTAATAAGGATCAAATAATGTTTTACAAAACCAAACTAGCTTAACTTGAATGAGCTTCTGATGTATTAATTCTGGCCAAAGCTGATTTAATACATCTATTTATTGTTCAAGTATTATAAAAGCTATGTTAAGTATGCATTATAAACGTGAAATGTCTTAATTCTGGCCAAAGCTGATTTAATTCATTTATGTTTAGCATGCTTGACAAGTGCATAACTAAAGTGATTGTCTCATTTCTGGCCAAAGCTGATTTGTCACGATTACTTTGCACACATACTTAAATGATTACACTTCTGGCCAAAGCTGATTTGTCTTTGTTTAAGTAGAATTTTACTAAGTCTATTATTTTGATGTTAGTAATAGACATATCACAATCTCTTCATATAATGATCCTTATATTAATGATCCTTAATTAATTTTATGATCATCTCGTCTGTCTTATTCTTAGTACCCATATTTTTTTTTATCTCACTATAATTTACTTCTACATATATCTCATCCACTCTAATTCCTAAATCTAAAATGTTTGCTTTATTTAAAGTTTCTATTAGAATTAGCTCTTAAATTAAATCCTTGATTATTTCTTAAGACACGATAATCCTATTGCTCTCTTCTGCTAAAGATTATAAAGAAGAAAATTAGAGCATGATGATTAGGACAAATCGAACATGATGTCTCTTATGATAATCAAGAACTCTCTAACATAATGCTATCACTAAAGTTATTTCAGATTAAGTCTTTCCTAAGGCTAATCTCTTATATATGGAATAATCACTAGAACTCCTAATATGCATGCCTTCTTTTAAACTTCTAAACTATAAAGTTAAGTGGTATATGCGAATACATAATACTGTACAATACCATGACCCATAAAGTTAGGGGCTTACACATGGACATAAGGACATTTTCCAGTACATTACATATTAAGATTTTCACTTGTACAAATTTGATGCCTTATAAATCAACTATAACACTCAAACATACCAAAGTATAATGAGTGTGTTGATAAGCAACATATGTACAAAGAAATAAATGTTTGAAGCTGGAAAATAAGTTGTTACTCACCTTACAACCACTTAAAACTTTAAAAGAGAATTGTTCTAAGGTCCATAGTCAAAATACAAGTACAAAATCCCAACTCTAAGGTTCTTCAAGGGAAAATCTCACTACATGATTATGTCATTAGACTAGACATAAGTAACGAGACTATCCATTATTCTAAAGAACAGTTGGATGAATTAGTTAGATAGTCACTCATTAAAGATATTTAAGTCTACTAATTATAATATTCCTATTAACACATGATTACTTGACTCTAGTTTTAAACGTTTCCTTACCAGAAGTCAACAAATAACTAACATGAAAGTTAGTGACAAAATTAAATGTTAAGACTATAAGAACCATAATAAGCAGTCTTCTAATAACGCTTTTCGATACCTTATATATTCTGAAGATTAATCGGAATACAGTATCATAATTAAGCAATGTTATGAAGGTTGTGAGGTTTGCATAGTCAACATAAAGTCACACTTATCTTAAACTTTCATCTTATTTGTTCTAAATATCTGGATTGAAACATTATTAAGATAAAACTAGATGATACCTTACACTTTCACAATTTTTGTCATCATGCAAATGAAAAATTTGACAAAAGGAAAATGAGACTTACAAATTTCATCCATTATAACCAAAATTCATGAGAAATCATGACATGGTTAATGAGGATGGTTTCTTATCTAATCTCATTCTAAGTGATTTTAAATCATGACGTTATAGCCCTAAATATTACTTGGCTCAAGGAATAAGTATGGGTCCATCATAAGTCATTCATTGACATTCGTGGAACTTATGCCAAATGGAATATTCAGACATAATTCATTTATCATTTAAAGACTATCTACTTGTATCTAAATTTTGTCGCATATGGCCCATGGTCTTAAAGAAATCTACTCATATATGTGCTTAACATGATTTCTATTAAATATGTCCCTAAGTTTTTATGACATCTGGACATTAAGGAAATCAAGTAAAGTCTAACATATATATATGATAGGTTCCCACGTCACATACCTAATTGAAACTTCTCTTATAGCATTCTAGAGATATTAAAGATCAGTGGGAGCATTAAGTGTCTTAATAATAACTTACAATAGTTGCAAGAGGTGGGGGAGTGAAAATTTTACATTACCTAAATTTACACCTCTTGTACAAGACACTGCTCCATCTTGACACTGTTCCATCAAAACTTGTCTCCTTAAAATCTAATGCTACTATTACAAAAGTTTCATTGTTGCTTAATTGTGGGCACACTTAGATTTCTTACCTAAACTAACATAATCCTCAATAAGAGAAACTACAATGACTAACGTCATTAATATGTTCATTAATATGTTTTCTCTATTTAGAATTTGTTTGGTCGTTAAATATTGACCCTAAGCATGCTGAGTTCCTAAAGTTTTCTAAGGTCAGTGGGAGCAGTCAAAGTCCTTATCATGACTTGCAAGGAATACAAGAGGCGGGGGGAAGAGTGTCATTAAATTTCACTCCAAATTTAACTCCGATTACACCTCTTGTATACCATACTGCACCAACTCTCTTACAAACTTAGAATCCTTAAAATGATAGCAACCTAAGCAAGAGCTAATCCATAAAACTGAAACTTCTAACAAAAACTTCTAACAAACCCAATAATCAACTAAGGAGGTCATCTAGGTTTAAAAACCTACTAACTTTGATGATTACATAACCTCCCTAACTGAAGTTGAAATGGATTTTGGAAAAGTTTACTGATCCTATCTCTTCTAATTAAGCCATTAGTGTCAATCAATCTTCTAAATAGAATAAAATTGTTTTCTAGTAAAACTGTTTTATGTGTTCGTATAACGTTTGGGATTAGATTGAATAACCTAAGAGTGTTCATAACTAAACCAAATCCTGATATAAACGTTAAGACACAAAGAAGCATAATTGATTGTCAAAGGTTGTACTCAGGAAGAGATAAATTATTAAAGAATCTTTATTACATATCTAACAAAAGATTTCTTTTAGGATCATCACTGTTCTAGTAGCTTATAAAAGTTTTGAGCTACATTAGATGAACATTAAAACAATTTTTCCCTAACAACTGGCTGACATATTTACATGTTCATAAAACAACCTGAAAGTTCTAAACTTAAGGTTAAAGAACAGTTTGTCTATAAGCCAATAAAATCCATGTATGGTTTAAAGCAAACATCATAATATGATGAAATCTTAACGCAATGATTTTCATCAGTAACCAAGTGGAATAATGTACCTACCTCAAGATGAGTGGGAGCAACTAAGATAAACTTGTCTATATAGATGATATTCTTTTGACAAGTAGATGTTACATAAGTCAAAGCATTGTTAACACAAACTTTGATATAATAGATCTCAGAGATATCTCTTACATAATAGATATCATAACATGTTGAGATAGACCAAATGGAACATTACTTCCGTTCCATAAGTTTAACATTAAATTGGTCCTTACATATGTAACAAACAATACTGCTCTTCTTTAGAGGATAATAGGATAAATGAGATTATTTCTTACGCTTCATTAATTAGAAGCCTTATGTAAGTTTAAGTCTATACTCGTTTAGATATTACTCACATTGCAACACACTAGATATGTCTAGATTAATGTGAAGCATTTAATAGAGTATTACAATATCTTTAAAAGAAATGAGAGGCTATAATTTAAAGAAGAAGTGAGAACTCAAACCGGTTGATTAATCTAACTTTGTAATATTCAAAGATGACAAAATGTAATTTTGGGTATATCTTTATGTCAGCAGACAAAACCTATCTCATGGAGGAGTCATAATGGACTGATATCAACAACATAAGTTATAACGACATAATATATTGTTGATCACAAAGCAATATTTACTAAATGTTGTTGGAAATTTATCAGTGGACTCATAAGTTTATTAACTCCATATAATTAATATTTTGAAGACTTGTTGTGATAAAGTCAGCTACCATGTCTCCTTGAACAGTAACAGTTCGAGAGGTGCTGCATTAAAATTCGATACACAATTAATTATTCGTTTATGAACGAATTGAGGAAACTAAATCTTTGTATCGAATACATTCGTGATATGCTTAAGGATCCTATAACTAAAGGTCTATTACCCATAAGTCTTATTAAGAGTGCACATAAAAGAGAAGGGTTTTAATTGATGACCATGTACAACTGCATATCGTACTATGAATGACTAACTATTAATTAATTTTCCTCATCAGTTTGATTTTGTATGTCTCTTACATATGTTCTGCCGGTGTAATGACATATAGACAACTATAAATACAAATCAAACGTTAAAGGGCTTACATATTTTGATCATAACTGTTAGGTTTTAAATTAAGGCTATAGTATGACTAATGGGGGTCCTGAGTCGCATAATGATTCAACGGCTGTATTTCTCTGCTATAGTACTTGTTTAAGGCTAAAATGAGTATTAACTTCTGATCAGACTAATCTAATACTCATGATAAATGATTATTCGGCTAAGTGGGAGAATGTAAGATTAAATATTTATTTATTTATATTTAATCTAGTAGCCATCATTATCATTTATATAATATAGATCAAAATATATTAATAACCTATTAATAATTAGTTGGTAATTGTTGATGGACCATATTACCCTTATTAACTAATTGGGTTTCCTCTTGGGTGTATATATAAGGAGATTATTAGAGAGGTAAAAGGTTAGACACATAACCAAAACACATAACATCAATTTTCGTCCTCTCTCTCTCAACCGAAACTAACCCTAATTTCGGTTTCATCACCATCATCACCTTACACCCTAAGGAGGAACCAGATCACACTGACAACTATGTCGAACTCCGTGGCTGCGTCTCTGACTGGATTCTCTACTGATGCAATCAAAGGTATGTTATTACATGTTTTCCATTATGTTTAAACAGAACTGATCAACAGACTTGTATACGCACTAGTGGATTGGATCGGGTCAGTCCAAATTGGTTTTTTTTGGTGAAGTGGGTCAGGTTCTCCAACTGGTTTTTTTACATACCTCTGGCTAGGGGTGTTCAGAATTCGATTCGGATTCGAAAATTTTGAAATTAGACTCGATTTGAATTCGATTAAAAAGGTTCGAATTCGAGTTGATTCATATTCGTGTCCAGTAATCGAACTACAATCGAATACAAATTTATGATTTTCAATTTGATTCGATTCGAAATTCGAATTCAATTTATATATAATTTTTTAATATATGTATACACACACAGACATATACATACACGCACATGTAACTTCTAAACTTGCCAAGGTATGAACTACCTCAATAAGTGATAAGTTTATTATTCAAAAACATTAACAAACCTACTGACAAATAACACATACTACTTATTTCTAAATATTTACCTAACTTAAATTGCTACCAGTAACCAACATATCTTCTAAATTTTGGTGTTTTGACATATTGATAGTAAAATAATTTTGCATATTATTTTATTTTATGTTGAATATAATTAGTTTATAGTAGTTTAAAAAATGAAAGTAAAATAATTTATTGTTTAGGGTGAATTCTAATTAAATCGAACTCGGTTCGAATTCGAGTTTCAAATACTAATTGAGTCGAATACGAATTCAAGTAAAAAAATAAAAAATTCAAAAAATTCGACTCGAATAATTCAAAAATTTGTTATTCAATTTGATGAACACATGTACCTCTGGCTCTACTCCTTTAGGCTTAAGGGAGTGGCTAAACATTTGGAATAGGTAAACTCCCAAATCACCCAATCAGACAGTGTCACGTTTTTTTACCTATTTTGTTTACGTATTTCTCAAAAACGTTGGCGGTGGTTTACCTATCCTGGATTAGGTAAACTATTTTTTTATATTTTCAACTAGTATATTTAATATTTAAACATGTATTTTAACATAATAAATGTAGAATAAATTAAGAACAACATTACATTAAATAAAAAAAAAAACTAAAATTACAGTAAATTAAAAAAATTAAAATTACATTAAATTGAAATAAATTAAACTAGTCTTCGTCGGAATCGACCAACAGGTGGGGTAAATCTTGACTTGCGAGTTGATTCACGAGATCGTGTTTTAGTCTCCAATCCGTGTCTGCATCCATCAGCTTGTCCAATTTTTAGAAGGCCTCTTGAAACCACGAGTCGTTCGCTTCCACGTAGCTCACAATTGTTAGAAACAAACGTTTCGACATACGGAACCTATTCCGAAAAATATCTTCGTTGTATTTCGGGTCTTCGACAAAATAATCCGCCATGAGTGTCTCATGCCCAACCTCACGTTGACGTTCAATATATCTCTTTCGGTTAGATGTGCCCGTGTCTTCAAGGTCGGCTTCTTCGATGAGATTTTGGAAAAAAAGAATGCTACTATCGGATGATTCGCCGCTAGTATCGGGTGGAAAAAACAACGGGATTTCATACGCCATTTTGTTTTGGAATGATTGGGTAAATGTTTGGTATTTTTTGGTTTGATTTGGGTATGAATTTGAATATGTTTGGGTATGAATTTATGTTTGGTATTTATAGTTAAGTTTAATTTTTTTTTTTTTTTTTTTTGTTTTAAACGGCTATATAGTCGTTGAATGTCTCCAACGGTCAAATCTTCATCCTTTGTCGATCGGTATAGATTCACCGATGAATCAAACAGACCGAGCGCTAAAGAGGGTTAGCGGCGGTGTTACCGTTCGGTAAACAAGTTTACCGCCCCACTTTACTACTCACTCCGTTCGCCCTTAGTTCAAATTTCAAATCTATTTATTTATTTTTATTTTTATCAACTGGCTCAGCCCAGATTCCACCAACCCAGAGTCAAAAAACCGGTGTAAACCCAAAACGGCAAAACCTATTCACTTTCATAAAAAAACACAATTGTCACGTCACCAATCCGCGTGACCATCCAAAATCTACCCCGTCCATTTTAATCCATCAACGGCCACAAAACGTCCACCAAACACCCTACCCCCACCCTTCCCCCTATATATTCAAAATCCCCAATTTCCCACAACACAAATCACAATCACAATCAACATCTTCCAATCTTCAAACATCTCAGGTCACTAATCTCTCTAATCACCTTCTCCATTACTTCAATTACTTCCAAATTTCAACTAATCTCAAATCAATTTTGTCATCTGTGCAGATTTTTAGGTCAATTAAACAATGTCAGGACGCGGAAAGGGAGGTAAAGGGTTAGGAAAGGGCGGAGCAAAGCGTCACAGGAAGGTTCTCCGAGACAACATTCAGGGGATCACCAAGCCAGCGATTCGGAGACTGGCACGTAGAGGCGGAGTGAAGCGGATCAGTGGGTTGATATATGAGGAGACGCGTGGAGTGTTGAAGATATTTCTAGAGAATGTTATTAGAGATGCTGTTACCTACACTGAGCATGCCAGGAGGAAGACGGTTACTGCTATGGATGTGGTTTATGCGTTGAAGAGGCAAGGAAGGACTTTGTACGGATTTGGTGGTTAGGGTTTGGGATTTGGGGAAAAGTCTTGCTATCAAGAAAGAAAAGGGTTTAGGGTTTGTTTGGGTTTATTGTGTTGATGTAAAAAATGTTATGGTTGGAAATTTGCAATGTGTTTTGTGTTACGGTACTATAGTTGGCTTTATATGTTTGTTTTATTGTGTTATAGATCTGATTAATTTAAGAAGTATTTAAACCGAATATATTATTTTGAAGTGATAAGAAATATTGTTATTGTTGTTTTAGAGGTGTTTGGGATTCCTCTTTTTCTTCTTTTTAACTTCTATTTATTATAGGTCAGGATTTCTTGACTTCTACTTTTTAAATTTTCATCACACAAAAACTCATTAGGGTGAAGGGAGTGGTTAAACAGGTAAAAGTGGCAAACTTTAAAATTGATCAATCAAAGTGTGCCATGTCAGCAAGTGTGAAGAGTTTAAATTTTGGTGAAAAGTGTTGACAGTGGTGTAAACATTTGAAAGTGGCAAACTTTTTTTTTTATTATTTTTTTTAAAAAGAATTATGTGTTAAATAAAAACAAATAACATTAAAAAACTGTTTTTTTTAACTTATATGGCATATAGCCGTTACCAACAAACAATCATTATTGCCTCCCTCTTTGTCGATCAGTGACATGAAGCCGAGTTAACCACTTTGCCGCACGGGAAAAATGGATGGTGGAGGTGTTGCCGCTCGGCAATCGACTTTGCCGATGCCTTTGCCACACCACTCCCTTCACCCTTATAATAAGTCAATAAGTTAACCCAAGCACCCACTAAAAACCAACTTATTAACTTATTATAAGTCAATAAGTTAAAAGTTGTTCCAAAATATGCTAACCCAAACACCCACTTAGAAGGGAGATTCGGGGCGATGAGTTGACATAAGTTACAACTTATGAGCTAAAATGATTTTGGGGGCAAAATGAGCACTTTTAAAAAGTAGTGAGTTTGGTTAGTGTCAAAAGGTGATCCGTAGTGGGGCTTCATTTCACGGCAAAAACACCCATAATGCCGTTGCACACCACTATGGACGGCGGACGGCGCTATGGGCTGGTCAATCTGATTCCTCGTGAAGAGCGTAACGGGGTGATGGGTTGCTGATTTAAAAAAAACCGACTGTTACATGGTTTGAAGGTGAGAGAGAGAGAGAAGGAAGAGGGAGTCGGTCGGAGGGGAAGCCCGGTGAAACTATGACGCCGCGAAACAAACAACGGCGAATCTCCTCTGCAATTGAAGATCGATGAAGGTTGGGTCTCTGGCCGGTAACGTTGTGGTACATTTTTGTGGTCGTGTCGATCCGTGGCTAATTCTTTGGTGGAATATGGAGAGAGGCCAGTAGTCATCACCATTGATTTAAAATCAATTTTTTTAGTGTGGAAAAAGAGATAGAATCCGGATGTGAATAACTTTATAAATTGGATTGAAATCCAACACTGACAAAAAAAAAAAAAAAAAACAATCTCTATAAGAGTATGCGTAGTGGGGCGTGAACCAGGATGATCTGTGAGAGATGACCCCCCCATAGCGCTAGCCACACCATAACAGGCGGCGCTATGGGGGTGTTTTTTTTTATGGGAGCGTGATCTGCATAGCGGCGTGGGAGGGAGAAGGAAATTGAACTTTTTTTAATTATTTCTTGTATATTTGAAGCATGTATCATCATCAGCTAGCCTTCAATTGTTTGTAATGCTCTGTTTCTATTTTTTGTTGCAGGTATCGAAGAAGGAAGAAAGAAGGAGTTCGATTGTTTATTTTATAACTTTTAGAGTTAAATGCTTGGTTGGTCCCTGTGGTTTGCAAAAATTTCAGACTTGGTCCTAGTGGTTTTCTAATTACACGCGTGGTCCCAAAACTTGTAAAAAATGCACTCGGTTGGTCCCCAGCCCTAACCTCAGTTAAATTTCTTAGTTAACTATGTGTGAAATGACTATATTACCCTTAGAACAATTAAAAGAAATAAAAAAACATATAAAGAAGAACTGTTCATCTTCTTCAACCTCTGCCTTCCATTCTTTTACACCTTACCAGATCACTAATCCTAATCTCAACAACCCAAATCAATTTTCACAAAATCAAGTGAAATAATGTGCACTTAAATTCAACAAAATAACTTAAAGATGAAACCTTTTTAACACAATTGCTTCTTCAAGAGCACAACGGAGGCTAGACTCCTGATGACCGAGACCTTCACACGACTCACAGTGTTTTCCAGGACAGTCAATTCGGTTTCCCCAATACAAAAACTTCTCTGAATCACTGTGATGAATGCAGTTATTGTTATTGTTGAACTGTAAAGTGGGGGTTTGAAGTGGGATTGATCCGGTGGAGGAGAGTAGAGATGAGAAGAGGTAGAGGAGCGCGATTATGGAGATTGTGATTGTGAGGAGCCAGATTGGGGATCTGGATTTGGGTTTGGTTCTTGAGAGTTTGGGGATCGCCATTGTTGTGATGGAAGAGGTAATAAGAGACCTTGTGTGCGGCTTAATTTTTTAGAGAGAGATAGAGCGGTGACCAGATGTGCGGCTGGCTTAATTTTTAGAGAGAGAGGGAGTGGTGACCAGATTTTTAGAGAGAGAGAGAGAGAGAGCAGAGACCTGGGTTGGTGATGAAGATGATATGGTGGTGAAGATGATGCAGTGATTTTTGTGAAAATTATGATATGGTTGGTGATGAAGATGACCTGGGTTGGTGATGAAGATGATATGGCGGTGAATATATATTTAGGGCTGGGTTAGAGCAGAGACCTGGGTTGGTGATGAAGATGACCAGTTTTTAATTGTTTAAGGGTAATATAGTCATTTCACACATAGTTAATTGAGAAATTTAACTGAGGTTAGGGCTGGGGACCAACCGAGTGCATTTTTGACAAGTTTTAGGACCACGCGTGTAATTAGTAAACCACTAGGACTAAGTCTGCAATTTTTGCAAACCACAGGGACCAACCAAGCATTTAACTCTAACTTTTAAATCCCTCAAGTTTGCTTTAGTGTTAAATATTACCCTTAGAATTTGTTTTTAATTTTAAAAAGATCCTTCAAATTTGTTTTAGTTTTAAATAATACATCTTAAAGTTTAGTTATATATGTTAATGTTTTAAAGTTTAATTTAAATTAAAAATAGGTTTAGTTATTTTTATTTTGACAAATTAAAGGAGTAATATATGTTATTTATAATAAATACATTAATTAAAAAATATAAAAAAATTGAAAATTAATTAATTGAGTAATGATAAGGTAGTGACTTTATGACTCCACGCTCTAGTGATATAACGCTCCATAAATCCCTTTATGACGTGTCGTGCCACTTATCGCATAACGCCCCAGGGGCTTTATGACTACACATGGCCTAAACACAGTACACAGTAGTTTTATCCTAATTCAATGAAATGGTTTTTTATTTTATAAAATTAGAAATTAATTATAAAAATATGAAAATTAATAATTGACTAATGATGACTAAGGGGCTTTATGACTACATCCTCTTGTGATATAAAGCCCTATAAAGCCTCTCTCTTACGCAATCCCCCACTTGTCACATAACGCTCCACAAAGGACTTTATGACTACACATCGTCTTAGCCAAAATTAAGTTCCTATTTAGAAACTTTTTAAAAAGTAAGAGTTTGGTTATCGTCAAAATTGTGATAATCTTTTATGGTGGTTGCGGTGAGGAGTTGGGACGATTATGAAATATTGGTGGCAATGATCATGGCTTAAACGGAGGTGGTGGTGATGCTAATAGAGGTGATTGTGGTGGCACCGCCTTCCCTGAGAATCCTCAAAAAAATTTAGGCCTCGGACGAGTGGAAAAAGGGGCCCTTATAATATAAAATCAAGAGTAAATGACTTTTTGACTTTTGAGTCATTGTATTTTAGTGGTTTTAACCATTGAAATGTAAAATCAAAATATTTAACGTCCTGAGTCTCTATACATTTTTTTATAACCATTTGTGTCCACTTTTTTGTTTTTTAATAAAAATGGACTCAAAACGTTATAAATTGAACAAAATTGGACTCAAAACGTTATAAAATGAACGGTTAGAGACTCAGGGCGTTAAACTTTTTTGATTTTGGACCCAAGTAGTTAAAACCACTAAAACACAGGGACTCAAAAAGTAATTTACTCTAAAATCAATAACTCAATTTTAAAAGAAACTAGTTTTTTTTTGTCGTCGCGCGTTGCGACGAAACCGAGTAAATGATGATGTAAAATAAACATGATTTGAAATGATAATGTAAAACAAATATGATTTGAAAATAAAGCATGTTGTTTAGAAAGCTAAACCATTAGAACGATTTAGTTTAGCATCATACTGTTTTATGATACCAAATAAATACTTTATTATAAGTACATTTTCGTTTTTAACAAAACTTATAACGGAATGTCCGGGAAAAAATCAATCATAACTACGTACTTAAGTTTTATGAAAAAGTTATAAACGTATAATATTAAAGAAGTATCAAATTAATCGATAATATATGTTCTAGAAAAGAAAAGAGAATTATTAAAAAAAACGGTATAGGAAATATATGGTTTTAAAAAAGAAAAAATAATTAAAAACATGTTATTAAAAAATAATAAAAAACCTATATATTATTATAAAATTAAAATTACTATTCATCATCCTTGACTAACAATATATATAATAATAAATACGTTTGAATTAGTACATATTTATATATTAGAAAACATAAAATAAATGAAAAAATGAACCGTAAAATATAACTCTTTTAGAAAATATATATTAAAAATAAAAAAAATATATGGTGGGATGAGGTGTACAAATTGTTTTTTTTTTTAAAAACCGATTTCGGTTATTAATCGAACCGGTTTTTTTCTTCCAAAATGAAAACCGGTTTTTTTAATAACCGGTTTCGATTATTAACTGTTTTTTCATACCAAGAATCCTAATCGGTCTATAACCGTCAGTTCAATTATAAAACCGGTTCGGTTATAAAAAAACCGGTTTCGGTTTTTTTCCGATTTCGGTTTTTTTCCCGGTCTCAGTTTTAAAACCGGTTTTTTGTACACCTTTAGATCAAATACACCGGTACCTAAGATATTGCTTACCAACTATGAAATATGTTGTAAAGAAAAAACAAAGGGACTTAAACTGTAAAAAACTCGATACTTTAAGGTCTGGAAACTTAATATGGGTCATGGGTCGGGTCGGGTCTCGTTTAACGAAAACCTAATTGTTTCATTCTTTGATTTGATTTCTTCTACAATCATCTCTTCCCTCCACCTTCAAACCTGCAACCCTAACTCCACCAACAATGGCGTTTTTCGATCTCAACATCCCCTACACCGACTCACCAAACCAAACCTCCAATAACAACAAATCCACACGCTTAAAACTCGCCGTTAAAGCAATGGAACTCGGTTACACCGGCGTCGCCTACAACCGCACCATCACCGGAGTAATGTCAAAAGACGACCATTGTTCAATCTTCTTATTCCCGCTCTCCTCCGTCCTCAAACTCTCTCCATCCATCTCCTCCGCTGTCAACCTCCACCGCCGCCTCCTCAATGTTCCAACCGCTGCTCCGTTCCGTCAGTACACTCGCCTCACGGTTGTCGTTGATTCAGAGGCGAAAGGTTCGTGTTTGAATTCCGGTAATCCGGTGCTTAAAAGTTATGATATTGTTGCTGTTAGGCCTTTGAAACAGGACGTGTTTGATTCAGCTTGTAAGAGTTATGAGGTATTGTTGTGTTTTAAGTTTTGAGTAGTGCTGCAAACGAACTGAATGTTTAGCGAACAGTCGGGTGAACCTTTCCGTTTGTGTTCGTTCCGTTTAATAAATGAATGAACAAGAAGAAATTTCGTTCGTTTAGCTAAATAAACTAACAAGAACATAGGCCACTTCCGATCGTGTTCTTTTATGTTCAATAGCTCATTAGTGTTTTCAATTCTTATATTTTATTTAAATAGTTAAAAATTCGGACAGATAAAAAATTTATAAAGTATAAGTGTATTGTATATTTTGTCCATGAACGCTTGTTTGTGTTCGTTACCTATAACCAACAAACGAAACATGAACATGTTCATTTCCTTAACGAATGAACACGGACAAAAAAATATCATTCGGTAAGTGTTCATGAACAGTTCGTGAACATATATGTCTCCTTAACGAACGAATAAGAAAAAGGTCTTATTCGTGTTCGTTCGGTTCGTTTTGCAGCCCTAGAAAGTTGAAATAGTGTTGCTGTGGTTGATTTGTTGTTATATTGTGTTTAGGTTGATATAATTGCTATAGATTTCTCGGAGAATCGGTTTCAGTTGAGGCAGCCATTAATTAAAGCTGCTATTGAGGTTATTGGTTTGTTTAGTTTACTAATTATTGAATATGTTTAATTGTATGTAAATCTATGAGGTGATTTTTTTTTATTGTTGATGTGCAGAGAGGTGTGTATTTTGAAATTACATACTCTGGTCTGCTTGTGGATGCTCAGTTGAGGAGGCAGATGATATCCAATGCTAAGGTATAACTGTGTAACGTATTAACATCTTACAGTTTTTTTTTTTGAGTATAATTGGATTTAAATACGTAATGAGAAAGTTTCAGTGAAATGAGAATTTGCAGAATTTGATGAACTGATGAATAGTCTTAAATGTGCGTTGTTTTAATCGTGTCATTGTTTCATAAATGATAATTGCATCGACATAAGCAAAATGCAGTCAAAGTTTATTCATACTTTACTTAGATACAAGTATTAGTTATCTTCTAGTTTGTTATATATACTTGCACGTAAGTATCAAGCAATGCTATTTGCACTTTTGCAGCTTTTGGTGGATTGGACAAGAGGAAAAAATGTAATATTTTCGAGTGCTGCTGCTTCTGTAACTGAATTTAGAGGACCGTATGATGTTGCAAATCTAGCGTGTTTACTTGGCTTCTCTATTGAACGTGCTAAAGCATCTGTGTCAAAAACATGTAGGTACGAATACCAACAAAAATATATTTCAAATGTAGAATTTGCTAGCATGTTTCTTTTTATATATTCTTAATATATGCGCAGATCTTTATTACAAAATTCTTTACGGAAGAAGAAGTTCTACAAAGAAGCCATTAAGGTTGAACTAATCTCATCCACAGAGGATGGTATGGATGACTGGCTTAAGTGGGACCCTATATCCAGTGGCGAAGGTGATTTACAATTAGACGACATTGCAAAATCATTTGCGGCGTCTAGTAAAGAATCGAAAACGGTCAAAGCAACTGACTTTGTTTCTGTTATTAATGAATTGCCATCACATGGACTGCAAATCCACGACATGGTAACCGAAACAAAATCAGATTCTAAGTTTCATGATACTCGCAAAAAAGATGATTTATTAAAATCTGGGAACTGTGATGTCTCGCCAGTGAATGAAGATCTTCAAACTTTGGCTAGTGTTGAAACAAGTGAAATTTGTGCGATGATTATAGAAGAACCTGAGCAGCAGAATCTGTCATTAAAAGTTCATGACGATACACATGAAGAAAATGTTATTGATGAAAAAGAAGGTGAAAATATGTGTAGTGATGTTCCAAATTCAGGAATTTTGATCCCGATTGATGATAATCCTTCTTCTAATCTCCAGTGTGAAGAAGCGAATAACCTTTCTCTCAATGCCTCTATAGTTCCACCAATGACTGAATCGAATGAAGCAGGTATTTAGCAAAGTAAGGGAAATAGTGTCACACCCTGATTTTCTAATGCTTAAACAATACATGGCATACAAAACTTCATTCATATTTCTTCCAAGAGTAAAGTACACGGATAGTACCTATGGTTTTCCAAAATTTTGCATTTGGTCCCTAGCTTTCTAAAAGTACACGGATGGTCCCGGTGGTTTGCACTTTGTAATGCATTTAGTCTCCAGTGTTTTCCAAAAGTACATGGATGGTCCCCATGGTTTGCACATTGTAACGCTTTTAGCCCCTAACTTGTACCTTTTGAAACCTTTAGATTTGTTGGCTGGGAACTAAATGCATTACAAAGTGCAAACCACAGGGACCATGCTTGTACTTTTAGAAAGCTAGGGATCAAATCCAAAATTTTGAAAAACCACTGGGAATATCCGGGTACTTTACTCTTGTTTCAATATCTATCAACATGCAAAAGGTAGCTGTTTTCACAACAGCGGAAACCACTTTTATAGTTGCTTTCATCAGCTACAATTATGCAATCCAAATTGGGTGGGTTGGCCAGTTTTGGCGGTTCAACTGTACGATTTGGATGGTTCGAACCGGACTTTTTGTCACAATCATTTGTTTCGTTTTAATTTTTGCACGTTAACATGCCGCAACGGGCGTGTGTGGTTCAACGTTTTTACGCCTACTTTTCGTTTGTTTCATCTTTATATACTTTTTGGTGTAAACTTTGTTCGAATAACTTGGCTTTCATATACAACGACTTAACTTTTCCACAACTTTCAAATATATCGTCGTGACGTGGTTTTTTTTTATCGTCAACCCACTAGTTAAACTAATAATACAAGTTCAAGCTTCTTAAAAGTTATGCTTCTCTAATGTATGCTTTCCTGCTTTCCTTAACAAACATCAACTTTCTTAGTTTCTTGTAAATAAGCTATACATGTACAAGTTACATATAGGATGTTGCTCTTCTATGATGCAGGTTTACCTGAAGAGGTTCTAGAACAACACATGATTGATACAAAAGATGTTGCAGTTATACCTGTCAGCTCATGTTTGGCCTCTTCTGGTGTATCTTTGAATGAAGATCTTCCAGAAGAACAGATGAGTGATACAAAAGATGTTGCGGTTACACCTGTTAGCTCATGTTTGGCCATTTCTGGCGTATCTTTGGATCAAGATAGTCATATGAATCATTTCTCTGCACAAGAGTCTTCATCAGGTACCTAATTCATTTAGCAAACCCCTGTAAACTGTGAAATTACTTCATTGAAACCTCAATGTGACCTGTGTACTTGGTTCCTGCTTCCCTGCTTGCAGTTTCTTTCATTTTGAAACCTCAAAAAGTTTACTTACTAAATTAGTTTCTATGCAGGTAGAGTTAGAAGAAAGCATGGAGGTTCAGGGCGATCGATGTCATTTCCTTTTAGAAGGTGGTTAAAACCTTCACATTCTAAGAAAACTCTAAAGGAGAGAAGAAACAGCACAATAAGAAAACTCTAAAGGACAGAAGAAATAGCACAATGTTGTAAGTGATTTTGGAGGGGAGTTTAGTTAGGTGAGTTTTTAAAGGAACCGAATTCTACAATGTTATTTTTTTTGAAGTTTAGATTCGATATTTTTGGCCATATTCTAGTTTGGTTTGTAAGTTTGTTAAAGTGGTCTCTTTTGTGTGTCTGGTTTTTTAAAAAAGGGGGACCTCGCAAGTCGCAACACACCCTTTTGAACCAGTGCCGGATCAGTTGTGTTTCTCAACTACCTATAGTAGTGACAGAACTGAAGTATACTGAAACAACAAGGTTTGTTTAGAATATCCATTTTACCCCTAAATTCATCTATTATGATTTTTTTTTTTTTTTTTTTTTTTTTTTGCGATTCCATACCTAATACTGCATCTCAGTTTTTATCGGCTCTCTTTTACACACATTAAAAGTGATATACTTGTATATGCGTGTTTTGAGGCATTGTTTCGGTATACTTCGGATTAGGGGGTCCAGTTGTAATTGTTAGTAGTGTAAAGGTTTAGGTATAGGTTTAACTGGTGTACTCAAAAGCCAGGAGACCTAATTAGAGATCAGCCATCTTTTGATTGAGATTTACCGTACTTCTCTGCAAATTCTATTCTTCTAAATCAACCAAGTCTATAAAAAAGGACGGGTCAGGTTGGGTATTGGGTCATGACCGGTCCTAGTGAAAATGAAACCGGGCCATTTATAAAACACTTTGGTTCAGGCCATAACGGGTTTCTAATAAAAATAGCTTGGGTTGACATGAACCTTTTTTTTTAAATAGGTATCAACATGGGTCCACTCACTTTCGTCTGGTTGTTGCGGGTGTTGGCGGCGTTGGTAATTGTGGTGGCAACGGTAGCGACCTAGCGGAGGAGGTGGCAACAATGGTGGTGTTGGAGATCACAACGGTGGTGTTGGTGGTGCCAGTTGTGAAGTTGGAGGTGGCGGTGTCAGCAATGGTGGTGGCGGTAGTCAGCGACGGTTGCATTGGTGTTGAGGCCAGTAGTGGTGAAAGCGGTGGTTGCCTATGTGGCGGCGGCGACGGTGGTTGCATGGACATAGGCTGTCGGCGATTGCGATGAGGGTCTTGTCTGCGGTGTTTGTGGTGTTGAGGGCAGTAGTGGTGAAAGTGGTGGTTGCCTATGTGGCGGCGGCGACGGTGGTTGCATGGACATAGGCTGTCGACGACGACGAAGGTTATGGTGATTGCGATGAGGGTCTTGTTTGCGGTGTTTGTGTTGACGACGCCAAAAGCCAGTGGAGGTGACGGCCAATAGGTGATGGCGACAAACAATGCACATTTGACCAGTGGCGGACCCATAAATTTTTTTCATGGGGGGCGGAAATTTTTTAAGATTGTTTGTCTATCGCTATGTAGTTAGTTTTCTCGATCCGAATTGAGTCACAATGTAATATTATTTTAAATAACATCCATGGTTCTACCTTAATATTCAAGACCCCAACAAAAATGCATTGCATAATTATTCATATTTTTAGAAATATCAAAGTAATATAAAAACTTAAGAAAATAAATCATTAATCAACAATACATAATACAACATACCGTAACAAAATAAAATTAAAAAGAAACGAGTTAGATATTTTTTAACCGGTATAAACAACTAAATCTCAAATTTTTAAACCAATGTTATAATTTAAATATTTATGATTTGAATAATCTAATAGATAGTCAAATAAGTAAGCTGGAGTTATCTTTTTCTTGGATAAACATTATTCGTAAGTGCTTTCTATCATGTCCTTATTTCCTAATAGCAAAATCTGAAACTCTATTTATATTTTTTTTTTCTGAACGGCGATATTCTACAACAGGCAATAGGTATCGCACTTGCTTAGTAGGCCCTCCACCCCACTCTGCCACAAGACTATGTTGTCTTAACCGTGCCCACGCTTGGCATCAGAGTTTGGCTTGGTGCTCCCCGAGAAAATTTCCAGCCCACCGGCATCCCCGGCAGTTGCATCCTCCACAAGAGTCAAGACTCTCTGGAGTAAATGCACTGTAATAGAAAACTCGGTGTGCTCCAGGATTCGAACTTGAGACCATAAAGGTCCCAAGCCTTGTCCCTTCACTGCATAACCACTGAGACAAGTCCCAGGGTTTTGAAACTCTATTTATATATAGGGGGGGGGGGGGGATATTCCACGGTCCTCCCAACCGCCGAGGTGATCCCACCTCGCAGACCGCCACCCAACAAGCCTGAGTCTGGGGTAAATCCGCTACCGTAGGGGCATTGGGAACGAGTAAGACTCGAACCCGCCACCTCCGGGTTAGAATGCGGGCTGGTGGCCATTGGGCTGACACCCAATGGTTTATATATAGGGTATGTTTGGAAAAAGTAGCTGGTAGCTGGTGGCTGGAGGCTGGTAGCTGGTGGCTGGAAGCTGGTAGTTGTTAGCTGTAGCTGGTAGCTAGTAGCTGTAGTTTTTTAGATATATTTGGTGTTTGGTAGAGTAGCTGGAGCTTTTAATAAAATGTATAAAATGACCAAAATGGACATAACTAAAAATTTAAAAAGTTTGTGCATTAAAAAAATTATTATCTTTAGAGGTTAAAATGGTCATTTTTCGCTAAAAGCTTGTAGCTCCTTCTAAACGCTACTAGTAGGAGCGTTCAACCAAAAGCTTCAAGCTGCTAATCTAAAAGCTTCAAACTCCTTCAACCAAACAAGACTTTTTACTGAGTATGAGTTTTTTTTAAAAGCTTAAAGCTTGATGGGGTACGGTATTAAACCCGACCCGAGCGGTCAGACGTCCCGTTACGTATTGCTTTTATATTAATTATTTATTATTGTTGCTACTAACCCAACCGCGAGGCCCAACGCGATGTAGTTTACACTACTTTGGGTCGGGGCTTGTAGAGATAACCCCTAACTGGGCCTGGCCCATTGAGGTTAGGGGAGGCCCATATCCCCCTATATAAAGAGGTCTTCACCTCTTGAATAGGGCGGAGGATATGGAGCCACACACTTTGGTTGCTGGAAATAGGGAATCTTCTCCTCTACCGGTGATCTCTACAGCTTCATTTTCTTCTCTTCTCCATAGCAGGTCTAGGTTCAAGAGGAAGAACAAGATGTGATTCTTCACCCTCATGTAGAGAGCGGTCAAGTCATCCCGGCGGTGATTCCGTGTTTCTTCATTGGCGCCCACCGAAAATTTTATACATTTGTTGATCACATCCGGTTCTCTCCTCTGCCCTTCAGATCTGTGTGCTTAAAATCACTCTCGATCTTCAAATCGAGAAAACCCACAGGTGTGTTCATCTAAACTTTAAAATATTTGATGACAGTCAAATCATTGTAATTTTATACACAATATTCTATCAAAAAAACTCAAGATTTGGGTTTCCCTCAAGACCTGGGCTTTTTTCGGTTGAACCCCTTTCCTGTACTAAAATGGAAATCCATAAATTACTTTTTCATTTCCCTGCCTCTTTCAACCATCTGATGTAGTCGAACAACATAAGCATCATTCTCAAAGATGCTTTTATTGGATATTTTTTTTTTTTTTGAGAAGCATGAGGTATTCCATACGAATGAACATTAAAGCCATTTTTTTTATTAAAAAAAAAAAGGAGGGGGACCATGACAGTTGTAAACATTTTTAAACAAAATGTACAACACCTTTTAAAAAGTAATGTGCAGTAGTGGGAAAAAGTATAATCAATACTGCACAAGGTATTACCCTATTGCACACAACTTTTTGGGTGAGGGAAACATACCCTGACATGAGCAGAAAAAAGTGTACTATGTATTCCTCCTAACGGTACATTTCCAAACCCACCGTTTGTCGTCATGCAAATCTTACATGCGCTACAACCTTCTACCATTAATGATGGATAACCATCCTGCACCTTCTGGCCTACAATCACCGGCCATCAAGGGAAGACATTTCTTCCACCACGTCGCGCGCAACCGCCAGCCATCCTCGGCATTAACCACGCCGCGCGCATCAATCAAACTGCCGCCTCCCGCATCGAAACACATAGCGCACATCAAACCCGATTGTCACCTACAGCATTAATCATACCGCGCGCAACAAATCACATGTCATCTACATCTTCAATAACGTCGCGCAACCACTAGCCATCTTCGGCATTAACCACGCCGGGCGCATCAAAGCAACCTGCCATCTTCGGCTTCAACCACGTCGCGCGCATCAACCTGCCATCTCCGGTATCAACCACCACGTCGCGCACATCAAACCATCTGCCACCTCTGGCATCAACCACATCGCGCGCATCAACGAGTCATCTCCAACATCAACTACGTCGCGTGCATTAGTCACCTGCGCATGCAATCATGAACTCGATGAGTCACGCAACAAGGATATGCCTCCTCCACCCTGCGCACAATGAATTATCTCTCTCCTATGTGACACAAGTAAGCTTCAAAACAAGGTACAACTTTCGCCTTCTATTATATCTCAAACAAAGTACAACTCCATCGCGCGAGCACGAGCAAGTTTCGTATGCGCGAACATACTTCGCCGCCACGCGAAATGAGTTACAACTTTGTTGGATAAAAACCCATCTACAATTTCGTTAAATAAAGCTATCATTTTTGTTAAAAAGGAAATTTTTTGTTTTGTTGGATACTCCGCGCGCGGGTCATTTTTGTGTCGCGAGCATACTCATCACCGCGAGTCACGAGCATGCTTCTCCGCGCGAGTACTCCGTCACGAGGTAAACCCCGTTACAAGAGCATATTCCGCCGCGCGGGTAACCTTCGTAACACGAGCGTATTTTCGCCGCGCGGGCGACCTCTATAACACAATCATACTCCGCCGCGCGGGGTAATCTTCGTAGCACGAGCACTCGTCGCGCGAGTAAACTCCGACCTCTTGCAACAATACCGCGCGTGATAAACTCCTCCTGCGCATAACATGCTCCGCCACCTGATGCATTTAAAAAAAAAAAAACTGTTACTCCAAATGCTCCATACCTTGGCGCCATTTAATACATGCTTCAAAATATTACCCATGAAAGAACCTAAAAAGAAGTGATAGCATTTAATGTGTCTGGAGGTTTGCAAAGGCACGTGCCTTAGTGTGGTGTTCACATGCAAGTTTTTCAAGCTTGCATAACAACTTACAACTATACATACAGATCACCCCTTCAAATTTTATACAAGGACATTTTTAATCCCTTGGTAATTGACGTCAACCTTACTATTTTTTTATAATATATATATAATTAAGAACTATGAGCACAACAAGATCTCGGGGATTTTTATTTATTTATTCTCATACGATAAATATATTTCTAAGACATGTTGCGTCATAACTATCCTTGCCATCGCCAATGTTTCTCGTGAACGGCCCATACAAATGCTATAAACTGGCACTTATATTAATTTTACGTGTCATGACTTTTAACGGTTTCAATGCCTTCTAGCATGTTCCAACAGTTGGTGCTAGCATTTTCGCCATACATGTTACATATTTCTTCAAAAAAAAAAAAAAAAAAAAAACAAGTTGGCTAAAATCTAGCACATGAAACTAATTCAACGACACGGTTAGTAGTTCATCGCTTTAACGACTACTAGCCTTGCGATATTTACGACACATACTAGTATCATTGCTTAGTGTTATTATTCAAGTTCAATGCTACTGACATTTTTTAGCAGCTGCAATAAACAAAAGGACTAGCATAGTTCTACACCATTCCGAAGTTCAAAGTTGCTTTCACATATTTTGAAGTATGGATGCGTAATACGAACTCCTCCTAAGGACAACGTTTCGGTACAATATTTTCCATATATCCGAACATATATTACAATTTACCTTGTCAGGTTCAGCAGGAATGGCAATATACTCAATCGCTAAAAAGAGACGAGTAATCCTCAACCACACCGATGAAAGCCGAAAAAGATTGCTCCTTTACTTATGAGCACGTAAGTCGCCGGCTGGCGCATGCTCTTTTACATACGAGCACGTAAGTCGCCAAGCGCGCATGCTCCTTTACTTATGAGCACGTAAGTCGCCGGCTGGCGCATGCTCTTTTACATACGAGCACGTAAGTCGCCAAGCGCGCATGCTCCTTTACTTATGAGCACGTAAGTCGCCGGCTGGCGCATGCTCTTTTACATACGAGCACGTAAGTCGCCAAGCGCGCATGCTCCTTTACTTATGAGCACGTAAGTCGCCGGCTGGCGCATGCTCTTTTACATACGAGCACGTAAGTCGCCAAGCGCGCATGCTCCTTTACTTATGAGCACGTTAGTCGCCGGCTGGCGCATGCTCTTTTACATACGAGCACGTAAGTCGCCAAGCGCGCATGCTCCTTTACTTATGAGCACGTAAGTCGCCGGCTGGCGCATGCTCTTTTACATACGAGCACGTAAGTCGCCGGCTGGCGCATGCTCTTTTACATACGAGCACGTAAGTCGCCAAGCGCGCATGCTCCTTTACATATGAGCACGTAAGTCGCCGGCTGGCGCATGCTCTTTTACATACGAGCACGTAAGTCGCCAAGCGCGCATGCTCCTTTACATATGAGCACGTAAGTCGCCGGCTGGCGCATGCTCTTTTACATACGAGCACGTAAGTCGCCAAGCGCGCATGCTCCTTTACTTATGAGCACGTAAGTCGCCGGCTGGCGCATGCTCTTTTACATACGAGCACGTAAGTCGCCAAGCGCGCATGCTCCTTTACTTATGAGCATGTAAGTCGCCGGCTGGCGCATGCTCTTTTACATACGAGCACGTAAGTCGCCAAGCGCGCATGCTCCTTTACTTATGAGCACATAAGTCGCCGGCTGGCGCATGCTCTTTTACATACGAGCACGTAAGTCGCCACGCGCTCATGCTCCTTTACTTACGAGTGCGCACACATGCGCTAGCAGTCGCAGGCTCCTCTACATACGAGCCCGTTAGTCGCCTCGAGCGCATACTCCATTACAATACGAGCACGTAAGCCGCCATACGCGCATGCTCCTTTATATGCGAGCACGCCGGTCTCCATACGAGCCTGCTGCTCTACATACGAGCACCTCAGCCTCCGTGCGATCCTGATGCTCCACATATGAGCACGTAGGTCACAACTCGACATATGCGCATGCTCCTTTAGATATGAGCACACCAGCCTCCAGGCGAGCTTGCTGCTACACATACAAGCACGCTAATCTCCATGCGGCCCTTGTGCTTTACATACGAACGTGTGTGTCGCCCGCGCGCGCCTGCTTAGCCATATATGAAAACGCTCACAAAACGTAAACTGTGCTACAAATGCACGCACCACTTTGGGTATACGCAAAAACGCATTGGCTAAAATAAAGTTTCGCTTACACCTACAATCTTCAAGACAAGCCACATCTCCTTGCTTCACGCCACATTATTGCTGTGGCACACCGGAGGATTAGCGCAGGCTCGGGTTTCCACTTCATCATCCTGACGCAACTTTATGCCAATTCTCATTCGCGATAACCTGTTCAAAGTGGATTAACACGTGCAACTATTGTAGACAACAGTTTACAAAGAATTAAACACTATAAATACATACGCTTCACGGTTTAAGACACGCGCGCCCCTTGCGCTAACCAACAGAAGTCACACCACAGGGTGAATATTTTACAATAGCCACACGACTGTGTGAGCACCGCTAAAGCTGGGCCACATTCACCTGACAAAGGCGAAACGTCAGTGACAACATAATGATCGCCGTGTCAGCAGCCAACCCAAGGGTCACCAACAACGACATTTGCACCCTGTCAGAATTTAAATTTCGAGAAATTTTTCGCTTAAAATTACAACGAAACTGCAAGTTGAAGTTAGCAAGGGTTGCGCCGCATGCTTCATCAACCAATGATCATGCGCGCCAGCTCTCAAAAGCAACAGGTATCAATTAACAAGCCTGGTAGCCGCGCCGTAGTAATTGACAAACACTTACACGCGCGCCAGCTACCAAGACCCAGCAAATTCTTTAAAGACCAGCTCGTCTTTCCTTTCTCTTTTTCCTGAGTCCAAAGCTCCAACCATTCACTTCGCGCATGGAAGCAGCACTGGACTGGGGGGACTTAAAGGGGTATGGTCCCAAAAAGCCGCGCAGACCATACTCCTTATACGTTAATCAAACTAATCTACAGACCACGCGCGGGCTGCTTGGACAAAACAAAAGCTGAGCGCGAGGTTCAAACAGGATTGAAGATCAGATTCAGCACTTAGCATCCTGAATGAAGGCCCTCAATCCCTAAGCCTTGCGCCAGCACCAAAGATCTTCTAGAAGACACAAACGGTTGGCACCAAAGGGACAGAGCGGACATTCTTTGTCGTCATCTTCAGGCCCAAGGCCCATCAGCCCATCTCCTTCTAAACTACTCCGACTAAAGATAGGGTCCTTCATACACAGGAAGGACCGTAGCTAAGCTCAGGAAGGATTAAGAAGATTAACCCTTATAGTCGAAACATAAACCCAACTAATAAACCTAAAACTAGTTACGTACGCGCAGCCTTGACAAGCTCATGGCAATGCGCCGATAGCAACTACCCGCAATCAAACAGCGTGCGCCAGGTTTGCCCAATCAATTTCCACGATGAACAACCAGGGGATATTCATTATCCCATTTATATCTACTCACAGTGAAAGACAGACGCAACAAGCATGGACAACAACTCTCCCGCATCTGGGCGACTGGTAAGCCTAAAACTCAATCTTTACTTTCGAGCACTCCTAACAAGTCTAGTACTCCTACCACGCTTACACGCGGAGCAGCACTAGACTGGGGGACTTGATGGGGTACGGTATTAAACCCGACCCGAGCGGTCAGACGTCCCGTTACGTATTGCTTTTATATTAATTATTTATTATTGTTGCTACTAACCCAACCGCGAGGCCCAACGCGATGTAGTTTACACTACTTTGGGTCGGGGCTTGTAGAGATAACCCCTAACTGGGCCTGACCCATTGAGGTTAGGGGAGACCCATATCCCCCTATATAAAGAGGTCTTCACCTCTTGAATAGGGCAGAGGATATGGAGCCACACACTTTGGTTGCTGGAAATAGGGGATCTTCTCCTCTACCGGTGATCTCTACAGCTCCATTTTCTTCTCTTCTCCATAGCAGGTCTAGGTTCAAGAGGAAGAACAAGATGTGATTCTTCACCCTCATGTAGAGAGCGGTCAAGTCATCCCGGCGGTGATTCCGTGTTTCTTCAGTATGAGTTTTTTTTAAAAGCTTAAAGCTTGAAGCTCCTAAAAGCCCCTAAAAGCTCCATGCCAAACATACCCATAGTATATATAATAGTTTTTTACTCATTAATAGCAAAATTTGAAACTCTATTATAGTGTATATAATTTTTTTTACTCATAAGTAGAAAAAAATTAATACCGAAAAGAATAAACAAAATTGACATGTAGATATTTTCTAAATTAATTAAATGAAATAAACTAATAAGAATAAGAGTTAATTATTATTTCAGTCCCTGAGGTTTGTCAAAAATAACGGATTCAGTCCATTAGTTTAAAAATTGCTATTTCAGTCCATTAGTTTCATTTTCATAACCATTTCAGTCCACCAACTTAACTCCCATCCATTTATTCTGTTAACTTTGGGTGAAATGACCAAATTGCCCCTGCTAACTTAACAAATTGTAATAAAAAAATTCTAAAGAATCTAAAAATCAAAAAAATTTCAAAAAATTCAAAAAAATAAAAAATAAAATCCAAAAAATTCAAAAAAAATAAAAAAAAAAAATTAAAAAATCATAAAAATTCTAAAAAATCAAAAAAATTCCAAAAAATTCAAAAAAATTCCAAAAAATTCAAAAAAATCTAAAAATAAATAAATTTAAAAAATCATAAAAATTCTAAAAAATCCAAAAAAATCTAAAAAATCTAAAAATCAAAAAAATTCCAAAACATTCAAAAAATCAAAAAAATTCCAAAAAATTCAAAAAAAATCTAAAAATCAAAAATTTTTTAAAAAATCATAAAAATTCTAAAAAATCCAAAAAAATTCTAAAAAATCCAAATTGTTTCATTAAATGTTTCGAACCCGAACCGTTTAGAGCTGAACCGTTTCGACGCGAACCGTTTCGACCCGTACCGTTTCGAGCCGAACCGTTTCAACGCGAACCGTTTCGACGCGAACCGTTTCGACCCGTACCGTTTCGAGCCGAACCGTTTCGACGCGAACCGTTTCGACCCGTACCGTTTCGACGCGAACCGTTTCGACGCGAACCGTTTCGACCCGTACCGTTTCGAGCCGAACCGTTTCGACGCGAACCGTTTCGACCCGTACCGTTCAGCTCGAAACGGTTCGGCTCGAAACGGTACGGGTCGAAACGGTTCGCGTCGAAACGGTTCGGCTCGAAACGGTACGGGTCGAAACGGTTCGCGTCGAAACGGTTCGGCTCGAAACGGTACGGGTCGAAACGGTTCGCGTCGAAACGGTTCGCGTCGAAACGGTTCAGCTCTAAACGGTTCGGGTTCGAAACATTTAATGAAACATTTTGGATTTTTTAGAATTTTTTTGGATTTTTTAGAATTTCTATGATTTTTAAATTTTTTTTTTATTTTTAGATTTTTTTGAATTTTTTGGAATTTTTTTGATTTTTTTGAATTTTTTGGAATTTTTTTGATTTTTTGATTTTTTAGATTTTTTTTGGATTTTTTAGAATTTTTATGATTTTTTAAATTTTTTTTGATTTTTAGATTTTTTTGAATTTTTTGATTTTTTTGGAATTTTTTTGATTTTTAGATTTTTTAGATTTTTTTTGGATTTTTTAGAATTTTTATGATTTTTTAATTTTTTTTTTATTTTTAGATTTTTTTGAATTTTTTGAAATTTTTTTGATTTTTTTGAATTTTTTGGAATTTTTTTGATTTTTAGATTCTTTTGAATTTTTTTGTTACAATTTGTTAAGTTAGCAGGGGCAATTTTGTCATTTAACCCAAAGTTAACAGAATAAATGGATGAGAGTTAAGTTGGTGGACTGAAATGGTTATGAAAATGAAACTAATTGACTGAAATAGCAATTTTTAAACTAATGGACTGAAACCGTTATTTTTGACAAAACTCAGGGACTGAAATAGTAATTAACTCTAAGAATAAATACGACTAAAATTCTAGTAAAATGAAGGATTACATAAAAGTATAAAGTTACAAGACAAGTCTAAAGCCTTTATGTCAGATTGACTTTTAGTTTACACATTTATTATGTAAGCAAAATTACTAATATACCCATAACCTTTTAGTGATTACCCATAATACCCTCATCTTCCTCACATAACCCTCTATTCTACTCCTGCAACTCTCCCCATAGACCCATAAAATGTCTATGAACACTTTTTCAGTTTTCTTCTGCCGTGGTTTGCCGGATTTATGGGGTGCGACAACAAAGTTTCATGGGGGGCGATCTGGATTTCAACGGGGTATAATACACTAATTTTTTTTTCAAGGGGTGCGCCCACCCCATGTCAAGCCTTGGGTCCGCCCCTGCATTTGACAATCGGTCCAAATTGACCTGTTTTATATATACAATAGACCCAAATGAATCCGAATGTAATTTCTTTTACCCAAATCAACCTATTTATGGAGATGTCATGATTGTAATCAACAATAACAGTTACAATAGTAATAGAGCAAAAGGAGAAGAATTTTGCCTTCTACCAACCATTAACAAATTCTATAACTAAAACCTTATGAATTTCTAAAGGATTCATTTCAAATCACAAAACATTCCGCAAACCAACACCCCCAGAATTTTGCCACTTAGGATTTGGCCTAGTGATCAAGAGGAATTACCTCTTGTAGAGAGACCAAAGTTCAATCCTAAGCAGGTGTAAATATTTAAGGAAAAAATTAGCTGTTAAAAAAAATTTAACAAACTTACCAAAGAAACACGTCATGAATTTTGAAACAACTTACCAAACGCAAAGTTTCATAATAATTTAGCCGCTCCATCCAACTAATTCCAACCCTCTGGGTTGGATACCGGCTGCTCCATCCATCCAACACTACTGGACAATTGGTCCGCACGTCTAGAGGTGAAAAGAAAGAACCCAGTTCTTAACTGGAAACCGGTTCTAACCCAGTGATACCCTACCCAAACCGGTTAAAACCCGACAAAAAAAAAAAAAAAAAAAAAACCCAGAACCAGAACTGTACCAATCACTTCACTCTCCAAAAACTAGTTCCAATGAAACTAGAACCGGTTTTCGAAAACACCCAATTTTGTGCATTTCTACCCCCATCCAACACTACTGGGTGGCTGGTCCGCCCATCATCCATGGCATCTCATATTACCAACCTGTTGTAGCATTCATACTATAACTAATTCTCATACACCCAAAAGGCAACACAACTTTAACAAATTTGTAAATTCATTATAAATCAATATAAAATCTATATACCAAACTACATATCAATCTTCAACTATTCGCTTCCCGTATGTCAAAAATCCATCCCTTTCTGTGCAATTTTCTTTATTATTACACCGCCTGGTACCTTACAGAACAACAAAACAAACAGTAATTAACCGTCATATCTCAAATCATATTTTCCATCAAAAAAAAAACAATTATTACTAAACTGAGACATTCATTACCTTAAAACAAAACTCATCAAGAAACACAGACCTCAACAACATCTTCCTCTCTTCCATCATCAAAATCTTGATCGTTGTTGACACTCGATGGTTCTGGTTCGATACTCAAATCAAACCCCGTCGGCTCACCGGTTCCATGATAGGCCAAAGTAACCGCACCACCACCACCGCCACCGCCACCACCGTCACCGCCCTGATCAGATGGTTCAACTGCTTCTTTCTTTTGTCGTTTCCATTTTTTAGTCGATGAAGTCCCGTCATCGTCGAAATCTTCTTCCTCTCTTTCTCTATGCAAATAAACCCATAGTTTCCTTTCACCGTCAAACTGCACACACGGGTCCCGCTCATAATGCAAACGGTCCAACGCACCACTGACCACTTGATTCACTTGAGCATCTGAAACCTCTTCTACTATGTATTGTGAGTCACGAATTAACGTACAAACATCGGCACGTGTCCCGATGCTTCCCGGTAACCGTGCAGCAGCGTCTCGAACCAAACAAAGAATGGTTACGTGAGGTGGTCGGTCCCGCTTCAACATGAAATGGTCACGGGCTTTCGATGTCGGCTTTCCCGCACCCTTTCTTGACGGGGCCACCGTTGACTTTTTACCGTCCACAGTTGTATACGCAAAAACGCGGTCCGGTATTAAATACCGTAGAACTTCTTCTTTACGGAAATAATCTCGAACTTCTTCTGAACTCGGGTTTATCGTGTTGAGACTTTTTTGAGCCCGTAAATCTCGAAACCGTTCTTTTTCATCTAAGTTGACTTGCATTAAGGTCAAAGGTGGAGGGGGTAGACTTCCGATTTGTTGTAACGTTTCTTGACCGCTTTTTAGCCAATTAGCGAACGAGTCAACTAACTTAACTAACGTTTTGTGCGGAAGTCCCCATGACTCGGGAGATGTTACTTCTTCAACGTTTTCATGATCTGATGAAACCCGAGAAACGGGCCCGACCCATGACCAAGACTTAACAGGCTTTTTATATAAAACGAGCGGTTTCCATCCTTTAGCTCCTAAAGGTGAGGTTTTTGAAGAAAATATCTTTAAAACCCCTCTTACCAAATCTTGAAGTGGTTCTTGAGTTTCGAGAATACACGGGTCACCCGGGTTTGACTGAACCCGGTTGACTATATCCTTGACGGTCAAAGACGGGACAGTTGGATCTACGTTATGATCACCATTAACAGCTTCCGGTTTTACCTCATCGTTTACATTATCTTCTGGAAGTAGGGTTACCATTGCCATTCGTACTGCTGATAAAAGGTGTATAATCGAGAACGAAAATCCCGTGTGAATTGTAGGTGTGATTAAGATAAACGGTTTTTTCTGTGTTTTATTTTCGAAATCCGCTTCTTCTTCTGCAATCTCCATAACTGTTGGCTCGGGAATCACGTTCTCGAAAGGGATATCGTCCGCCCATTTCCTTTTCCCAACGGTTCTAACGTAAACATCATCGAATTGACTTTGACCTTCTTGATCATGATCATCCATGAACATCAATTCATCTTTTACTTTCCGTTTCTTGGACCCCGAATTGCCACCTGATAATCGTATATCCACCATTTCATGATGATCGTTTATGTGCATTGACGGAAGGGTAGAATGGTCATTTCCGAATTCTCCTTTTCTCTTCTTCCCACCAGGATATGGTTTTCTTACGAGAAAGTCTTCGAAACGAGCATCACTGTTCAGATCGTTAAAAAGATTGTTACCATGTGTTCCCTTCTTTTGTAACGACCCGTCAGGATATGTTTTTCTTACGAAAAAATCTTCAAAGCGAACATCACCGTTCATATTTTTAAAACTTTTATTATTGTTTTTGCCACCAAGTTTTTGTTTTTTGAAATCGGGCCGGGATTTCACGCCACTGGGGTAAGCCCATTTGCTCCTCATCAAAGGGTTATCATCGTCATCTTCACCGAACTGTTCAGATGAATCGGATTCTGTTTCTTCGCCTTTTGCTAACATTTTCATTCCTTCAGCAGCGGCCACAACTCTTCCGCCGTTTTGTGTATTGACCGTTTTGCCCTTCTTCATTCCCATCCTGTGGTCCACATGCCCAAAATCAGAACCTCTAAAATAAAAAGATTCTTTAATAGGGTGTTTGGATCTATTCAGTTAATGCGGTCCAAAATCAAATATCGGTCAAGGGCCGATATTTGAGATATAGGTTATCGCAGTGGGATATCGGTAATTTTATATCATGCAGAATTTATATATACACATATATAAACGTAAAACATATATAACATTAACAGTAATATCAAAAGTCAAAACTCAAAAGTGCCAATATTTGAAACATGATCTAATTGTAACTCGTAAGCAATGAAATCTTCCTCTGAGTCCACATCAACCAAGGCATCCAAAATAACGGTCAATATTGGTCAAATATTGGTCAATATAGCCGATAATACCGGAACCAATATTTTGTAGAGGGCTGATAACTGATATCCCACCGATATTAACTGCATAGGTTTGGATATATGCTTTGAAAATAATTATGTTATTTTGCTATATAAAGTTGTAATAATCAGCTGTTGATATCAAGTGTTTAGACAGTTTTAAGTTAACTATTTATAAAATCAATACATACAATGATCAAAGAGTACATACTTATAAATAAAAAATTAAAAGAGATGACTCGTTGATTATAAAGTCCGGAATCCGAACACCCCTAACTATCGTTTAATGTTTTTTACATTTAAATCAATTTACCTGTACAGATCAATGGAGTCCCCTCGTGACTGATGCCAAAATGGATCCTGTTGATTTAAATCATGTGGGTTCCTATAATTCAATGCACCTTCAACATCGATTTTCTGATTATACTCGGGACGATTGACCTTCTTCCCATAATCATAAGGAAATCTCGAACCAGACGGTTTAGCAGTCAACACTTTAATATCCGATAACTGATTTACAACCCTATTTCTTCCAAAAGCATGCATATCGGTCTTCAATGGCACAGGCACACCCATAAACGTTTCTTGAAATTCTTCACCGATATAACCTTTATACTTCTTCCCAACTCTATCCGTCAAATTATGTTCTCCGTGTACGGTGACATCATACATCGCATTTTCTTCATGATCCCGCATTTGTCTAGAATGAAGCAATGATGAACTTGATGGCCCGTGCTTTACTTCAAGAGAAGAAAATGGGTTTACACGTTCTTCGGTTGTAAACGTTTTCGAGCCCGAAACCTTTTGAGTTCCTTTCAAGTTTTGCTTCCCCTTCGGTTTATATTCTTTTAACGTCTTGTTGCTCCATAACCCATCTGCAGATTCTTCTGAAGAGTCGGTTTCCAATTCTTCTGTATTTTCATTCATTAAGCTCTTTTGACTTTTCATAATGTGTAACACACGGATCTTTTCATCGATGCTGTACCCCCTACACTTTGACCAAACGTCACGTGCCTGAACAAGTTTGTTGACCATCGTGTTTTGATGCTTTCGAATTACATGATAATGCCGATGCTTTTGAATAAACCCGACCCCTTGTCTGTAAATCGAGACTCTCGGTTCACACAACCCTCCTTTTAACATATTGTAAAACTTCGTCATCGGAACACCAAAGTGAAAATTCGAACCCATAAAAAGATCTTTCACGGTCCTCATAAAATGTTCTTGGTCCATATCCGGGAGATATTTCGTAAGATTTAACCGTTCGTCTTCCGTTAACACATCGTTCCACACATCCATCGACAAAACATCTTCTAACCCGGGAAGATCGTACAACTCAAACGGAACACTACACGTTTGATCGCCGATTTGACAAAACTCCTCACCGGTTTCACCCAATTCAAGCAAATCAAACTCATCCGAACCCGCACCCGAATCACAGTCATCACCATCTTCTTCTAACGCAACGCCTCTTTTCTGAAACTCATCTTCTTCACTAGACATGTTATCAGACTCTACTCTATTCGGTTTCCGAACAACTTTTAAGCTAATTTTCTCAATCACCATCAACCCAGTTCAAATTCCCTCAATTCAAGACAAACCCTAAATCAAAAACACAAATCTAAAACAATGCAATAACACATACAAAATCTTGAAACCAATTATAACTAATATAACTAATTTAACTTTAACAAACATAATAAAAAACACACAAAAAAAAACTTAATTTCGTATTGGGTATTGAAAAAGATTGATAAATTACCTAAATTTCGCAAACCCCACAAAGCAGAAGCTCAAACATGAATAAAAATCAAGAACATAAGCATCAAAGTTTCTTGATTTTTGAAAATTTTGAGATTTTTCGCAAGAACTTTAAGAGGGTTTGATGGGTGTGGAGAACAAACCCTAAAAAGGGGATCTTGTGAGATTAAATTGGTGAGGTAACAGAGACAAGTGAAGAAGAAAGATGAGGATGGTGGTGGACACGTGGATAGATATGGGCCGTTTGATTGTGGGGTGTGATTGAAAAGATGAAAAGGGGGGTATTAGGGTTAGAGAGAGGGGTGTGTAGTTTTTGCAGAGAGATAGAAGAGGGGTGATGGTGGCGTTTGGCGTTGGAGGAGGAGACTGAGTGACTCAGTCGAGTCGGTTGCTGTGGAGAAAGGTTGGGTCAGTGGGGTCCCTATACTTTGTAATGTTGTTATTTTTGTCCATGATGTGCATAAAGTTTTCTTTTTTAGTTATTGTAGGTCTATTTATGTGTGTGTGTGGGGGGGGGGGGGGGGGGGGGGGGGGGGGGGTCTTAGTTTGGAACGGTTGGTTTGGCAATTTAACTACTGGTTTGGGTGATTGTTTAAACGATTTGAGTTATAATTCTAGATACAGGGAGCATGTGTTTGAGCGTTAGAAGAGTGCATCCGCAATGTTGTGATAGTCCGATTTGTGTAGTTGCTGAGCTACACGTGAAAAATTGTAGTAGTCCGCCTGTTACGTTTACAACTTGTTTAGTACAAGTTCTATGTGATTAAACGTTTTTTTTGTTGGTTGAGCTATTATTCATGCAAATAAATGAATGTGGTTCTAGCTCAATGCGTATTATTGAGTTGTAGTTTGATGGATAAGTTGCCTTTCGACTCATGTTGGTTTTGGACTAAATTGAAACCTAAAAATTATTCAAAAATATAAACCAGATTCCATACCATCTACTGCATTTTCAGCGTGTTCACCCATTCTAATTCCTTAATGCTTAGCCATAATTGATTCTTAAATGCTAACCATAAAAAAAATACATGTGATCATATTTGTGATCAAGCGTCTTTTGTCGGTTGAGCTCTTGATATGTGCAAAACCTAACATATTTTATATCAATTAGAGCGCATTTTGATCATTTTCTTGTATGGATTTTATAAATAAGTTGTTTCTGTGCTTACTTTTGATTTTCAAGGTTAAAAATGCATAACACGACAAAAGAAACAATTCACGGCAAAAATCAAGAGTTTTGCAAGAAGACAATCAAAGCTACACGACCTCATGCTTATCCAACACACATCTCTCCAAAAAAAGACAAAGAAGACAATGTATGCCACTACACACTGGGTCATTCATGGTCAAACACGAGGTTGTGCCTCATCCAACAAGCTCCATGGCACATCGTTCATGTGAAAACAAATCAAAGAAAATGGAGCCCACAAAGTTGACTTGGGTGATGAATCACCTCAAACGCCCCCGTGTCGATGTACGAACTCTGCCACAAAAGACAAAAGGATGCAAAAAGTCAACCACATGGCTCGTGTCTCATTAGACACGTGCCCGTGCCCCTTCCCATGTTCAACCCTATAAATCGATGCCCAAGCTTGCCATTTTCCCCATCCTTTGACACCCATTCTCTCTCATACACCACCACTATCCACCACCACCTCCAAGTTTGACGAGGTTAATCATTATGGCCATTCTTGGCCAAAGTTCTTGCATCACTTGGTGAAGATGAACCTTTAACGTCTTTTTAATTTATTAGTTTTTGACTTTTCACTTGGTGTGTTTTAATGACTTTAAATATGTTTTTGTTATATTGAAAGTGAGCTTTAATCCATTCATTACTTTGTGCTTGTTAATTCAAGCGTTCGTATCTTTACGTCTTTATAAAAACACGTTAAGTACTTGGAAGGGGGTTAGAAGTGTGGTTTGGGTTAAGTTCTTGCTTTGCACGGAGATGTGGTATACTCGATGTGCAAGGAATTGGTTTGATACATTTCTACCACTCCTGAGGACATAACACCAAATTAAGAGGTCCATAGTAGCTAATGGGTCAAATCTCTTATGAACAAATCTTATTTAATACTTTTTCCGACTTTGTGGGATGGTCGCCCTGCTGCTTCCGACCAATATAGTCGAGTATAATGTTTGCCCAAAAAAGCAAACCTACTACTTTATGGCATTAATAACACACAAATTCTTCTTTCATAGAACGAATTTAAGTGGGTTCTTTTGCAGAGTACTTGAGAGAACACACTGCAGAAACGTATTTTCGTATAATGATCTTTTGAAAAGTCCTTAACAAAATAAGTTAATTTAGTCTTTAAAGAGAAGTCTGAACCAAGTGATTCTTCTTGTTATGCTTTCATTTATCTTTTATTTGCTTTGTTTTATTTAAAAACCTTTCTACAATACTCACTTTTTGCTTTGACTAGACGTTAGCAACATGCTGGTATTAAAAGCTCTTGTGTCATTGGACGATCTCGGCATCTTACATTCACTATACTACACTAACGGTGGGTGTAATTACCCTACCGTGTTGTAGAGGTGATTGTATTTTATCGTGTTTATAAATTTAAAGCTTGGTATAGTGTTAAAAACTGACTTAAAATATCTAATATTTCTATACACGCCTCTACATGTCAGTTCTTATTCATGCAAATAAATAAATGAATGGTGTTTGAGCTTTAATGCATATGATTGAATCGTAGTTTAATGGATAACTTGCCTTTTGATTAGTCAGGTTATCAACGGTTTTAGACTGGACTAAAACCTGTAAATTCTTCAAAATATAAACTAGAATCCATACCATCTAATAAATTTTTAGGTGTGTTCACCCGGTCTAATTTCTTAATGCTTAGCCCTAATTGGTTTTTGAATGGTAACCATAGCAAAAAATGCCACATGTCAAGTGAAATATATTGTTTTACTGGAATTAGTTACTAGAAATCATGACCCTATTACAAACAATTAGAAGCATGGGGTTATAAATTTTGTCTGGGCATTGTCTATTGAGAAAACAAAGTGACACATAAGAAAAATAAAAAAAGGAAACATAAATATAGAAAAAGCCATTAAACATGTTATTATTTATTTTTAAATAACACATTAACAACATCTCAGTCTTCATGGCGCAAAAATCCTCTTTCATTTACGAAGACCTCTACAATGAATACACTCCGATTAAATTTTCCAGTGTGATAATCAGATGTGATTACTCCTTGGATTTAGCACTTTCATGTTTTATGTCGATCACTCCATTGTTTCATTTTTTTTGAATTAGGTTTACTTTGAAGATTCAATTACTGTGATAATTTATCAGTTATATACTATCTAGTTTATAACAAGATTCGATTACTCCTTGCATTTGGTGGTTTCATGTTTTATGTCGATAACGCCTTTGTTTCATGTTTTTGAATTAAGGTTTACTTTGTTCTTGATAATCGGATTTGATTACTATGATAATTTTTACGATCTAGTTTATTACAAAGATGAAATAAAAATAGAATAATTTATCATTTCCTTTGCTTATTAGAAAGCTTTGTTATTTAACCAATTGAGCAATGTTTTGAAACCAGACCGGGAACTAGGACCTTAGTTAATCCGGTTAGGGTGTTGGAACCGGTTCTGATGCAAACCGAAGGTTGGACTGGAAAATGACGGCCAGACCAGAAAACCAGGAGGCTGAACCGGATTTTTGTGGGGTGGAACCCGATTTTTGATTAAATTATTCCCATTTACCCTATTTATATAATAATATTTACGAATTCGCTTGATTCTTACATCGGGTCCGACCAGTGGACCGGTAAGGCGCCAGTTCGACATCCGGCTCGATCCTAAAAACATTGCAATTCAGCAATAAATATGTGGTGGGTACATCAATGTTTCAAGTAACATGTATGATGTAGGAATATTACAAAGATAAATATTACTTTTTAATAGTATGTACTAATATAACTATTTTTTAAAAGGTTTTTACTAACATATTTAAAAGAATATATAACATTGTTTTTTTGTTGTTGTTCTTGTAAATCTATCCTTCATTTAGACTATACTATTGTAAAAACAATAAAGGTTAACCCTTGTAGTTGGTTTTCTTTTTGTAGTGTAGCATGCCAAACTAAAGAGATGGAAGCAACAATTAGTCCATCATGTTTTGTAGGATCGTTGTGAGACCCAAACGAGTCGTTTAGAAGAGATCTCGTCCAATACGAAAGGCAGAAACAGACGTATCGGAGTTATTTAAGCTGATTTGCACAAAGAACCACTTTAATTGTCTCTTGTATTGATATCAGATCGATTTAAAGCCTGGAGACACTTAGGCAGAGCTTCGCTACCGGAAACCAACTCGTTACAAATGAAATGAACAAGCTCACTATATATAGAGGATCCATTTCGTGTGGAATGGACTCACACGACCTGACCATTGCCAGTTCGTACGAAATGGACACATCCCATTTCGTGCGAATTGGACATTCTTCTATATATTTCTATTTTCTAGTCAACCGAGCTTTGTTCTTTCTAAACTATCTACAAGACTCGATACAAGACGAAGTCGACAGACATATGCACCAACAGACTCCCCCTTGGATGTTGACGAAGTCTTCAGTGTCGAGTCTTCAGTATGTCTTCTGTCTTGATCAGTCTTCTCGCTCTCTCCAAAGTATCTGACATTGAAAGCATCCTCTAACTCTATATCTTCCAGAATCTCAACCTGATTCTATCTTTTCTTGATCAGATCTCTTAATTCCTTAAGTTCTTCAGCATCAGCAGTTTGCATGGACAACAGGATTCAACCCTGGCTCTCTACCATTCAAACTCCCCCTTGAATGTTGATCCATAATCTGTATCTGGTTCTTATGACTTCAGACTCCCCCTTCCGATAAGCTGGGATCGCAGTCTGGAATTCACAATCTACAGGATTTGAATCGGAAACCTGGTTCAAACTCTGCTCATCACATTTTTGCAGCTTTCACAGGTTCAGGCCCGTTGGCTGGCTGCTTCTGTCTGCACAAACTCTACCTCAAAATAAGTTTCACAAATTTAAAAATTTGACAAATTTAGAATCCACTTGTAGATATCACATCAAAAATGATTTTACATTTATAATCTCTGATGACCAATTGTAAGAAAATCATTTTTCTTATTTCTAAACACACTCTCCCAAACCTGTTGTTCATCATATTTAGCACTTGGAATTTTGAAAATCAGCTTTTCAACATCAGTTGTCGAAAAATAAGATGAAAGAAAATCTTTTTGGATTTTTTTTTAAAGAAAAAACAGTAAAGAAATATTTACAGACAATATTTTTGTGAGTTTGTGTAAGAGGATCATATCAGTTTATGAGACAAATCACTAGCACCGTTGAGCTTTAAACACTTTAAGTTCTAAACGATTCACTTAGATTGTCAGTATACTGATCCACTTAAATTTTCACACAAATTTCAACTGTTTCGAGATACGAGATTAGTGTTTTAAGGACTTAAACTTATTCGCGTGTCCCACCTCAGAATATACTCCCGTATCCAGACTCCTATATTCAGTCTTACAGGTGAATGTACACTAATGATATCTGTAAGGGGTTAAATGCGAGACCATGAGAGCTCAGGCTATTGCTTTCGCAAAATCAGAGAGATGATGGTTCGAATTTTCGGTGTGTTCCCTTTAGAGAATCTTTTCTTCAACAGCACATGATTAGCATTTTTCAATGTTTCATCATTTATTATGCTGAGGGTGAGCTTTATGATTAAAGCAGTGAAAGTATTATACGAGGACTAGGCTATTGCTCCCGCAAAATCAGAAGTCCTGGTATAATACCCCACATATCACCATGCACAAAGACCTAGTATGTCAGAAATAGAAAGCCCTTCAAACAAGATTTCGGGGGTTATCCATATATCCGAGAGATGTTCCCCACGAAATAAGTAAGTATGATATTTAGGTTTATATCTCGACAACAATCTACTAAGCGTGCGAAAACCTACTGGCATATCATCAGTGAGATCGTTTATCACATTTGACTTTCCAATTCTTTAGCGTGCTGTGAAAGTCCACTGATGTACTATCATTTCCTCTTTTTCACAACAAAACTCATTTTGAATTTTATCATGTTTTTGACTTTTATAGATTTTATCATGTTTTTGACTTTTTCAAATTTTCTAATGTTTTTGGATTTTTTGAAATTTCTTACTCCCCCTAAAATTCAAAACTATTTAAAGAAAATTTGACAAACCGATGTGAATTGCTTCAATTCGCCATCCACTTGGCATAAACAATCAGAACTCCCCCTGACAACAAACTATTTTCCCATTATGATTTCAAAACACTTAAGTTTGTTTTAATCAAATGGTTTTTCCGAAAAATTAGTTTTATTGTAATCACTTGTAGGATTGGGGTTTCATCACATTGTTTTTCCAAAATATCACTTGTATGAAAGTTAAATCAAGTTCAACCTAATGACCTTGATTAACCACTTGTAGGTTCACTTGTAGGAACTTATCAACAATACCATTTGTAAATCGAAATGTGACAATTTTGAATTTTGAGAAAGATGCCGATTCCTGCTCCACGATTACCAACTAGGGAGCTCCGGCAAGTCCGGGTTTTACTCTTGATAGGTTCTATCCCATGACGATACGAACATGGGTGAACCATCTTCATCTGGTTTACTTTTTTTCAATTCATAAAATTCTTTTACCCCGTTGACCTTCCCGTCAACCATTTTACCAAAGATATGTTTCACATTGGGGTTAAAAGCTTTTTCAACATTAAATTCTTTCTTCTCAGGAAAGAATTGATTTGAAATCTCAACTTTGCCAACTTTTTGTTTATAATTTTCAGTTCGCAATGGTGGAAAGTTTACGTCATCCATTGGCGGAACTGAAATTTCTGCTTTTTGCTCAACTTGTGGCTCTTCTGATTTTAACGAATTAGATTCATCGCCAGAACATGACTCCTCTGACTTTGACGAGTCAGATTCATTGTCAGTACTCGCATCAGATTTCTTAACTACCCACTTTTGATTGTTAAGATTCACCTTTCTTTTGTAAAAACTTTTTGAACAATCACCAACCTCAAATGTTGAATTTTCAAAAACTTTAAATTTTTTGGTTGGTGGTTTGGTTTTCTCAACAACTTTTTCTTTGAGTTTAAAAGATCCCTGTTGTGTGTTGGTTGCCTTTGAACATTTTCGGGCAATGTGACCTACTACTTTGCAGTTATAACAGGTTCTTGTCTCTTTCTTCTGTTGAGCAACTTCTTTCTTCATTTCCTCTTGCTTCTTTGTAAGGAATTCTTTGTTTGTCTGCTTTCTGAACAAATGCTCTTTTTCCTCTTCAGAAGATGTTCCTGAAACAAAAACAGTTTTTGGTTTATAAGTTTTTTCATTTTTATGATTTTCTGGTGGAATAAAACCCAATCCCTTCTTTTTGAAATTACCGTTATGGTTTGGTTTCTTTCGATAACCTGAACCAGAACTGTAACCCTTTTTCTTGTTTAACCTTTGTTGAACTCTTGAGGTGTAAGGTTTAGGTTTTTCAGCAAGATTTACACCTTTTATTTCAGAAATATTAATTTCTGTTAGTTTGAAAACCTTGTTAATCATTTCAGTTTTAACACCTCTTATTGGAAATTCTTCATCAAAATATAATTTGTCAGAATCATTCAAAGTATATGCTACTTTGAATGTTTCGTCATTCAAATTATTTTGTGATAACAGAAATTCTTTATTATAAACTCTTTTGCCCTTTTCGACTTTTGGACTTGAAGTGCCAGACTTTGATTTTGACTCTGACTCCACGGTTTCATCTTTATCTAACACCTGATCGACCACTTTCTTTATTAACTCAGACTCATGATCAGTGTCGGACGATGTGAAAGTGACATCAATGTTATCTGGCAATCCATCTGAAGGTTCAGACTCCCACTGTAAATTGGTTGCCTTTTTGACTCTTTCTGAATTAGGATTTCTGGGAGAATATCCATTTTCAAGCGGGGGTGGACACTTGGTATAGTTAGTACTGTGTTTCTTACCAACTCCTTTACTTCAGATTCTTCTTCTTCAAATGCTTTCATGCCTTCCACTGTAGGGTAAATCCTGTCAATCACATAAGAAGAACATGAGTAACTTTTCAATAACCTGTTTACTCTCTTGGTTTCTATCCTCTGAGATTCCAATTTCTGTTCAAGCTCAGCACATATCTCAATGTAATAATTGACGATTTTCTGCTTTGTCATGTATGCTCCATTGAGTGTCTTCATAGCTGTTGCTTGTTCACTGCTTGACTTGTTATATTGATTCATGGCTTTGTTTAAGACATCATACGATTCTTTCAGTCTGTTCATGTTATGAATCAGCTCGTTGTTGTGCTTTTTCATAGTATCACAGTTTTCACATTTCTCAGACACTTTTTCTACATCAGCTTCCTTTTCAATCTTGAAAGCTGGAATTTCTTTGATCTGCTTCTTTATCACTTGGACATCTTCATCATTATTGTTATCTCTCTCGGCTAGAAATTTTAAGTGCTCTTTCATTCTTTCTGCATAATACGAATTATCATCATCACTATCATCTTGTTTTTTAACCTTCTTCTTTGTCACTCGAACATTTTCATCTCTCTCGGCTAGATATTTTAAGTGCTCTTTCATTCTTTCTGCATAGTAATCATCAATACTATCTTCCTTAATTTGAGCAACAAAAACTTTATGATCTGAAGTTCTGTTAGGATCATAATCATCCCAACTGAAACCTTTTGGAAGTCTTTCATCATCTTGATCTGTCACACATGCTTTACTCTCAGCTGAAATATATTTGTTCCAGCTAAATCCTTTTGGTGATATTTCATCAGCTTGATTAACTAGATAAGCTTTCTTTGTTTCTTCAATCTCCTTCCTTGCATGTGAAGTTTGTGGCGATTGTTGTTGACATGGCTGTTGAGCAACTTGATGATAAATCGCTTTCCGATAATAGTCATTGTTTCCGAAAGGATTTTGAGCTCCACTTGCTTCGCGGTTTGTGCATTCTCGCTTGAAATGCCCCTTTTCCCTGCAACGAAAACAAGTAACTTTAGATTTATCAAAGCCTAAAGTAGAAACATTAGCATCACAGAAATCATCTCTTCCCGTAATCTGTTTAAACTTTTCAGCTCTTCTCAACACGCTAGCCAAACACCACTTTATATCCATAAGTTCCATCTCCTCAGCATCAATCTGATCGTAATCCTCTTTTGTCAACATTGGATTTCCGATCCTTCCTGCAACTAAACTTCCATAAGACTCTAACACAGTCACCAACAAAGACATATGACTTTTGGCTACTTCTTCAGAGTAATTTTGATCATTCTCAAGATTTAATGCAATGTTGCATTGTAGGACTTTGCCATCCTTGGTTGCTGAAAAATTTGGATTGAATGATGGATATGAAGAAAATCCAGTTTTGCTATTTGATCCTTGAGATGATCCTCCAGAAGAACTTTTTGCATTGAAAGCAGTTTCAATTTTTGGTGCAATGTGGGTCTTATCACTAGTACCTCCTTTGTAATACAGACCAATGTCTTGTTCACCATCAAAGTCCTTCATTCTTGCTATCTTTCGTTGTTCCATCTCTTGAGCTTCGAGTTGTTCAATAAACGTGCTCAGCGTTAGATTGTCAAATTCAGGTTTATTTTTCAACATCATAAGATACGTGCCCCAAACATCTTGCGGCAACGCATCGGCCAACTTTTCAATCCATTCTTCATTATCTTTTGTGATATTCAATCTTTTCATGTTCATCACCAAATTGTAATATCTTTCTATAATCTGCTTGGTGTTTTCAGTTTTTAATCCACGAAATAGATCAAATTCTTTCTTCAAAAGCGACATTTTGTTCTTGATCATCTCTTTACTTCCAACAAACTTTGATTTTAGTTCTTTCCATATTGAATGTGCACTTCTGTTGTGTTGTAGTAAAATCAAGATTTCTTCCTTAATCGCTTGCTGCAAGAGACTAGCCATCATCTTTTCACTTTTGTAATTCTTTTTCTCATCAACACTTAGATCTTTAATATCAACCTTCTCTCCGTTGTCCTTAACCGGTCTAATATATCGATATTCAATACATTCCCATGCATCTAAGTAATTTGCTTGAACCCAATTTTCAAAACGTTCTGCCCATCCACTATACTCCTCAATACTCATTAGCTTAGGCGGTTTTTGCATGGTGCCCGTTTCATTTTCTAACATCGCATTCTGAGTCATAGTGATCGGGGTAGCAAATGCATTGTAGAATTCGTTTTCCATGATTCGGTTTTGAAAATTTCACAAACTCGGCTTTCAAACAAACTGATAATGTTTTACTCGATCTGATCAAGATTCAAACGAATTGGATCTGATACGAACTGCCTTTGATGCGAGCTGAGGTATTTCAAACGAATTGGATCCTAAGTTTCACACGAAATGACAATCTTATGCGAACTGGATAATCAGTTCGTGTGATTTGAGATAATTTCCAAACAAAATGGCCCTTTCAAGTGAATTGGACACTTGGTGCGAAATGGAAGCTCAGCTCGTGCGAATTAGAAGCAATTTCAAATGATCTGGTAACCAAATCGTGCGAATTGGTGCTGATGTCACACGATCGGACAGTTTTTGACAAAATTGATCAAGTTTTAGGTCGATTTAAGGTCTGATTCTTTCAAGGATTTGTTAAAATAGTGTTTCGCATGTTATATTGTGAAAATCAAGCCATTTTATCCGTAAAAGTTTGATTAATTTTGAAAAATGTGAAGAAAGTGAGTAGAAATCAGAATTTTTGATAAAATCAAGCTGAAAATGGTAAGAATTCTTCCTTCTGAGCTCTGATACCACTTGTAGGATCGTTCTGAGACCCAAATGAGTCATTCAGAAGAGATCTCGTCCAATACGAAAGGCGGAAACAAACGTATCGGAGTTATTTTAGCTGATTTGCACAAAGAATCACTTTAATTGTCTCTTGTATTGATATCAGATCGATTTACAGCCTGGAGACACTTCGGCAGAGCTTCGCTACCGGAAACCAACTCGTTACAAATGAAATGAACAAGCTCACTATATATAGAGGATCTATTTCGTGTGGAATGGACTCACACGACCTGACCATTGCCAGTTCGTACGAAATGGACACATCCCATTTCGTGTGAATTGGACATTCTTCTATATATTTCTATTTTCTAGTCAACCGAGCTTTGTTCTTTCTAAACTATCTACAAGACTCGATACAAGACGAAGTCGACAGACATATGCACCAACATGTTTAATGAAATGCTCATTCTTTCACGTGGTAAAAACCAAATATTAAATAACGAAATTTTACGACCAAATTTAAACTTTTATACATTACTTGAAATTCGGCCAAATTATACAAAGTTAACCTTTTAAAACTAGATACAACCAACTACCATTTAACAAAAGTTATAATCACATGTTTTTGGAGCATGTCTAACAACTAGACTTTTACTACATAAACAACCAAAAGTTTTGACCAATTGCATAAACTAGTTCGGAAGCGCGTTGAGGGAGAAAAAGAGTTGTGCGCGTGTTCGTTCCAAGCTCGCGAGTATGCTTATAGTGCGGTTTTACGTACAACATAAACAAAGATTTATTTAAGTAAGAGAAGGGTAAAGTCCTAACTTTCATTGAACATGACATTCCACCATTTTCACTATTCCCATAAACTTCATGTTTATATTCCTTCCATTACATTAGATTTAGCTTACTCATCTACTCGATTTCATCATTTTAATCTGTTCGAATAAAAATCAATTTATAAACATTTAACCCGCTCGCAGCGGAATAAATACATGACTATTTCAAACATTATATTCTAGCTCGTTGACCCGCTTGTACCGGATTCATCTGCATGATCATTCCAAATATATCATTCTTATTCTTTGACCCGTTCGTATAATTTAGATCGTCTACATATTCATTCTAAACATAAAATTCTTATGCTTTGACCCATTCGTACCGGATCGTCTACATATTCATTCTAAACATAACATTCTTGTTCATTGACCCGTTTGTTCCAGATCAACTGTATGACCATATTAAACATTTCATTCTAGTCTGTTAACCCGTTCGTACCGGATCACTGTATGACCATATTAAGTATTTCCCGTTTGTAGCAGATCAACTGTATGACCGTATTAAATATTTCATTCTAGTTTGTTGACCAGTTCGTACCGGATTAACTGTATGACCATATTAAATATTTCATTGTAGTTCGTTGACCCGTTTGTACCGGATCAACTGTATGTCTATATTAAATATTTTATTCTAGTTCATTGACTCGTTCATAATGGGTCTATTACATGATCGTTCTTTAACATAACATTCTAGTTTGTTTGACCCGTTCGTAATGGGTCTATTACACGACCATTCTTTAACGCATTACGAATACCACAATACATATCAATAAACATTACTACAAGTAATTTTTAATCGTACAAGTAATTCTTTAGTTCTAATGACTCCATATCATCTTCATACAATGTTTTCACATTCAAATTATAAACATAACCAATAATTATCATAATTCACACATTTGCTAATTAATGCATTTCATCGAGCACTTGGTGTGCAGCGATCTTAAATGCTTAGAATCTATGATTCGTTATGTTATTATGTACCGATTTCTTCCTATACAATATCTCACTTATACCCATTATCACAAGAACCTTCAACAATAATCATTAAATCTATAATCATGATGATTTGTTAACATAAATCTTATCTATCTCTTCATAATCTATGATCATAACTCAAAACCCACTTCATGATTCATGGTGATTTTCTATAAATTACCTAAACCCATCAATTGCATACAAATTAGCATTCACAATGGATTCTAATCATGTATTCTTTATCATCTAACACTATATCACTAACATACTTAAGCAATTTGTCAATTTCATCCATACTCTTCATATCAAAATCATCCAAATCGAAAATTACAACTTACCACTTGTTAAACGAGCTTAGATGATCATGTATTAGGGCTCATGCAAGAGATTAGCCATCAATTTCCTTTCTAATTTGCTGCATTTTGAGTTTTTATTCTTGAAGGTGTTCTTCCCTCTCTGTTTCTCTAGAACAGGTACAGAACACACACATACACACACACTCACACTAAAATTCTGCACTTTATTCATCTTTAAACCTCATGTCACACCCCGATATTTCCACGTATTACCGGTGGGCCCGATGGGGAGTATCGTGACGTAGTTGATATCATCATAGTCAAACAACACAATATATAAATGCACAGCGGAAGCAAAGATAGATTCATTTCAACTTTAATAAATTGTAATATTAAATATCACGAAATAGTTGAAACGAATCCAAGGCGGATCAAAAATAAAAAAAAGAGATATTGTTCAACAGTTTTATTGACATCCAAGCTTGCGAGACTTATTGTGGACGCTAGAAGACAGCCAGCCTAGTACGAGTAGTACCTGCACTTAACCTTTTGGAAAATACGTCAGTTTACACTGGTAAATACAATTTAACTGACTCATTTTAAAAAGGTTTGAAAATTGATTTGAATGCACTTGGCACAAAACATTTTATAACTTGGGATAATTATTTGAATATAATCTTGTAAGTGAATTACATGTTTCTTATGCGTTCAGTAGCCCGATCCGTAGACCGGGTTAAAGATTAATAGACGCACCACATTATTTGGTTAGGCACTGACGGGTGTACGCCTACACCCCGTGCTCAGGTCGTGGCCATCTCGTAAGATGATGCCAAGGATATCCGGGACATGGTCATTAACCCCCCAAAGGCTTTAAGCAAACAAAACATTTCAAAACGAAGCATATCAATGATTTAACCTCTATTCGATTAAAGATTCAATGTCCGACCAAGCGGTATTTTATATACCATACCCCAAGCCCGTATAGAGAAAATAAGTTAAAAGTATTTACCTTTGTAAGTATAAATCACAATTAGCAAGTGCGTGTAGCTTTTACTGGTTCTCCTATTCTGGAACAAAGGTTTATAATAACCTATTAGATTTCTAACGGGTCTTTAATTAAGCTTAAGCTTAGACCGGTTAGTTTTAAAGGAAGATACGGTTCATACGCACGATTAAGCGAAGACCGGAATGGAATGTGATTTAGACCCGACAAGTTTGAAGACTTGTATAATATGGGTAAACTAAACACATTCTGGATTTTGAGACAAAAATGATAAGGTTTGACCCGTTTCAGTCAATTTATGCAAACTAGTTACATAAACCGAACCGAGCGCGAAAAGGGTGTAACGGGCAACCATAAGAGTCATATGCAAGTTCCCTGAATTAATATGCCTTAAACATGTTGTGATATCAGTAAGGTATCTTCTATTATGCCCCAAACGAATTTAAACTCAAATTATGCCTCATAAGGGCATTTTGGTCATTTAAAAGATTATAAAAGAGTTTAATTAGTAATCTGAGTTACAGGTCTGATTTATTCGGTAAATACACTTAATTTAACATGTGATAACAGTAGGGTATGACCTATATGTGAAATTTATCATTTAAAACCAAACTATGCACCTTAGGGGTATTTTGGTAATTTCACTTAGGCTTAAAAGGTCAAAACTGGAAACCTGAGTTTAAAAACTTTTACTTACTGTTAATATATAAAAATATACTAAAAATATCAGTAGGTATCAACCTTATATGTCTAATATGGTTTTAGTACATACTATGCGTTAAAAACGCTTAAAAAGGCGATTTGGAGCCATTTCCGGGTTTTCAAAGGAAAGCTGATATTTTTATAATTTCAGAAGGCTCAAAATATTTTACTTATCAAATAAAATCAGTAGAAAAAGGTTTGGGGTCAAAAGAATTTGTAACACCCATTTTATGGCTTAAAAGGGCAAAACCGGCCTTAACCGATTTAAACTTAGAGACCTATGTTATGCTCAGCCAAAAATTAAATAAAAATATTCAAAAATCCCAAAATATTATATTACATTAGTGGGTGAAAAGTTTGATATCAAAAAGTGGGTTTAGATAGGCTATATGCTTATTACGCCATTTATTTAATAAGAAGCTTTCTAATTACGCTAATGAGCATAACTCTTATTCTAGACCTCAAACTGATGTCAAATTTTAGGTGCAAGTTTATAAACCAGTAACTAAGGTTTCTACTCTATTACTTTTTCAAAAATCACGTTTTATAGCCAAAAGGGCATAATAGTCAACATTTAAGCATTTAACGGAAATATGCATATGAATCGAATAACTAGTGAACCAAGTTGTATAATCTCAGAGAGTTATACTTATATGAAACCTGGTCCAAAATAAGCTCTAAGGTAAATCTAAAACATGCTTAAACGGGTCAGAACTGAAAGTCAAAGCAAAAGTCAAATTATGCGACTTTCGGTTCCAATCCGCGTTTAAACTGAAAATTGTCAGGTTGAACATGTTTAGACATGTTCTTACATTAATTACCAAGTTATATTAGTGATCAAACAGGTTGCATGTCTCCTACATTGCTAATTATGCATTAATTTGAAAATAAGCATCCTGTTGACTTTTTAATAATAAGTTTGACCCGACAATTGACCTAGTTAGAGTGGGAATCAGAGAGTACCCTTTTAAGGGTTTATTACCCACATAATTACCTACTTATAGGTACTTTCAATTCGAGATTTGACTGAGCAAATTTTATTTAATCTCGAAGTCAAACGTTAATTACGACGGTTTGACTTTTAGCTAATTAACTAGGCTAAACTGAATTAGGAAGGGTTAAGAACACTTACAAAAGTCCTAAGTATGATTAGGGACCACTAGGAAACTTGTTGCTGATCAGGAGAGCTCCAGAGACTCACTTGGAGGAAGTTGCAAATGAGAGACCAAAATGTAGCATCTTGATTCTCTTATATAGTGAACTCAAATGCCTTGGATCATGCCAAATTAGTCTATATGTGTTGTAAGATCATCCCAGGTGTACCTAGGATGCTAAAAACCACCTAGAGAGTCCCTGATTTTCGAATACCACTTAAATGAGGCGGTGCAACTGGTTATACAGGCAGCTGTCCTGAAAAATGCCCAGATACACTGCTTACGGACCGTAAGCTCAACCCTTTACGGTCCGTAAGGCTTCAGCAGAGGACAAAAGTTTGTTGTTTTTCGGGCTGTGACCATGCAACACTTACATCTCCGAATCTCATGCATTTTAATCAGAATGGGGACCATGTTTTCAGCCATTGCATGTCTAGGCATGTACTTACACATCTTGTACTCTTGTGGGAGGTTTTTAATGTCGGAAATACCAAGAAATTCACATTGGGTCCATGTCTAAGGTTGTAACCAATTTATTATTTAGGATGGCCAGATTTATAAACATAATTCAGATGTTGATAAAATATATCCTGGTTAGGGATTTATTAATAGGTCGCTCAGAGGTATAAATTAACGTGTCGACGTTTTTAAATCCTACCGTACATTTTTATCTGGATCCGTATTTATAACACGTTTGCATAACATGACACGTGTCTTTATTTTATTGGACATGAATTTCTGAGGTGTTACATCCTCACCCCCTTAAAAGAAATCTCGACCTTGAGATTTACTGGAACAAATGAGGGTATTTTTCCTTCATGGTAGACTCTACCTACCAAGTATATTCGGGACCTTTGCGGGCATCCCATTTGACCTTTACGATAGGCACATGCTTCCTTTGAAGCTTCTTTACCTGTCGATCTTCAATCAACAATGGTTTTTCCACAAATTTCAAGCTCTCATCTATATGCACATCCGTATGTGGTATAACTAGCGATTCGTCAGCTAGGCATTTCTTCAGATTGCAGATGTGAAAAACATTGTGAATACCACTGAGCTCTTCAGGCAAGTTCAACTTATAAGCCACTGACCCAACACATTCGATAACCTCGAATGGTCCTATATACCTTGGACTTAACTTACCTTTCTTACCAAATCGCATCACCCCTTTCCAGGGTGATACCTTAAGCAAAACTTTATCACCAACCTCAAACTTTAGAGGTTTACGCTTTGGATCCGCATAGCTTTTCTGCTTATCCTTGGCAGCTTTCAGGCGGTCACGAATCTGGACAATCTTGTCCGTTGTTTCAAAGACTAAATCTAGTCATGATAATTTAACTTCTTCTACTTCCGCCCAACAAATAGGTGTTCTGCATTTTCTACCATATAATGCCTCAAAAGGCGCAGCCTTTATGCTGGTATGATAGCTATTGTTATAGGAGAATTCGATCAATGGCAGGTGGTTATCCCAACTACCACCTAAATCAATCACACATGCACGAAGCATATCTTCCAACATTTGGATGGTACGCTCACTCTGTCCGTCCGTCTGTGGATGGTAAGCCGTACTAAAATTTAAGCGCGTGCCCAAAGACTGTTGGAAACTTTTCCAAAAATGAGAGGTGTACCTTGTATCTCTATCAGAGATAATTGACACTGGTACGCCATGCAGAGCTACAATCTTATCTACGTACAATTGAGCTAACATGTCAGAGCTATAAGTTTCCTTAATAGGTAGGAAATGTGCTGACTTCGTCAGTCTATCTACTATTACCCATATAGTATCATTTCCCTTCCTTGTCTTTGGCAACTTGGTGATGAAATCCATTGTTACCATCTCCCACTTCGATGTGGGAAGTTCAGGCTGTTGTAGCAAACCTGACGGCTTCTGATGCTCAGCTTTGACTTGCGCACACGTCAAACATTTAGCTACATAGGCAGCTACAGACTTTTTCAAGCCTATCCACCAGTAGTTTGCCTTTAGATCCTGGTACATCTTATCAGCTCCAGGATGAACGGAATATTTAGAACTGTGGGCTTCCTGAAGGATGACATCTCGAAGTCCTCCATAAACTGGAACCCATATCCGTCCATTTAACCTTAGGATTCCGTCCTTGTCATAGGATAACTGCTCCTCAGTTACTCCTAGCTTTTCATTAGGATAGTTAGCTTCCAACACAGCTTCCTTCTGTGCAGCTAACAACCTTTCGTTCAAACTATTCTTTATCTCAATGCTCTTGGCATTGATTCTTATAGGCTTCACTCTTTCCTTCCTGCTTAAGGCGTCAGCAACTACATTTGCTTTGCCTGGATGGTATCTTATCTCACAATCATAGTCATTCAAAGTTTCCATCCATCGTCTTTGCCTCATGTTTAAGTCCTTCTGATTAAACAAGTGTTGAAGGCTTTTGTGATCTGAATAGATCACACACTTGGTTCCATACAAGTAATGTGTCCACAGTTTTAGTGCAAATACAACGGCACCCAATTCCAAGTCATGGGTGGTGTAATTCTTCTCATGCACCTTTAACTATCGTGAAGCATAGGCAATGACCTTGCCTTTCTGCATAAGCACACAACCCATTCCGGTGTGTGATGCATCACAGTATACTACAAACTCATCAATTCCGTCAGGCAACGTCAATACAGGAGCGTTGCTCAACTTTTCCTTAAGGATGTCAAAGGATTCCTGCTGCTTAGGGCCCCAATCAAACTTAACCTTCTTACGTGTCAACGAAGTTAGAGGCGCAGCAATCCTTGAGAAGTTTTCGATAAATCGCCTATAATATCCTGCTAAACCCAGGAAGCTACGAATCTCTGTAGGCGTCTTTGGTTCTTGCCAATTCATAACAGCTTCCACCTTAGCGGGATCTACTTGGATACCATGCTCACTAACCACATGTCCAAGGAATTGGACTTCTCGAAGCCAAAATTCACACTTTGAAAATTTGGCGTAGAGTTTCTCACGATGTAGAAGTTTAAGAATACAGCGAAGGTATTTCTCATGGTCAGCTTGGTTCTTCGAGTAGATGAGGATGTCGTCAATGAAGACGATGACAAATTTGTCCAAGTAAGGCTTGCAGACGCGATTCATGAGATCCATGAATGCGGCCGGTGCATTAGTGAGCCCAAACGGCATCACTAGAAACTCGTAATGACCATAACGAGTCCTAAATGCAGTCTTGTGTACATCTTCATCCTTAACCTTCAACTGATGATAGCCTGACCTCAAATCGATCTTAGAGAAGTAGCGTGCCCCTTGTAATTGATCGAACAAATCGTCGATCCTGGGCAAAGGATACCTATTCTTGATAGTGACCTTATTAAGCTCACGGTAATCGATGCACAGACGCATCGATCCATCCTTTTTCTTGACAAACAAGATCGGCGCTCCCCAAGGAGACGAACTAGGTCTAATGAAACCTTTGGCTAGCAGATCATCTAACTGCGTCCTCAACTCCTTCATCTCTGTTGGTGCCAACCTATAAGGTGCTCTAGCAACAGGTGCTGCTCCAGGGATGATGTCAATTCGGAATTCCACTTGCCTATCTGGTGGTAAACCAGGTAGTTCTTCGGGAAAAACTTCAGGATATTCTGAGATGACGGGGATGTCTTCAATCTTAGGCTTCGGCTCATCAATAGTAACCTGTGCCATATAAATGACACAGCCCTTCTTCAGACATCTGGATGCCTTGAGCATGGACACTTGCTCAGGCAGTCCATATTGGGTGTCTCCCTGAATGGTAAGTGGCTCACCAGACGGAGTCTTAATTACCACTTGCTTCTTATTGCACACTATCTGGGCTTGGTTATGCGATAACCAATCCATACCTATCACTATATCAAAACCGGCTAGCTTAAAGGGAAGTAAGGACAAAGGAAAAGAGTGGTTCCTAAAGGATATAACACATCCATCTAACACAGTTGAGGCGGTTTCTATGGTTCCATCAGCTAATTCCACCTCATATTTCACACTTAAGGCTTTTACAGGCAATTTCAACAACTCACAAAACTTATTATCCACAAAAGACTTATCTGCTCCAGAATCAAACAATACTCTAGCATAAACATCATTTATGAGAAAAGTACATGTGATCACGTTGTCGTCCTGAACAGCTTCCTTTGCATCCATCTTGAAGACCCTAGCATTGGTCTTTTTCCCATCCTCGGTTTTCTTGGTGATCTTTGGTCAATTGGACTTAATGTACCCTTTTTCATTGCAACTGTAACATGTTGCATCTTTCAGCTTCTTGCACTCTAGAGTCTTATGTTCTGAAGATTTGCAAATCCCACAGGGCCTCGGCTGAGACTGGGATTTCGACTCAAGTCGGCACCTCCCAAAATGGTGCTTCTTGCAAACCTTACATTTGGGCTTATCTACAGATTGTTGCCCATCCTTCTTAGACCCCGACCCTTTCTTGTGGTCATTATTTCCTCGGTGCTTCTTATCTGATCGTCGTGAATTGTCATCTTCACGCTTTCTTTTCTCGGCATCCGTGTTCCTCAGCGATCTCTGCCTGACCGCATCCAATGTGAGGAAACAAGGATATATCAGCTACGGACCTGAATGTAGTTGGCCGAGAAGCTTTCACACTTGCTTTAATTTCTGGGGCTAAACCCCCAATGAAACGAGCTATTCTTTTGGGTTCCGGAGTCACCAGATATGGAACCAACCTTGACATGGTATTAAAACTTGTGAGGTAAGCTTGGCAATCCAAATTTTTCATTACCAAAGACAGAAAATCTGACTCAATCCTTTCCACCTCATGCTGAGGACAGTAGTTCTCCTTGACGAGGGTAACAAATTGTTCCCATGTCATGTTATATAGTGGAATCTTCCCAGTAGCTTGTATCAATGATCTCCACCAGGCTAAGGCCTCACCTTTGAACGATTGGGATACAAACTTTACTACATCCTTATCAGCGCACCCGCTGATATCAACTACGGTATCCATTTCGTCCAACCAGGTCATGCAGTCAATCGCTCCTTTCTCCCCAGTAAAGTCTCTGGGTTTGCATGAGACGAAGTATTTGTATGTACAGGACTTACCACGCGGTTCCTGTTTAAGCTCGATTTTCCTTGACGGGACACAGTGTTGGTTCGAGGAGTGATGATCGTCATCATCCTTCTTTGGCTTATCTAGCTTAGAGGGTGGCTTACTATGAGCCTCAGAATGGGTTTTTGGCTTAGAATGGGGTGCTGATTGGGTCCTGCTTCGAGTACTACTCGATTCACTCTATTGCCTTTCTATGGCTTTAGTGACGGCGTTGTCAATCAATGTTTGGAGTTCTGCACCAGTTATAGTGATCCTGGTGGTGTCATGATTTTCCTTTGGTCGACTGTTGACCTCGTCAGATTCGGCCATGTAGTTGAACTGCTACATAAAATGATGACAATGATTCATTTAAGGAATTATAATAGGTCTGTCATCTTGATAATTAACCATGGTAATTAAAGAGCCATACTAGTTAATTTGTTAAGTAATTTCATTCAAGACTTTTTATTAGTAACCATATTCTAGAATGAAATAAAATATTGGCACAACAGGCCTAGTCACGTGGACAATTCTAAATTATAGATTTAGATCTTATAAGATCTAGTTATTAAGGTTTAAATCAAGGTTCATTACCTTTCTAGACAGGGAGTTTATAATCTACGACGTCTTTTGCCCTATAAGATAATATTTATAGCCCGTAGGCATTACATCACAATTGGATGTTTAAACAATAATAAATAGCTGAGATAATTTTAACACAAAGGTGACATGTGTGATTTTGCAGATCACATTAGCCAAGAACGTTAACATGTTTACAGATGTTAACAAGGATTTGAATCTTTTAAAACAGGTTTTACCATGTTGGCCAGGTCTTATAACGACATTCAAGCTAGGTTTTACCTTTTTAAGATTCTTATTATTTTATTAAAATGATAAATCTGTAAAACAAATGTTTATTTTTCATTTATTCATATATTATATTTATGCATATAATTTAAAAATGAAAAATTTGAACTAACCATTCCATTAAAATTAAACTAGTACAAGTTTGCCCTAAACGGGACTTTTACATAAATAACACGCCCACGCAGGGGCTAAACTAACAAACATACCCACGCAGGGGTCAACAGAAAGACATGCCCACGCAGGGGCAGAACATAAAAATATGCCCACGCAGGGGCAGAGTACAGAAACAAATGTCCTCGCAGGGACATGATTACAACACTAAAGTAAGCAAACAAACAAACAAAGGATTTAGTGATCCTTCTTGCTTTTTCCCTTGATCAAATCCACCATTTTCTTGAACATCCCTCGGTTATGCCTACGGTCTTCCCGCACCTCCTGCCGCACCTCATTTATCCCTTGAAGGATTTCTTGATACTATGGTGGTGACATCACCGGCGGCTGCGGGGGTTGCTGATAATGCGGAGGTTGAGGAGGCGGTGATTGCTGATACCCATATGGTGGGTATCCAAAGGTCGGGTATCCCGTAGTCCAGGGACCTCCATAGGGACCTTCCGGATGGAGAGCGTTATAGTTCGCAGCTACCAAGTAAGGATCGGCCTCGGCATAGTTGTAATTGGTGTGGATCGGCTGCTCGAAGGGATTATACGCCGCCGCACCAGTGTAAGTAGGAATTGGGTCTCCAAAACCCAGTGGTGGTGGCGCGACTGGCGCAGAGTTTACTTCTGAGACATGGTGTGAAGATTCTCCCATCTCCGGTTCTTCATGAAGTGGCGAGTATCGACTGCCACTTGAAAGTGGAGGGGTGTTGATGCGCACTCCCCCTCGCGCGGATATTCGTGCGTTCGTTCTTCTTCGCCTCGGGGGCTCCGGAGGCTGTTGCTGTGGTGGTGGTGGCGGTGGAGTGACCGCGACAAATCGGGAATCCTCGGAAGGATCCCGCTGCTGCTGTTGGTGCTGCTGCTGCTGGTGCTGGGAAGAGTTGTGGTAACTGGGAGTAAACGCCCAGTCACACTATCTGAATCTCTCTTCATAGCTGTCGGGACCATTATAAGGTGATCCCACAAAAGGTGACCCATCCGAAATTTCGATGGGGTGGTTAGGGGTTCCTGATGGTGGCTCCGCAGGATCGGTGTCCTCATCTATATCCATCGCGTTGCCACCGGAAAAATGATCTTCAGGTCCAAGTGGGTTAAAACCCACTGGTTCTCCAAGGTAGTCGGCAGGGTTGAACTGGCCCTGGAAAACAGGCGACAGGTGGTCGAAAGGTGAGTTGTGTCCTTGGAGAGGAATGTAGGATTGGTGGGAATTGTGGGGCTCATTTTCAGAATGAGGCCCAAAAGAGTGTGGAATAGAAGGGGAGGTACTCAGTGAAACTGAGCGCCTAGCTGGTTCAATATAAGTCCTCCAGAGATCTTGAGGACCTGGGTTGTGGGGATCTGACGGTGTTCGCCGGTGCGAAGGTCCGGCCTCATGGTCATTTGGAGCGACAAGTGGCCCTTTTCCTCTTCCTCTTCCTCTCATCCTTGGTGGCATTTTGTCAACCTGTCAAAAACAAACAAGTGATACAACAAGAAAAATATAAGACAAAGTTAGAAATAAACAAATTTTTGGAAAATTCCTAAGTTCTTTGTCTAGACTCGAGAATCGAGGAATGTGCAATTGTGTAACTGAGATTAAACACAAAAGGCTAGTGTTTAATTCACTCAGTGTTGGCTCTGATACCAACCTGTCACACCCCGATATTTCCACGTATTACCGGTGGGCCCGATGGGGAGTATCGTGACGTAGTTGATATCATCATAGTCAAACAACACGATATATAAATGCACAGCGGAAGCAAAGATAGATTCATTTCAACTTTAATAAATTGTAATATTAAATATCACGAAATAGTTGAAACGAATCCACAGGCGGATCAAAAATAAAAAAAGAGATATTGTTCAACAGTTTTATTGACATCCAAGCTTGCGAGACTTATTGTGGACGCTAGAAGACAGCCAGCCTAGTACGAGTAGTACCTGCACTTAACCTTTTGGAAAATACGTCAGTTTACACTGGTAAATACAATTTAACTGACTCATTTTAAAAAGGTTTGAAAATTGATTTGAATGCACTTGGCATAAAACATTTTATAACTTGGGATAATTATTTGAATATAATCTTGTAAGTGAATTACATGTTTCTTATGCGTTCAGTAGCCCGATCCGTAGACCGGGTTAAAGATTAATAGACGCACCACATTATTTGGTTAGGCACTGACGGGTGTACGCCTACACCCCGTGCTCAGGTCGTGGCCATCTCGTAAGATGATGCCAAGGATATCCGGGACATGGTCATTAACCCCCCAAAGGCTTTAAGCAAACAAAACATTTCAAAACGAAGCCTATCAATGATTTAACCTCTATTCGATTAAAGATTCAATGCCCGACCAAGCGGTATTTTATATACCATACCCAAGCCCGTATAGGGAAAATAAGTTAAAAGTATTTACCTTTGTAAGTATAAATCACAATTAGCAAGTGCGTGTAGCTTTTACTGGTTCTCCTATTCTGGAACAAAGGTTTATCATAACCTATTAGATTTCTAACGGGTCTTTAATTAAGCTTAAGCTTAGACCGGTTAGTTTTAAAGGAAGATACGGTTCATACGCATGATTAAGCGAAGACCGGAATGGAATGTGATTTAGACCCGACAATTTTGAATACTTGTATAATATGGGTAAACTAAACACATTCTGGATTTTGAGACAAAAATGATAAGGTTTGACCCGTTTCAGTCAATTTATGCAAACTAGTTACATAAACCGAACCGAGCGCGAAAAGGGCGTAACGGGTAACCATAAGAGTCATATGCAAGTTCCCTGAGTTAATATGCCTTAAACATGTTGTGATATCAGTAAGGTATCTTCTATTATGCCCCAAACGAATTTAAACTCAAATTATGCCTCATAAGGGCATTTTGGTCATTTAAAAGATTATAAAAGAGTTTAATTAGTAATCTGAGTTACAGGTCTGATTTATTCAGTAAATACACTTAATTTAACATGTGATAACAGTAGGGTATGACCTATATGTGAAATTTATCATTTAAAACCAAACTATGCACCTTAGGGGTATTTTGGTAATTTCACTTAGGCTTAAAAGGTCAAAACTGGAAACCTGAGTTTAAAAACTTTTACTTACTGTTAATATATAAAAATATACTAAAAATATCAGTAGGTATCAACCTTATATGTCTAATATGGTTTTAGTACATACTATGCGTTAAAAACGCTTAAAAAGGCGATTTGGAGCCATTTCCGGGTTTTCAAAGGAAAGCTGATATTTTTATAATTTCAGAAGGCTCAAAATATTTTACTTATCAAATAAAATCAGTAGAAAAAGGTTTGGGGTCAAAAGAATTTGTAAAACCCATTTTATGGCTTAAAAGGGCAAAACCGGCATTAACCGATTTAAACTTAGAGACCTATGTTATGCTCAGCCAAAAATTAAATAAAAATCTTCAAAAATCCCAAAATATTATATTACATCAGTGGGTGAAAAGTTTGATATCAAAAAGTGGGTTTAGATAGGCTATATGCTAATTACGCCATTTATTTAATAAGAAGCTTTCTAATTACGCTAATGAGCATAACTCTTATTCTAGACCTCAAACTGATGTCAAATTTTAGGTGCAAGTTTATAAACCAGTAACTAAGGTTTCTACTCTATTACTTTTTCAAAAATCACGTTTTATAGCCAAAAGGGCATAATAGTCAACATTTAAGCATTTAACGGAAATATGCATATGAATCGAATAACTAGTGAACCAAGTTGTATAATCTCAGAGAGTTATAGTTATATGAAACCTGGTCCAAAATAAGCTCTAAGGTAAATCTAAAACATGCTTAAACGGGTCAGAACTGAAAGTCAAAGCAAAAGTCAAATTATGCGACTTTCGGTTCCGATCCGGGTTTAAACTGAAAATTGTCGGGTTGAACATGTTTAGACATGTTCTTACATTAATTAGCAAGTTATATTAGTGATCAAACAGGTTGCATGTCTCCTACATTGCTAATTATGCATTAATTTGAAAATAAGCATTCTGTTGACTTTTTAATAATAAGTTTGACCCGACAATTGACCTAGTTAGTGTGGGAATCAGAGAGTACCCTTTTAAGGGTTTATTACCCACATAATTACCTACTTATAGGTACTTTCAATTCGAGATTTGACTGAGCAAATTTTATTTAATCTCGAAGTCAAACGTTAATTACGACGGTTTGACTTTTAGCTAATTAACTAGGCTAAACTGAATTAGGAAGGGTTAAGAACACTTACAAAAGTCCTAAGTATGATTAGGGACCACTAGTAAACTTGTTGCTGATCAGGAGAGCTCCAGAGACTCACTTGGAGGAAGTTGCAAATGAGAGACCAAAATGTAGCAACTTGATTCTCTTATATAGTGAACTCAAATGCCTTGGATCATGCCAAATTAGTCTATATGTGTTGTAAGATCATCCCAGACCTATTATGCTAAAAACCACCTAGAGAGTCCCTGATTTTCGAATACCACTTAAATGAGGCGGTGCAACCGGTTATACAGGCATCTGTCCTGAAAAACGCCCAGATACACTGCTTACGGACCGTAAGCTCAACCCTTTACGGTCCGTAAGGCTTCAGCAGAGGACAAAAGTTTGTTGTTTTTCGGGCTGTGACCATGCAACACTTACATCTCCGAATCTCATGCATTTTAATCAGAATGGGGACCAGGTTTTCAGCCATTGCATGTCTAGGCATGTACTTACACATCTTGTACTCTTGTGGGAGGTTTTTATTGTCGGAAATACCAAGAAATTCACATTGGGTCCATGTCTAAGGTTGTAACCAATTTATTATTTAGGATGGCCAGATTTATAAACATAATTCAGATGTTGATAAAATATATCATGGTTAGGGATTTATTAATAGGTCGCTCAGAGGTATAAATTAACGTGTCGACGTTTTTAAATCCTACCGTACATTTTTATCTGGATCCGTATTTATAACACGTTTGCATAACATGACACGTGTCTTTATTTTATTGGACATGAATTTCTGAGGTGTTACATCCTCACCCCCTTAAAAGAAATCTCGACCTTGAGATTTACTGGAACAAATGAGGGTATTTTTCCTTCATGGTAGACTCTACCTCCCAAGTATATTCGGGACCTCTGCGGGCATCCCATTTGACCTTTACGATAGGCACATGCTTCCTTTGAAGCTTCTTTACCTGTCGATCTTCAATCGACAATGGTTTTTCCACAAATTTCAAGCTCTCATCTATATGCACATCCGTATGTGGTATAACTAGCGATTCGTTAGCTAGGCATTTCTTCAGATTGCAGATGTGAAAAACATTGTGAATACCACTGAGCTGTTCAGGCAAGTTCAACTTATAAGCCACTGACCCAACACATTCGATAACCTCGAATGGTCCTATATACCTTGGGCTTAACTTACCTTTCTTACCAAATCGCATCACCCCTTTCCAGGGTGATACCTTAAGCAAAACTTTATCACCAACCTCAAACTTTAGAGGTTTATGCTTTGGATCCGCATAGCTTTTCTGCCTATCCCTGGCAGCTTTCAGGCGGTCACGAATCTGGACAATCTTGTCCGTTGTTTCAAAGACTAAATCTGGTCCTGATAATTGAACTTCTCCTACTTCCGCCCAACAAATAGGTGTTCTGCATTTTCTACCATATAATGCCTCAAAAGGCGCAGCCTTTATGCTGGTATGATAGCTATTGTTATAGGAGAATTCGATCAATGGCAGGTGGTTATCCCAACTACCACCTAAATCAATCACACATGCACGAAGCATATCTTCCAACGTTTGAATGGTACGCTCACCCTGTCCGTCCGTCTGTGGATGGTAAGCCGTACTAAAATTTAAGCGCGTGCCCAAAGACTGTTGGAAACTTTTCCAAAAATGAGAGGTGTACCTTGTATCTCTATCAGAGATAATTGACACTGGTACGCCATGCAGAGCTACAATCTTATCTACGTACAATTAAGCTAACATGTCAGAGCTATAAGTTTCCTTAATAGGTAGGAAATGTGCTGACTTCGTCAGTCTATCTACTATTACCCATATAGTATCATTTCCCTTCCTTGTCTTTGGCAACTTGGTGATGAAATCCATTGTCACCATCTCCCACTTCCATGTGGGAAGTTCAAGCTGTTGTAGCAAATCTGACGGCTTCTGATGCTCAGCTTTGACTTGCGCACACGTCAAACATTTAGCTACATAGGCAGCTACAGACTTTTTCAAGCCTATCCACCAGTAGTTTGCCTTTAGATCCTGGTACATCTTATCAGCTCCAGGATGAACGGAATATTTAGAACTGTGGGCTTCCTGAAGGATGACATCTCGAAGTCCTCCATAAACTGGAACCCATATCCGTCCATTTAACCTTAGGATTCCGTCCTTGTCATAGGATAACTGCTCCTCAGTTACTCCTAGCTTTTCATTAGGATAGTTAGCTTCCAACACAACTTCCTTCTGTGCAGCTAACAACCTTTCGTTCAAACTATTCTTTATCTCAATGCTCTTGGCATTGATTCTTATAGGCTTCACTCTTTCCTTCCTGCTTAAGGCGTCAGCAACTACATTTGCTTTGCCTGGATGGTATCTTATCTCACAATCATAGTCATTCAAAGTTTCCATCCATCGTCTTTGCCTCATGTTTAAGTCCTTTTGATTAAACAAGTGTTGAAGGCTTTTGTGATCTGAATAGATCACACACTTGGTTCCATACAAGTAATGTCTCCACAGTTTTAGTGCAAATACAACGGCACCCAATTCCAAGTCATGGGTGGTGTAATTCTTCTCATGCACCTTTAACTGTCGTGAAGCATAGGCAAAGACCTTGCCTTTCTGCATAAGCACACAACCCATTCCGGTGTGTGATGCATCACAGTATACTACAAACTCATCAATTCCGTCAGGCAACGTCAATACAGAAGCGTTGCTCAACTTTTCCTTAAGGATGTCAAAGGATTCCTGCTGCTTAGGGCCCCAATCAAACTTAACCTTCTTACGTGTCAACGAAGTTAGAGGCGCAATAATCCTTGAGAAGTTTTCGATAAATCGCCTATAATATCCTGCTAAACCCAGGAAGCTACGAATCTCTGTAGGCGTCTTTGGTTCTTGCCAATTCATAACAGCTTCCACCTTAGCGGGATCTACTTGGATACCACGCTCACTAACCACATGTCCAAGGAATTGGACTTCTTGAAGCCAAAATTCACACTTTGAAAATTTGGCGTAGAGTTTCTCACGATGTAGAAGTTTAAGAATACAGCGAAGGTGTTTCTCATGGTCAGCTTGGTTCTTATTCTAGACCTCAAACTGATGTCAAATTTTAGGTGCAAGTTTATAAATCAGTAACTAAGGTTTCTACTCTTTTACTTTTTCAAAAATCACGTTTTATAGCCAAAAGGGCATAATAGTCAACATTTAAGCATTTAACGGAAATATGCATATGAATCGAATAACTAGTGAACCAAGTTGTATAATCTCAGAGAGTTATACTTATATGAAACCTGGTCCAAAATAAGCTCTAAGGTAAATCTAAAACATGCTTAAACGGGCCAGAACTGAAAGTCAAAGCAAAAGTCAAATTATGCGACTTTCGGTTTCGATCCGGGTTTAAACTGAAAATTGTCGGGTTGAACATGTTTAGACATGTTCTTACATTAATTACCAAGTTATATTAGTGATCAAACAGGTTGCATGTCTCCTACATTGCTAATTATGCATTAATTTGAAAATAAGCATTATGTTGACTTTTTAATAATAAGTTTGACCCGACAATTGACCTAGTTAGAGTGGGAATCAGAGAGTACCCTTTTAAGGGTTTATTACCCACATAATTACCTACTTATAGGTACTTTCAATTCGAGATTTGACTGAGCAAATTTTATTTAATCTCGAAGTCAAACATTAATTACGACGGTTTGACTTTTAGCTAATTAACTAGGCTAAACTGAATTAGGAAGGGTTAAGAACACTTACAAAAGTCCTAAGTATGATTAGGGACCACTAGGAAACTTGTTGCTGATCAGGAGAGCTCCAGAGACTCACTTGGAGGAAGTTGCAAATGAGAGACCAAAATGTAGCAACTTGATTCTCTTATATAGTGAACTCAAATGCCTTGGATCATGCCAAATTAGTCTATATGTGTTGTAAGATCATCCCAGGTGTACCTAGGATGCTAAAAACCACCTAGAGAGTCCCTGATTTTCGAATACCACTTAAATGAGGCGGTGCAACTGGTTATACAGGCAGCTGTCCTGAAAAACGCCCAGATACACTGCTTACGGACCGTAAGCTCAACCCTTTACGGTCCGTAAGGCTTCAGCAGAGGACAAAAGTTTGTTGTTTTTCGGGCTGTGACCATGCAACACTTACATCTCTGAATCTCATGCATTTTAATCAGAATGGGGACCATGTTTTCAGCCATTGCATGTCTAGGCATGTACTTCTTGTGGGAGGTTTTTAATGTCGGAAATACCAAGAAATTCACATTGGGTCCATGTCTAAGGTTGTAACCAATTTATTATTTAGGATGGCCAGATTTATAAACATAATTCAGATGTTGATAAAATATATCCTGGTTAGGGATTTATTAATAGGTCGCTCAGAGGTATAAATTAACGTGTTGACGTTTTTAAATCCTACCGTACATTTTTATCTGGATCCGTATTTATAACACGTTTGCATAACATGACACGTGTCTTTATTTTATTGGACATGAATTTCCAAGGTGTTACACCTCAACTTTCCACTTTGCCACAATTGGCCCTTCATATTTGACCCATATTTAAATTTCATTAAATATCCTCATTTTTTTATAAAAACTACATGTAATCATTTAGTTATGTTATTTTTCTTTACAAAAACTTATTAGTTTTTGGTTATGTTTTATAATTTCTTGCTAGGACTTACTATGAAAATTAAAATAATCACGTATGCGCAATTTGGGGTGTTACATTTAAGTTAAGCCACTCCACTGATAAATGTATAGAACACATGAATTCTCTCATTGTAATACTATTTTTTCTGATTTTTCATCTCGTCGCTGGCATAACATTTTAAAATTGTATCATGAACTTCATGTGTTATTCTAGTTATGTGTTTAAGCTTTCAAGACTATGTAACCATTAGTTTCTTCTTTATAACTGTAAGTGGTGTTTGATTCACAATTTTTTGAATGAGTTAAGAATCTCTCAAAGTAATTAGAATTTAAAGGAAATGATATGAAATAAATATTTATAAGAGGATTTAGAATTTGTCATTCTTTGTTTAACAAAACAATCAAATTTTGGTTTGTGGATTTGTAAAAGAAGTTTGATGTGATGGTGAGGTGTAGGTCATGGTGGTTTCATAGGGAAACAATGGCAGTGGTCAAGGGGAAGTTAATGTTGGTGGCATAGGTGGTGTTGACAGTCATGAGGGTGACATTGGTGGTGGTAAGGACAACATTGGCGGCGTGACTGGTAGTTGGGTTGGTGATGAGAGCGACAAACCGATGTGTTAGTGTGGTAGTGGTGTCCACGATAAGTGTAGTGGTGTAATATTCGGTCTCTCGTACCACCAATGGTAGTAGTGTCTACAAGAAATGTAGTAATGTAACTTTTGGTCTCTCGTACCACCAGTATTGTCTGCTTTGCTTAATAGGAGTTTCGATATTTGTTTTGGTTACCCGGGTAGAGACTTCCAAAGAGGTAACCCATCTTGATAATACATCTGAACACACGTAACTTTGAAGTTCTATGAATTTAGGATCAGATGAATTCCTTAACCGCTAACCGCGAACCGACATATGAAATGTGCGGAAACCAATCACGTGTGTGGACAGAACACGAAGAAGTAATTATAAGCTGATTTCGATTGATGATATAACAGGTACAAAACTGAGAAATCAAACGGACAGAGTTTCCCCACTCAAGTCACGAAAAGTTGCAAATGATAAAGACCAACTCTCCTATTTATAGGCATTGCCTCATCCGGATGAACAGGTAGCGGATGGCCTCATCCGGACGGATGGACCTCATCCGGATGGACTCGACACACATTCGTTCGGATGGACTAATATGTCCATCCGTCCGAATGGACTTCTGCACACATTGATTTTTCCTTTTGCTCTGTTCAGCACTGGTCTTGTATCATCTGGTAAAGCTACATTATGTGATTGACGTAAGCGATAGACATATGCACTCACAGACTCCCCCTTGGATATTGCTGCAGTCAATCTCGTAGCTTTCTGTCTCTCTCTGAGTCTTTACGAAACTTTGACATTTTCAGCAACCACAAACTCCCTCTTCAAGCTTTTCTTGATTCTGCGTTCTGAATCAGCTCCCCCTTTCGATTGACTCTTTCTTCTGGCTCCCCCTTTCGTCAAGCTTTCATGCTTTTTAGGATCGACACCTGGTTCTTTGGCTACAAGCTCTTCCAGAATTGTTACCTGGCTCTTTGAATGCAAACTCCCCTTGCTTCGAACTTGTCTTCAGACTCCCCCTTTAGTTCAGCTATCGGGATCGTAGTCTGGCTCTTTCACCTGAAAAATCTCAACCAATCTATAAGATTTTGACAATTTTAAAGATTAATAACAAACAATTTAGCTCTAAACATATCACATGGATAAGTTGGAGCATTTCAAATATGTGAGTGCACAGGACATCGTTTGTTCACAGAAATCTGGATTTTATATTTCAAAAATTGATGACCTGGCCCTTAATCACAAATGTATTTGACAATATTAGTTTAAGATCGTAACCTGGCTCTATGCATCAAATATAACAAGTAAAGCTTAATATATCCTAAGACCGAGAACCTGGCTTCTAAGTAACCAATATGACAATATGTATTTATCTAGGATTACTCGACTTCACTCCACCTATCAAATGACTTTAAAAATTTGACAGTTTTAAGTTTCCAAAACCTCACAAATAATCTTCCAAGTCCAAATTAATGACCTTGGAGATTTCACAAATTGTTTTTGATTTTTGTTTAAAACTTCAAGTTTCAAATTAATGAACTTGTTTATTTTCAGAAACATGATTAGCATACTTGGATTTTGAAACTCAGCTTTCAGACATCGGTTGACGAAAATAAAGTAGAATCAAAATCTTTTTGAATTTTCTGAAACATAAAACAATAAAGAAATATTTACAGACAATATTTTAGTTTGAGTTCGTGTCAGAGAATCATATCAATTTATGACAAATCACTAGCACCGTTGAGCTATAAACACTTTAAGTTCTAACGATTCACTTAGATTGTCAGTATACTGATCCTCTTAAATTTTCACACAAAGTTCAACTGATTCGAGATACGATATTTAGTGTTTTAGGAACTTAAACTTATTCGCATGTCCCATCTCAGAATATACTCCCATATCAAGATTCCCTAGATTCAGTCTTACAGGTGAATATACTATATTGATATCTGTACTTTGGGTTAGTGCGAGACCTTGAGAGCTCAGGTATGAACTACTGTTCAGTAAAAAAGATGAAGGCTCGACTTCAGGTGAGTCCCACTTAGGGATCTTCTTTACCACTACATTTGATATATATCTTTTGATATTTTCTCAATTTTTATGCAGAGGGTAAGCATTAAGCGCGCAAAGTATTATACGAGGTCTTGGCCATTGATTTCGCAATATCAGAAGACTAGGTGTAATACCCCAGATATCAAACAGTATAAAAACCTAGTATCTCAGAATCTGGCAATTTCTCAAACAGGATTTCGAGGGTTACCCATATATCCGAGAGATGTTCCCCACGAGATAAGAAAGTTATTTGATACTTAGGTTTATATCTCGAATACAATCTACTAAATGAGTAAAAACCTACTTGCATATCATCAGTGAAACCGTTTATCACATTTGACTTTCCATTTCTTTAGCGCACTGTGATTGTCTACTGATGTACTATCATTTCCTCTTTTTACACAAAACTCCTTTTTCATTTTCTATTGTTTTTGGCTTTTTTCAAATTTTCAAATGTTTTTGTATTTTCAAAAATTTCTCACTCCCCCTAAAATTCAAAACATTTAAGAAAAATGTGACAACCCGATGCAGATAGCTTTGTCTCGCCATCAACTTTCTTCTTTGAATGCTCTGTTTTGCAGAAAATACCCCCATGATTTACAACACACTGATTTTTAACAATGTTAAAACCTTTTTCAATTATGAAATAATCATGTTTGTTCAGCCGTGAGGGTTTCAGCGTATTCAATCAACATATTTATTTATTTATTTATTTTTTTAACAAGATTTGAAAACAAACATATTTTTTCAGTTTTTCAATTTTTAACAAAGTAAAAACATATTTTTTGGTTTTTAAATTTTCTATTTTTAGGATTTTTGAAATATGGTTTATTTATGTACAGAAAGAAATAAACTCCCTGTTTCTCAGTTGCAGGAATCCACAGCCTCTTCATGTGCCAAGCTGCTCCTCTGTACATTCTAACACTCATTCATTTTTGGAGCACTTGCATATTCAAATAATTTGATCATTTGAACAATGCAACCCAAGCCTGCTTAGACTCAGGTAGTTGAACATAAATCTTTCCAGGTAAAACTGGATAGTTTCGTTCATTCTTTTCAAAAACATATTCTTTAAGTTTTTCTTCAATATAAACCTTTTGTTGTTTGACCACCCAACTTTGACCTTTTGAAACATTCTTTCTATAAAATCGTGATTCATTTTGAATGTTTTGATTTTGAACAACAACTTTTGGTTTCCAAAACTGGTTTGGTTTTGTTGTATTAACAGTTGTTTTCCAACTTTGTGTTGTTCTAAATCTGGGTGTCACTTGTTTCTAAGTTTGTTGTGATTCAGGTTTTGACATTTTCGGCTTCCAAGTTTGTTTAGTTTCAAACTTGGTTGGCTTCTGTTTCATAACATCAAACGTTCTTTTCTCAACACCAACAGGTTTAATATTTGGACATTTTCGACTGAGATGTCGAATTTGATCACATTTAAAACATATTCTCTTGGACACATCGTTAACCCGTTGTTGTTTCTTCTGAGCATAGAACTCTTCATTAGACTGTCTCCTAAATTGAAGTTCTTTCTCTTCCTCAGAACTTGTTCTGTGAACAAAGTTCGCCTTTCTCTGATAGTTTGGCTTTTCAAATTGTTTCTGATTTTGTTTCTTCTTATAACCCAACCCAGCCTTCATGTTTTTTTTTTGTAACTAGGTTTGTTATAAAAAGTTTTCTTGCTCTTTCCAGCAAATTTGGAAATTTCAGATTTTTCAGTTTCTACCAATTTGAAAACTTTGTTGATTTTATCTGAAATCACATTTTGAATTGGAAATTCATCATCCAAGAATAGTTTGTCCGATCCAATCATGGTATAAACCAATCCTTTTGAATCATCATCTACATTTTTCTCAAATTTTGAATTTTTCAGATAACTTTCATGAAAACTTCCCTCATTTTCATCCTATGACTCAAACTTATCTGTTTTGGTATAATCATCTTGCAACACACTTTCAACGACCTTACCTACCACCTCTGAATCACTAGCATCGTCAGATTTGGAATAGGTTACGTCTATATTATCTGGCAATTGATCAACCATGTTGAAAGCTTTTTCCATCTTCTCATCATCATAGAATGTGAACTTTTTCTCAAACGGTGGTGGAACTTGATGATATTCTGATCCAATTCCTTTCTTGTTTTTCTCATAATCGTTATCATCTGGTTTTATGTTAAAAATTCGTTCAAGAACATATGACGAAGCATGATAACTTTTCAGCTTGTTATTATCTTGTTCTAATTCAGCCATTTTACGTTTAAGATCATCAACTTCTTCAATATAAGAATTTACAACTTTTTGCTTTATTGAATATTGCCGCTTAAGCGTTTCAGATGTTTCAGAACAATGAATAAGTCTAGATTGAATAAGTTTCATTAGACTTTTCACTGCTTCATATGAGTCTTTTATAATGTGATATGCAACTTTTATTGAATCATACTCTGTTTTCATTTCTTGAAAGACATTTTCTTTTTGTAACAACTCTTCAGTCATAGTTGAACATTTTTCTTTCAAAATTTCATTTTCCTTTTCTAAAACTTTACATTTTTGTGTCAGCTTGTCATCATTATCTATCAAAACCTTTTCTTTTTCAAACAGTTCTTTACATTTATCTTTGAAAACTCTTTCAATTTTAATAAATTATATATCTCTTGTTCTGAATTTTTCATCTTTTTTAGTACAAGCATTGCATGTTTCTATCCAATTCTTGCACTGTTCAACAGTTTTATTTACAACTTCAGAAAATTCAGTTGAAATATTTACCTCAGTAATTGGCACCTCGGTTTTTTCTGCCATCTGCTTCTGAACAACTTCCTTCTCCTGCTGTTTCTCAGCAACAGCTTCACCAGCATTAGCTTCATTAACCATTTTCTCACTAGTTTCACCTGATTTTCTTCTCCCAATTCTTTTTCTTTCTTCTTCAAACTCTCATCAACTTGTTGTTTTTCAGTAACAACTTCTTTGCTGACTTCTTCAAACTTTCATCAACTGTTTTCTGACTTTCATCATCAGCCATTTCTTCTTTCTTCACCACTTCTTCTTTCTTTTCACCACTGCCTTCTTCAATTCTTTAACCAAATCCTCAACACTTTTCTTCATTTTCTCTTCTTCTCTTTATTTCACACTTGCTGTCATCACCCCTTGATTATCTTGTCCAGCTTTTTGAGATAATCTTTATCAGATGCTTTCTTTGAATAGAATTCGCCGGACAGAGGAATAACTGCAAGCACATCATTGTACACTACTTCTCATCTATCAACAACCGGATCTCCTTTTTGATTGACAAAACTTTCTCTTTTCTTATCCCATCTTTTGCAGCTTCTTGCATCTTCATACTCTTCCTGCATTTCTTGTATTCAGCAATCTGCGAAATACCATTCTCTATATGTTTTTTCTTGCAAAATTTCCTCTTTTGTTCTCTCTTTTATCTCAGCAACAAACGCTCTTTTATCATCTTCCGGAATATATTTGCTCCAGTCGAATCCTTCATCTTCATAAGTCACCCTGGGTCCACTACTTTCTTTATGTGTCAACATTGCTTGTTTCTTCTCCTTAGATAACCCTTCAGCAATTTGTTTTTGATCCGACTTTGATGATTGATCACTGTTTCGATGATAAATAACTTTCTTATAGTAATCATCATGAAACGGATTAGCATGATCAGCAACTTCCCTGTTGTCACACTCTCTTTTGAAATGACCTTTCTGCTTGCATCGAAAGCATGTAACCTTAGACTTGTCAAATTCTAGCTTTGTGTTTGAACCTTCAAGACATTGCCTACCTGTTATTTCCATGAACTGTTGTGCTCTTCTAATTCCACTAGCCAAACACCATCTGATATCGATGAGTTCCATCTCTTCTGGGTCTATTTGATCATAATCTTCTTTTGTCATTTCGGGGTTTTCAATTCTCCCCGCCACCAAACTCTCATACGACTCCAGAATCGATGTTAAGAAACCCATTTGCTGTTTAGTAGCATTGATACTCATTTTCAGAGAATTTTTCAACTTTAATGCAATGTTGCAATGAATCTCTTCAGGTTCTTTGGTATTTGACGTTGTTGAGGAAGAGTGATACCCTGGATTATAATTTGATGAATCTTTTGACTGTTCAACACTGAAAGGTGTACCAATCTTTGGTGACTTAATGGTTGACGGTAAGCTTCCCTTGTAACAATGACCCACATTTTGTTGATAGGTAGAACTGCTCATTTTGCTCTGCTTTTGCAACTCAAGCTCATGACTTTCAATTTTTCAATCAAAACATCCAAAGTAATTTCATCAAACATGACATCATTTTTCAATATGAACACAAATGTTTGCCACTGATCTGCACGTGGTAAAGCCTCTATGATTTTATCAATGATTTCTTCACGGGTTTTTACTATCCCAAACCTATCAAGTTCTATTTTAAGGTGACAAAAACGTTCAATCATTTGTCTTATAGTTTCACCTTTTATAGAATCAAACAAATCCAATTCCTTTTTAAGTAATGAAATTTTATTCTTTTTGATTTGTTTTCCACCCTCAGCTTTTACCCTTAACGCTTCCCAGACCGATTTTGAAGAGCCATCGAAGTGCAAAAATATCATCTCTGATCGATTGTTGAATTAAGGCAATTATCCTCTGTTCATGAGAAAATACTTTTCGATCTTCAGTTTCCAAATCTCCAAGTGAAGGTTCTTCTCCTTTATCATTTTTCGGTCTTTTGTACCCAAATTCCATACAGAACCAACTTTCATGAGTATATGCTTTTGCCCAGTTGAGAAATCTATCTTTCCACCAAGTATAATCTTCAATCATATCAAGTTTTGGTGGTTTAAAATGTGTTCCATAGAAGTTTTCATGTTTTATATTATCGTTTATAGCCTTGGAAATACTTTTCAGTGCAACATTTGGTGTCTCATTCGTGTCAGAAGTAAACGCCTTATAAAAAGTGTTATAAAATTCTTCTGCCATGATAACCTGCAAAACACACAATCAATCACTTGATTAGACTTGAAAAACTCATCAAACAATTTCTTGTCCGAATGGCCAATGTCCGGATGAACAATCTAGTCCGGATGGGATATTGGTCTGGATGCACAATAACAGAGTCTACCTGTCCGGATGGAGAACCCTATCCGTCCGGATGGACTATGATGTCAGCAAAACCAGTTCCAAAGTTCATGTTTTTCACTGATTTTAACAAGTATTAGTTTGAATTAAGATTTGAAACTTTGTAGGATTTGTTAAATCAGATTTTCGCACAACATACTGAAAATTTGGTTAATTTTGACCCTGAAATCTTTGTGAATCTGAGATTTAAGTTTAAAATAGAAAAGTAGAAAATGAATAGAAGAAGATGAAGATTTGTCTCTGAATCTGATGATGTTGATGAATCTTCGTGTTTCAATCCTTGCAATCAAGCACCTTGCTCTGATACCACTTGTGAATTCAGGATCGGATGAATTCCTTAACCGTTGACCCTGAACCGACACATGAAATATGCGGAAACCAATCACGTGTGTGGGCAGAACATGAAGAAGTAACTATAAGCTGATTTCGATTGATGATATAATAGGTACAAAACCGAGAAATCAAACGGACAGAGTTTCCCCACTCAAGTCACGAAAAGTTGCAAATGACAAAGACCAACTCTCCTATTTATAGGCATTGCCTCATCCGGATGAACAGGTAGTGGATGGCCTCATCCGGACGAATGAACCTCATCTGGACGGATGGGCTTCCGGATGGACTCGACACACATTCATTCGGATGGACTAATATGTCCATCCGTCCGAATGGACTTCTGCACACATTGATTTTGCCTTTTGCTCTGTTCAGCACCGGTCTTGTATCATCTGATAAAGCTACGTTACGTGATTGACACAAGCGATAGACATAGGCACTCACAAGTTCTTCTCTCATCCATAACCATTGCGCTCAAAACACGTTGGTGACATCTTACGTATGATATTCCTTATAAACCTAACATATGTCATGCCCACAGTTGATGTGGGATTTACTAAGGTTTTATAGATGGTAGCGGTGATTGGTGAAGGGGTGTGATATTGCAATTCCTTTGTTGAATTTCTATACAATTTGGAAGAAATGTTGTGTTCTTATATATTAAAGGATTTAAGGAATTGATATTTCAGTTTTAATTCTCTTTGCCCTTCAACCAAATATGTTATAACTTTAATTTTAATTTCAATTCCAATGAATTCTAAATTTATATTTTCATCTTTTCCACTAGTTATTATTATGTTCTTTTGTGACATTAAGTTATATACATGTATTAAGGTTTCATTATGTACACTTGTCTTTTTTTTTCTATACTTGGCACGAAATATGCAAAACAAAAAGAGAACAACAATGATAAGTTGGGAAAAAAGGTAGATTGCAATGAAATGTAAGGGATCTTAAATTTCTTTAATAGGTTGCAGTGATGAATAGCTAGTCGTCAAGGTGGTGGAGGAGAGTAGTTGAAGGTGAGTGGCTAATGTCACATTAATATTATTTAACAAACAAAACTCCACATCAACACCATATCATTGTGCCAACTCAGCAAGTTTACCTCTTAAACCGGTTTACAAGTTACTAGATGAGACAATAGTAAATTACCTCATTTGGTACAAAATGAGTAAAAATCGATATTCTATTCCTTATGGTTGACTATTGCCACTAGATCGTTGTCAAACAGATTATTCGGTACCTTATGGTACTATTACTCATGGGCTGACTATAGTCGGTCTTCTAGTCTTGTAATTCACGCTTATGCCATTGCGCGCAACGTTGGGTGTCTAGATGATCGTGTTTTACCACTGGATATTGTGTATTTCTTGGTACCAACATTATAAGTTGAAGTTCCAGTAAACAACCTACAATTGTGCGGTATAAGATTGAAGCTTAGTATTGCACTTTTGCTCATACTACAACTATACTACAATTGAGATGGCCAATGTCCGGATGAACAATCTAGTCCGGATGGGATATTGGTCTGGATGCACAATAACAGAGTCTACCTGTCCGGATGGAGAACCCTATCCGTCCGGATGGACTATGATGTCAGCAAAACCAGTTCCAAAGTTCATGTTTTCACTGATTTTAACAAGTATTAGTTTGAATTAGGATTTGAAACTTTGTAGGATTTGTTAAATCAGATTTTCGCACAACATACTGAAAATTTGGTTAATTTTGACCATGAAATCTTTGTGAATCTGAGATTTAAGTTTAAAATAGAAAAGTAGAAGATGAATAGAAGAAGATGAAGATTTGTCTCTGAATCTGATGATGTTGATGAATCTTCGTGTTTCAATCCTTGCAATCAAGCACCTTGCTCTGATACCACTTGTGAATTCAGGATCGGATGAATTCCTTAACCGTTGACCGTGAACCGACACGTGAAATATGCGGAAACCAATCACTTGTATGGACAGAACATGAAGAAGTAACTATAAGCTGATTTCGATTGATGATATAACAGGTACAAAACCGAGAAATCAAACGGACAGAGTTTCCCCACTCAAGTCACGAAAAGTTGCAAATGACAAAGACCAACTCTCCTATTTATAGACATTGCCTCATCCGGATGAACAGGTAGTGGATGGCCTCATCCGGACGGATGAACCTCATCTGGACGGATGGGCTTCCGGATGGACTCGACACACATTCATTCGGATGGACTAATATGTCCATCCGTCCAAATGGACTTCTGCACACATTGATTTTGCCTTTTGCTCTGTTCAGCACCGGTCTTGTATCATCTGATAAAGCTACGTTACGTGATTGATACAAGCGATAGACATAGGCACTCACAAGTTCTTCTCTCATCCATAACCATTGCGCTCAAAACACGTTGGTGACATTTTACGTATGATATTCCTTATAAACCTAACATATCTCATGCCCACAGTTGATGTGGGATTTACTAAGGTTTTATAGATGGTAGCGGTGATTGGTGAAGGGGTGTGATATTGCAATTCCTTTGTTGAATTTCTATACAATTTGGAAGAAATGTTGTGTTCTTATATATTAAAGGATTAAAGGAATTGATATTTCAGTTTTAATTCTCTTTGCCCTTCAACCATATATGTCATAACTTTAATTTTAATTTCAATTTCAATTCCAATGAATTCTAAATTTATATTTTCATCTTTTCCACTAGTTATTATTATGTTCTTTTGTGACATTAAGTTATATACATCTATTAAGGTTTCATTATGTACACTTGTCTTTTTTTTCTATACTTGGCACGAAATATGCAAAACAAAAAGAGAACAACAATGATAAGTTGGGAAAAAAGGTAGATTGCAATGAAATGTAAGGGATCTTAAATTTCTTTAATAGGTGGCAGTGATGAATAGCTAGTCGTCAAGGTGGTGGAGGAGAGTGGTCGAAGGTGAGTGGCTAATGTCACATTAATATTATTTAATAAACAAAACTCCACATCAACACCATATCATTGTGTCAACTCAACAAGTTTACCTCTTAAACCGGTTTACAAGTTACTAGATGAGACAATAGTAAATTACCTCATTTGGTACAAAATGAGTAAAAATCGATATTCTATTCCTTATGGTTGACTATTGCCACTAGATCGTTGTCAAACAGATTATTCGGTACCTTATGGTACTATTACTCATGGGCTGACTCTAGTTGGTCTTCTAGTCTTGTAATTCACGCTTATGCCATTGCGCGCAACGTTGGGTGTCTAGATGATCGTGTTTTACCACTGGATATTGTGTATTTCTTGGTACCAACATTATAAGTTGAAGTTCCAGTAAACAACCTACAATTGTGCGATATAAGATTGAAGCTTAGTATTGCACTTTTGCTCATACTACAACTATACTACAATTGAGATTTACTGGATTATATACGCACTTTTCGAGTTACGTATATCTTATGTGGTTCACCTACTTGGTGGTGAGACTATATTAGTGCTACATATTTAGCAGTTTATCCGATGTTTCATCATTGTACAAAATGCCTTGAGGTAAAGGTGCCTTGTATAAGATATGTAGCTAGTATTCAGTCTTAGAGTTTGCTATTTGCTTATTGTTGTTCAAATTGCAAAATCTTTTGACCAAAGGGTGTTTTACACACAGTTTAACATTCTTATGTTCAAGCTACACATTGCTACGTACACATATCTTGAGGAGTCATACTATAGTAGTTATATTGTTGTAGTCATTTACTCGTAAGCTGTTATGTTGGTTTTAATAAGCAACACAAAATGACGTACTAAATATTTTATTTTGTGTTTTAACTACTAGAAAAGGAGTGTAAACGACATATAATCATCGACCAACAAAACCTGATGGTATTTACTAAGGATCTCCGACGTAAAAGTAATAACACCACAATAAACATAAAGTAAAGGAAATAGTCGATAATTTGTAGGCATTTGATGGAATATTTCCCTTGGTTAAATTGAAGTTTACCGACAAAATATTTTAAGGGAACTTCCTATTGAGGTCATTTTTGAAGGGAACAATGAATGAATAGACAAGTTGTTGGTGTATTTGAGGATAGGATTTTGGATTAGAAACCCGCTTAGACTTTTCAAACGTTTTTCGGTCTGAGCCCATCAATGACAAACTATCTGTCAATATATTTGATAATAAGATTTTGGATTGGATTTTCGCTTAGAGTTTTCAGTGTGGCTCCATCAACAATGACAATTCATGGGGTAATGTATCAAAATTAGGTTAATAAATAGTTGCAAAACCTCGGTGGTAGCTGTAAAATACTCCAGTTTAGATTAAAAATGACAAACTCTTTATATTTCAAATATGAAAGATCGTTGATTGGGCATGGTTTATAGGAATAGTAAATATGGTAGACTGTTGTTAGCGACTTTGTTGAAATTATTGGTCTCGAAACTTAAGAACTCCCTCATCAGTGCGTATTTAGTTATTCGTGTAGCATAGTGACGTGAAAAATGCAATATAGAGGCATACCTGTATTAGGAGTGGTTTCCCATATGTGCATGTTCTCTCATGTGCACCAACACAATTGCTTACTCCCACTATCCACCATCACAACCGCCTACCAACACCACCTGTGTGAGTTTAAAGCCCTATTTGGCCTGACTTGAAATAAATGATGTTTATTTAAAATTATCATTATTTTGATTATTTATTTATGTGTGTATGTAACATGTTTTGCTTGATTATATATATATGTGTGTATGTAACATGTTTTTTTTCTACATTATGTGTGATTGTGTAGTGTATGTAACTTGTTTTGGTTAATTATATATGTGTCTACATTTTATGTACTCTAGCATGTTTTTTCTAGGTTATGTGTGATTGTGTGTGTATTATGTGCATGTTACATGTTTTGGTTGATTATATATGTATGTACAACATGTCTATGTAACTTGTTATACTTATTATATATGTGTGTACATTGTGTGTATGTAACAAGTTTTTTCTAAAATATGTGTGATTGTGTGTATTAAGTTGTTTTGATTGATTATATATGTGTGTACAATATTATGTGATACGCGGTTGTAAACCCGTTGCTTTACCATATTAAGTTGGTGTTTTTACGTAAACTTTGGTTTCGAATGGACTAATTTGATAGAAATTGTGTTTTGCAGGTCTAACGGAGTTTAAGGAGCTATTCGGGAGCTTTACGGAGCACCGAGAAGCGTTTAGGACCAACCGGGTGCAAGAAACGAACAAAATGGCAAAGTGGGATTGCACATCGCATCATCGACGACCATTTGGGGCGTCGCTAACGCACCCGTCGTCAAAAAATGGCCGTAAACAGCAGAATAGGGCGTCAGCAGAAAAGTGCATCAGAAGAGGGCATCACCGACACCCTAACTGCCCGTCGCCTATGCCCCCTGGAAAGTGGCATCACTGAATTCCTTGTTTTAACAAAGTTTTGACGAAAATTTATGATGATAAGAAGGAGTTACGAGTTTTGAAGTACATTATTAGTCCTTGGGAGCCAAAAACACTATCACCTTCACCCTAATCCATCTATAACCCACCATTGATCACCATTATCATCCTCCAATTCCGAAAATCTAACCGTCATCATCATCAATCACAACCTCATCTTCACCAATCCACAATCACCTCTAAACGCTAACCATCATCTTCATCATCTCTCTAAGGATTAAGGTCATGGATCATTGCTCGAGCTCATCATCCATTGGTCGTGCTCCTTCAACCATGAGCTGCTAATCTCCTCGGGTTTCACCCCGACGTAGACTTTTGTAAGGATTTATAGGGTTTGATACATGTTTAGTATTTGATTTTTTGACAAGTTGAATTTACATTTGAATTGATTGATAATTGTCTTGCATTTGAACTATATTTGTGAATTGTCGAGTGTATATAAAATTTTACTTTGCAAAACAAGTTTGTGTATTTGTGCCTTATCATTTGATAGGATTTACATGTCCTAGGTAAGGAAGTGCATTGTGCTCCGTTCTTGAAACGTTGAGCAATTGGCACCTAATCCTCGTGACACTAAAACCGTTAATAACCGAATTTAATTAAATCAAGTTAAAAATGTGTAGAAACCCTGGGCCTTACAATTATTGAACCGGGTGTGAACCTTGTTCTCCAATTATTGTTCAATCAAGTAATCAAGTTTTTTGTGCAATCAAAAGTGCTCAAGTTTTCATAGTTAAGTAATTTAGTAACCAACTCATCGATTCAATCCGACATCCCTTTTAAAACAAACAAACAATCAAGTAATTACATAGCAAGCTTCATAATTTGTGACACCCATTAATAATAAATCAAGTTCTTACACAAACCACAAACTCCAAACTCTTCGTGGATTCGACCCTGTACTACTGCTAACTCTAAGTTAAGGGAAATTCGAGCTTATAAATATTATCTTTGACCGACACGCGACGTTTCGATCAAATTTTGGCGCCGTTTCCTGGGAGTTCGTGCTTTATGTTTGGACTTTGTTTGATTTTTGTGATTATCTGTTTAAGTGCTTATTTCTTTTTATCATTTTTGCTGTTGTGTTACGCAGGTGTGTTACTTGTGCAGGTTATAGGTAGTGCATGCATACACAAAACCCCGGAAGAACGTCGCCGTTGGTGTTTGAACAGGAGATTAAGCGAGTGGTTAGAAGAAACTTAGCCAACTGGCTAGAGGGAACACTTGCCCCTAACCCATCCAACATAAATTCACCTCATACCCTATCCTTTGGACCTATCCAAATGGATCCCCAAAATTCCAACCAACCCAACAGCCAAAACCAAGATCAATTCCAATACGAAGATTACCCTACCCAAAACCAAAATGTTCAAAACAATCAACCGGGGGGTGGTAACAATTCGAGACCACCAACACCATCACACCTAAACCATGCCCAAAACCAAAATAACAACCAACATGAACCCACCCCTCCACCTCAAAACCGACCTCGCCAAAACCCGTTACCACCAACCTCAACAACCGAAATGTTAATCCCAATCGTGGGGTTAACCAAAATCGTGGCAATCCCGTGAACAAAACCTAATTTCTAAACATCGATGAGTTGAGAAATAATATCCCCAATGATGAAATGTATAGCGTTCCGGGTTATTGGTCACCAGAACATGTGAGTGTTCATTCGGAATACTCGGTAGAAGGGGGAAATTATGACGATGGGTTTGAAGATGACGGTTGGGGTGACAACAACAACGGAACTTCTACAACGGTAGGGGTTTGAAGATGAAACCATGCCCAAAACCAAAATAACAACCAACATGAACCCACCCCTCCACCTCAAAACCGACCTCGCCAAAACCCGTTACCACCAACCTCAACAACCGAAATGTTAATCCCAATCGTGGGGTTAACCAAACTCGTGGCAATCCCGTGAACAAAACCTAATTTCTAAACATCGATGAGTTGAGAAATAATATCCCCAATGATGAAATGTATAGCGTTCCGGGTTATTGGTCACCAGAACATGTGAGTGTTCATTCGGAATACTCGGTAGAAGGGGGAAATTATGACGATGGGTTTGAAGATGACGGTTGGGGTGACAACAACAACGGAACTTCTACAACGGTAGGGGTTTGAAGATGAGGATATTGGCAATCAAAATGCTAATTACATGGAGAATGATGATGACTATGGGTATGATTACGCCCATAATGACGGTTACGACAATAACCGTCAACCACGATACAATAATCAATGGAACCGGGGTGATGGCAATCTCAACAATAACAACAATAATGCCAACTGGAACTGGATTCCATATATTGTGGGAGGGGGTAATCAACGGGTTAATCAAAGATCGGTCAACCAAGAAGTCAATGGGCCGTAAAGACGTCAACATCAACAACAAGCACCTAGAGGTGTTAATGGCTCGTTTAGGCCAGTGATTACTGATAAAAACTCACCCATTGCTCCCACACCTCAAGGAAGATGATCTTTCGACTGTAAATCCAATTACATCAACATCCTACCTCACTTCAACGGTAGGACCAATGATGAGCCGTACACACACTTAACGGAATTTTCCGCTTTTTGTAGCACCATCGGAGGGTCATGATTTCACTCAAGATGAAGTGAGGTTGAGGTTGTTTCAGTTCTCATTGAAGGATAAGGCCAAACAGTGGTTCCTCACACTTCCGGCGGGTAGTATTCGCACTTGGGCAGAAATGCAACAAGTGTTTCTTGATGAGTACTACTCTATAGCAAAGACCGACGATGAGAGAGATGATATTCGGTCGTTTCAGCAATTACTAGGTGAATTATTGCACAAAGCTCTCACTCGCTTTAAATAGCTAGTTCGGAAGTCTCCTCATCATCAAATCGAGAGATGGGAAGTGCTCAAGTGCTTTGTGAGGGGGCTGGATGCCGAAGAGCATAAGTACTTGCAATCGGTAAGTAATGGGACGTTGTTGAATAAGCATGAGGAGGATGATTGGGCGTTCTTAGAGAGGATGAGTAAGAACTCCAATGTCGTGGCTATGGCGGACCGGGCTAAAAAGCACCCTATTTCTCGGTTTCTTCCCGATCTCGATTCAAGTGCTAAAGATAGCATTGCTACATTGGAACGGGAATTGGCATGTATGAAGAAAAAGGATGTGGGTGCGGTAGAATTTGCGGTGTGTGAGGATTGCGGTGACATAGGTCATCGATCAAATGAGTGCCAAGTGAACATGGCACAAGCCACCGACGAGGTGAACCATGTGTATAGAGACCGGAAACAATACGACATGAACTCCAACACTTATCACCCTGGTTTGAGGAACCATCCTAATTTTAGGTATGGCAAAGCCTCAAACCAAATGAACCCAAACTTTCAAACGGGTAATCAAGGTGGGTCATCATATCAAAACCGACAAGGTGGTAACCAAGGGGGTTACCAACGCAACAATTACAACCAAGGAGGTGGTAACCAAGGGTATCAAAACCGTGACAACAACTACCAACGTGATTACAATCAAGGGGGTAATAGTAGATGGTCGGCAAATAATCAAGGTGGCGGTGAGGACTTAAGTACATGAGTAAACTTTCATTTTGCTCCTTGTGGTTTGGTCGTTTTAACGCTTTTGCCCCAATCCTTTTAAAAATGGACATTTTACTCCCTGATATATACAACCTATCTCTATTATATTCCCCACCTCAAATGCCACCCACTTGAAACATTAAAACACTGTCACGTGCCCTTCATGTGAGGGGCAAATCTGTCCTTTCATAACCCAGGTATTTATAAAGCCTTTTAAAACCCTAATAAGCCCTATCTTCTTCTTCTTCTTCTTCTTCTTCTTCCTGCCAACATCTTCTTCCTTCCAAATCATCTATGGCAGACGTCAATTGCGCTTGTAGAGCTCTAACCAAGTATGTTACATCTTGGACCCAAGCAACTCCAGGAAGAAGGTTCTACTATTGTGCCAATTGTGGGTTCATTCGATGGTCAAACCCCCCTATGTGTCGCCAATCCACAGAAATCATACCGGGTTTGTTGGAGAGGTGTAACAGGAATGAAGCCATTGCCAGAGAAGCTGTAAAAGCAAACATGAAGCTTAAATGTATGTTAGGGCTGACATGGATGTTGTGTATCTTTTTGTTTCTTAAAAAAATGACCTAGATAAGGTGTGTAGGTCAGTAGTATGTGATAATGTAATATGGTATGTATCTCTGTTATGTATGATTGTATCTTGGATATGTCATTTTGTGTAATGGAAATGAACATCGAACCATTGTTGTTTCGGATATAATGGATGTTGTTTGGATCTGAGAAGTGTCTGACAATTGATAAGCATTTGGTTAAGCAAACAGATAATGGGAATGAACATCGATCCTAAATTGTTTGGCAAATAATGTATATTGTTTGGATAGAAAAGTGTCGGACAAAAGAATTGACCAAAAGCATGAACAAATCCTGTTGGACAAAAGTGACCAAAACCATTATCTGAACAAAAAGTGACCAAAAGCATTTCGTGAACAAAAAATGACCAAAAGCATGTACAAAAACCTGACAATTCCAAATCAACCAAACCTGCTAATTCCAAATCAACCAAAACCTGCCACTATCAAATGAACAAAAACTTAACAATACACAATCAACAAAAAACCTGCCAAACTAAAACTTGTCCAAACACATTCATTACATAATATATCTAATTCATACCACATAGAATTAATAACATAGATAATTTATACCACATAGAAGTTTAAACAAAGACCATAAACTGTAGAAGTTCAAAATGTTGGCCAAACATAAAACAAACAACCAAACCAAAAGAAATCATTGTTCTTGACACTTTGAAACATTAAAAAGCAAACCATAAACATCATGATTATGCATTTGCCTGTGACCCTTCTTCATTCCCTTTGCACGACCTCTGGTTATGCCCTTTCCCACCACACTTTGTGCACATGACTGTTTGACCAGCTCTTGTCAACCTCCCTTGCTTAGATGCCTGTTGATGTGTACAAAATACAACATATAAATTACATCAAATGTGGCATAAAACTAACCCTTTTTTAGTAGTGTGCTTTTGTCTTCCTTTTGTATTTTCAGGTTTAAATGAGCTTAAATGAACAAAAGAAGCAAAAATGCAGCCAAATCTAACAATAATACAAGAAAAGGAATAAACATGGCATGCCCGACCCCCCGACAACATCTCCCCAAGCAAAAAGAAGAGAATATAAGGCTGAACACGCCCCGTGCTCACTGAGCATGGGGGCGTGCCCAAGTGTCTGCAGAAAATACAAAGTTGTAGAAGCTTCTATCACCCACCACGGGGGCGTGTCCAGCGGATACGGGGCCGTGGTCAATGCAAAGATTCGCAGAATCTAGGCAAATCTTGATAGTACAGATACGCTTCTGCACACGGGGTCGTGCCCAGCGGACACGGGGGCGTGGTCAACTAATGCAGACAAACTGCATTTAATGAAGAAAGAGAAGATGGGTGGACACGGGGCCGTGCCCAATGGACACGGGGCCGTGTCCGGGCTTCTGTACAGGCTATAAATAGGGGTGCTTGGCTCATTTGCAAACCATCCCTTGGCAAACCACCTCTCTCACACTTCACCCACCCACCATCACCACCATTATCCATCATCCATCATAGAGTGTGTGAGTAGTCTCGGGATCCAAGATTGATCGTAAGAGTTCTTGACAATCAAAGGCCATGTTTGCCTAAGTCTCTCTTACATCACTTGGTGAAGACAAGTGTTTAGTGTAATACATTTTATTTTTAATCGTTTCGCACTTTTTATTTGGTTATGTATTAATGACTTTAATAACTAGTTTCTTATGTTGAAGGTGAATCTTCCTTATCATTTATCCGTGGTGTCTTGGAATTATTTTGCTGTCTATATAAAATAAAAGATTTTAACCATTCATATCTCCACGGTCTATATGGAGATATGTTGGCTACCTGGTCGGGGGTTAAGGGAATGGTTTGTTAAGTGTCTTGCCTTGTTCAGTGTATAGATCCTGCAAGGACCTGGGTCAAAGTTAGTAGGACCTCCTTCAATACCCACTGGTATTGGATGGCGGGGGTCTGAACTCCTTGATCCCCTCATATGTAAACTACTATTAAAACTTTAACCCGGCTATTTAGGATTGTATCCCTGCTGACTCAAACTACTTAGCCGAGGGTAACGTCACCTTCAAAAGAGGGGCCTACCACATTATGCATTAATAACTTAATTAATTATCTTTCAATAATCCAAACCTTTAGGATTGTATCCTTGCTGACTCAAACTACTGGGTTGAGGGTAACGTCACCTTCAAAAGAGGGGCCTACTACTATAACTAAGATAATCTCTTAAAAAGTGCAAAAGTGAGAAAATAATCAAATGTTACACTAAATGCGAGTCAGATCCAAGTGATTCATCTCGTCTATCTGTTTTATTTTTTATTTTCAACATTTTTAGTTAGTTTTATTTTCTTGTTTTAAAAACCTTTTTCTAAATTTTTGATTTGATCAGACGTTGAGGATAAACCAGTACTAAAAGCTCTTGTGTCCTTGGACGACCTCGGTATCTTACCAACACTATACTACGCTCACGATGGGTGTACTTGCCCATATGTGTGTTTAGTGTTAGTAAATATCGTGTTTTATAAATTTAAAACTTGAGTAAAGTGTTAAAAAGGGCTTAAAATATACTTAAATATATATCACGCACTACGCACATCACCTGTTCAGTCAATTCTTCTTTACTTTTCTTCCTCTTCTTTACTTTTCTTCCTCTTCTTTCTTAGCCTACCAACCTGTTTATGGTGCTTTTGTGGTATAAGAGTTGTCAGACATCTAGAAGGTGTCCACATATTCCTTCCATTGATAAGGTCCATTGTCTTAGGATAAACTTCCTTCCAAGTTTCTAACCAATACACCTTTGAAACCCATTCCTCTGGAACATCCACTGTTATCCCATGTGCAGCCATGTCCCATATCACAGCCACAGCATGCTTACAAGGAATACCAGTTAATTCCCACCTTCTGCAAGAGCAGGTTTTGTCTACCATGTCAACAACATATTGCTCCAGTGAATTCCCTTTAACCTGGTACTTATTCACAGAATTCCATTGGACATACATATCAGAAGCCTTCTCCTCTATCTTCTCAAATATCTCTGTAGCCTTTGGTGTCAAAGGCCCTTGACTCTTTGAAATCAGTATGTGCACAACAACAATCCTCTTCATCAAGTATTCTGTTATAACTGGCTTATCCCTTCCTTCAACCAACTGCCTTTTGAAGACTTCACATAACTTGTTAAGAAGCACATCACTAAGTGCCCTACCTGCATTATACAAGAAGCATATCATTAAATGACATCCAATATTCACAGATTATACAAATGGTAATGATGTTGATTAAAGTAGTTTATAATACCACTGAAATAGGCTCTAGACCAGTGATCAGGTGGAATCTCCTTGAGCCATTGATATAAACCCTGATCAGTTGCTAGAACTTCCTTCATTGCCTGTTCCCTCATCCACTACCTGACTTGTTCGAACATCCACTACCTGACTTGTTCCTGCATCACCTACATTGTACTCTAATGCTAGTCTCCTAGAAGCTTTTGCTAGTATTTGTTGTGTAATCCTAACTGGTTTACCATTATCGTCTCCATCATCACCTATTTCCTCTATCCCAACTTTACAATTTGGAGATATGAAATACGTTTCAACTAAAGTTTGACCACGCTCAGTAGATATTTCCATCAGCTTATGATCACCCACATAAGATAAAAAACTTATCACATTAGAGTAATTTCCTAAAGCCCTCAAACCAAAGTTCAGATTTTCATCAAATAGTTTGAAATGGTAAAAAGTCAACTCGTTTTCAGAGTAACCTAGTTCTAATGACATATAACTTACTTCATGAACTAAAAATTCATCCTTGTCAACATAGTCTACCTTACCTTTCACATACATCCTTCTGGGAAACTTTGTGAAAGAACCCCCATGATGAATCTTGAGTGAGAACAATGTAGTGTTAACTGAAAAATCGTAAGAAAAGGAAACCATTTTAACTTTAACATTCTGGAAATTGTAGAAAACAATCAAAATTTTGGAGGTTAGGGTTAGAAAAATCACCATATAGATTTTTTCAAGTGACTGTTGTCCCTTAGGACGAATGTACCACAGCGACATTAGACTTCAATCGTCTTCGTCGTTAGAGTCTGATCAATTTTTAGGGTTTGTAAAATGTAAAGGATTAGGATAATTTGTATTGAAATTTGGGTGAATATAGATTATAATACTGAACTTAGGGTTTTAAAATGCTTTATAAATATCTGGGTTAGGAAAGGACAGATTTGCCCCTCACATGAAGGGCACGTGATAGTGTTTTAACATTTGAAGTGGACGGCGTTAGAGGCGTGGAGTGTAATAGAGAAAGGTTATATAGATCAGGGAGTAAAATGTCCGTTTTTAAAGGATTAGGGCAAAAGCGTTAAAACGACCAAACCATAGGGAGCAAAATGGAAGTTTACTCTAAGTACAAAGATGGACGCCATGTTGAATATGATGAAGGAGACAAGAAAAGAGAATGAGGTGCGGGACAAGTCACACGGGGCCTTAGTAAGGTAAGTGGGTCAACTTACAGAAGAAATGGCCCAACTCAAAGGAAGTGGAAGAAGACTCCCAAGTGATATCACTGTGAACCCGAAGCATCAAATTTCGAGCACGGGTAATGTGAGGAATGTGCACATTAGTGCGACAAATCTTTTTCAAATGATGAGTTTTGTAGTGTTGAGAGCACTCCACCACCAAAAGTCGTTGATGGTGTAGTGGAGGATTTTAATAATGAAAATGAGCATGAGCAAGAAACAATTTCACAATCTAAAATTGAAAAAGATAAGTTAATAAAATCTTTTTTTGTGAAAATTGTTGGTGTGGAGTTTAATACCATCCCATATCCTTTGACTCTACTAAAACCAATTAATGCATCAAAGTCGAAAAAGGGGACCTACCAAAGGACGGGCGGTGATAAAATTTTAAACAAGAAAAAATTAAGTTACCATTATTTGATAATATTAAAAAGGTCTCGGCTCATGTAGAGTGTTTGAAAAAGCTGAGCACCAAGAAACGTCACAATAAATTACCGAAACAATTTGACTTAATCTCATATGTTAGTGCCATTTTATCGAGTGTACTTCCCCAAAAAGTTCAAGATCCAGGAGACCCTCTATTCCCAATCCAAATTGGTAAATTTAAAATTGAAAGGGAGGTCCTAGATCTTTGAGCTTGTGTGAGCATCTAGCCTGGGAGTTTGTATGACAAATACGATTTTGGTCCTTAAAAAAATTGATACACCTGTGGTGTTGGCTGATCAAACTCCCACGCATCCAAGGGGAATAATGGAGAATGTAATTGTAAAGGTTGAGAATTGCTACTACCCAGTTGACTTTTTGGTTGTGGACTATGTTGGAAGTGTTGAAGTTACACAACCGATAGTCATACTGGGTTGATCGTTTTTGGCAACTGCTAATGCTATAATAAATTGTGCAACGGGAACGATAAGCATGAAATTTGGGGACCAGGAATTTATCTTGAATGTAATTCCCAAATTTACTAACCCGCTCGGTGAGGATAAGTGTCCTAAGGAGGACATTAGTCCAAACAACAAGAAATGTGCTTTGGTTGGTCGGATTGGAGAAACAAAGAAGAAACCAGTTAGGAATAAGAAGGCGAAAAAGTTGCCTCAAGAAAAGAAGGAAGAAGAGGAATTGAGGAGGTTTGGTCCATTCGGGACCAAATGGTATGAATCGCCAATGAGTGGTGTGGAAGAGTTCGTTAGGGATAAGCACGCCGTTCGACCACCATAAGGTGGTATGTTAGTTATTGTTGTTGTATACTATTTGTAGTTCTTTTAGTTTTTCTTTTTGTACATTTCCTTTCTGTAATTTGTTTTGATCTTTTTAGATAAATGAATGTTGTGCGTGTGTTCCCTATATAACCCTCACGAGTCCTACTCGTCCTCCCGAGCTATCGGGAGGTTTAAAGGGCTTGCGTGCATACGCTAAATGCCACCGTGATTCCTATGAAAGTGAGTTAGGATTGTTGTTATTGTAAATTATTTTCCACAAATCAAAGTTGACTAACTAATGGCTTGGTAAAATCCTTTTCATAAATGGTAAAAATAGAGTATCTAATGGTTTTGATTTTTGTGAGAAGTTCGCTTCTACACGAGTATCTAATCGTTGGGGATAAGCACGCCGTTTGACCACCATAAGGTGGTATGTTAGTTGTTGTTCTATACTATTTGTAGTTCTTTATATTTATATTTTTAGTCTAGTTTTTCTTTTTGTACATTTCCTTTCCGTAATTTGTTTTGATCTTTTTAGATAAATGAACGTTGTGGGTGTGTTCCCTATATAACCCTCACGAGACCTACTCGTCCTCCCGTGCTATCAGGAGGTTTAAAGGGCTTGCGTGCATACGCTAAATGCCGCCGTGATTCCTACGAAAGTGAGTTAGGATTGTTGTTATTGTAAATTATTTTCCACAAATCAAAGTTGACTAACTAATGGCTTGGTAAAATCCTTTTCATAAAAATGGTAAAAATAGAGTATCTAATGGTTTTGATTTTTGTGAGAAGTTCGCTTCTACAGGAGTATTGAGATTTGTAGGTACATTTATGTTCATTTTGGGACGACCATTCACATGGGAGGATTGAAGAGCACATGAAGAATGAGCAAAGTCAGGTTCATACGTTTCTTTTCCTTAACTTTAATTTTTAGTTAGTTCAATAAGTGGATTGCATTATGTATATTTTTGACCGGGGTGAAATTTGGGAAGTTAGTCGTGTCACATTCCTTGCGTTTTGAGAAGCCCTCATCCAAAATACTATACATTGAGGACAATGTTGACCTCAAGTGAGGGGATGGGGAGAAAAAGTTAAGATTTTAACCCTTCATTTAAACACTACACATTGAGGACAATGTTTAACACAAGTGTGGGGATGGGGAAAAAATTTCATTTTTTTTCGAAAATATCCTCTTTTGAGCAATCTTAAAAGCAAAAGTAACTAAGTTAACAAGGGATTGCACGACCCATTTGGTCTTTTGTCATGGTCATGTTCCAAGTATTAGCATGACGGGTACTCAATATGCGTTTTTAATTAAAAATTGCGGGTGGGGTTATTCGGGAATAGTCTGCCTAAGGAATTAGTCATATTATGCACATCACTTATCATACCCTTTCCATGTGAGATATTGAGCCACTTTTACACATACGTTTCTTTGTTCGAGTGTGCCATTAAATACATATTGTAGAACTTGCAACTTTTGATATGTTTAAGACCATAGACCAATTACGAGCACAAGAATGATTAAGGCACTAGAATGACCTTTTTTATTTTTACACCATTTTACATTATACCTTACCAGACATTAATCCCTTAGTCGCCAACTTTGAGCCTAAACCTTTCGTTTGATCAACCCATTTAGCATGTGACCCATTTAACCTTTTTGTTTTTAACCCGAGTGATGAAAATTTGATTTTTGGAGATTCGTTTGTAAGTATTTGTTAGTGTAAATAAAATCCGAAAATGCAATGAAAAATAGTAGAAAAATGTTATGAAAAAGTCCAAAAAAGAGTTAGTAGTACGTTTTGAATAAAAGGTGAAATTTATGCCTTGTAGTTTGATTTTTTTTGTTTGGTTTGTTTGTTAATAAAGAAATCGAATTTTCGTCACCTTAGCCACTTTTAAGTATCATATTCTATACCTTTAGCCTAACCCCGTTACAACCCGAATAAGACCTTTTGACGCGTGCCTTGTTTTTGTGTTAATTGGGGGATAATGATTGAGTTGCAAGCTTATGCGTATATGTGTTCTAATCGGTTTGAGTGTTCATTATAAAATACTAGTGCATTATTACTAGATATACATAACCGATTGGAGAGAACATTGTGAGGGATGTGCATAGTGTGCTAGCTTTAAGGGTGGGTTAATCTTGGGTGACCATTTCACGTGTTAAAATTGAAAAATTCATTTACCTATTGATGTACTCTTGAAATGTGAAAATTGTGAACCGGGTATGTGTCACACCCCAACCAATGGCAGAAACATCGGAGTGAGACGAAAACAAGATTGCTCGAGACATCATAACACTGATTGTGACAATATTTAAATAATTCGAATTGCATAAATACTAAATTGAAATACATTGTTCAAAATCAAAAACATCAAGTAGCAAACCAATTCAAATACATGAAACATAAATATAAGTTCAACTTTAAGGTGTGTATCTAAATCCACCCTAAATAAGCTTTTTCACATCATCAACTAGCGACCTGCAACATGTATTAAACTAATGATCAATAGTTTGCGAGTATACAAGTTTGATAACATAGCATAATAGTGAAAAGAGTTTGCTCATATCCAACATGATAAATGCATATACTGTTACTAACATACTAAATAAGTGTAAGCTATATGTCAAACCAGAGTTTAACGCAATCGTGATTACCAAATATCATCGAAACGATAATGGTGTAACATAGTTTACTTAACAATACCATTAGAATACGGGTGGGGCGTTAGTTCTATAGCGATATAATTGTTAAGGTAGGCTTGCAAAGTTAATGAGCATATAGACACAAGTATACCTAGCATGCGAGATTACCAAGGATAAAACAAGTTTCATGTTAAAGTGGATAGAGTGTGATTTGTAACAAGTTTAATTGTGATTGCGTGATTTTGTATAAATGTACATGTTGCACCCAAAGTGTATAAAATTGAAAATGGGATCAAGTATACTCACGGTTTTGCGTAGTTTTCCACTAAACCGAGAGCCGAGTAGATGAGGGTCGGTACACCGAGGTTACCCTACAATGGGTAAACGAAGGTATGAGTATTCTGATGTGATGAAGAGTTCGGAGTAGGTTTTAAATATGAAAAAGTATGAAATAATTCAAGTTACAGGACCCTTCGTGAGAATAGGAGTGTGTTCGCGCGAATGGGATACTCCCTCGTGCGAATGGGTTCTCCCTTCGTGCGACTGGACCTGTTATGAGAGGATTCGTGCGTAAAATTTTAATCATAACTTGATTTAACGTTGTATAATAATAATAATAATTGTCATTCGAAGGTAAAAACAGTTATTAGAATATCAAAACAGTCAAATGAGGTGGTGGAACTAGTTTGGAAAGCCAAGGCTCCCACAGTTCACACTTCTATCACGACTTAGATTCGTCCATGTTGAAGATGGTGAATCTGAGATGACTTCAACATTTGAAGTACTGATGAACTTGAATCGAATATGTTATAAAAATCAGAAACGTAAACGTGAAAAAGTCCCTTTGCGCGAAGGGAATGCCCACTCGTGTGAGTGGGTGTGATTTTGTTCAAAATGACTGTTTTGATTCATCCAGAACAGTCCATTTCTTGGTGAAAATTAACCCTAATGCAAACCCACAACTATGAACTGAGTTGTGAGCCTGGTGGGTACTAGATTCCACCAAGTTTCGTAATAAAACTGAATTTAAAATGCAAGAACAAGATCAAAAATCAAGGTTTTAAATATTATTTGTACCTCAAAAGTGGTGAGGTTTCACTATTAGTTTGCCATGGCAAACTCGTGAAAACCATCCAAGAGGTGTTGTTAAACAAAATGATCTGAAAAAAAGTTAAAGAAATGAAATGAAAATACAAGAAAAGTAAAGAAATGAAGGAGTGAATTACTGAGATGCCTCTGCTCAAAAATGGAGGTTTCAGAACGTTTGAGAGTGTCTGAGCGACTGGGAAAGTGAAATGAATGAGGGTAGGCATGTATTTATAGGTTTAGGGAGTGTCTTGGTGCGAATGGGCTCCGGGTGATTGGGTTGGGGTGACTGGGCTTCGAGGGATTGGGCCATTCGCATGAAGAGGGAAGTCTCTTCACGTGAAGAGGCTCTTTCACTCTCTCGAAGGTTCAATTTTAGTTAAGTTTGCGTATTTTAGCCGGTTTTGGGTGTAACGAGCATAATCGTGTAATGTAAAAATATAAAACATGTTTAATGGTGGTTAAAACATAGATTTTGAGTATAAACATGTAAACAAGTCTAAAATGTGTAACATAAATGTGAATAAATATTCGAATTTCATTATGATCAGTAGTCTCAGATTACAAAGTTCAAAAGAAAGTACAGTACAATACAATTACAAGTTTCCAAAAATAGAATTACAACAATACTTTCTAAATAAGGAAAGTACAAGAATGCGAAGCGTTACAGTATGACAATAGACCTTAACTTGAATCGTTGAGAATGGGAAGGGTGTCTACTTGTTCGACCCATGTGAAGTGTATAACAGATTTACTTGAGGGCAAGCAAAAGATAAGTGTGGGGATGTGATATGTGGTTGTAAACCCGTTGCTTTACCGTATTTAGTTTGTGTTTTTACGTAAACTTTGGTTTCAAATGGCCTACTTTGATAGAAATTATGTTTTGCAGGTCTAACGGAGTTTAAGGAGCTATTCGGAAGCTTTACGGAGCATCGGGAAGTGTTTGGGACCAATCGGGTGCAACAAACGAACAAAACAACAAAGTAGGATTGCACATCGCATCATCAATGACCCTTTGGGGGGTCACCGACGCACCCCATCGTCAAAAAATGGTCGTAAACAATAGAATAGGGGCGTCGGTAGAAAAGTGCATCAGGAGAGGTCGTTGCCGACGCAACTGCCCGTCGCCTACGCCCCCTGAAAAGTGGCATCGCTGAATTCCTTGTTTTAACTAAGTTTTGATGAAAATTGATGATGATAAGAAGGAGTTACTAGTTTCGAAGTACATTATCAGTTCTTGGGAGCCAAAAACACTATCACCTTCATCCCTAATCCATCTCTAACCCACCATTGATTGCCATCATCATCCTCCAATTCCGAAAACCTAACCATCATCATCATCATCATCATCATCAATCACAACCTCATCTTCACCAATCCACAATCACTTCCAAACCCTAACCATCATCTTCATCATCTCTCCAAGGATTAAGGTCATGGATCATTGCTCGAGTTCATCATCCATTGGTCATGCTGATTCAACAATTAGCGGCTAATCTCCTCGGGTTTCACCCTAGTGTATACTTTTGTAAGGATTTGTAGGTTTTGATACATGTTTTGTATTTGATTTTGTGACAGGTTGAATTTACATTTGAATTGATTGATATTTGTCCTGCATTTGAATTATATTTGTGGATTGTCGAGTGATTATAAAATCTGACTTTGCAAAACAAATTTATGTATTTATGCCTTATCATTTGATAGGATTTACATGCCTTACAAGTAAAAAAGTGCATTGTGTCACACCCCGACCGCGTTAAAACAACAAAACTGCGGCGGAAACGTCGGGGAGTGGAGCGACAGAATCATTGTTTCACAACACATGGATTAAAAGTTTGGTTTTATTTAAATTAGTTATTACATTGTCTTGATGTTCAAAAGCAAACCACAAATGTATTGTCTATCATTTGTTATTAAGTCACTAAGGCCTCGTCCGATCCTATGTGAGCATGCATCCTAGTCATCATCAAAGACCACCACCTAAAGCATATGTAAAAATAAAGTCAGCAAAGAAATGCCGGCGAGCACATAGGTTTTGTGAGTATGTCAGATTCATGGCTTGTATAGTGTTGCAATACCTCGTACGACTACAAGAGTCGCTAATTTAAAACCTTGTATTGAAAAGTGTTTGGTATTGCAATATAACTAACCAACTTAAAACAAGTTAGTTATAGTTTATAAAACCTCGTTGCCATGAATCTAGACTAAAACATTTATCTTTGTAAACCAAATTGTAAATCATTCTCGTAATAAAACTCGTACGGTTTATATCATTTAGTAAACATCGTTGCGTATCATCATTTAAAATCGTTCGTCCAAGTGAACTAAATAACGTTACGAAATGTAATTTGATAAAAACACTTATATATAAGAAGTACCAGCGGCGTATCTACCATGCTTTTATCACATTACACCCGTCCCATTATCTAATCACATACCAAAAACCAATCGTTCAATTCGTTTAACTCGTTGTGTTATAAATCATCGTTCAATCGTTCTTATCGTTCAAATTGTTCAAATCGTTCGAATCGTTCAAATCGTTTGTGTTTTAATTGTGAAAACTAACTTTTGGTCGTCTCATTGAATACATTCAAACCTTCGTAACTCGTCCATCGTTCAACTCGTATTAACAAACCACCAAAGGGTAAGTTAACAATCATCAAGTTTTGTCATTACCCACATAACCCCCATACATAACCATGGCGACAGTCTGATAACGGGATTTGTCAGATCCTATGGTACCATAAGATACTACTGGTCGGCTTGATCATTGTTTATGAATGTCATTCTTTATGTAATAACGTCCCAACAAGTTCGTTCACATTATCGAAATCGTTGTGTTTAATATAAACCATAGTATTCGTTTTTGAAATCATCGAAATCGTTTAACACATATGAACCACCCCAAAACAATTGAAAGTTGTAAAATAGGGGAACTATGTACTCACATTGAATTGCAAAGATATCCTCAATTAAATGAACTTAACAAAGCTCGGGTAAACCAAGGAAATCAAGTGGCACCTAGTAATTGGATCACTATGTTAATATATCGACACCTAAATTGGGAGATCGGGTAGAATGAGGTCTCGTAAACCAAATGAGTATTGAAACTCATGTGATATGGTTTAACAAAGCCTACATTCTGATTCGGAACCTATCTTAAGTGCTTACTACCCGTTATGACCCGTTAAGGTAGTCTACGCTACTTTAACGCGTCATTCGCGCGAATGCGTGTTCGAGACGCCTAACTAGTCCTATGACAAGTATTATATGCCCTAACATGTTTAAATATGTTGCATAATCAGTTTAAGTGTCAAAATTTAGGTTACATATGCTTAAATTCAAATTATGCATGAAAAGGGCATTTTGGTCATTTTCCTAAGGCATATAAACTACCTATCATACAACTAATCAAACTAAGTGACCATAAGGTGTAACCTCGGAAGGTTATTCCCTATACAACTATGGTCACAAAATATGTTTGGTCGGATCCTAATGATCGACCAAACGGGTCGGGTTCGAAAGTCTAAGCGGTGGTTTAGACCGCTTGACTTACGACCCTAAACAAGCACTAAACTAAAAGTGACGAGTTAAACATGTTAAAACATGTTTAACTAAGTTAGAAAACTGATTTGATATCAAAACAAAGTGTTTTGATACCCGAAAATAGTTTCGTCGCAAAATGCACATAATCATGCATTTTGATCGAAACTTTGACTCGTCACTTCGACTAATCAACGTGGTAATCAGTAGGTATAGTCACAAGGGACTATAACCATCGTGATTACGCTCACGTTGCAAAGTTCAAACGAACTTTGTCTTGACCAATTCATGGTCAAAGCTGAAAGTCAAACACTGTTTGACTTTCTTGCTTGAAATACATAACCAAGCCTGAAAGAAACTTACAAAGGGTCCAAGCTTGGAAGAACTGAACTAAAAATACTAAGGTTGAAGCCTTCAACAAGTGAGAGCTTCAACTTAGAGCAGATTAGATCACATGAGCTAGGAACTTGGCAAAACCCCATGTCTATTTATAGAAATCTTGAACCAACAAGATCATTCCATGTGTTTTGAGACTTAATCTTGGCCTTACACTTGTTGCCCATAGATTTAAATACTACGGGAGCATAAAAACAAGCCCATGGTATGCTAATTCTATGGTTAAAATCAATGGGGACATGCTGTTAAGCCAGATTCAATGTTTCTGCCAGTTCAGTCTGTTGTGCCCCGCGTAAGAATAGGCCTGGGCCTTCGCGCCCCGCGAGAGAAGTTTCAGCAATTGTCAGTTTTAGTCCCTGCATGCATAAAACTTAGTTTTTGATGCTTTTAAGCCCAGTTAACCCCATTTCAAGGCTCTACAAGGATGTTAAAGCATAGGGAACATGAAATATGCTTGAAAACATCTCGAATGTTGGTTCGTTTGGTCGTACGGTCACGTTATTCGGTTGATTACGATGAAAACTCGAACGGACGCGAAAACGATCCAAATTGCACGACGAATGGTTTTTTTGCATTCCAATCACTAAAATAAAATATTTTAAGGATTACAAAAATTTTTGGATGTCCGGATATGTTCAGAACGTAAGATATGCGCGTAAATGCAAACTTATGCACTTTTTGACGCTTTTAGTCCCTATTGATCAAATAAGTGCATTTTCGCATACCGAACCCCTCAAAGCCTATTTCTAAGCTATGTAAAAGATATTTAGGGTATGTTTAGCTTATGATCTTGTTCCGGAATGTTCGTTACTATACGAATCGGCAGACTTTCATAGTTTGTTGCAAATAGTCCCTGTGATCGAATAAACTTGTTTTCGACACACCAAACCCTTCAAAACTTATTTCGAAGTTATGTAAAGGTAATTTAAGGTATGTTAAGCCTATGTCACTGTTCCGGAGTGTTTGTCGCGTTAAACTGATTACGCTTACGCATCAGTTTGCGTATAACTGTCCAGAAAGTGATTTAAAGCTTGAAATCGAACTAGAATCAAAACGTAAAATTGTCAAACACAAATACACAAATATTGAGACCAAACACATCGTTTCATTGATAATTGATATTTTTTTACATCGTTCATCATTTAGAAAGCACAATTGTCACACATTGTGGTCCGTTCTTGAAACGTTGATAGCAATTGGCACCTAAGCCTCGTGACACTAAAACCGTTAATAACCGAATTCAATTAAATCAAGTGAAAAACGTGTAGAAACCCTAGGCCTTGCAATTGTCGAACCGGGTTTGAGCCTTGTTCTCCAGTTATTGTTTCAATCAAGTAATCAAGTTTTTGTTCAATCGAAAGTGCTCAAGTTTTCATAGTTAAGTAATTTAGTAACAAACTCATCCGTTAAATCCAACATCCCTTTTCAAACAAACAAACAATCAAGTAATTATATAGCAAGCTTCATAATTTTCCCATTAATAATCAATCAAGTTGTTACACAAACCATAAACTCTTCGTGGATCGACCCCGTACTACCGCTAACTCTAAGTTAAGGGTAATTCGGACTTATAAATATTATCTTTGACCCGGACGCGACATCCCGATCATAATGTATATGTAACGTGTTTTCTAGGTAATGTGTGATTCTGTCTAAAATATATTTACGTAACATGTTTGTTATGTAACATGTTTTTGTAGATTATGTGTGCTTGTGTGTATTGGTTTTGTTAATGTCTAATTTGTTTTGGTTTGATTTGTCAAGATTGTGGCAACCTCTCGATATTACAAATATGGAATGTCGTATTCGGGTGTGGTTTGTGGAAAGAGTTGGCATATCGTTGTTTGTGGGTTGTTGGAATTGGTGGTCTTGGAAATTAGAAATCACCTTAATTAAGTTATCAAGATGAAAATTAATTCAAATCTACGAATTGATGCGAGTCCTTGTTTTCATTTTGAATTTTGCTTCACTAATTCATAAAATCTTGTTTCTAATTACTTAATCGTGTCTAATGATCTTGTAAAATACTAAAATGATCGTTCACCACTAGCAACAATCTAAGAATTGCTAATGAAATTGCTAGAATAGTGCACTTTTGAAACTGCATTAGCTGATTTAATTGTAAGAAATTATATGTTTTTATAAAATTTCTTATAAATCCATGTTCATGGTTCATAACGTCACACTCTTTATAACTGTTGGGACAATTCTTTGCAAGCAGCTTGGTTCCTCGTGGTTGCCAACTCTAGGTTCCTATTTTCCATCTTAGGATATCAAGTGCCTCCATATGGCAAGAAGTGAAAGTATATTACGACAGCTAATGGTAAGACCTCAATATTCGGGTAATGTATAGCAAAAATGAAATGCTACATATCAACTCAACTTTACAAGCATGTGTTATCGTTGATGGTACATAATAAGTTGGGATTTGGTAAATTGGTAGGATTGTATGCCAGTTCCGCTTATTCTAGGTAACATATATAATTATCAGTGGTCTATTGTTTATTTTGAGATTATTTCATTATAAATCTTTTGCATCTACCAGTCATTAACCAGATTATAATTATTTTATATCATGCAGTTATGATAAAAGATTTGTTCCTCATAAATAAGTTTGGTGCAAAATTCAAAGCATGGGTTTTGTTACTGGATTTGTGTTCGTTATTTTTTTTAACGACAAATTTGGATCACAGATGGACCACTAGAGTATCATTGTCCCACCAGCGAAATCACCCGATCATATCCATCTTCACTAGGAAATAATGTCAATACATCAATTCAGGAGGAAACCCAATGAATCTGGGAAAACCCCCTTGTGGGAATCGAACCCGGGACCTAATGGTCCCTAAACCTTATCCCACCCTCAAGATGCCACTAGGCTATAATGCCATGGGTGTGTTCATTATTAATAATGGATTTCATGCACGAACATACTTTAAAATCCAATAACCCATTCAATATCTCTTTTAGGAAAATTACATAAGAATAGTACGTAGACCGGCAACAAGCTGTGGCGCCAACGCTGTAACAACCCGACTCTTTGGGTCATTACCTATCGATTGTCTTTTCTCGTAAACGCTTGTACTCCCGAGATTCGGTTAACGCTAAGGGTTTAAAACTATATTTTTAAACGCATTATTACAACGCTTATTCAAAACGCAGTTATCGCATTTAAACGCTACTTATAACGCTTACTATTTAAACGCATTTTATTGCATTTCACATCGCTTGCTTAGACTAAACGCTATCACAACGCTATCTCAACGCAAACTCGAAACGTGGATTTACTTATGTTATGTGCGTTATTTGTGTGATTATATGTGTAATTAATGCAACGCTCATACGCTCAACGCTCGCTCGCAACTCGATTAAACGCAACGCAACACTTAACAAAGGAACGAAAGTTAGAAAACTAACTCGCGCACACACAGCCAGTCAAATGGCCTCCCGATCGAATGGGCATCTGACCGGATGACCATCCGTCCGGATGGCCATCCACCCCGAACTCTGCGCTCTCCACCGACTTAACTCTCTCACTCGCCTATAAATACTACCCGTACACCTCCATTCTCTGATGTTGACACTCCCATCCACTCACACACACTCATTCACTCTCAGTCGCGATCCAAGGCTGTTTGGTAAGCTTTTCTCCTCAAATATTGCACAATCTTCATCTCTAATCACTTCTACATCATCTTCTCCATCAAACTCACACACAAACACTAACTTTCTCTCGAAATCACCTGGTTTGGACCTCTTGAAGGTGGTTTCCACTCGGTTTGCTTATGCAACCTGTTGTGAGCACCGACTCATCAAGATTCATTCAGATCTAAGAGATTTCCATAACTTTTCCACTAAGTTTTACAAGATTTCAAGACTTATTCATCTATTTTCAACTTTTCTTCAACTTTCTATACAAAACCGATGGAATCTGGACTTAATCAGACTCTCGGCTCGTTCCTCAGCCAAGGGCTGGCTTGAAAACGGATTTCCACCGGAGAGATGACTGATTAACGGGTCAAGCATGAAATTCCATCAAGTACAGCTCGACTGTCTGAAGGGGTGGTACCCATCCGACCGAATGAACTGGGCCCAGTGTTTTTTCGTTGTTTGACACGTCATCACACCGTCTCCGTTTAACTCAGAAACTTTTACTTAGAAAATTTTACCAAAAACACCAACTACAGATCATCTCGATCGAATGGCCATCGGATCGGATGACCTGGTATCTATATCTCACATTGTTTAAACTACGTTTTCACGAAACTTCGAATTTTAACGATTTTCACAAACTATCACCACTCATTCGAATGGTCATCCGCTCGGATGACCATCCGTCCGGATGACCATCCGTTCGGATGGAGTAAACCCATTCGTTCGGATCACCAGTTGAACACCTAACCATCTGACAAATTGTTTACGCTTTGCTTAACAATTTATGCTTCTATACACAGGCTAACTCAACGTGCTCCATTCAATCCAATCAAGTTTATGTTTACTTGATAAACGCTCACTGTGAGTATACTCGAACCCATTTTCATTTAGCGCACTTTTGGGTGTTACATACGTTCTATATCAAAACACAACACACAACGCAGACACTTTATAACGCTAACCGCTCCCGCATGCGATACGTGATCTATGAATGCTTGTACTATGCTTATACAGTGTTACACTATACCGCCTCTAGCAACGATAGTACTATAGTTTGGACTCAGCACCTATCGTGGACAGGGGTTTCTAGGGATCACAACTCTTTACTTCACGGGTTCGCTGAACATGTGTCGCGCATACTCTACAACGCAGTCTCGTGGTTAAGTTGTAATCATTGTTTGGTAGTTACATGCTAGTTATGCGTAAATGCTTTTACTACTATATGCTATGCAAACTTGTGTACTCACCTTTACATTTTATGTATTGACTTTATTTTAACTATGTGACAGGTTGATAGGATGCTATGCTATGCTGAATCGAGTTAGGAAGTCTAGAAACCCGCTAGATAAATTTGAGTTGTTGGAACAATATTTGTTTATGAGACTTATATCTGTAATGACTGTTTTTGCTTTATCTGTTAGTTGTATGGGATATTAACATTAAAGATATTGTCACTTAATAGTTGTTGTGGATTCTATTGAACAATCTGTTTCGCTTAGTGCCACGCCCCGATGATTCCGCCATCGGTTGGGGTGTGACAGATTGGTATCAGAGCTATAACTATAGGGAATTCGGTCAGTCTTGTAGGATTGACCTAGTCTATAGTCTAAGTACCAACAGACCTCTTCGTGCAAACCTAGTAGGGGTTTTGTACGAACCTACTTTTGATACTCTCGATCGAACTCGCAAAACTAAATCTTCGTGTGAACCCGCACACTACAGCTTCGCGCGAAGAAGCCTTTCCTAAGGCTGAATTACTATTTGCCTTTTCTAAGGCTGACACAAAATACACAAGCTTTCGAAAAACACTCGCATAACACAAACGAGTGATTGTATCGAGAATAGGTGTGAAAACCAGGAACTCTCAATAAGATCGCTCACTCTATGCGTATTTTTACTCTCAGCACGAGAACCTCTGTTGAGATAGGAGTGACATCCATACCTCGACAGAGATCTCCCTCTCTGTCTCGTAGTTTTGCCACACTTTCAGGAACGGAGTTGTTAAGCTAGGGGTGAAACCCGCATCTTAATAACCTGTTCCACTCCCTACATTGATTTTACAAAACTCTCACCAAAGTCTCAATGGATTCCAGCGACCCGAGTCATGTAGTAACTGGAAGGATGAGTGCCATTCGCCATATTCGGCGAGAGCACAGTCTATTAGGCAAAAACGTGTACTCGAACTCATTGAGAATAGTCGAATCACTTTGGGTAGTCGAAGTCTAACGCCCAAGACATTCTATTTTCTAGCATGCAATCGCCGATTTTACTCTGTATTAATTTTATGTGTTTATATATTTGAGTAAATTGCCATTTTAGTCCCTGAGTTTTGTCCAAATTTGCCATTTTGATCCAAATAGTTTTTTTTTTGCATCTGGGTCCCTGAGTTTTCACTTTTATTGCCATTTTGATCCAACACACTAAAAATTTTTGGATCAAAATGGCAAATTTGGACAAAACTCAGGGACTAAAATGGCAATTTGGACAAAACTCAGGGACTAAAATGGCAATAAAGTGAAAAGTCAGGGACCCAGATGCAAAAAAAAAACTATTTGGATCAAAATGGCAAATTTGGACAAAACTCAGGGACTAAAATGGCAATTTACTCTTATATATTTACATGTTATGTGTTTCGATTTTGGAGATTCACGCTTTTCGCCTTCACCGCTCTGCAAAACACGCACAACTCACACCGTTTCGCAACCTCAAATGCTAACTAAGAACTCTCGTACACTACTAGCAACGCTACATGCTACGCTACTCGCTATCGCTCGCAACTCTCGAACGCGCTACGACACTTTGAAAGATTGGTGAATACGTGCAAAATATGTAGGTGAATACGTGCAAAATATGTGCTTACGTGGATTATGTCCTCCTATGTGCTTATGTGCTTACGTGGTTTATGTGCCTATGTGCCTATGTGCTATGTGCCTACGTGTTCCTGAGATTGATGGAGTAATAATAATAAGTATGTTGGTTAAACACTAAACTTTTTAAACTAAACCCGATACAATCGAATCTCTTCTAAATCATATGACGATGTCTGCTGCAGACAATGTCGTCATTTGGTTCTCATAATCAACGTGCTGCTCGACGAAACCATGCTGACAAGCGTATCGCTTCTGTGGTCGCCAAGAAAATGGCTAAAGTCATACCTCAGATCGTGAACGAGATCAACGAGGTCCGCAGCAAGTCCTGTTGGTGCATACGTCTGTCGACTTCGTCATTTGTGAAAAATTTGCCGAATTATGGAAGAAGAATTCTACAATGCTTTTGCTACACCGATTGCCCCTGTTACTGCTGCCGAAACATTGTACAGTGAGAATGAAACAGGAACTTACCAAAAACCACCTAAGCTAATGTTCATTGAAGATTTTAAAGGTTGGCAAAATCGGTTTGAGAACTGGGTGCAAGCTTATAAATTTGACGCATGGTGTTCATTACATAAAGATTACGAAAAACCGAAAAATAAACGTGGGCTTGAAAAGGCGGTTTTTGATTTTTCAGAGGGTGATAAATTGAAGTATACTAGTGAAAAAATGATGATTAGTCTTCTACAACAAGCAGTAAAGGAAGATATCTTTGTTTTGCTTCAACATGAGGGTACTGCTAGATCAATTTGGAATGCATTGATTCAAAAATTCAAAGGAAGTGCAGATATGATTAAAAACAAAAAGGCTTTACTGAAGAAATCATTTGATATGTTTGCAGCTTTCGATCATGAAACAACAAAGATGACCATTGATAGATATTGTCACCTGGTTTTGGAAATGGGAAGATTGGATATAAAGAAAGATGATGAGGAGTGGGTTGATGATGGGTTGGTAAATTTCCAAAGCTTAACGTGTTTAATTTTACTGATTTGTGTGAAATTGAGTTTTAGAATACACTACTTTGAGATGGTTTGTATTTTGCAGGCCTTGATAGGTTTAAGGTGTATTTTGGAAGCTTTACGAGCTTTGGAATGAAGGTAACAAGGAAATGATGCATTTAGGAGCTTACCGGAGCTTAATTAAGTGCATTTCGGTAACAACTTGAGAAAAGGGAAGCACATGGAAGCATAGGGAAGTAATCGAGAGTGGTTTTGAGAAGAATGGTGAAAACATGGGATGAGAACGCAAGTTACTTCATTCGGGACGCAATAGAGGGTGCATAAAAGTGTGGATTTCAGAGTAGTGAGGACACATAATGCGCCCCTCATCAGTTACAAATCGTAAAAATACCCTTTTTGACTAAAAGAAGTTATCATTCAAAGAAGTCTTGACACATACGAATTGGGGGGTTTGGCTAGGCGATTTTGGGTATTTTTGGGGGATTCTTGAAGATTCAATCCATCCATTATCACATTCCATCATGTCTTGAAGATCAATCATAAACCATGAGTGGCTAATTTCCCCAAGATCATCCCCGGGTGAAAGATTGTGAGTGTCTAGGGTTTGTTTTTCACATTTTGGTTTGATACAACATTTGTTAACCTTTGATTGAAATTGTATGAATCATTTGTTGGTATTGCTTTGAACTCAAAATTGTTAAGTTTTCTTGCAACATTGACATTGAGAGATGATTGCTACCATAAAGTTTTGATTTATGCTAGGGTTTGAATTTTGTTCTTGATTAATAAAACATACTATTGTCTCATATTGTGATGGTTATCTTGCACCGGTTGCGTATGATAGACGATTGTTGATGTCTAAGATTAGGATTTCAAATTAACAAACTCAAGAAGTCATTGGTGTTTATAACATAATCAAACCATTCGTGTTAAATAGCCCTAGATACTTAATAATCCGAAACCCGGGTGTGATTATTTTCTAAATAGTGTTCACAAATCCATTTTAATTACCGTTTTAATATTCGTCATTCTAAATAACATCATTAAATCGTTTTCTACAAACCAATTGGAATGACGTTGTTAGTTCACACTTTCAAACACAACTTTAAAGAAAATTAGCAAGCTTCATAATTACTTTGTACATTTTTGTAAATAGTCTAACTAATCGAACAGGTCGTGCAATACTGACCACATGCTCTTCGTGGATATGATACTCGACTTACCCTAGCTACCTAGGTTAATTGGGTTTTTGACTGATCGGGACGACACGGTCACGTCAAAATGGCGCCGTTGCCGGGGAGCTAGTGCGCTTAGTATTTCATTGCTTGTTCGATTTTAGTTTAGTTTATTTTCTTTCCTTTATCTTGTATATTTGTAATTTTACTTCGGGTGGTCGAGCTTGTTTGTGCAGGTACATGTTTTGCAGGTACCATATTTCAATATGAATTGGGTAGATGATGATCCGTGTGAGTGTTGCGGAAGCGGAGAGCATTATTTAGAAGATTGCTCTGTTTTCCACGAAAAAGTTCAAGCCAACAAGGATCGGGAAGACTACCTCAGCGGATTGTATGAATATAGGAGGGCGGACTATGAAGATTTCAATGGTCCATCCTCATATTATCCATACGATAATCCACCACCACCACCACAGTATCAAGAGTACTACTATGAACCCGAATTGCCACATTTCTCAAGTTACCGGGAGGTGTATGATGATTATTATAATGAATACCCTCAACCGGCATACGAGGAACCTCAAGATTCGATAAATTCGAAATTTGATGCCATCATGAATGCGGTGAGTAATCTTACCAATTCACATCAAGCTCTTACTAATTCACATCAAGCTCTTACTAATTCACATCAAGAGTTCAAAGCCGAAATAAAGAAAGAGTTTGAAGTAAGAGATAAAGCTCATGAAGACTTGGCAAAGAAAGTGGGTCATCTCGCCGAAGAATTGGCTCAACTTAGATGAGACCAAAAGGTGTTGGCTAGTGGTACAATAGTAGATGGTGAGGTGGTGGAAGAGGTTATCGATCTTCCCGAGCAAGAAAATGAATGTTTGAACCGAGCGGAAGACATGACACCGCAAGACAAATCGGATTCGAAAGAAGCTCACGTTCATATTCATCCTTCTCCCAAACTTATCACTCCAACCAACAAAGTTGGGGATGCGGGTTCGGGCATAAGGACTCGAAAAGTGGTGTTGCAAGACATTGGCCATGTTGTTAAGAGACGACCCCGAAGTTGTACATTGCGTATGCCGAATATGATAAAAAGAGTATGGATTCGGCATGCTAATTACCGAGCGTATGTTGGAAACTCAGTAGGCAAATGTGCACTTCGACCGCCATGAGAGGTAAGTCAGGTATAATTGTTGTAGAGTTTGTATTATTTTCGTTTTATTTTTATTTTCTTAGATAAATGAACGTTGTGGGTGTGTTCCCTATATAACCCTCACGAGACCTCTCGTCCTCCCAAGCTATTGGGGGGGTTTAAAAGGGCTTGTTGCATAAGCTAAATGCAACCGTGATTCCTACGAAAGTGAGTTAGGCTTGTTATTGTTGTAAATTATTTTTACACATAAATCAAAGTAAATTAATGTATGACTTGGTAATATTTTCATAAAAAGTGGTAGAACTAGGTAGCTAATAAATTTTAATGGCTGTGAGAAGCATGCTTCTACACAAGGGTTAAGATTTGTAGGTACATTATGTTCGTGGGACGACCGCTTTCTTGAAGAGAAGAAGAGCACACAAGGAATGAGCTCCAAAAAAATCAGGTGCATACGTTCCCTTTTTACTTTTGATTTTTAGTTAGCAAATAAGTGGAGTGTAAATTGTATTTTATTTTATGGGGTGAAATTTTAGGGAGGTTAGCCGTGTCACATCCCTTGTGCGTTTTAAAAACTCTAGTTCTTACACATTGAGGACAATGTTTATCTCAAGTGTAGGGATGGGGGAGTTAGTAAAAGTTTTTGATTTTTGACCCGTTCATTTAAACACTACACATTGAGGACAATGTTTACCTCAAGTGTGGGGATGGGGGAAAATTTTCAAAAATTTTTCAAAAATGTCTTTGTTTGAAGCGATCTAAAAAGCACAAGTAACTAAGTCAACGAAGGATGGCACAACCCATTTGGTCTTTTGTCATGGTCAAGTTCAAATTAATAGCATTATGGGTATTTAGCGGGTGGTTATTTGGGAATAATTCGCCTAAGAAACTAGCACATCATGCATATCACATACCATACCCTTTATATATGTGAGGTTTTGAGCCACTTTTAAATCATAGGATTACATATTCATGTTTCTTTGTTTGAGTGGACCATTAGTCATGTATTGTAGAACTTGCGACTTTTGATACGTTTGAGACCATAGACCGAATACAAGCACGAGAATGATTAAGGCATTAGGTAAACCTTTTCCTTTTACACCATTTGCTTACCTTTACCCAAATAAATCCCCTAGTTGCCCACTTTGAGCCTAAATCTTTCGTTTGACAACCCGTTTAGCCCATAACCATTAAACCTTTTCTTTTAAACCCGTGTGATGAAAATTTGATTGTAGGATTATTTGTTTGTATAGTTGTGTTTGCAAAAAAAAAAAAGAAGAAGTAAATATAAAAAAAAAATCAATCAGAAAATGTTGAGAAAAAAAAAAGAGAATAGAAAATCGTTAAGAAAATACAAAAATACGAGTTATTAGTTGTGGAATAAAAGGCTAAAGTTGTTGCCTTGTAATTTGATGTTTATAATTAGTTATGTGTAGAATAATTGTTTTGTAATAAAAATCGAATTTTCATCACCTTAGCCACTTTAAAATATCCTATTTCCTACCCTTAGCCTAGCCCCGTTACAACCCTTACAAAGACCTTATGACTTGTGCTTAGTATTCGTGTTCAGTGGTGGAGAATGATTGAGTTGCAAGCCTATGCGGGTACATGTTCTAATCGGTTTGAGTGATTATTTCAAAAGCGCTAATGAATCAATTATTAGCCAATTTTTAAACCGAGTGGAGAGAACATTGTGAGGGATGTACATGATTTATTAGTTTCAAGGGCGGGTTAATCTTGGATAACCGCTTTTACATGATTAATCATCTATTGCTAAATATGTGAAATTTGTAAAAAGTTTGAACTTTGGCATGACAATTGACCTTAACCTTAGTCTCGGGAATCGGGTGTGTGTTTCTCGTTCGACCCACGTGAAAGTGAAAAACATATTTGCTTGAGGGCAAGCAAACGACAAGTGTGGGGATGTGATGGGTTGGTAAATTTCCAAAGCTTAACGTGTTTAATTTTACTGATTTGTGTGAAATTGAGTTTTAGAATACACTACTTTGAGATGGTTTGTATTTTGCAGGCCTTGATAGGTTTAAGGTGTATTTTGGAAGCTTTACGAGCTTTGGAATGAAGGTAACAAGGGAATGATGCATTTAGGAGCTTACCGGAGCTTAATTAAGTGCATTTCGGTAACTACTTGAGAAAAGGGAAGCACATGGAAGCATATGGAAGTAATCGAGAGTGGTTTTGAGAAGAATGGTGAAAACATGGGATGAGAACGCAAGTTACTTCATTCGGGACGCAATAGAGGGTGCATAAAAGTGTGGATTTCAGAGTAGGGACACATAATGTGTCCCTGAGGACACATAATGCGCCCCTCATCAGTTACAAATCGTAAAAATACCCTTTTTGACTAAAAGAAGTTATCATTCAAAGAAGTCTTGACACATACGAATTGGGGGGTTTGGCTAGGCGATTTTGGGTGATTTTTGGGGGATTCTTGAAGATTCAATCCATCCATTATCACATTCCATCATGTCTTGAAGATCAATCATAAACCATGAGTGGCTAATTTCCCCAAGATCATCCCCGGGTGAAAGATTGTGAGTGTCTAGGGTTTGTTTTTCACATTTTGGTTTGATACAACATTTGTTAACCTTTGATTGAAATTGTATGAATCATTTGTTGGTATTGCTTTGAACTCAAAATTGTTAAGTTTTCTTGCACATTGACATTGAGAGATGATTGCTACCATAAAGTTTTGATTTGTGCTAGGGTTTGAATTTTGTTCTTGATTAATAAAACATACTATTGTCTCATATTGTGATGGTTATCTTGCACCGGTTGCGTATGATAGACGATTGTTGATGTCTAAGATTAGGATTTCAAATTAACAAACTCAAGAAGTCATTGGTGTTTATAACATAATCAAACCATTCGTGTTAAATAGCCCTAGATACTTAATAATCCGAAACCCGGGTGTGATTATTTTCTAAATAGTGTTCACAAATCCATTTTAATTACCGTTTTAATATTCGTCATTCTAAATAACATCATTAAATCGTTTTCTACAAACCAATTGGAATGACGTTGTTAGTTCACACTTTCAAGCACAACTTTAAAGAAAATTAGCAAGCTTCATAATTACTTTGTACATTTTTGTAAATAGTCTAACTAATCGAACAGGTCGTGCAATACTGACCACATGCTCTTCATGGATACGATACTCGACTTACCCTAGCTACCTAGGTTAATTGGGTTTTTGACTGACCGGGACGACACGGTCACGTCAGTTGATAAACTAGCTGAAGCGCTACCATAGCATAAGTGGGGAACTTATTTGATGATTGTGAAACACATGAGGAAGTCTGAGAATATGAATTTGGCACAGTTCATTCAGAAAATTGAAGAGCATGAATTGGATATTCAGAAAACTGCTATCGTGACAAATCCAAATGCTCAACAAGATGTCAGTTTATATTACAGAGGGAACAAGTTTGAGGCTACCCCCAGCCCTAGCCCAAAGATCCAAACTGGTTTCAGTGCTGATACTTCGTCTGGAACAAAGGTTAGTAATTTGACATAGAGTGTTGGATCTTCATCTTCATATTCAAGCTTTGATCCGAATCATACAACATCAAGTCCTCAACGACAGAATTCAACAAATCTTCAATGCAACGTCACTTTAAACATTCAAAATAGTCAAAATCTGTCTCCAGAAATAGCTAAGCAACACATGGCATCACTCGTTGCTATGTTGGAATCTTATGAAAGTTTGATTGTTGGCAAGATTGGAAATCCGATGCTTACAAAAGAAGATTATGACTAAATTGATGCAGAGGAACTTGAGTTGATGGATGTGAAGTGGTGTTTGGCTAGTGCTTGTAGGAGAGCAGAAAAGTTTCAACAAATTACTGGTAGGGATGAGTTTCGAGGATTGGCTACTTCTCCGTTAGGTTTTGACAAATCAAAGGTTACCTGTTTTCGTTGCAAAGGAAAAGGCCATTTTAAACGAGAATGCAAAAACAAAGAAGCAACTGGGAGACAAGATGGAAAGAATGATTATTATCAAAAGTCAATTTTTCATCAGATTGTTCAACAACCACAAATTGATAAAGAACCACAAACTGCTCATGCGCGTACTATTCAAGAGAAAAGAGCTTTGTTTGGTATAATTGATCAAGATGATGAATTTGTTGCTGAAGGTTTCAGCTGGGATAAATACATTCCACCAGGCTCAGGTCTTGTTGCTAGAATTCTGGATGAAGATGTGGCTAGTCAGAAAAGAATCCCGATTTTTCCAGATCTAGGAAGTGATATTGATACCGATGATGAGGAAGAATATCTTAACAAAGCTAGAAAAGGCATAGATCCTGACAGTTTTAATTTGTTTTTTGCAGATAAAGTTGAGTTGCTGAATCAGAAGAAGATTGCCAGATTGAGGAAAGAGCTGGAAGCAGCAAGAATACTAGCTGATGAAAAGGGAAAAATGAAAGCTGGAGAAGCAAATGTTGATCACGTAACTAAGAAAGTAGTAGAAAAAATTGTTGAAGTGGAGAAAGTGGTGGAGAAAATAGTTGAAGTTGAGAAACTTGTCGAAGTTGAGAAAATCGTCGAGATAGAAAAAATTGTTGAAGTTGAGAAACTTGTTGAAGTTGAAAAGACTGTTGAGATTGTAAAGATAGTTGAAGTCATTAAACCTTGTCAGAAATGTGTGGAGTCTTGCACACGTTGTGAGGAGAAAGACAAGAAGATTAGTGAGTTGGAAGAGTTGAAAGAAATTTTGTTGTCTGATTTGAAGTATGTGAAAGAGTCATATGATGTTCTGAACAAAACAGTTGATAGTCTGAAAAAGACGAATTCAGAAATTGAAAATGCAATGACAAAAATGAGCTCAACATTAATGATGAAACAGAAGATCATCAATGAGTATATTGAAGATTGTGCTAAGGTGAAGCTGGATTTAGAGCTTGAAAAGATTGAGAGTGAAAGGATTAAACGTTTGTTGTTGAGTTATACAACATGTGATTATTTGATTGATTGTGTTTATCCTACTGTTGCAGGTCTTGAAGCATTCAAAGAGGAAAAGACAGAAGATACTGATACTGGTAAGAAACAAAGTGTCAAGTATAACAGATGTCCGCCCCCGATCCATGAAAGTTATTCTCCCAGAAAGCCAAATGAGGAACGTGTAAATAAGGCTCTCAACATCAAGTTAAAGTCTGAAATCATTGATGAATTACCAGACAATATTGATGTTACATTCACAGCGTCTGACACTGATCATGAGTCTGAGTTATTAAAGAAAGTGGCCGATCAGGTGTTAGATACGGATGAAGAGTCAAAACCAGAGTCTGAGTTTGAAAGTCCGAGTTCGTCAGAAAAGAGTCCGAGTTCACCGGTCAAGCGGGTTTACAATAAAGAATTCTTGTTATCAAAATCTAATTTGAATGATGGATCAATCAAAGTGGCTTATACTTTGAATGATTCAGACAAATTATATTCTGATGAAGAATTTCCTATAAGAAGTGTCAAAACAGAAATGATCAAACAGGTTTTCAAACTAACAGAAATTAATATTTCTGAAATAAAAGATTTAAATCTTAATGAAAAACCTAATAAGTACACTTCTTCAAGAATTTAACAAAGAGTAAATAGGAAAATGGGTTACGGTTCTGGTTATGGTTTTCAAAAGAAACCAAACCATAACAGTAATTTCAAAAAGAAAGGTCTTGGTTTTAATTTTTCAGAAAATTATAAAAATGAGAAAAGTTATAAACCAAAAACAACATTTGTTGCAGGAGGAAGTTCTGAAGATGAGCAGAAGAAACCATTCTGGAAACAATCAAATCAAGAGTTTCTTGCTGAAATAAAGAAGAATGTGAGGAAATTTGCTCCGAGAGTTGATAGAAGAACCTGTTTCAAGTGTCAAAAGGCTGGACATATTGCTTGGAATTTCCAAGAGTCCACTTATTCAAAACAGGGAGTTTCTTCTAACTTTGAAACAAACAAGAAATATGTTGATAAAAAGAAACAACCAACTGAGAAATCTAAAGTGTTTGAAAATTCAACTTCCGAAGAAGGTGAAAGTTCAAAACGTTTTTACAAAAGAAAAGTTGATTTGAACAAACAGAGATGGGTTGTAAAATCTGAGAGTAGTTCTGACAATGAATCTGATTCCATAAAATCAGAGGAGTCATTTGTTGAGAAAAAGGTTGAGAATTCCGTTCCAGAGGTGAACGATGAAAATTTTCCTAAATTGTCTAAGGAAAATTTGAAGTTTGTTGGTGCATATTCGGTGACAACAGCTTAATAGTTTGATTATTTAGTCTTTGGATATTTTGAATTGGGCTTAGCTTATTGGTTAGTGAGTTTATTATTGTAATGGGCTTGGAAAATGGCCTAGCCTAGTAGGAAGCCCAGTTCACAGACATGTGGTATATAAACATGTTTTGTGATTAGGGTTTTAGTGGTTAGAGAATTCTAGAGAGAGAAAGTCTAGAGAGAGAGAGAAAAAACGAAATTAGGGTTAGTAGCAAGATCACAGATAGTGGCTGTGAGGTTGTGTGGTCTTGAGTTGATTGTAAAACGTTTCATTTGGATAATCAATAGAAGACCAATTTGATTGTGAATTTCTGTTTCTACTCGTTTCTGTGCAAATCTGATCTAGGGGATTCCGCACTCTAGGTTAGATATACAATTTTGTGAAAGATCCATACATCAAGGGGACCTACAATTGGTATCAGAGCTAAAGTTTTAGCATGGTAGAACCTCCTTTCTAGGTTAGATAAACAATTCTGTGAAAAGTTAAAGTGACGAGTTGCTGTGAAGATGAGAGTTTGATTGGATGCATGGTAGAACCTCCTTTCTATATTGCAGACAAAAGATGAAGAGATTGAAGATTGCTATACATATGCTGAACTGGAGTTTACTCAAACGCTAAAGTTTTTGAAGATTTGGTGATTGGATGCATCAGCTTAGGGGGAGTCTGTTTGTGACAGAAGCTATTGAAGCTGAAGCTATCCAAAGACCAAAGACAGTGCAAGACTACATGATTGCAAGAAGACTGAAGACAAAGTTATTTTATGAAGCTATTGTCAAGGGGGAGTTTGTTGGTGCATGTTTGTGACAACAGCTTAGATTTGGTCTTTGGATATCTTGTAATTAGTTAAACGATAAACAGTTAGCGGGTTTAGCTTTGTAATAGTTTGATTATAGAGTTTGGGCTAAACAAAACCCACATTGGGTGATGGGGGACGAAATGGGCCTAGCCCATGTAGCAAACCCAGCCTAATGTTGCAACCTTGTGTTATATAAACAAGGTTAGGCTTTAGGGTTGAGGTTAATCAGCCAAAACAGTTCTGTGAAAGATCCATACATCAAGGGGACCTACAAAGTTAAAAGTGGGTAAAACTGAAACTTTAGGTCAATTCTTTACTGGTAAGAAAGAATTTGATGCTGAAAAGGTGTTTAATGGAAATGTTAAACATATTTTTAGGAAGATGGTTGATAGGAAAGTGAAGGGTGAAAACGAATTTTACAAATCAAAATGTTGGTGGGATAGATGTGTACCAGAATCTCCCAAGGATGGTCAGGCTTGGGGGAAAGTTTTTCCTAACTGAATACCTGACTTGCCGGAGCTCCCAGGTTGGTAAGCGTGGAGCAGGAATCGGCATCATTCTTGAATTGTTTGGTTGGTAAATCTACAGGTGATATCTTTAAATTGTTATTTTTTGTTTTACAAATGGTATAGTTGGTGAAGTGAACCTACAAGTGATTGAAGAAGGTTTTCATTTACAAGTGGTAAAGCAAGGACATTAAATTGTACTTGTTTTTCCTACAAATGATTGAGAAACGATGTGATGAACCCCAATTTTACAAGTAATAAAATCAACAAAACTTATTTTTCGGAAAAACCATTTGATTAAAACAAACTTAAGTGTTTTGAAATCACAATGGGAAAATAGTTTGTTGTGAGGGGGAGTTCTGATTGTTTATGCCTAATGGATGAGGAATTGAAGCAATTCTCAAAAGTTGTCGCTTTATTTGTATAGTTTATTTTCAATTTACTTAAATGTGTTTGCATTTTAGGGGGAGTAAGAAATTTCAGAAAATCCAAAAACATTAGAAAATTTGAAAATGTCAAAAACATGATAAAATTAAAAACGAGTTTTGTTGTATTAAAGAGGAAATGATAGTACATCAGTGGACTATCACAGCATGCTAAAGAATTGGAAAGTCAATAAAGTGATAAACGGTCTCACTGATGATGTGCCAGTAGGTTTTTACACATTTAGTAGATTGTGACGAGATATAAACCTAAATTCAAACTTGCTTATATCATGGGTAACATCTCTCGGATATATGGGTAACCCCCGAAATCTTGTTTGAAGGACCCCTCTTTCTGAGATACTAGGTCTTTATGCTTAGTGATATCTGGGGTATTATCCCGGGACTTCTGATTTTGCGGAAGCAATGGCCAAGTCCCCGGATAATACTTTACGCTTGCTTTAAATATAGCCCCCCCTCAGCATAAAAATGATGAAACATTGAAAAAATATGTAAATCATGTGCTGTTGAATAAAAGATCCTCTAAAGGGGACCCACCAAAAGTCGAAGCCGTCATCTCTCTGCTGAAAGGAAGTTCTGACCTGAGCTCTCACGGCCTTCGCAATTTAACCCCTTACAGATATCATCTAGGTATACTCACCTGTAAGACTGAATATTAGGATCTGGATACGGGAGTATATTCTGAGGTGGGACACGCGAATAAGTTTAAGTCTCTAAAACACTAATCTCGTATCTCGAAACAGTTGAACTTTGTTTGAGAATTTAAGTGGATCAGTATACTGACAATCTAAGTGAATCGTTTAGAACTTAAAATGTTTGAAGCTTAACGGTGTTGGTGATTTGTCTCATAAATGATATGATCCTCTTACAGAAACTCACAAAAATATTGTATGTAAATATTTCTTTACTGCATTTCTGTTCATTTCAAAAATCCAAAAAGATTTTAGTGTGTTTTAGCATAATTTTTGAAAAATCCAAAAAGATTTTAGACAACTGATGTTGGAAAGCTGATTTTCAAAATTCTGAGTGCTGAACATGACGAACAATATATATATATATATATATATATATATATATATATATATATATATATATATATATATATATATAAGTGGTTCATCAGAAATTATAATTGTTAAATCATTATTGATCGATACTTGAAAATGATGTGATCAGTTTGTGTCTACTAGTGATTAGCAAAGTTTCTAAATTTGTTATATCTTATCTGTTATGAAACTTATGTTTTGGGTAGAAGATTTGCAGGTGAGCCAGGAATCGATCCTGAACCTGTAAACATGTGAGCAGAGTATGAGCCAGACTGCGATCCCAACATAATTCAAGGGGGAGTCTGCTAGTAGATTAACATCCGAGGAGGAGAAGAATCTGTGGACACAAGAGCCAGAATCGGATCCTAAAGATAGAAAGAAGAAATTGAAATGAGACAAGAGCCAGGTCGAGATCCTGGAAGCCCATAGACTAATAAAGACTGAAGACGTTGAAGACTCGACACTGAAGACTCGTCAACATCCGAGGGGGAGTCTGTTGGTGCATACGTCTGTCGACTTCGTCTTGTATCGAGTCTAGTATTAGAATTGTTAGATCAGGGCATGTTGTACAAGAAAATAGGAGGTTTTAGGTTGTGATTGAGCTAATTCCGTTTGAATAGCTAATTCCGCTTGAAAGTGACATGTGTCATTTCAAACGAAATTAACTTAGTTAATTCCGCTTGAACTGACACACTGTGTAACACCCGTCTAATTTTTCTTGAATTTAATAATAATTAATACCATTTTAGATGAAAGATGTCTAATTATAACATAGATTCCATAAGTAAAGTTCAAAAGTAGCAAAACCTTAGCCAACTAACGACTAAGTCAAAGTATTCAAAAGTTGTTTAACAATTTGTTTACATCCCATAAACATAGTCTATTAAAGGTTAAAATATTGCGGAAGCTTCAAAAGTCGTGTTCGGTTCTTCGACATTTGCTTGATCGCCATCCGTAAGATCACCATAGTCACCTAAGGTCAAAACCACATCAAATGTAAGTTTTGATAATACTAGAATAGATATAAACAAGTTCCATGGGTCAAACAAACAAAAAAATAAAGTTTTCCCGGAAGGGGGGGTGTCGCGTTACGCCTAGGGGCTATGCGTGACGCCTAGCCCCCTTTTCACAGAATGTTGTTTCAGCTGTTGCTGTACATACCCAGCTCAATGTTTATTCAAATCCCAACTTAAAATTGCCATAACTTATGATTCGTAAGTCCGTTTTTAGTGATTCTTTTTCCTATACGTCTGTAAATTCATTACCAACGTGCCTATTATGATGGTCATACCAAAAGTTTAACTTACGGACAGAAAGACTATATGTCATTATGCATTTATTCGACCCATTTCAAGTTCACACAATTTACTAGCATTTAGCTAGTAAACTTATGACACTTTATACCCAACATCCGGGGCTTATCATCACTCACATTTCTTTACCAATCTCATGGCTTAATGCTCTTGTGATTGTCATCGCCATTTTAACTCTCTAAAACACTAGAACAATAATTTACACAACTAATCGACCCGTTTGGCTCATCTTATGAAATCCTCCAATATGATGACTACCAAACGGTTCCTTGTCACTCTTAGACTATTAATTCAAGTAACGATCATGGTCGCTACAATCGACACCATATTTATCCTAAAATGAGACTTTGCAAAATTTAACAACAATTTGTTTAATGTAACGGGTCAAGTTACATACCTTCAAAGTAGGCCTTTCAAACGTGATTCGCCACCCGCTTGTCCGCTTGACGCTCCTGCGTCCTTTCCTATAGAGTTCATTTATGACATGTTTAGAACTCTCTTTAAACCATATATCGCATAATACACCGAAACATCATAATTATGCGTTTAAACTTTGAATTTAAGTTTTAAGCCTTCTTTGAGGCATTTTCACAAACACTTTAAGGGCCGATTTTTACATGATTATATAGCAAGTCTCTAGCTTATCACTTAGCCCGAATTTCCCATCAATCAACCCATTTTACATAATTGTTAGCTTCTAAATTTCTGAAGTCACTTCAAAATTGTCAAATTACACTAGAACAACACCCAATTTCTTAGTGTTCATCAAATTATACATAACCCACTAATCACCTACAATGGTGTTCATAGGTTTCACTAAAATTTCACATGATTTCAACTTGTATTTGTCTAGGGCTTGTCCCTAGACTCTATATTGTTCCTAATCCATCATAAAACAGACATGCAACCATAAATATCAGATTTTCCCAATTTCATGAGAATTTCGCGTTGAGAATTTTCATCAAATTTAACATACCTTGTAATCCTCTTGTGATGAGGATCAGTAATCTATGCTCGATTTTTGTTTTTGATCAGATTTGGACCTTCAATTTGGTTGTTTTGTGGATGTTTAGGGTTTTGATGAACTTGGTCGCCCCCTGCTTCTTGTCTGGTCGATCTCACACACGTATGTGTGTTTGAGATTTTTATTTTTCTTGTTTTATTAAACTTAATTTTTAGTTTAAGCACATTCGGTCCCTTGCCTTTTGTTTTTATTTTATTTTAACCCCTAACTACTCATATGTCTTTAACTAACTAGGCTAGTGTTAATCCTAGTTAGTTTATCTTACTAATTTATTTGCAAACTAATTGTAATTTAAGAAATTTGCATTTTCGGGATGTTACAAGTCCATCCCCCTTAAAAGGGTTTCGTCCCCGAAACCAAAGTATGTACTAAATAATGTAGGGTAGAGACGTCGCATCTCCTCCTCGGACTCCCACGTAGTGTCCGAGCCTTTTCTATGCTCCCACTTGATCTTGACTTGATCGATTTTTTATTTCGTAAGTGCTTGACCTTTCGATCTAAAATCTCCACCGGTCTCACCGCATAATTCAAGCTATTATCCACTTCGATATCATCATAGTGGATACGAGCAGTTTCGTCTGCTAAACATTTTCGAAGATGTGTACGTGGAATGTGCAATGAATCCCACTCAACTCCTCGGGTAGTTCGAGACGATATGCTACCTTAGAACCCGTTCGGTGATTCTGAATGGCCCAATAAATCTTGGGCTCAACTTTCCTCTTTTTCTGAACCGTATTATTCCTTTCCACGGCGATACTTTCAGCATTACTTTATCGCCCACTTGAAATTCAATCGGCCTCTTTCGTTTATCCGCGTACGACTTTTGTCGATCCTGAGCCGCTTTTAGGTGAGTTCGGACCATGTTGATCTTCTCATTCGTAGTTTGGATTATATCAGTAGGTGCTAGTCCTCGTGGACCCACTTCTCCCCAACATACCGGGGTTCGACACTTTCTACCATATAACATTTCATACGGGGCCATCTTAATGCTCGCGTGATAGCTATTGTTATATGAAAATTCGACCAAGGGTAGATAGACATCCCAACTACCCCCAAAGTCAATAATGCAAGCCCGCAGCATATCCTCCAACGTTTGTATTGTTCTTTCACTCTGCCCATCCGTTTGTGGATGGTAAGCGGTGCTAATGAATAGTTTAATTCCCATTTGTTCTTCGAATTCACGCCAAAAATTTGAAGTAAACCGAGTATCTCTGTCTGACACAATGGATATCGGTACCCCGTGACGTGCTATGATTTCATTGGTGTACACCTCCGACATCTTCTCGGATGCATAAGTCTCACGAATCGGAATGAAGTGAGCACTTTTCGTCAATCTATCCACGACTACCCATATAGCATCAAACCCACGATTGGTTTTGGGCAATTTGGTCAACAAATCCATGGTGATTTGTTCCCATTTCCAAAATGGGATGTCCAATGGTTGTAACTTACCATATGGCTTCTGGTGCTCCGCTTTGACTTGCAAGCAGGTCAAACACTTCTCCACATGTTTCACAATATCTCTTTTCATCCCGGGCCACCAATAGTTTTGTTTTAGATCATTATACATCTTGGTCGCCCCCGGATGGATGGAATAACGGGACTTGTGAGCTTCATCTAGTAGAAGCTTTTTAACTCCACATGTGTTAGGAACCCAAATTCTATTGAAACGTGTTTTCAAACCGTGGTTGCCTACTTCGAGATCTTTAAGTTGGCCAACAATCCTTTCCTTTCTCCAGTTTTCCGTCTTTACTACTTCGTCTTGTGCCCCTCGGATTCGTTCAAGTAAGCCCGAAGTCACAATGAGTTGCAATGATCGTACTCATATCGGGACATAATCTGCCTTTCTGCTTAGGGCATCCGCCACTACGTTTGCCCTTCCGAGGTGATAGTGTATTTCACAGTCGAAATCTTTCACCGTTTCTAACCATCGTCTTTGTCGCATATTTGACTCCTTCTGATCGAAGAAGTATTTCAAGCTCTTGTGATCGGTAAATATGGTGCACTTTACCCCATATAAGTAATGCCTCCATATTTTTAATGCAAATACCACCGCAGCCAACTCGAGATCGTGCGTGGGATATTTCTTCTCGTGTATCTTCAATTGCCTCGAGGCATAAGCTATAACTTTGCCCCGTTGCATCAAAACGCATCCGAGCCCCGATAGTGAAGCATCCGAATAAACCACCAAGTCTTCGACCCCGTCCGACAATGTTAATACCGGAGCTTGAGTTAATTTCTCTTTTAGCGTCTGAAACGCCCTTTCTTGATCTACACCCCAAATGAACCTTTCTTCCTTCCGGGTTAGTTTTGTTAGCGGTGACGCAATCTTGGAGAAATCTTGAATGAATATCCTATAGTAGCCCGCAAGCCCCAAAAAGCTTCTAATTTCCGAAGGGTTCTTCGGGAATTCCATTTTGACATGGCCTCGATCTTTGACGGGTCTACTAATACTCCATCGGCACTTATGATGTGGCCAAGAAATTGCACCTCTCGTAACCAAAAGGCACACTTAGAGAATTTCGCATACAACCTCTCTCGTCTAAGTGTCTCTAACACCTCTTGTAAGTGGCGTGCATGTTCAGCTTCACTTTTTGAGTACACCAAAATATCATCGATAAACACGATGACTGACTTATCCAACATCGGTTTGCAAACCCGATTCATGAGGTCCATGAAAGCCGCGGGTGCATTTGTTAGCCCAAATGACATCACGAGGAATTCGTAATGTCCGTATCGCGTGTGGAAAGCCGTCTTCGGCACATCTTCCTCCTTGACCTTTAGTTGGTGATACCCCGATCTAAGGTCATTTTTGAAAACCAGTTCGCACCTTGTAATTGGTCGAATAAATCATCTATCCTCGGAAGCGGGTATCGATTCTTTACCGTGAGTTTGTTTAACTCCCGGTAATCGATACACATGCGCATGCTTCCGTCTTTCTTTTTCACGAACAGTACCGGTGCGCCCCAAGGAGACACACTCGGCCTTATGAATCCTTTATCCAGCAGGTCTTGAATTTGGGACATCAACTCTTGTAATTCCGACGGTGCGAGTCGATACGGTGCTTTAGCTACGGGTTTTGCGCCCGGAATCAATTCGATCCCGAACTCTACTTCCCGTTCAGGCGGTATCCCCTGTAAATCCTCCGGAAACACATCTTCATAGTCTCGTACTACCGGTACATCTTCAATCTTCGGTGATTCTTTCTCGGGCTCATTTGCGTATATCATGAATGCCATGCATCCTTGCTTCATAAGCTTGTGAGCTTTCAACATTGAGCATATTATGGGGTTGCCTCCTTTTTCGCCAAAGATAGTGACGTGTTTCCCACTCGGAGATGTTAGCTTTATCTCTTTACGAAAACACACGACCTTTGCATGGTGCTGAGATAGCCAATCCATCCCAACGACTACTTGAAATTCCCTCATTGACATCGGGATTAGGTCTATCAAGTATTCCTCATCGTCGATGCTTAATTTGCAGCCTCGACAAACATCACAAACTACAAAACTTTTGTTGTCCCCTATTTCAACTTCTAAGGGCACAGATAATTTCGTTATTACAAATGAAGGATGTCGAATAAATCCATGCGAAATGAAGGATTTATTCGCATCCGTATCAAACAATACACGTGCTGGAATTGAGTTAATTGTGAATATACCTGAGACCACATCGGGTTCTGTTTTTGCTTCAGCCGCGGTAAGTTGGAAGGACCTAGCCTTTGCTTTGGGAGCTTCTGCTGGAGACTCTTTTGTGTCTCTCTTTCCAACCAACTCGGGGCATTCAGACTTTTTGTGGCTGGGCTGATAACATTTGTAACAAACGGAAACTTTTCCGGGACATAGCGATGCAGTGTGCCCCGTCTTCCCACATACCGGACATGGCTTGTCTTTGAAGCGGCACTCACCTTTGTGCCCCTTTCCACATACTGTGCCCTTCTCTCATCCCTTTCAACTTGTTTCTTTAACTCGATTTCCCGCTCCCGAGCAGTGTTGATGATTTCTGTGACAGTTTCATATTTTGAGGGAGTCATAAACTCCCGGTATTCAGCACTCAGCATATTGTAATAGTAGTATATCTTTTGCTCTTCAGTGGTGACTAACTCGTCACAAAATCTCAGCTTATCCATGAAGATGCCCGTGATCTTATCAATTGTTTCACCCTTTTGTCTTAACTGGATGAATTCTTCCTTAATCCTGTTGATAACCGCTTTGGGATTATGGTGTTTAAGGAACGACACCTTAAACTCATCCCAAGTCATAACCCTCGCTGCTTCGGCTCCTATTTCCTTCTTTTTATTGTCCCACCAATCCTTGGCTTGACCCCTCAATTGACCCGTTCCGTAAGCAACAAAGTCACCTACGTCACAGTGGGTTCGTTCAAACACTCCTTCGACGTCACTTATCCATCTTTGGTAGATTATCGGGTCAACTTCCCCGTTATAGATTGGCGGTTTGCACGCCATAAATTCTTTATATGAGCACCCTTTACGTTCTCCCATTTTATCTTTCATAAGGTTGACACTATCCTCCAACCTTTTAACTCGCTCTTCGACAAGCGACAACACCGTGCTTTGAATTTTGTCTATAAACCCGGATAGACTACCTTCAATTGCCTTCCCTACTTCTTCGGCAATTATCTCTTTCATTTGTTCGGTGCTTGTTGCACCGGATTATCATTGTTTCCTTCAGACATCTTGAAACTGAAATGTTTACATTTAAACGTTAAACATTTCATTTATAACATTGCTTCATTTGTTTCGGTTTAGCCAAGTTCCCAACTTGCTTTAACCGTTCACATTTGGTGCACTTTCCGGGTTTGAGTGTGTTAACACACTCTTCCCATGCACAACAATTCATTTCTCATTTTTTACACAAGGTATAATCTACTAACATAATAAGTTAATTCTTACCGGACGATTGATCAAGCTTGAACCGGACGATTGATCAAGCTTGAACCGAACACTTTGTCGACAACCTTAAGCTCTGATTACCAACTTGTAACACCCGTCTAATTTTTCTTGAATTTAATAATAATTCATACCATTTTAGATGAAAGATGTCTAATTATAACATAGATTCCATAAGTAAAGTTCAAAAGTAGCAAAACCTTAGCCAACTAACGACTAAGTCAAAGTATTCAAAAGTTGTTTAACAATTTATTTACATCCCATAAACATAGTCTATTAAAGGTTAAAATATTGCGGAAGCTTCAAAAGTCGTGTTCGGTTCTTCAAAATTTGCTTGATCGCCATCCGTAAGATCACCATAGTCACCTAAGGTTAAAACCACATCAAATGTTAGTTTTGATAATACTAGAATGGATATAAACAAGTTCCATGGGTCAAACAAACAAAAAAGTAAAGTTTTCCCGGAAGGGGGGGCGTCGCGTGATGCCTAGGGGCTACGCGTGACGCCTAGCCCCCTTTTTTCACAGAATGTTGTTTCAGCTGTTGCTGTACATACCCAGCTCAATGTTTATTCAAATCCCAACTTAAAATTGCCATAACTTATGATTCGTAAGTCCGTTTTTAGTGATTCTTTTTCCTATACGTCTATAAATTCATTACCAACGTGCCTATTATGATGGTCATACCAAAAGTTTAACTTACGGACAGAAAGACTATATGTCATTATGCATATATTCGACCCATTTCAAGTTCACACAATTTACTACCATTTAGCTAGTAAACTTATGACACTTTATACCCAACATCCGGGGCTTATCATCACTCACATTTCTTTACCAATCTCATGGCTTAATGCTCTTGTGATTGTCATCGCCATTTTAACTCTCTAAAACACTAGAACAATAATTTACACAACTAATCGACCCGTTTGGCTCATCTTATGAAATCCTTCTTTGAGGCATTTTCACAAACACTTTAAGGGCCGATTTTTACATGATTATATAGCAAGTCTCTAGCTTATCACTTAGCCTGAATTTCCCATCAATCAACCCATTTTACATAATTGTTAGCTTCTAAATTTCTGAAGTCACTTCAAAATTGTCAAATTACAGTAGAACAACACCCAATTTCCTAGTGTTCATCAAATTATATATAACCCACTAATCACCTACAATGGTGTTCATAGGTTTCACTAAAATTTCACATGATTTCAACTTGTATTTGTCTAGGGCTTGTCCCTAGACTCTATATTGTTCCTAATCCATCATAAAACAGACATGCAACCATAAATATCAGATTTTCCCAATTTCATGAGAATTTCGAGTTGAGAATTTTCATCAAATTTTACATACCTTGTAATCCTCTTGTGATGAGGATCAGTAATCTATGCTCGATTTTTGTTTTTGATCAGATTTGGACCTTCAATTTGGTTGTTTTGTGGATGTTTAGGGTTTTGATGAACTTGGTCGCCCCCTGCTTCTTGTCTGGTCGATCTCACACACGTATGTGTGTTTGAGATTTTTATTTTTCTTGTTTTATTAAACTTAATTTTTAGTGTAAGCACATTTGGTCCCTTGCCTTTTGTTTTTATTTTATTTTAACCCCTAGCTACTCATATGTCTTTAACTAACTAGGCTAGTGTTAATCCTAGTTAGTTTATCTTACTAATTTATTTGCAAACTAATTGCAATTTAAGAAATTTGCATTTTCGGGATGTTACACACTGCCACGCTCAAACGGAATTAGATCTCCTATAAATACCTCCCAAACGAGATTATTTGTAACTTTGAGATTTCCGGTACCGAACTGCTGCCGACGCGTCATTTGATCTGTATTGCTGTTATATCAATAAAACAAGACGTTTAAGAATGAAACAAGCTGTTTTACAAGTCTGTTTCTTTGTTTCCCCCTCTGAAACATATAAGAACTCTTCTGATTGACTCGTTTGGGTCACGGAAGGATTCTATAAGTCCTCTGTCGAATCAAAGAGCGACACACCAAAAAATCCTTTCAGCTTTAAGCAATTCAAAGATTGTGGTCCTGCAAACTTCACTGGTGAAGATGGACCCAGTGCTATGTTCCAGTGGTTTGACTCCATTGAAGTCACCTTCAGGCAAAGCGGATGCCCAGAAAATCTACAAACTGTGAATGCTACCGGAGTCTTTCAATCCAGGGCTCTGGATTGGTGGACTGCTGAGCGCAACATGCGCGGTAATGATGCAGCTTATGGCCTCTCATGGGAGGAACTCAAGGAGCTTATGATGAAGGAGTTCTGCCCTCCTCATGAAGTGCAAAAGCTGGAGAATGAATTCTGGCACATCAAACATGATGGAGGTAACAACGCTGGTCTCACCGCTCGCTTCAAGCAGCTCAGTATTATCTGTCATAGTTAGGTGGCTACGTCTGATATGACAATCAAGAACTACATTCGAGCTCTCCCCGACTGTGTAGTTGACTTTGTTCACGCAACTAAACCTGTTACCATTGAGGAAACCTACCAGCTCGTAGCTGAGATCAATGATAAGCGAGTCTTAGCTGGGTATTTCAAAACCTCAACCAAGAGTCTCAATCAAGCGACTGCTCCTCCCGCTACCGACACCGCAGCATCACAAGGTTCAAAGTCTTCACGTCAGAATCGCAAACGAAAAGGAAACAACAACAAGAACTATGCTACCACCGCTGCACCACCCAACGCTGTCCCCGTACAACCCAACACCCAGAATCGCCAAGCACTTATTACCAATGCACCACCTGCTAAGCGTGGTATACTAGTGTTCATCCTTTGTGCCCTACTTGCACCTACCATCAGCCAGCTGGGGTAAATTGCCGTTTCTGTGCAAACTGCAACATTTATGGGCATTTTACTGCTCACTGCCGTTCAGGCCCGCGTCAACAAGTTGCTCCAGCTACAGCACCACCAGCTCAACCCCTTGCTATTCAGGGTAACCAAGCAGCTCCTGCTCCCGCCGTTCATGCACGAGCTTGCTACTCTTGTGGTGACCCGAATCACTTTTCTAACATCTGCTCCTCTTTGTTGTGAAACAAAAACCACAACAGCAACCACTGCAGCAGCAACAACAGCAGCCATAGCAGCCGCAGCAGCAACAACCACAACAAGCAGCCCGCAGAAGAACTTTCAATATCAACGTCCGCCAGGCTCAGACTGACAACAACGTTATCAATGGTACGTTCCTTGTTAACGGTATTTATGCTTCGTGTTTATTTGATACTGGAGTAGATAACTGTTTTGTGTCGTTTGAATTCGAAAAGCTCTTAAACCGTAAACGCGCTAATCTCCCGACGACCTTCGACGTAGAAATTGCCATTGGAAGAACCGTCACCGTCAGTTCCATTCTCCGTGATTGTACTCCTGAACTCAATAATCAAGTTTTCCCGATCGATCTTATTCCAATGCAACTTGGTAGTTTCGATGTCATAGTAGGCATGTAATTTTTTTGAAAATCGTGCAGAAGTCGTTTGTTTCGAAAAGATGATCCATTTCTCTCCTTCAAACCACAAGGAATACATGGCTTTCTTGGCGCACATTGTAGTAGCGGAGGAGGAAAAGAAGCCGATGGAAAAGGTACTCGTGGTTCGTGATTTTCCTAATGTCTTTCCTAACGATTTACCCGGTCTACCCCCTACTTGTGATATCGACTTTCGTATCGACCTCGTTCCTGGAGCTAACCCTGTTGCTAAAGCCCCTTATCATCTCGCACCGTCTGCAATGCATGAACTTTCTAGCCAACTCCAGGAATTACTTGATAAAGGCTTCATACGCCCTAGCACATCGCCATGGGGCTCACCTATCCTTTTCGTGAAAAAGAAGGATGGAACGTTCCGAATGTGCATCGATTATAGGGAACTCAACAAGCTTACTATCAAGAATCATTACCCTTTACCCCGAATTGATGATTTATTTGATCAACTGCAAGGCGATACGTTTTTCTCTAAGATCGATCTACGTTCCGGTTACCATCAACTGCGAATTCAGGAACAAGACATCCCTAAAACCGCTTTTCACACCCGTTATGGCCATTATGAATTCGTGGTCATGCCTTTTGGTCTCACAAACGCACCCGCGGTCTTCATGGATTTGATGAATCATGTGTGTAAACCCTTTCTTGATCGCTTCGTCATCGTGTTTATCGATGATATCCTTATCTACTCGAAGTCGAGAGCCGAACACGCGTAACATTTTCGTCTAGTTCTTGAGCTTCTCCAAGGGAATCGCCTCTACGCCAAATTCTACAAGTGAGAATTTTGGCTCGAGGAGGTTTGTTGGTGCAGTTTTTGTGTCCGATGTTGTTCGAATAGATTAGATTTATTTTATGCTGATTATGTAATAGTTAGTGAAAATGGTCAAACGAATGTGTATTGACCAGCTCATTTGAAGTGGTCAAACGAGAGGGTTATGTGTTTGACCGTGTGTGTTTGCAAGACAAAGGGGTGTGGCTATAAATAGCAACCCCTTGGTCATTTGCAAAATGAGACAGAGAGAGCTCTTTGTGAGGGTGCAGAGAGTTTGGTTGAATGTTTTAGTATTTGGGGGAGAGATCACCACTTGGTCTCTCCCCGGATGTATACTCCTTTGGTATTAGTTTGGTTTGCTTGTAATCGGGCCGCTTTGTAATGTTATACTACCAGATTAATACAAGGAAGTTGTTTGTTTGTCTCTAATATCCTCTCTCTTGAACATAATCACACATTAATCACGGTTTCCGTCCGAAATCATGAACCTACAATTGGTATCAGAGCCATGGTGCCCAATTTAGTGAATCTAACAGTTTGCTAAGTCACATGTGCTCTAGATCTATGATTTTTTTTTGTGATTTTTGTTCAAGATGTAAAATAGTGGAACCATGAAGAAAACCCAGATTTAGACCGAGATATACGGATCTGAAGTGAATCGGTTCTTACCGAAGGTTGGGTTTGTTGTTTCACACCAGAAAATCAAGTTTTTCATCTTGTTTTGAAGCTTTTTCATCAGATCTGAGGTAAACAGTTCGCTGTGTTCTTGATGTCTGGTGGCGGCTGTTGAGAGAAGATTGGGTTTCTTCAGATCTGGACCCAAAAGTGACCAGCAAAGAACCCCTCCTTGGCGAAAACTCCCCAACGAAGACTCCATATCAGCGAAGAATCTAGTGTTCGTCGAGTACTTCTTACCCACAAAGACTACTTGTGATGAAGACTCAACATGGCGAAGATTCCATGCCACGAACCATAACCATAATGCCTTGGACGAACACTCCTGGACGAAGACTCATTACCACGAAGACTCATTGTTTGGACGAAGACTCCTATGACAAAGACTCCAGGCGACGAACATTAAATGTGACGAAGATTAAGGTTCGTCCATGACGAACAATGGCTACTCACGAAGGTTCACCATGAAGAGTTGTGGTGAACAATGATGAACAATTGATTGTTCACCATGAAGACTACTCTACGAACAATACATCCATGAACAATGGAGTGTTCACCGTGAACAGTGGATTGAGTGTTCACCGTGAACAGTGGGTTGAGTGTTCACCATGAACAATGGAGTGTTCACCGTCAACAGTGGATTGAGTGTTCATCGTGAACAGTTGATTGAGTGTTCACCGTGAACAATGGAGTGTTCACCGTGAACAGTGGATTGAGTGTTCACCGTGAACATTGGATGGAGTGTTCACCATGAACAACGGAGTGTTCACCATGAACAATGGCATAGGAGTGTTCATCACGAACATTAGTGTTCGTGACCTTATAGTCTTCGTTGGACTCTTCATTGTTTGTGGCCCAGTAACACTATTCGCAGTATAATGAGTCTTCGTTGGCCCACTTAAATCTTCGTGGACCTTTATTGTTCGTAGGGATCAGAGTAGATAAAAGGGGGTTTGCGCTTAACTGGTTTGGGCTCACTTTCAGTGATTGGGCCGGTTCTACTCGTTGATTTAAAATCATGGTATGGGTTTTAAAATCATGGTGTTAAATGTTTAGATGAGACATGGAGTCATGGACTTGTTTCTACTCGTGAGTTGCAAAATGGGGATCGGGTGTTCGCGAAAGATATTTGAGTTAATTTTTAACGTCAAATTCGTACGGGTTCGAGAACACGCGGAATGATGAGGATGATGAAAACTTTATTTTTGTTATACGTGGGGTAGTCACGGTTACCGATGCAAACGTCAAATTTGGTGACTTGACTATTATGGGCCAAAAACGGTATATTTTTCTTCCGCACGTGAAAATTTGTTTCGTTATCAGTGTTCGTAAATGTTCAAAAGAATTTTGTTTATTGTCATATTCTCGCATTTGGTAACGATTGGAGGAACCTAGAGAGCCAAGACCGGTCCTAACGAGTTCACAAAGTCGAAGAGTTATGCCTATGATGGAAGTTTTCGGATTAGGTGTTAGCAGAACTTTGGGGGATACAAGTCGGATCCTACGGGGCTAGGGGACTTTCATTATCAACTAGAATATGCAAAGAAGAAAGTTTCTTTCGTGATTTTTAGAAAAACCGAGAATATTTGAAAGATTCTGCTCAGTGGAGAGAATCTGTTCAGTGAAGTTGACGACAGTTCCACTCAGAGGAGGGAATTTGTTAAGGTTTAGAGATTTTACCAAAGAAACGGGGGGATAAAAAATCTTCATATGTTTTGGAATTTCTTCGGTATTTCTAAACGCAATCACAGGTGGTGGAGTTTGTGTTTTTCTAGTGATACCAAAGGCTTTGCGTGGAATGCTTTGCACATACACATATTTGAGGATTTTAATTAATTCTCCAGCCAGCGTGAAAGGTTTTGCATGGAAACATACAGGTACCTAAAGTCTACAGTAGTTTCAAAGCGCTGTTCACTGAAGACCTGGGGAATCTTTATGAGATTTTACATGGATCTGGGTGTAATTCAATTCGTTGAGTTCGCAAACGATTTACTTGGTCAAGCTGAGATCCTGAGTATTGATGCTGAAGATCCGTAGTGCATTACGTGGTCAACTTCACAAAGGCGAGACAATGAGATCTGGATGTAGTTCAACTAAGCATGCTGGTTGAGCTTGCAAGTGATATACTCGGTCTAGTTGACTTCTTGAGTGTTGATGCTAAAGATCAAAGTGCATTACTTGGTCGATTATGGTTTGCAGAAGACAGTTCACCAGAAAACTCTACCAATGTAGTATGCTTGAATGAAATGGAGTTCTTTCGACAAGATCAAGACTTGATGCAGGTTTTAAAGAATGGAACCCTTATCAATTGCCGGTTGGAGTATTGGAAGATCAGCGGAAGATCGGTCAATTTAGCCTTGCAAAAGAAATTGCACAACACCTAACCGAATATGCGTACTTTGAGGGGGAAATACTATATGAAAAGCTTCAAGGGTTCGATATGAAGATTCAAGTGAAGATACTATTGGTCAAGGGGGAATTTGTTAACACAAAGAAGATAACATCTACAAATACTTGACTGAAGATCGATTGCAGTTGCATTTCGGCATTCGACAGCAACGGACAAGGGGGAATTTGTTGGTGCAGTTTTTGTGTTCGATGTTGTTCGAATAGATTAGATTTATTTTATGATGATTATGTAATAGTTAGTGAAAATGGTTAAACGAATGTGTATTGACCCGCTCGTTTGAAGTTGTCAAACGAGAGGGTTATGTGTTTGACCGTGTGTGTTTGCAAGACAAGGGGGTGTGGCTATAAATAGCAACCCCTTGGTCATTTGCAAAATGAGACAGAGAGAGCTCTTTGTGATAGTGCAGAGAGTTTGGTTGAATGTTTTAGTGTTTGGGGGAGAGATCACCACTTGGTCTCTCCCCGGACGTATACTCCTTTGGTATTAGTTTGGTTAGCTTGTAATCGGGCCGCTTTGTAATGTTATACTACCGGATTAATACAGGGAAGTTGTTTGTTTGTCTTTAATCTCTCCCCTCTTGAACATAATCACACATTAATCACGGTTTCAGTCCGAAATAATGCACCTACAAGGTTCAATTCCTCGGTCACATCGTCAATAGTAAGGGAATTCACGTCGATCCCGCGAAGATTGAAGCAGTTAAGAGTTGGATTACGCCAAAAACCCTGTCCGAAGTTCGTTCTTTTCTCGGATTGGCGGGTTATTACCATCGATTTATCGCTGATTTCTCTAAAATCGCCGTTCCTCTTACCTCTCTAATGCATAAAGACAAGCCTTTCGTTTGGGGAACCGAACAAGAGGATGCCTTTAAAACTCTTAAGCTTATGCTTTGCAACGCTCCCGTACTCGCGCTACCCGATGGAAACGACGACTTTGTTGTTTATTGCGATGCCTCTAACCTAGGTCTTGGTTGTGTTCTTATGCAACGAGACAAGGTTATCGCGTATGCATCTCGCCAACTCAAAGTCCACGAGAAGAACTACACAACCCACGATCTCGAACTCGGTGCAGTTGTTTTTGCATTAAAGATTTGGCGACACTACCTTTGTGGTACCAAGTGTACGGTGTTCACCGACCATAAGAGCCTACAACACATCGTGAACCAGAAAGAGCTGAATATGCGCCAACGCAGATGGGTTGAACTTCTCAACGACTATGACTGTGAGATACGCTACCACCCAGGCAAAGCAAACGTCGTTGCCGATGCTCTTAGCCGACGAAGCTATTTGCATAGTATTCGTAATGTTCAAGCCCAACACGACCTCTAAGCCCTCACTCGCGATGCTCAACACGCTTGTTTCCTCGAAAACACCTTGAAGGAAGAAAGAATTCTTGGAACCGAAAGCCAACTAGTGAATAAACTGAATGGTATTTTTCACTATCTCGACCGTATTTGGATTCCTAGTCGCAATAATCTCCATGAGATATTGATGACTGAAGCCCACAAATCCCGATATTCCATTCATCCCGGTGCCTACAAGATGTACCAGGACCTCCGCTCCAGGTATTGGTGGCCAGGAATGAAGAGGGATATCGCTCTCTATGTTTCAAAATGCCTAACTTGCTCGAAAGTTAAGGCTGAACACCAACGACCCTCTGGCTTACTCAAACAACCCGAGATCCTGATGTGGAAATGGGAGAGTATAGCTATGGACTTCATTACGAAACTCCCTCGTACGCCATCAGGTCACGATAGCATTTGGGTTATCGTTGATTGTCTTACGAAATCCGCTCACTTTTTACCGATACGAGAAGACTACAAGGTTGAACTATTGGCACGAATCTATACCGACGAAGTCATTTGTCGACATGGGACACCTCGTGATATCATCTCTGACCGCGATGGTCGCTTTACCTCGCGTCTCTGGGAGGCATTCCAATTTGCTCTCGGTACAACTCTCAATCTCAGTACCGCTTTCCATCCCCAGACCGACGGTCAGACTGAGTGCACGATCCATACCCTTGAAGGCATGCTTCTTTAGTGCGTTATAGATTTTGGTGGTAATTGGGATTCACATTTACCTTTAGTTGAATTCTCGTACAATAACAATTATCACGCTAGTGTTCAAATGACACCCTTTGAAGCATTATATGGAAGAAAATGTCGATCGCCTATTGTATGGCACGAGATCGGAGACGCTCAAATCACCGATCCTGAGTTGATACAAGAAACGACTGACAAGATCCTCTAAATATGAGACAATCTCTTGAAAGCTCGGAGTCGTCAAAAGAGTTATGCCGATAAACACCACGAGCCCCTTGAGTTTGAAGTTGGTTTTCACACCCCCAACCGATGGCGGAAACATCAGGGCGTGACACTGAGCGAAACAGATTGTTTGAGAGAATCCATAAAAACTATTAAGTGGTAATATATTTAGCGTTCATGTCCCATACCATAAACATATGAAGCATAAAAAGTTATTACAGATAATTGTCTCAAACATAAAATACTGTTCCAACGACTCAGATTTATCTAATTTGTTTCTAGACCTCCTACTTCATTTCACCAAGCATAGCAAGCAGTGCATCCTAAACACCTGTCACATACGTTAAAATAAAGTCAATACACAGAGTGTAAAGGTGAGTACACAAGTTTAAAGAGCATATAGTATAGAGAAAGCGTTTACGCATAACCAGCATGTATCACGTAACGGGCGAAGCAAGTAACTATCAAAACTATGTCACACTTAATCACGAGACTGCGATGTAGAGTATGCGTGACACATGTCCAACGGACATATGAAGTAAAGTAATGTGATCCCTAGCAACCCCCGTCCGCGACAGGTGCTGAGTCCAAACTATAGTACTATCGTTGCTAGAGGCGATACCGTGTAACACTGTCTAAGCATAGTAACAAGCATTCATAGATCACGTATAACATGCAAGAGCGGTTAGTGCTAAAAGTGTTTGCGTTGTGTTTTATCTCGTTTTGATAGCGAACATATGTAACACCCAAAGTGCGTTAAAGGAAAATGGGTTCGAGTATACTCACAGTATGTGTTTACTAAATAAACACTATCTTGGATTGAAGGGAGCGCGTGGAGGTTAGCCTGAGCATAGAACGATAGTGTAAGTGTTGAATAGCGTGTAACAGAGTGAAGTGTCGAGTGGTGAGTCGATCGGATGGCCATCCGGACGGATGGTCATTTGATCTGAGTGAGTGTGTTTGTAAATCGTTTTGAAACTTTGAAGTTTTCGTTGTAGCATTTTGGAAAATGAGAAGTATCTCTAGGTGTCAAGTCATCTGGTCGGATGGTCATCCGACCATCCGGACGGATCGAATGGCTATTCGTTTGAAGGGTGATATTCTTTGAAGTTTTGTTCAAATTGTTTAATTGTTGAAGTACAAGTCACCTGGTCGAATAGTCATTCGATCGGATGGTCGTCCGATGGAATGGCTATTCGATTGGGTGATATGTTGTTTGAAAATCTTGTGAATTTTTCTATGTTAAAAGTTTTAACGAAGACGGCGTGATGACGTGTCAATCAACGGGAATTCACACCAACCCATCTTAGTCGATCGGATGGGAACCACCCCATTCGGTCAGACAGACTGTTCTTGGTGAGATGCCATGTTCAACCCATGAATCGGTCGTCTCTCCGGTGGAAATCCATTTTCAAGCCGGCTCTCGACTAGAGAACGAGTCTAAAGTCAGATTGATTGCAGATTCCATCGGTTTTGAGTAGAAGAGTGTAAAAGGGTTAAAAGGGAGTTTGAAAAAGTGATGAAATGTTGAAGAAAAGTTTGAAATATCATTCTACTGATTACATTTGTTGAGATTCGTGTAAAATAGTGTGGAAATCCTTTAGATCCAAACCGTTCTTGAAGAGATGACGTCACCAAGTGAACACCACCTTCAAGAGGCCCACATCAGGTGATTTCATGGTGAAAATGTAAGATTTTGATGGAGAAGATGATGAGAAAGTGTGTGTTGATGATGCAAGTACAAGATTTAGGGTGAATTACTTACGGAATGGCCTTGAATCGAGTGAAAAGAGCTTGAAAGCGAGCTGAGAGTGGGTTGGGTTGGATAGGGCTGTCACATCAAGTGAACAATGGAATGTATGGGTATTTATAGTGTGACAGGGGAAGTAAGGCAGTGCAGGAGAGTGTGTCGGATGGTCAGCCGATCGGTCATTCGATCAGGCGACTGGTGCGAGTTAGTTTTCCGGCTTTCGTTTCGTGCCTTAAGCGTTGCGTTGTGTTTAAGCAAGTTGCGAGGAAGCGTTGCGATGAGATAAACCAAGCGACATTTAAATAACTAGTTACACAAATAACATAACCACTACACACTTAACAAATAATGGCATAAAAGTAAATGTGCATTTCGAGTTGCGATAGCGTTTGCGAATACATCCCAAAATATATATAAGGCACACACAAGTAAAGCACATAATAACATATACATAGAACAATTCCAATCACTGCGTTTTGAGTTTGCGCTGCGTTGCGTTGCGTTGCGTTGTGATAGCGATAATAACAATGCGATAAAGTGCGTTTAAATAGTATGCGTTGTAATAGCATTAAATGCGTTTTGAATAAGCAATAATTAAGTAAGAAATAACATATTTGAATAAGATCTTAACTTTGACTTTGACTTGTACTTTGACTTTCCTTTGACCTTGACTCGGAAAGTCGGGTTGTTACATTGGTGATCACGCACTCCTAAAGGTTTCACCTTAGAATGGGGTGATCCGATTCGGCAAGAAAGGAAAGCTAGCGCCACGATACGTGGGTCCCTTTAAGATTCTGGAAATAATTGGCAAAGTGGCCTACCGACTCGAATTACCGAAGGGACTCAGCAACGTACATCCGACTTTCCACGTCTCGAACCTCAAAAAGTGCCTAGCTGAACAAAATCTTCATGTTCCTCTTGAAGATTTGCAAGTAAACGAAACTCTACACTTTGTGGAAAAGCCAGTAGAAATCATGGATCGAGAGACCAATAAACTTCGACGCTCTCGCATTCCTATAGTGAAGGTTCGCTGGGAAGGCAAACGCGGCGCCGAGTTCACTTGGGAACTCGAAAGTGATATGAAAGCTAAATATCCACAACTCTTTGATACTCCTGCTCCTTAATTTCGGGAAGAAATTCCTTAAAGTAGGGGAGGCTGTAACAACACGACTCTTCGGGTTATTAGCTATCGATTGTCTTTTCTCGTAAACGCTTGTACTCCCGAGATTTGATTAACGCTAAGGGTTTAAAACTATATTTTTAAACGCATTATTACAACGCTTATTCAAAACCCAGTTATCGCATTTAAACGCTACTTATAACACTTACTCTATAAACGCATTTTATCGCATTTCACATCGCTTGCTTAGACTAAACGCTATCACAACGCAAACTTGAAATGCGGATTTACTTATGTTATGTGTGTTATTTGTGTGATTATATGTGTAACTAACGCAACGCTGATACGCTCAACGCTCGCTCGCAACTCGATTAAACGCAACACAACGTTTAACAAACGAACGAAAGTTGTAAAACTAACTCGCGCACACTCAGCCAGTCGAATGGCCTCCCGATCGAATGGGCATCCGACCGGATGACCATCTGCGCAGATGACCATCCGTCCGAATGGCCATCCGCCCCAAACTTTGCGCTCTCCACTAGCTTAACTCTCTCACTCGCCTATAAGTACTACCCGTACACCTCCATTCTCTGATGTTGACACTCCCATCCGCTCGCACTCATTCACTCTCAATCGCGATCCAAGGCTATTTGGTAAGCTTTTCTCCTCAAATCTTGTACAATCTTCATCTCTAATCACTTCTACATCATCTTCTCCATCAAACTCACACACAAACACTAACTTTTCTCTTGAAATCGTCTGGTTTGGACCTCTTGAAGGTGGTTTCCACTCGGTTTGCTTATGGAACTTGTTGTGGAGCACTGGCTCATCAAGATTGGTTCAGATCTAAGAGATTTCCACAACTTTTCCACTATGTTTTACAAGATTTCATCACTTCTTCATCTATTTCAACTTTTCTTCAACTTTCTATACAAAACCGATGGAATCTGGACTCAATCAGACTCTCGGCTCATTCCTCAGCCAAGGGCTGGCTTGAAAATGGATTTCCACCGGAGAGATGACCAATTAACGGGTCAAGCATGAAATCCCATCAAGTACAGCTCGACTATCCGAAGGGGTGGTACCCATCCGACCGAATGAACTGGGCTCGGTGTTTTTCCGTTGTCTGACACGTCATCACACCGTCTCCGTTTAACTCAGAAACTTTTACTTAGAAAATTTTACCAAAAACACCAACTACAGATCATCTCGATCGAATGGCCATCTGATCGGATGACCTGGTATCTATATCTTACATTGTTTAAACTACGTTTTCACGAAACTTCGAATTTTAACGATTTTCACAAACTATCAGCACTCATTCGAATGGCCATCCGTTTGGATGGAGTATACCTATTCGTTCGGATCACCAGTCGAACACCTAACCATCTAACAAACTGTTTACACTCTGCTCAACGACTTATGCTTCTATACACAGGCTAACTCAACGTGCTCCATTCAATCCAATCAAGTTTGTGTTTACTTGATAAACGCTCACTGTGAGTATACTCGAACCCATTTTCATTTAACGCACTTTTGGGTGTTACATACGTTCTATATGAAAACACAACACATAACGCAGACACTTTATAACGCTAACCGCTCCCGCATGCTATACGTGATCTATGAATGCTTGTACTATGCTTATACAGTGTTACACTATACCGCCTTTAGCAACGATAGTACTATAGTTTGGACTCAACACCTGTCGTGGACAGGGGTTGCTAGGGATCACAACTCTTTACTTCACGTGTTCGCTGAACATGTCTCGTGGTTAAGTTGTAATCATTGTTTGGTAGTTACATGCTTCGCCCGTTACGTGTTACATGCTAGTTATGCGTAAACGCTTTTACTACTATATGCTATGCAAACTTGTGTACTCACCTTTACATTTTATGTATTGACTTTATTTTAACTATGTGACAGGTTGATAGGATGCTATGCTATGCTGAATCAAGTTAGGAAGTCTAGAAACCCGCTAAATAAATCTGAGTTGTCGGAACAATATTTGTTTATGAGACTTATATCTGCAATGACTGTTTTTGCTTTATCTGTTAGTAGTATGGGATATTAACATTAAAGATATTGTCACTTAATAGTTGTTGTGGATTCTATTGAACAATCTGTTTCGCTCAGTGCCACGCCTCGATGATTCCACCATCGGTTGGGGTGTGATAAACGCCTTTTGAATAGCAGATCCAATTCTACTGAAAACAAAACTCTGGTTCCTCTACATTGAGAAATTGTTGTGCACGGCTTCCGCACTTGTTCCAGGAATCGAATAGCTTCAGGAGCAAGGGAACCAAAAGTATCAGAGATAAAGGGAATGAAGACATGTTTATTCTCAGCGCATGCTTTTTGATGCTTAGCAACTTTCCTTAATTCTGCCTTCAACATAGCCCGGGCAGCACAAAACGGTTTCCCAACAGCCCAACAAGAGGGGATACTCTGGTAAGATCTACACAAACATGTTTCCAACCTTCCCAACCGAACACAAGAATATCCGTTGGCCAAGGTTTAGACCTCCATTCAAGAGGGTCTGTCAGGAAATTCACCGGGGCCTCTTTTTGGCAGATATTCCTTCCCGTTTAAGCACATCAAACAGGACATCCCTGACCAAGTCATGTCTATATTTAAAGCCCAGTAGCTCCTTGCAATGGACCTCATGCTCCCCGAAGTTATCCAAACAAACCTTACTACAAACTGGGCAAGGCTCATCAACTAGAAACAAAACGATACCGGTATTTAAGGATGGCCCGATACTCCACCGGGGACATGTGTTGGCCTAGCCCTTTAATGGGGATAACAGTCAGGAAATATTGGGCATGAGGGCCCCGTAGACACTCTAACACCGCTTTTTGGTGTGGGGATAGGTCAAACGTCTTTCCCAAGCTCTGAGAAACTTTACTATATAGGGCAGTTGCCAAAATATTTTGAGGCTTTGGAGGGGTGGTGTCCTTATTAGCGAACCCTCCAAGTTCAAGATCGGGAAGGGATCTATGCAAGCTACCTAAGAGACACCTATAATTGGCATCCAATCAATCAATTCCACTGTCCCTCAAAATGTGGTCCTATAAACTCCAGGATTGTGCTCTCAAGGCCACGAAAGCGTATGTTGATACATCTTCTGCCAAATATAGACCTAAACCCCCCAAAACGGATTGGCAAGGATGCTAACCTCCATTCAAAATCCCCAAAAAAAAGGCACCCCACAAACCACGATGTCCTCGATCGCATTACAGAGGCCCTTGTTGAAAACAAATACAGATTTCTTAACAAACATGGGTTGGAAGGTACGTAGGCAAAACAACAACTTCGTAACCCCCATATAAGAGTGAAGTAAAAGGAGTTCGCATTGAGGGTCCTGCAACCGAAGTAGGCATCTCATAAGGTCTACCGCACATCAAACCCTTTTCACTGCCAAACTAAACCAGCGTCCCGGCTAACAGCCCCCCAAAGAGTTTTAAACCCAACTCTGGCCTCCCAATCCCACTGGGAAACAAACCTTCATTCGCCTTTACCCCATTGTACGACGGCCAAAAAACCTCAGTTTTCTTGATGTTAAGCTCAAGCCCCAAACATGGTCCCTCAGACTTGATGATATCCAAAGCTTTAGCCACTTCAATAGTATCTCGTATAATCGTCCCATCATCCATATACCACGCATGAAAAAGTTGGTTGCAATAATGTTGCACCCGATGAATGGGGGGGGGGGGTGCAAAACTAAGGAAAAAAGGAGGGGCCCTAAGGGTTCACCTTGTTGAACCCTAGTCGTGGACCCAATACAATCATCTCTGACATACAACCTGTTCGGTTGTCCATATAGGAAATTAACCCATGGGGAGATGGACGACCATCGGGATTGAACCTCCTGAAGGAGATACGTTCTATCTACAATGTTGAAGGCATTAAAGAAATCAACCGTGAGCATAACCAACGACCCATCTGAGTTGAACTGATTTAAAAACTTGGTCGCGTTGTGGAGCACAACTTCCACCGCACTAGGGATCCCTACCCTGAATTGGTGATCACAAAGGTAATTCGCCATCTTTTTCCCCAACTTCCTCATAGCCACCTTAGAAACCAACCTCCTCTAAATAACGCCCACGACAATAGGCCCAATCCCATTATCTGGCTTGAGCAGCGAAGTTAGGGGGCAGATGCAACAAACTCCGCTAAGGCCCTGGGACATCGCCCCCCAACCACATGTTGACCACCTCAGTAATAGTCTTAAGTGAACCAGAAGCGATCGCAAACCCTTTTCGTAGAGGCATCAAGAATGTGTTGTGCCCTTAGCCCGCCCCCAAGAAGTCCCTTTAGGGAAGGATTTAAGGCACCCCAGGACACAATCGACTTTCAAAGATAAGGGGGTTCCGTAAGTAAAGAGGGAGGTAAAATTGGAGGGGGCAGGATAAGGTGTTTATCCACTAACGCCCGTATAGTAGCACTACCAAGAGGTGTAGTCCCTGAAGAACATACAACTTTAACCGTAACACGGAAGTGCCCATCGACAACTTTCCATAAACATTGCTTAACACTGACACTTCCTTTAGAATTACCAAGCTTAAGAAAGCCCTCACCAGGTCTGACCCCCTTTCCATGGTTTGGTTGAAAAGTGATAGAATGAGTTCAGCGAACCCGACCCCATCTCCCCACGATGCAAGGGCCCGCTGAATACTATGACATTGCAAGGATTTCCTATTCCCTGACCTACGCTCTTGTCTGTTGGAAGGCCGAAACAACCGCAACGTGCAACGCGGTAACAACAAGTGTTTCACCCACGCCTAACAGACTCTGGCATAGCCACCACCTTGCACAATATAACAGTTAAGGCTTGGGAAAATTCCATGCGGCAACTAAAAGGGATGCTTTTAACAGTTTTTTACTAGAAACATATGCAAGAGGTGCATCATGGTGGATAACAATACAAAACAGAAGAGGACAATGTTGGTATTTGATAGGGCTGGCATATCGTGTATACCCGTACCCGATAAGACACGACACGATAAGACACGATACACGAAAGGCCATACACGAACACAACACGATAAGATTTCATGTCCTTTTTTTCAAACACGAACACGACACGAACACGACACGATATACACGAAAATTACCTGTTAATACCTGTTAACGAACACTAAAATAATCACATATTTAGAACCTGTTTAGTGAAACAAAACTCGCCAAAAGTTCACAAACAGCTTAAATAATCCATAAATACTGAATACTTCACAAGTTTAAAACAAAAATCCATAAACGGCAAATCACAAAAGACTTAAATAATTCAATACATCCATTAAAAACAAGTTCAAAGTTTCCAAGTTCCCATGGTTCTCTTCTCAGATCTTTAATTCCAACAATTCAAACCTGCACATAATTGTACTCATATTTAGCATTGACAATTGGACATAAATTGAGTAATTTTAATTTATCAAACATTACTTGAAACATTTGGAGTAAGTACCTTTTATTGTTCATACCCAAACCATTCAGCTGCACATACTGTTATTTGTTCCAATCTTCAACTCCGAATCAAACCGAACTTCAATTTAGATTCAGATCTGATATCGGCAAATCTGAAACGATTTAAAAAAAAAAAACAACTCAGATACAGATCACAAACAGTCCAGTCAATCTTCTTCGTTAATCACGACTTCCAGAAAAAAACTGCAACTTTATACTCTTAATTCAAATCTGAAGAACTTTGATACGTATGAAGTCTATGATTCGCAAATATGAACGGTTTGTACGTGTGAACGATTCAATCATAAACATCACAACTCGAAACTACAACACTGACCATTTCAATTTTCTTTTACGTAACAGTTACAAAAATATCAATGTGTGAATCTAACTGAACAATGTGCGGATCTAACTGAACAATGTGTGAATCTAACTGAACAATGTGCGGATCTAACTGAACAATGTGCGAATCTAACTACTTTTAACTGAAAGTACTTATGCTTACTTTGAACTGCCGGAGTGCTGTGCGTGGTGGATGGCCGGCGGACAGGGGAGGATCTTGATGCCGGTGTGGTGGAGCGGTGGATGCCGGATTGCCGTGGAGCGGTGGATCTTGATGATGCCGGCTGCAGTAGTTGAGAGAGTTGAGAGAGATTAGGTATTAGGGTTTTTTTTTTTTTTTTTTTTTGAACTAAAGAAGGAAATAAGGAATCACGTTCCATCCATCCATATACCGTGTACATCATATATTTTTATTTAATTAAAATTAAAACCTTATCATGTCTTAACAGGTATATAACAGGTAAACAGGCATCTGACCTGTTTAGACACGAAACAACCTGTTAATTTTCGTGCCTAAACAGGTCAGATACCTGTTTACCTGTTATATCCTTAGTTTAGTACACGATACCTGTTAAGGTCATACACGATACCTGTTAAGGTCGTTTTGGTTCGTGTCGTGTATTCGTGTAAAATTGCCAGCCCTAGTATTTGATGTATTTAAAGTTGAATATAGTCTACAATCTTATATTTGATTGACTTTGAATTTGATGTATTTAATTTCCTATTGTAGAAAAATTTATTTGGTTTGTTTGATGTACTCAACTTAATTGCAATTTATTTCCAAATTTATAATTTATTTTTATTTTTAAGAAATCATTACAAATTTAATTTTTTTAATGAAGGGTTACCAATGGCATTTTTTGTGGATGAAATATCGTCGGTATTCAATTAGAAACAATATTCACCTAGAAGGGCTTTACAAAAATTGTCGGTGATTCATAGGTAAATGTTACCATCGGTGGTCACTCTATAAATTCCATCGGTAATCTGTCGCAAATGAGATTATCCACTAGAAAAATTCGGGAAATCAGTTCCTGACAATTTTTGTCGGTAACCGCTTTCGCAGATAAATATGGTCTTTAGTGATACTCGGTTATTTTGTAGTGTTCAACACTATTTTTCCTTCTTCATCTTTTGTTCTTGCTAGCAGTCTTTATCAATAAATCTCCACCCTCCAAAAAAACGTTTATGACAAAGCTATCATACCAAAAGCCACTCATTAAACGTGGATGAGTTTCAAACTTTTCTAATATAGTATAAAAGACTTTAGCCTCATTATTTATCCAACGAATCACTATAAATGTATAGTAATTAAAAGTTAGCATATATGTTTTTGTGTATACATATTGTTGAACATACATTTATGTGCATTTACGAAGGTTTCAAATTGTATACTTGTTTGTTGTTATCCATGGATTGTAGTGGGGTGGATTTTGCATTTGTTTCCAATACAATTGACTTTACTTTGCTGCTGACAGTCTTGTAAGACAAGCAAATTAATGCTGACTTTTTAAAGACACGTCTATACAAATCATAAAGTACTGATCCCCATCTGAAACTTTACTACCAACTGTAGGTACCACATCTCCCCTACTTGTCTTATTTATACATTGTGTCCAACTATCAACAATTCAAACAAAACACAACACCATAACCAAACAATGAAATTTTGCCAATCCATTGCATACTCCAAGATTATGAAACAGACACATCAATTTCATCCACAAAAACATACTGAATGCTAGCTTATTTAGGCAATTCAGATCTTTCATCTTTCTTTATATATAGTACCAGTACTATTCTGCTATGCAAAGGTCTAGTGACATAACAGAAACCCACAACTTATTTTTAAAAACCCTAGCCCTGACTCTAACCCTAGCTTACTCTAACTAGTATTCATCTTTTACTATGAATTAGTTATCAATAAAACATTATAATAAGTCAAAAGCAGATTAGGGTTTGGAGGTGGTGGGCTCATCATCTTGTTTGAGATCTGTGGTGGTGAGTGGGAATAGTTGTAGGGTTTTTGGTGGTACCCTTGAGCTATGTGTTGTTCTACCATGATGTTCCATCAGCATCATTGTCATAAGAGGGCAATCACACATGAGTTTGCAGGGCTGATGTTCAGATGGGAGATCCACCTTCCAGTTGTTCATCATTGGTTTGTTATTTGATACATCTTCAACTCCACCAACCTATTCACATGTGTTACATAAAATTATCAGAGAAATTTAATTATAGGCTTTAATTGATCATAAATAGCTAAGGTATTCAAATTTAATTAATGTATAAATAGATCTATTACAATTGGTCATAATTAAACAAGTCCATGAAAACCCATGTATGTATGATCAAAAGTACTATTGTGCTTCTTTTAACAAAACGCTAAACCGTGTGGATTCACAATGCGAGATTTTAAAAATAGGATGCAAGTTGATTCCGCCACAAAACCACAAGAACGCAAATTGCATTTTACTCTTTTATTTAACAAAACTTAATAAAGTGCAATGATTTATTGGTTTTCATTATTAACTAATTATATCTTACCGTTGTATTTTTTTCAAAAGAAACAACTTTTATAAAAGAAAAGAAGTATATTAATATCCTCAAAATGAAAATCTACAAAAGCAGGTGAATCCAAATGAAATTAATAAACCCTGGAAATTCATATAAACTTTTATTACTTACATATATATAACACACACAAACTATATGCATGTATGTGTGTCAAGGAACCCTGAAAATACATACTTATAAACTATATATTGTCAAGGAACCCTGGAAATAAATATACAAACACAGTCATATATATACAGACTTACATTGTCAAGTAACCCGAAAATTTAGCCACCTCACAAAAGGTTTGAAAGTTCTATATACAACGCACGAAAAAAGGTAAGAATGGTAAAAAAAAAAAAGAATATAGTAAGTTGTATATGCATATAATAGAAAAAAGTATATATATATATAAAAAAGTACTCCGTATCCCACTTAGTTGAGTAGGGTTTATGCCGGAACGCTGAGACGAGGCTCGAGGGCAAACCTCACCTCTATCCCAAACGAAAGTAAGAACGGTATAAAGTATAATAAGTTGCATAGGATTAAAAAGAAGTGTGCCCGTGTATATATTGATGAAATTAAGCCGATAAATTATTAGTTAAGCCAGTTTAAAGAGATATATTTGTCACACAAGAAGTTATATAATATATTACCGGATGAAGAGGAAGAAATGGATGGTCTTGAGTAGGAGGATAAAGGCGATGTTGCTGGTACAACGCCATTAATTTCTTTCGAAGTTTTTGACGGTCACGAGCTTTATGATTTTGAAACCAATAGAAGACATTTTTGCCTTGAATTTTGCCGTAAACCGATAATCTTGATACAATTTGTTGTATCTGAGTTGCAGTTGGTGTTTTTAGGCCACCTCTATACATACCCTCTAACAACATCACCTGCTCCGGTGTCGGGCACCACCTGCCGCCGCCGCCGCTTGTCGTCACCGGAACCGGCACCGATGTCATTGTTCTCAATCTTTTGAATGTTTTTTTTGTTTCTATTTGTGGTGTTTGTTTGTTTGTTTGTTTGTTTGTTTGTGTGAGGTTTGAAGAGGAGGAGGTATTTATAGAGGGTTGGGAAGTTGAACGTGTGAAGTGATAATTTAGTGAGGGCATGGCGTCACGTCCTTTTCGTCAAATAAAGAAAAATGGATTGGATTGAATGCAGCCATGCAACCATTGTTTTTGTTTTAGGTTCCTTATGTATCCATACCATTTCATTTTCCAAAATATTATATATATATATATATATATATGGTAAGGATTTAGAGAAAACGGTATAAAGTGTGAGAATGGTGAGAACGATTTTGGTGGTGACATGTGGCATTGATTCTAAATTACATTAAGGGGTAATATTGTCAAAAAACCCACCCACATGAACTGGGTGTTCAAATAAAACGCCATAAAAACACCAAATTCAGAAAAATGCCATGAAAATACACAGTTAAAAACGCCATAAAACACCCGGTTCAGAAAAACGACATGAAAAAACTCAGTTGAAAACGCCATGAAACACTCAGTTCAGAAAAACGCCATGAAAATACATAGTTAAAACGCCGTAAAAACACCTAGTTCAGAAAAACGTCATGAAAATACCTAGCCTAAAACGCCATAAAACACCCAGTTCAAAAAAAGCCATAAAACCCAGTTATTTTTTTTTCGAAAAGTATATCAATAGTATACTTGTTGGAAAGATAAAAAAACGCTGAGTTTTATGGTATAATTTTTTCGAAAAAATAATCACGTATAAAAAAGTTATTGTCGTTTAAATATAATGGGGGAAAATGGCATGTGATTAGCATGTGCACCTTTGTTTGGATCTTACTATTTTACCCCTCCTGGTAGTTCCAAGGCCCCTATTATTTACAAAAATGCTACTGCATCAATCTCACCACAAACCACTATGATCTTGTGGCTGATAATCGTTCTCATCATTCTCACAATTTGAGTCGTTCTCTCCTGATCTTGTTCCTATATATAGACGAGGGTTTAAATGAAAACGATAAATATCGCAAGAACCGTGAGAACGAATGAAAAAAAATCTCAAAAACTTGGTCAAAAACATTTCAAATTCAAAATTTCTTTTTACAGTTATCATTATTATTCAAATATAATATTAGAAATTTAATTAAAACATTTAAATTTACATGTATTCGTAAATATTGAAACTTTACACATGTGTAAGTTTTCTCATTTACACATGTGTAAATTTGTTGTATTTAATAAATTTACACATGTGTAAAAATATAATAAGAGTGATTTTGAGAGAATAAATGAATTATTTGATGTTGAAAATTCTTTTTTTAATGTTGTATCTTAATTACAATAAGGGTTGTATTAAAAAATTGTTTTGATTGTTTTTTCAATCGTTCTCACGGTTCTCGCAATATTTAGCGTTCTCAATATAACCCCCCACTATATATGTGTGTGTGTGTGTGTGGAGGGTTAAGTTGTTCTAAAAAGACTCTTAAAAATAAAAAGTGTATAAAGACAGAATGAATTGCACAAAATAACATAATCTCAAGCAAAATATAAAATAATCCGAAAAATATAACACAACGTCGAGGAAAAAAGACACAATGACGCAAATAAATAAAAGACATAATAATTAACAAAAATTAAAAAATCTACAACCTATAAATCCAAAAGTGAAAACTTAAAATCTCACATCGTAGAGTTCGATGAGACGGTTTCAATGCCGTTTGAATGAGGTCAATCGGAGTCTGTTTGATACTCTTTGTACGACTTCTTATTTTTAGTGGACTTTGTATTTGGTTCTAAACCATATATATATATAGGGAGGAGCTCATGCGAGAACCACCCTTATTGTGAGAACCGCGAGAACCAATGTGAACACAACCTAAAATAGCTAAAAAAACCTAAAAAAACCTAACCCCCCCACCCCCCCCCCCCAAGCTAAATGCTAAAAACTAAAACCTCCAAAAAACCTAACCCCCCCCCCCCCCAAAACCTAAACCCCCCCCCCACCCCAAGCTAAAATGCTAAAAACTAAACCCCCAAAAAACCTAAAAAAATCAAAAAAAAATCTAAAATTTTTTTTTTTAATATTTTTTATGTTAAAATCGCTACTTTTAGAAGCAAAAAAAAAAAAAAAAAAAATTTTTTTTGAATTCGAAAAGTAACGATTTTTTTATAAAAAATATAAAAAAAAAATTTGTGTGATTTTTAGCTATTTTTAGGCATTTTTGGTTGTGTTCACATTGGTTCTCGCGGTTCTCGCAATAAGAGGTGGTTCTCGCATGATCTTCTCCATATATATATATATATATATATATATATATATATATATATAGGGAAAAGATAATAAGAAAACCCTTATAAGCTCAAAAAATTCAAGAAACTCAATCTCCGCCATCCATCTAGAAACTCTATGGTTGAGATTACATGTTACATAAAATAACTTTTTAGAAATATGTTACAGACTAACAAAAGTACGTGTAACAACTTTTTGCTTTTTTATTTTTCTTTCTGACACACCGACATATAACTGGCTTTTCTGTTACACAAATGTTTTTTTCTTGGAAAAATTACAAGTTTTGTACTTTATCTTAATACCACTTATCAGGCGGTGTCCTTTTTAATGATTTTTGACAAGTTTTGTCCTTTACAAGGAATTTTGTTGCACGTTTTATCCTTTAGGCTTAACCCAGTTAGATTTTCTTGTTAAATCTTGTCACTCAAGGGTATTTTAGTCTTTTTACCTATTTATTTAATACTATTTAAAAGAATAAAACAAAATATTTTAGGGTTGACTCTTGAAATAAATGGGTAAAAAGACTAAAATACCCTCAGGTGACAAGATTTAACAAGAAAATATAACTGGGTTAAGCCTAAAGGACAAATCGTGCAACAAAATTCCTTGTAAAGGGCAAAAATTGTCAAAATTCGTTAAAAAGGACACCGCCTGATAAATGGTATTAAGATAAAGGACAAAACTTATAATTTTCCTTTTTTCTATAAAACATGTAACACGCTTTTTACATCCACTACACATTAAAAACTCATAAATTTAAAGTTCGAAAATGTTACACTTCGTAAAACTTGCAAAATTTGCTTTTGAAAACAAAAAAAAAGTGTAATGTGTTGTTACATCTACGTAATAGACAAAAGAGGTGTAACATATTAACTTTTTTTCCTGACAAAAGCTGTTACATGTCAAAATTATGAACTATATATATATATATATATATATATATATATATAGAGAGAGAGAGAGAGAGAGAGAGAGAGACCAGTTAACGTACAATAGCTCTTAATGTACATCACGTACGACAGATAATTACGCACGTTCATTTTAAAATCACGCATGTTATAAACTAAAAAACCCAAATCACGCATGTAGAAAACAATAATCACGCACGTTGTCGTACGTGATGTACGTTAAGCCTTATTGTATTTTACACACACACACACTCTATATGTATATATATATACATATATATATATATACATATATATATATATATAGAGAGAGAGAGAGAGAGAAAGGCCGATTAACATACAAAATCCCTTAACGTATGTTGCGTACGCAATTCAGTATCAATATGCGAAATTGGGTTTATAACGTGCGACTTTCATTCTATACATATATGTATATGTACATGCGAATTTATACATATATCTATATGTACATGCGAAATTGACTTTTATACATATATGTACATGCGATTTCAATTATATAAACATGCGACTTCTCAAATACGTATTCATGCGATTTCACATTTTCCGTAAAATAACGTGCGATTTTGCCTCGCGTACGCAATGTACGTTATGACATATTGAACGATATACTTTATATATATATGTATATGAAAAATATTCATATTTTATTAAAAAAAGATACAAATGAGTTTTTACGGGTATATTAAATAAATAGTTAATAAAAAAGTCCAGTTAGAATAAAATTAAATATAAAATATTTTTATAAAAGAAAAATCTAGGTAACTAGGGGAAGAGTCGTGGGGTAGTGTCGGTCCTAACTGTAGTGCCGACCCAACAATCTTCAATGATTGCTTGGAGCAATTTCATCACTGTCCACTCAGCCTCCAACTCATTTCCACATCAACATCGATCTAATGCGTCCATTGTAACACCCCGACCACGTAATACAACAAACCATGACGGAAACATCGGGGAGTCATGTTACAGTAATTGTTTCAAACATATGGTACATAAGGTTTTGTTTTATTAAATTACTAATTTACATTATCTTGGAACAAAAGCAAACAAAACACAACAATTGTCTTTATGTTTTTAAGATAAACTAAGGCCCGAGTCCATACTATGTGTAGCATGCTTTAACAATCATCACACGTTAGTTCCTGAAACATATGTGAAAATAAACGTCAGCATAAAAATGCATGTGAGTAATAGGTTTTGTTATTAAAGCTCAAGGCTTTGAATGTTAAAATAAAATGTTTAAACTATTTCAAAAGTAGCCATGAACATTTAAAAAAAGTGTTTCTTTATTAAATCATATGAAAAAATCATTTGATTTAAAAGAAATAATGCAAGGTTAACTTAATAACCAATTATGTCTTTGAAATAACCAAATGAAATGTCTTGTTTGGTAGGGACCAACAAGTGTCTTGTATGGTATTAAACCAACAAATGTCTTGTATGGTATAAAATACAAATGTCTTGTATGGTAATAAATCAACAAATATCTTGTATGGTACAAACCACAAATGTCTTGTATGGTAAACAAAAGTCTTGCTAAAACCATAAGGTGATGTCTTGTACAAACAACCAAATGTCTTGTCTTGTCTTGTATAGTTAAAATGTCTTGTGTAAAACAAGTGTTTTGAATAAACAAAAGGTCTTGTTTAATCAAAAAGTGTTTTGGTAAACAATTGCTTTTATTGTGTAAACATATATATATGGATTGTTGGCGAATACATTCAAGCCTTGTTGACTGTCGGATAAACCCTTATAAGGACAAAGGTTTATCAAATGTTCATTGGATTTTGCCATTCCCTAAGGTCACTTCCAAACAAACATAGGAAGCGGGAAAGGGGCTGTTAATCCTATGGTACCATAACATACTACCGGTCGGCGTGATCAATGTTAATGAATGTATTATTGTATATTCAGCGCACCAATATTTCTTGTACAATGTAAGCATGTCTAAAAAACCTTTTGTAACCATGTACTTGGTATACTAAGTCAATATACTAAGTAATATGTCTTTGAAATCATGTACTAGATATGCTAAGTCAACATACCAAGTAAAAATGTCTTTGAAAATCATGTACTATATATACTAGGTAATTAAACCAAGTAGAATGTCATGAAAACAAGAAAGTAATGATATGCACATATGAATCACCCCAAAACATTTGAAAAACGTAAAAGAGGGTACTATGTACTCACTTGGGATTGCGTATAAGTCTCGTGTAAACAAAGCTCAAGTGTGTTCGAGTGGCACCTAATATGTCGGATGATTAAATGTTAGGGTGTCGAGACTTTAATCGGAGGATTGGATATAATGAAGTCTTATAAAGAAAACGAGTGTTGGGACTCGTATGATATGGTTTAATAAACTTAACATTCTGATTAGAAAGAGATCCTAAGTGCTTTTGTCCCGTTATAACTCGTTAAAGTGGTTTACGCCACTTTAACGAGTCGTAAGCGTAATTATAAGATCGGATGGTTAAATATGTCCTATGATGAGTCTTATATGCCAAAACAAGTTTGATTATGTTATATTATCAGTTTAGATGTTAAAACTTTGGTTTCAGATGCTTAAAACCATTTTATGCGCAAAAAGGGCGTTTCGGTCATTTTAAAGTCCATAAAAATCGACTCATCATATAACTAACCAAACTACATGACCATAAGGTATAACCTCAGAGAGTTATTCCATGTATAAATATGGTCATAAAAATGTGCTTGGTATAATTCTAAGATCGACTAAACGGGTCAGAATCGAAAGTCAAAGCGACAGTCAAACCGCTCAACTTACGACTAAAATAAAAGCACTAAACTAGAAATGATGAGTTAGACATGTTAAAACATGTCTAATTATGTTGTAAAACTGATTTGGTGTCAAAACTTCGAGTTTTAAAACCCGAAAACAGTTTCGTCGTAAAATGCACTTATGAGCATTTTTTACTTTTAATAAATAAAACTTTGACTCGTCACTTCGCCTACTAAACGTGGTAATCAGAAGGTGCAATCGCAAGGGATTATAACCTTCGTGATTACGATCAAATTGCAAAGTTCAATTGAACTTTGACTTGACCAAAAAATGGTCAGAACCGAAAGTCAAATAGAAAGTCATACTATTTGACTTTTGGTTCAAAAATGCCAAAATAATGAAAAAGACTTGAATAGAACACTTACTTGTGTTGAAGAACACTATAAGAGTTCAGTAGGAGGCTTCCAAATGGCTGGAAACAAGCTCCTAGAGAGTAGGAGAAGAAAATGAGAAATGAGCAAGTGAAAATGGAAGAATTCTTGGCTATTTATAGTGTTCAAATGCTCACAAGATCATGCCAAGTGTCCCTTGATGTGTCATGATCTGAGGAATGTCATAACACATGTCCAAAGATGGCAAAAACCTAGAAAATTCATGAACTTGAGGACCAAGGCATGAAACAAAAAGCTGCCAAGTATCTGGTGTGCTGGGCAACCCTTACGGACCGTATGGGGTGCCCCTTTGCGGTCCGTAAAGCTTGGTTGGGGGCCAAGTTTGGCAGTTTGGTAGATTTGTTCCCTAGACTTGTATTGTCGTGTTTTGTCACTTTTAACCCGTTTTAACCTAATATTTAGGTTATATAAAGGTGTTAAGGCATGTGTAACTTGGATTTTTTTCGCAAATGCCATGGATATCATTTCGTTCGATCGTACAGTTATGTGTTTTTCGTAAATAAAGTACAAGACTTTATTGAACACGTAAATGATCGAAATTGCACAACGATTGAAATTATGCATTCTTGCCAATAACATATAAGATTTTATTGAATAAAAAAATGTTTGGAATTGTACAATGATGGAAAATGTAAAGATGTCACAGTCTCCCCTACTTTAGGAAATTTCATCCCGAAATTTAATTAGAGGAAACTTGTGAGAAAAGATGTTGGTATTTCACTTTTATTTGATCCTCTCGTTCCCAAGTAAACTCTGGGCCATGTTTGGATTCCCAGCGAACTTTAACAATCGCTATTCGTCTGTTGTTTCTAGAATGAGTTCAGGTTTGGTGATTTGAACTTCACCAACTTCATTCCAACAGTCAGGTGCACGACATTTTTGATTTGTACAGAGCCTCAAGAGAGCCATGTAAATGTCAGAGTGGTAACTCTTGTTGTAGTAGAATTCAATCAAAGGCAGATGCGAATTCCAACTACCACCCAAGTCAATCACACAAGCTCTAAGCATTTTCTCAAGTGTTTGAATTGTACTTTCGGTTTGTCTATCCGTTTGAGGATTATAAGCAGTGCTTAGATTTAGTTTGGTTCCCATGGCAGATTTCATGGTTTCTCCAATAATGAGATGAGTGTCACGATCTGTTATGATGTTCAAAGGTACACCATGACGTGATGAATCTCATTGACATAAATCTTAGCAAGTTTGCTAGTAGAGAAATCCTCATGAATTTGGCAAAAAGTGTGCTGACTTAGTCAGACAGTCAATTATTACCCAAATGGCATCATGACCTCTAGGAGTTCTTGGTAGTTTGGTGATGAGATCAAGAGCAATGTTCTCATACCTTCATACCAATATTTCTCATTGTTTAAGTAAACCGAAAGAAAGTTGATGTTTTGTGTCACACCCCCAAAATACCACATGCGGAAACCCCTGCGAGGCGTGTGACGTACCAGGATCTAGCCACGAATCACATTGAACTAACAATAAGATATTAAATAAAAATTCCCATTCAATGTAAAGAGTGTATCTTAAAACATTCGTTTAAAATCAAATATGTTCAGCGGAAGCATAAAATACTGTTCAAAAATTCAATATCGTAATGTTTGAAAACATCTCCACTTTAATGTCTTCCCAAGTGCCACGGCCCATGACCACTCTAGCATCCTAGACTGCAAGTTCCACATCAAAGTATCTATCGACCTGCAAGCATGCAAAAAAAGTGTATCAACATAAAGCTGGCGAGTTCATAGTTTTGTTAAACGTTAGTTGCCAAGTGTTTAGTTTAAAGTCATGTTGATAATAACTTGATACCATAGTGATGTTAGTTCGTTTGCCCTTCCCCAATGCCTATCAACATTGGTCATGTGGTTAAGGTCATTAGTTCACGACCGTCCTCCCCGGTACGGTGTGAGGTTGTCAAGCCTAATAGCGCTATCAACTAATACCCCGTTGCCCTCCAAGCAACTAGTTCGGTAGTAAGATGGGATTTAAAGTGATAGATTTGAGTGTATTATCCAACATCGAAATTAAACAATAGTTATGATGTATCCCTTCTGTAAGGACCTGCAAAAATATCCCAATTTGACCCGTAAGTGAAAACTCGGACCCCTAGAACCCTAATGTGCATGAAAAACCAAGAAAACAAGATGTCTGGATTTCACGCGGGCCGCGTAAATGTAAGCTTAGGCTTACGCGGGCCGCGTCAACTTAAAGTTGACCGGATAAGCATTCCAGGCCACATGTCGCACACGTGGCAGACCTAGGTGTGACACGCTAGCCCTAGTCGTAGACTAGGTGGCCCTCGCGGGCCGCGTAAAACCCAAAAAGTTGCTATAAATTGCTGGGACATAAGCAGTTCATCTGCACTCGAAAATTTTGATCAAAAACGAAGTTTACTGCCTAAAATCACAATTTCGCTTAGGGAAACGCTGCTCCGAATACAGGGTATTAACTCGATCACTGCTACGATACAATGTCCGATCGATTGAAACCAATCCGATGGATGTTTAAGTGCTGCCCAAATCAGGGCTATACTTTGTCATTCGTCGTGAGGGTTTTAATCTCGTGAGCTTATCGTAAATGTTGTATTAAGTTACTTACCTAGTTTCGTGTGCATTGTTGTTTAAATTAGGATATCAGGCGTATCAGTAGGCTAAACTCTGCCCGTCTAAACTTGCAATGTGAGTCATTCTCTTTTTATCAACAATGTTTTACAATACTCCAATTATTTTCAGAAGTTATAATTACAGGGATTAAGTCGTGGTTATCTTGAATCACTGGCTAGTGGGGTATTGTGCACATTACTAATTTCTCACGGTTAGGTTCATCAACCTAACAGTGATAATCATCACTACTTGGGTGAAAGGACCCAATAGTGGTATGACCATCGTCACCAGGGTGTGACACGGCACCAGATAAAAATAAGATAGTAGCCATTGTAATCGCTCTTATGCTGTAATTCATAGCTATGTGTCGTTTTATCAAATTTGAGTGACTCGCCAGTATTTCCCTGCTGATAAAATATTTTTAAAACATGTTTCAGGTGACGTACTTTGAATCAAGGAAAAGTGCTACGGAGCACTAATAAAGCTTGAAGTGTCACACCCCGATATTTCCACGTATTACCGGTGGGGAGTATCGTGACGTAGTTAGTATCGTCATAGTCAAACAACACAATTTAATGCACAGCGGAAGCAAAAGATAAATATATTACAACCCGATTCAAAAGTAATATCAAATATTACAACGAAATGTAAGATGGATCCACAAGCGGATCTAAAATAGAAAGATAACACTGTTCAACAGACTTTAGGCATCTAGAACTTGCAAGATTCCTTATTAACGCCCTGAGCTCCCAGCCAATTACGTACAGTACCTGTCACTTAATCATTTTGGAAAATACGGCAGTTTACACTGGTAAATACAATTAACTGACTCATTTTGAAAATGTTTTAGAAAATTGATTTGAATGCACAAGGCACAAAATATCTTTTATAACTTGGGACAATTATATAAAAAAATCTTGTATACAGATTTACATGTTCGTTATACATTCAGGGCCCGATGTAGAAACCGAGTCAAGATTAACAGACACGCCACAAGTATAGGCCCACAAGAGAGTGAGATACCGTTTCCCTTATGCAACTGTCAGGTGTATGCCTACACCCCGTGCTTAAGACGTGGCCATTTTATTATAATGATGCCAAGGATATCCGGGACATGGTCATTAACCCTAAAGGCTTTTATTTCAAACAATACAGATTAAAACGGGTTACCTCAATAATTTAATCACAATACGATTAAACATTCAATATCCGACGAAGCGGTATTATTATAATACCGTATCCCAAGCCCGTATAGGGAAAATAAGTTAAGAGTATTTACCTGAGCTTAAAATGCAATTTATACTCAGCCGTATATCCTAATCAGCAAGCACAAGTACCTCTACTGGGGCTCTTAATCTGGAACGAAGGTTTTATTAACCTATTAGATTCCTAACGGGTCTTATTTAAGTCGTAACTTAGACCGGTTAGTTTTAGGGAAAGGTTTACGGTTCAAAACGCATGATTAAGCGAAGACCAGAATAGAATGTGATTTAGACCCGACAAGTTTGGAGACTTGTATAATATGGGTAAACTAAACACATTCTGGATTTTGAGGCAAAGATGATAAGGTTTGACCCGTTTCGGTCAATTTATGCAAACTAGTTACATAAACCGTTCCGAACGCGAAATACGCGTAACGGGCAACCATAAGAGTCATATACAGGTTTCCTAAGTTAATATGCCTTAAATATGTTGTGACATCAGCAAGATACCTTCCATTATGCCCAAAATGAATTTAAACTCAAACTATGCCCCGTAGGGGCATTTTGGTCATTTTAAAGCTTATAAAAGAGATTAAATATAAATCTGAGTTTTAGGTCTGATATAATCAGTAAAAATACTTAATTTAATAAGTTATAACAGTAGGGTATAGCATATATGTGAAATTTACTATTTATAACCAAACTATGCACCGTAGGGGCATTTTGGTAATTTCACATAAGCTTAAAATGTCAAAATTAGAGAATCTGAGTTTAAGACTTTTCTTTACTGTTAAAATATATAAATTTACTTAAAACCTCAGTAGGTATCAAGTCTTATATGATAAAAATAGTTTTAATACATACTATGCGTTTAAAACGCGTAAAAAGACGGTTTTAAGCGATTTCCGGGTTTTATAAGAAAAGCTGATATTTTTATCATTCCAGAAGACTTAAAATATTTTATTTATCATATAGGATCAGTAGAAAAAGGTTTGGTATCAAAATGATTTGTAAAACTCATTTTATATGCCAAAAGGGCAAAACCGACAATTACCGAATCAAAGCTAGAACCCTATGTTATGCTCAGCCTAAAAATAAATAAAAATCTTTAAAAATCCTAAAATATTATATTACATCAGTGGGTAAAATTTTGGTATCAAAATTTGGGTTTAGATAGGCTATACGCTAATTATGCCGTTAAATTAATAAAAAACTTTTCATTTACGCTAATGAGCATAACTCCTAATCTAGACCTCAAACTGATGTCAAATTTTAGGGACAAGTTTATAATTTAGTAATGAAGGTTTCTATCCTCTCACATTTTCAAAAATCTCATTTTAAGGTCAAAAGGGCATAATGGTCAACTTTTAGGCATATAACGGAAACATGCGAATGAATCGGATAAATTAGGAACCAAGTTGTATAATCACAGAGGGTTATACTAACACATAACCTGGTCCTAATGGAACTCTAAGGCATGTCTAAACTAAGCTAAATCGGGTCAGAACTGAAAGTCAAAGGAAAAGTCTACTTTTGCGACTTTCGGTTCCGAACTGAGCCTATACTTAGAATTGTCGGGTTGAACATGCTTAAACATGTTCTTATATTAATTACCAAGTTATATAAGTGTTAAAACAGGTTTCATAACTTCTACATTGTTAGTTACGAGTTTATTTGCAAAAATGGCTTTTTGTTGACTTTTTAATATTAAGTTTGACCCGACAATTGACCTAGTTAGAGTGGAAATCAGAGGGTGCCCCTTTAAGGGTTTATTACCCACATAATTACCAACTCATAGCCACTTTCAATTCGAATAATGGCTGGATTGATAGTGATTAAACAGAAAGTCAAAATTTAATCATGATAACCTTGACTTATGGCAATTAACTAATTAAAACTTAATTAGAGAAGCTAAGAGTACTTACATATGGTCCTATGGACTGAATATAACTCAGAGGAGGTGCCAAGATGTTCAGGATCCTCAGATTTGAGAGAGAGCAAGAACTCAAAAAAAATGGTGCAAGTGAAATGAATTGGGTTCTTGGTCTATTTATAGTGTTTGAGGGAAAATGGATGATCAACAAGTGTTGAGGAGGTTTGTAGGATTATTACAGCTGTTATAACAGTTGTTGTGATCAGCTTGTTGTCCAAGAAAAATGTTTGGTAGCTGCTGTTTTAGTCCCTGCCATCAGTGGCGAAGCTTGAAAAAAAAGTTCGGGGGGTCGGAAGGTAAAGGACCTAAATTTTTTTTTTCTATCGCGTAGTTTTGAGGTGTATGTTCGGGTCGGACGTCGGTGATTTGATTCGGGTCGGGTCGGGTCAAACATTAATATCAAATAAAAAACGTTCTCAAACATTGAAACGTAAACATTATTTAACAAACAAACAAACAAAGACACCAAAACATTAAAAAGGAGAGAGGAAGGTGGGCACCCGGTTCTTTTCTTCTGGATGAGAATTATAGTTCTCGAATCTGCGTTTTCCCCCCTTCTGCAGTTCTGGCTTGTCGCTTCTGTTCTTCTGGTCGATGTCCCAAAGTAAACGAATTTGAGTTTTTTTTTTTGATAGGGTGAGCTTTTAAGTTGGGCTATATAATGATTTGATTTGGGTTATATAATATACATTCTAGTATTCTACCAAATATATTGATTTGGGCTATAATATTTGGGCTAATTAAATATTTTATTTGGGCTATATAAATAAAAAAAATTAAAACTGGAGGGTCGAAAACGTATATACCTAATTTTTTTTAATAAAACCGGGGGTCGAAAACGTATATACCTACAAAATCCTATACGAAACGTACATATATAACACTACTAGCCGAAAAGTTCGGGGGGTCGGGCGCCCCCTCCCGCCCCTTAAATCCTACGCCCCTGCCTGCCATGTTTTATTCATATTTTAACTTTAAAAAACAACCAAATCAGTCCCTGCAGGTTTTTAATGCATATATTTAAGTTTCAGAACTGACATAATCAGTCCCTGCAGGTTTTTAATGCATATATTAAGTTTTAGAACTGACATAATTAGTCCCTGCAGGTTTTTAATCCCTTTCAGACTTCCAGAACATGCAGTTTCAGTCCCTGTGCTTGTTAAATGTCATTTCTGACTTATTTAAGGCCCGTTAACCTCATTTCAAGGCTCTACTATGAAGCCTAAACATAGGGGACATGAAAGATGCTAAAAAATATGCCGGATGTCGGTTCGTTTGGTCGTACGGTCACGTTGTTCGGCTAATTACGATGAAACACGAACGGATGCGAAAAACGATCCAAATTACGCGACGAATGAAATTTTATCATGCCGAACACTAAAATAAAATATTTTAATGCTTACATAAATTTTTGGGTGTCCGGATATATTCAGAATGCAAGATATGCGCGAAAATGCAAACTTGTGCACTTTTTGACACTTTTAGTCCCTGCTTGACTTAAAAGTTTATTTTTGCGCACCAAACACCTCTAAGCCTATATCTAAGCTATATAAAGGATAATTAGGGCATGTTTAACTCATGGTCGTATTTTGGAAGGTCCGATAACATACGAATCGACATACTTTTGCAGTTTGACGCAATTAGTCCTTTAATCGCACAAAGTAGCGTGAAATGTCGTTTAATGATATCCAAGCCTTCCATGGCCCATAATGGTCATTCCCAAGCATATACTTAAATATTAATACGCTCCCATTCGCTTAAATGGTCACCGAAAGGCGTAGATTCAAAAGTTGACGCTTTAGGTCCCTCTAATGCGCAAACTTGCGCATATCATCGTTTAATAGCATCGAAGCCTCATCTAATCCATATTAGGCAATTTTGAGAGTATTATTACACATCACAATGCTTCGGGTTCGCTAAAAGGTCATTCAGAGGTATAATTAAACATATTGACACTTTTAGTCCCTCTACCTTGTAAAGTTGCGTATAACTTCACATATAGGCATAAAAGCCCTTAATGGCCAATATTAGGCATTCCCGAGAGTATAATCAATTATCCTGAAGCTCTTGGTTTGTTAAAAGGTCACTCAGAGGTAAGAATTAACACGTTGACGCTTTTAACCCCTTTATTGCGCAAGCTTTCAATTAATTACGCAAACGGCTACACTTGATCAACAAGTGGCTCATTTGTGAATATAAATACCGTACGAGGTTATTCAGAAACTTATTTTAGGTATGCTAACACTTCCAGTCCTTTAATAATCAAAGTTTTTCGATTTTTTCGAAAAAATTAGTCCCTTAAATTCAATGTTTGACTTTATTAGGGTTTATTACACGTGTCAATACATTATTGGACGTGATTTTACGAGGTGTTACATCCTCACCCCCTTAAAAGAAATCTCGACCTCAAGATTTGCTAAAATGCTGGAAGTACTTTTTGTCGCATAATGGACTTTACTTCTATAGCATATCTGAAGCCTCTCTAAGCACCTAAGATGACCTCTATTATAGGTACATATATCCTCTGGGAGCTTCCTAACTGGTTGATCCTTAATCGATACAGGTTTCTTATCATATCATAAATCTGCATATCATTATGTGATAATGCTTCTTGACTTATTGGCGAAACATATCCTTAAATCATTAGTGTGGACTGCATGGCGAGCTTCGCTAAGTTCCTTAAGTAGGTTTTAGCTTATATGCTACTTAATCTTGATACATTCTCTTCCTTCGAATGATTCTATATATTCAGAGCTTATCTATCCTGATAATTAACAAATTGGCACACCTTTCCAGGGTGATATCTTTTGTTGAACCTTATTCCTTAACAAGAACTTAAGAGGGTTGCGACTTTCATCAGTCCTAAATTTTCCGCCGATTACTGGCAACCTTCAGACTAGCATGGATTTGTATTATCTTATTCGTTGTTTCTAAGTCAACTTTCAGATCCTGACAATTGAACTTACCAATCTTCTATCTAACAAAATGTTTATTATTTCGTCTATACAAGGTCCCAAAGGAGCAACATTGATGCTTACATATCAACTATTATAGAAAAGCTTATTTTAAGGTGAGATGGTTATTCCAACCAATGCTTAAAACTAATCTCAAGGAATAGCTAATCCTCACAGCTAGTCGAACAAATCGACGATCCTGGGCAGCTGATGGCGATTCTTAATTGTTGCCTAAATAGGGTTGTGGTAATCAATGCATAAGCAAAATGAATCGTCTTTCTTAATTAACAATACCGAATTCTCAGAACATTGAGTTAGGCTTTAAGAACCTATATTTTAAAACTTACTTAATCAGGGATTTGATTATTCCATAATCAACCTGGAGTTTTCACAATACCGAAGCCCTAAGCGGGATGTTAATCTTAACTCTACTTACCTCTCAGGAGGTAAACAAGGTAATCTTTGGAGAAGATAACCAAGACACAAGGAGGTTACAGAGATTTTCCAAATCTTAGGCTCCAGTTCATCTATCATTGCCTGTGTCAGATAAGTGACGCATTCACGTTACGAGTCCACGGATTCCTTTAGCAGAGATATTTACTTGGATAATTCCATTCTAGATATCTTCTTCGAATACCATTAGCTGACTTTAATACCGTATGACCATTGGAATATCCTTGTGGTTCCATGCATTAAACCTCCATAATGATCAAGCATGGAAGCAATCTATGGAACATATTAAGATACACCAATCCTCATATGGCGTTTTTGTCATACCATTCGGAACTTGCATGCCCAACTTCATCATCTGTACTAATAGTTACTGATTCATCCTCCTCATCTTTTTCATCATGAGCATTATCCGATTCCCTATAAAAAACATGCTTAAAATGTATCTAAACCAAAATTCACCTTTCTTGCACCGAGCTTGTCTCGACATTATTATTCATCGTCACATAAATGGTTAATTCTTTCTCAACTTCGTACATACTAAGCATCAATTTAGGAGGGGGGAAATATGTAAAAATCCCAAATTCTTTTATACATATGTTAGTACACTAAACTTGTATGCTCACCAATGCTTTTAATTGTGTTGACATGTTACTTTAATATATATATATATATATATATATATATATATATTTCAAGAGCTTGATGTTGATGCGTTGAAAAGAAATCTAGTAGGATGGACTAGAAACACACTTAGTTTAAATTCATGTTTTTGTTGTTTAATTTATATTGTTCTAACTGTTGTACTTTCCCTGAAACGACGTATTACCTTTAGCATGAAATGAAAAATTGTTATTTTACATACTTGTCACTATTAGCCGTTATAAAGTCTCTTGCAATCTTGTTGTAGTGGGCAGGAGGGGACGACCGACCCCATGAACTTTTCGCTTAGTAATGGAGAGTATATAGTTTTCGTATATAAATTTTTGGGTATATACGTTTTCAACCCCCGGTTTTATAGAAATTTTGGAGTATATACATTTTCGACCCCTTGGTCGGAAATCTCGAGTTTCGCCACTGCTTACAGCTATTTGTAAACAATGTACAAATTCTTAACTTATTAATTGTTAATTTTTGTGTCTTCGTATAAATATCTTCTTCCTGAAACTAAAAATAATCAGTGTTATAAATTTTGCTATTTTTTTAACCATAACACAGGGCTTTGATTAAAACCATTATATGGTTCCTTATTCCTTCCTTATTTCTACATGGGAACCTCATGTTTTTAATAGATGTGATATAATATTTCATGGAAAAGAAATTCCAAAAAATAAATAATATAGCGAATATAGAAAAAATAATATAAACAATTTGATTGATGGATCATGGTCCAGTAGGGGGCGGATTACCAGAAGTCTAACCTAGTCTTGTTACTACATACCTATGCTACATACTTCATAGTTTCAGTATGCCTCTCTTTGTTCTTCACATTTTCATTTATTTTAGGGTCTTTAAGGAATCAATTTTCATTTTTCATGTTAATTTAAATTTAAGGGTGGATAAGATATTTAATAAGAGTATTTAAGATTCCATCAATCTTATATTCTCATCTTATTTTTATTCTCAACTACTATAATACATCTTACTAACGACACTTCTTAATAGTATCTTAAAATGTTTTTTAGTTAAAAATAATTATACATTTAAATACACAGATAAAACTAAACTTTCATTGAAAACATTAGATGATTGAAAAATAACAAGATAGGAAAACCTAAATAAAAAAAAATACATGGAAAAAGACATTATATAAACCTTATAAAACATTACATATATTAACCTAAAATTGTAGGCTAGCATCGCTTGGTAATATAACATCGTAATGTATAACCCAAATCATGTATTTATATAGAGAGGAAATGATGGTAGAGTTTTTATGTGAAAAATAAAAAGAGATAGATGTATTTATATAGGGTTTATTTATTTGTATATTTTTAAAATCATTCCCAACTGACCAAAAGCAACGCTCATATTGAACAACCCAAATCAGCGACTCTCTCAAGGAACTGGCATACCCAAAATAGATGGTGGCGGTGTCTCTAAACCGATAACCATACCTGATTTCGACAAAAAAAAAAATTACATAAATTTTAAGAGTTTGTAATCATAATTTAAAAACAAATATTATTGAATTTTAAAGCAACAAACTCTACAATTTTTAAAGGGACATAAACTTTTCATACGTTGATATTTAAAAAAAATTACATCGTATAAACAAACATTTTATTCACTTTAATTTTAGTATGGTATTACTATAGTTTTTTTAATTTTAAAATATAAGATATTACGTAATTATCACACTCACAAAACGTAATACTCGTAAATTTGTTTAACATAAAGTTTCCAATTAAATTTTTCTTAAAAAACCAAACAAACTACTTTATGTTTTTTTTCTTACAAAAGGCCCTTCATTTTTTTTTTTTTTTGCATATTAAAGTCTCTTTACTTGGTAATTTGAACATAATTATGAACCTTTTATAAAAGAATTTTTTTTTAATAAACTAGTTCCCTTACATTTATGGTCACTTATATATCATGCTTTTTAACTTATGTTTTTTTTTCTCAATAATCCCTACCCTCATATAAATAAGAAAAACGAAAAGCAAAAAAAAAAATTAAAGTAATAATGGTAATGTTGTTGTTGTAAAAACAACCCCAAAGCCCACCTTATGCCTACCAAACACACAACTTTACTCGTCCCTCATTGGAGAGTGACTTCCCATAATCACTCAAACACTGGCCTCTCCAAGAACGCTTCACCGTTTTCTTCAACTAACCATTCTAGCCTACACCCTCATCATTAACATTGTGTGGCTAACATCATACCACACGTTGCCACCGGACACACTTTTCGTTACGCCGAACCTCGATCTCACCTTTAACTTATTTACACATCCTTCACCGTGCCTCAACAACTCCCATGGGCTCGTTGTCCCAACGACCACCATCCATAGCAAGTCCATTTCCAAACCTGAACCAAACCATTCATTGTTTCGTCGTCACTACTCGTCCTACCTCGAAGGTGGATACATCTCATTCTTAACCAATATTACGATCATCGACCCTAGATGATTCCCAAAAGTTCATGCATAATCATTTCGCATCCACTCATGAAGACGTTCCATCTGTCTCCAGCGATAACCTCCAAGAGCTTGTCCAAAATCCCCCATATGTCTACTTATGTAGACGCCTCTTTTACCAAGAGTTAGTGCGTAACCTCTCATACATCTACCTACGCAGACGCATGAACCACCATTAAGTTCATCACCGTCACATCTTGACATGAAGTCCGCTAATTGCCTTCATCTCCTCATCTTCTATTATATATATTGTAAGGACCTGCAAAAATGCCCCACAACACTCCGTAAGTGAAAACCCGGACCCCTAAAACCCTAATCCTTATGAAAAATCAAGAAATTCAAATTTATTGATCTGTCGCGGGCCGCGTAAGACTTAAGGAAAGCCTACGCAGGGCGTGACAACTTGACAGTCTCCGGATAACGATTAGGGCCACATGTCAACCACGTGGCAAGCCTACACGTGACACGGTAGCCCTAGCCGTAGCTAGGGTGGCCCTCGCGGGCCGCGTAGTTGTTCTTCGAGTTTACGCGGGCCGCGTAAAACTCAAATTTCAGCTATATAACGAGCATTGCATGGCCTTTCTTCTGTGTTCGAAAAATCCTTTCAAAAATGAAACATTCTGCTCAAGTTCGTAGATTTAAGTAGGGAAACGCTGCTACGATTACAAGGTAATAACTTGATCACTGCTACGATACAATGTCCGATCGATTGTAACCGATCCAATGGATGTTTAAGTGCTGCCCGAATTTGGGCTATACTTTGTCATTCGTCGTGAGGGTTTTGATTTCGTGAGCTTATCGTAAGTGTTGTATTAAGTTACTAACCTAGTTTCGTGGGCATTGTTATTTAACTAGGTTATGAGTCTAAATCAGTAGGCAAAACCCTGTCCCATTAAACTCGCAATGTGAGTCATTCTCTTTTTACCAAATTGTTTGCAAAACCCTAAATGTTTTCCAGTTATACCTGGCAGTGATTAAGTCTTTGCTAATCTTTAATTACTGGCAGTATGTGGGGGGTTTTGTGCACATTACTACTAATGATTTATCACTTTAGGTGGGCGAGCCTAATTTAGTGATATTTCCACAGTCATAGATCCGGTCGAGTGACAACTGAACCAGCTAATTAATAGATAGGGGCAAATGTGAAAACTCTTAATGCTGTAAATTATAACAATGTGTCGTTTTGTACAAATTGAATGACTCGCCAGTATTTCCCCGCTGATAAAATCTTTTTAAACATATTTCAGGTGATTTACTGTGAACCAGGAAAAGTGCTGCATATCACTACAGCTTGAAGGAAGTGGCTCAGTAAATAAATGAACATGTTTTGTAACCAAGGGATTTCCCAGTGGAATTCCTTTATTGTAAACTAAGGGGCTTGTCCCGAAATTTGGAAATAAAGTAAATGGGTGTTTTCAGTTTAAACGATCCTGTTAAAATTTCTGCTGCCAAATTAAATACAAATACCACGGGTTTTCTGTCCCGCGGCATCCGAACCGGGAAACTGGGTCGGGGCCATGACAGAAAAGGTGGTATCAGAGCCACTGATTTAAGCCAATTAAGTATTTAGAAATACTTAATTTTTCAATTTACCATTCTGTTATTCTGTGAAAATTTAATTTAATAAATAAAATTTTAACTTAAAATTGTGTGTTTCTTCATGTGTGCTAACATCATGAATGAACTGTCGGAGGCACTCCGAAACTTTACTATCTATACCACCGATATGGATACAACCGGGACCCTATCCGGTTATCAAGCAGATACTGAAGAACCTCTAGTGTTCCAGGCCCAGAAGCAGTAGAAACCCAAGCCTAAAAAGAGAAGGAGAATCTTGGACTGGAAACACGGACGAAGGAAGAAGCCAGCAGCCCAAAAGGTGAAAACGACAGAGGATCCAAAAGACAAGGGAAAAGGAAGGGAAGTTGGAGAAAGTTCCGGGCAAGCCCAGGAAATGCCACCGTGGGAGGAGCTTGATCGAAAACTTGCAAACTGTGACCTCATCGGACCTGCCGATGAAAACCTTTTCAATTACCCAGCCCAATCACAACTTCCAATTAATTTGAAACCTGCTATCCCGGACCCTATTGTCAACCCCCAACCTTTTTCAGGGCAGTTAGAAGAGTGGTGGACGAGCGACTGGCATTTTCAGAATTTCATGAATAACCCCAATGTTTACTTTCCCCAGTTTGCTCAAGAACCTGCACCATTCCTACCTATGAGCGCAGGGAACGTTGCTGAGTTACGCCGCTACGACGAGGAACTGGTGGATGCAGGCAACCGGATTCGGGAAGTGGGGGAAAACATCACCTGGAAATACGACGAGAGGGAGCGTCGTTTCTGAAAGGCCAGCTAACTGTGGTTGTATGAGTGTATAATAATAATATGTAGAAAAAAAAACAAATAAAAAAATAAAAATAATAATCATAATCTGTCACACCCCTTTCTATGGCGGAAGCACGAGGTGTGATCATGAAAGGTTCTCATTGCATACGAAGAGTAAACATGCTACATGCTCATAAAATAACATCAAATACCATGATTTGAAAACATAAGTTTAGCGTTTACATCGCTAGACAGCATAAAGACATTGTCTTAAAAGTTTACAACTTTATTTAAAGTTAAACACAAGCGACATCCACGAGCATATGCAAGACCACGCGCACATCCATCCTAGTTACCTGAAATACATGTGAGTTTTTGGAAAAACGTCAACATAAAGTTGGTGTGAATTCATGCAGTTTTGTATTTCATGTTTGTATACTTTGTATGAAAACATAGTTTGTGAGTAAATCAAGTTTTCATATATAAATCCAGTTTCATGTGTACACCACGTACCCATGTATAATTCAATCTTTTCTTGAGTACCCCACGTACTTCAAGTTATATATCAATCCTCTTGAGTACCCCACGTACTTCAAGTTATTTATCAATCCTCTTGAGTACCCCACGTACTTCAAGTTATATATCAAATTTTGTATGGTATGAATTTTATGTAAATACAGCATTTCTGTACTTATCAGATTGTTAATGGGTTGCAAAGCCATTAACATGTGACACGTCATAGGAAGTCACCAAACCTAAGGCATTTAATTGGTATATTCTGAGACACAAAAGCACTTCCTCGGTTCTCGCCCCGACCGGGAGTGTGGCTGCCAGGCACCCGTTAGATCTAACCTTTTGTTCTGCGGTCAAGTATGTATATGATTAATGGTGCTTCTGTACCCTATTCGTCACACTATTTCTCATAACGCATCCTACTTGGTTCTCGTCCTCACCAAGCGCGTTTCTTGTTATCATTTCTCATAGCGCCTTATACTTGGTTCTCGTCTCACCAAATGCGCTTCTCATATTCTTATATTTCGTCACACTTGGTTCTCGTTCTCACCAAGTGTACTTCTTGTATTTATATCATACCAATTATAAATTTTGTACATTTGTACATGTATTTCACCCCCGAAGTTATAAAACTGAAAACAGTTAAAGAGAAAAGGGGGAGCATGAACTCACAACTTTGCGTTCATAGCGTCGTAAACTCCACCGGATTTGCTTACTTAACGTCGTAACCTATACGCGTTTTCTTATCGTTAGTCACTAGACTTGCGTCGCACAAGTACAGTCACTCTCTTTTGTGTATATTTTCTTGTGCTAAAAATATTCTATATTTTTAACTACGTATCTTACTTATATTATTTTCTCCAAAAATAAATATAAGTCTTTTGTGTTTTGTACTTTGCACCCGAATTATGTTTCTTGTATTTTGTATGCGTATTTTTGTGTTTATACTCCTCACGAGTATTTAGTGTATTTTTAAGTCTTAATACACTAGCACGTATCACACATACTATACACACTTAGCACAAAAGTTGGTGATAAAATAATATATATTTTTCTCTCAAAAATATATATACATAATATCCATTTTTATTTTTGAAGAAATCACCATTTCTTATCACCAAAAATTAGGGAAACCTTGGTAATACTCTTAAGTACATTTTTAGGGAATAAGTTTCTCAAAAACTTATATTTTTCTAAGTGTCAAAATTTATAAAAATTTTGACAGAGTTTCCCCTAAAAATGGAGGTTTCCCACGTTTTCAAAACGTGTGTTTATTTTCTTTTAAATCATCATAAATCATCAATAATCAGCAACAACAATTATCAACAATAATCACTACTTTTCCCCACTTCATGAACTTGGATATTTACCAAAATTTGTGTAGTATCTTACTAGCACATTTAGTAAGTCTTGTTATCTTTAAAAATAAGTTTAATTTCTTAAAAACTTTATTTTTAAAGAATATGAAGTTTTACAACTTCTAGTCGGTTTTTACGAAAACTATTTCTTCGTTAAAACTTTTGTTACACAAGTATCCACACACTTGTTTGTTCACAAAAACCACTTTTGTTTGTGTAAGATCCGGTTTAGAACATGTGATTTCTTTTGATGTTTGGTCTTTTGAAAATACCACTTGTAGATACATAGATCTACTAGTTTTAAACACTTTTGTACAAGTAAAAATACTTTTACACAAGTTCATGTTATTATGTAGTAGTGTTCATCATTTAACCCCTTTTTATACTTTAACAAACTCTATGCCATGATTCTTGAACATGACAAGTCCGGGTTAGATGATGATCCGAGCTACCATAACATAGATCGGGCCTAGATAATCACAACTTTCAAACACTACAACTTTTACACATCACATATACTATTAACCACCATTTTTAGAGTTTTTACTAGACTTTAATGCATCAAATCGTATGTTAACGATATTTAACCGACATAAATCCTTTTAACCACCTTAGATAAGCTTAAATATGAGTTTTAAGTGTTATACCTCTAGCTCAAGGCTAGGGAAGATTCTTGGCGAAAAACGGGTGGATAAAAGCCAAAGAAAGAGGTCCTTCGTGTTCCGCTTGCTCCAAGCTTCCTAATACGTGACCTCTAACACTTGTATGATGATGGAATGGCAAGATGGAAATCGAAAATGGATGTGTGTAGGGGAGGGGGTTCGGCCGAGAGTAGAGAGGGCAAAAGAGAGGAGTGTGAAGTTTTGTTAAGTGTGAAGAATGATCTCTAGTGCTAAGCCATGATCTTATAGGCTAAGTTTAGTGTGTATTAACCATTGGTAATTATGTCTAGATGATATTAGACAACTAGGATTAGGAAATCTTGCAAGTACTAAACATGTTCCCCCATAGTTAGGCCGGTTAGGGGGGTCCTAGCCGATTCCAACTAGATTAGTTGGTGTTTAGTTAGGTTAATTAGGTTAGTTAAGTGTTTAACTCGATTACTTGTGTATAGCGTGTTTTAGCGGGTGTTAGGGTAATCAGGGACCCTAACTAGCTCAGAAAAAGTTACATAATGAAAATAACAATATTTTCATGTTCCGGGTATAGTCCGGTTGTTCGGCTACATACCGATTCGTTAAAGTGCTAAAGCACACTTTTTAGTGTCTTTTAAGTACCTTTCTTGTATTCTTTCAATTCCCAACACTTAGGGAAATATTCTGGATAATAAAACGACATTTCTGTACAACATTTATATGACTAAATGCTGAATTATTGCTGATTTGTATAAATTCTGCACTTAAAGTGCGTTTCGGGTGCTTTTTAGTGCTTATTTTTGCTTTCGCAATGTATATAAATTAAACCCTTGTATGTACTCTTGGGTTTTAATGCACTTTTGTCGTCGGACCTACACCTAGGCCTCAATTCTTATGTCTGACTGCTTTCTGTAGTTCTGTTGACACAGTGTGTCCTACCGGTGAGTTTACTATTATTCTGACGCAACGCTCTCGTTTATGCATAAAGCAATATTTTGTAGTATACAACATGCATGAATTCACTTGTTTAATCATGTGTTCAGACATTGCTGACACTTAAACTCATAATTGCAGTCATTAAGCCATAATTAATGTGTACGGAAATTACCGGTTTGGGCCAGTTGTCACAGTCTCCCCCCGTTAAAAGAATTTCGTCCCGAAATTCAGGCTGAACTAACTCTCGCCGGAGTCTTCTTGAATAGGTGGGGATACTTTTTCTTGAACTGGTCTTCACGTTCCCATGTGTACTCGGGTCCGTGCTTAGAGCTCCAACGTACTTTGACAAGTTTCACACTGCTCCTCCTGGTCTTGTTGACTTTCCAGTCGGTAACCTCAACGGGTTGCTCTGTAAATCGGAGGGCTTCATCAATATGCACTTCATCCATCGGGATGGTCACGTTTTCTTGCGTTGGACTCTTCTTCAGGTTGGATACATGAAACGTATCATGTACTCCATTAAGTTCTTCCGGTAACTCCAACTTGTATGCCACGGTACCAATTCTTCTCAAAATTCTGAATGGTCCGATGTATCGTGGATTCAGCTTTCCACGTTTTCCAAATCTGACTACGCCCTTCCATGGTGAGACTTTTAACAACACATTGTCTCCCACCTTGAAATCTACCGATTTTCTATTTGGATCCGCGTAGCTCTTTTGTCGCTCTCGAGCCGCCTTAATGCGCTCTCAGATTTGCGCAATCTTGTCGGTTGTCTCTTGTACAAGTTCAGGACCAACCATACGTTTATCTCCGGCATCTGCCCAACATAAGGGCGATCGGCATTTGCGGCCATACAGAGCTTCGAACGGCGCGGCTTTTATGCTCGTATGATAACTGTTATTGTAGGAAAACTCAACTAAAGGTAGATGAGTATCCCAGCTGCCGCCTAGATCCATGACACATGCGCGAAGCATATCTTCTAACGTTTGTATAGTCCGTTCGCTCTGGCCGTCTGTTTGTGGATGGAATGCCGTGCTCAGATCTAACTGAGATCCAAAGGCTTCCTGAAATGATTGCCAGATTCTTGAGACAAAGCGTCCATCTCTGTCTGAAATGATTGAGATTGGCACTCCATGACGTGCCACAATTTCTCTTAAGTATATCTCTGCCAGCTTTCCAGTGCTATCCTTCTCTCGGATTGGTAGGAAATGCGCAGACTTCGTCAATCGATCAACTATTACCCATATCATATCGTGCCCTCTCGGGGTCCTGGGTAATTTCGTTATGAAGTCCATCGAGATTTGTTCCCACTTCCACACGGGAATCTCTGGTTGTTGTAGTAGGCCGGACGGTTTCTGATATTCGGCCTTAACCTTCGCACAGGTTAGGCATTTTCCAACATAGACAGCAACGTCGCTTTTGAGTCTCGGCCACCAATAGTACTCTTTCAAGTCTTGGTACATCTTGTCCGATCCTGGATGGATCGAATATCTCGATTTGTGGGCTTCATTAAGGATGACCTCACGTATGCCACCACAGAGTGGAACCCAGATACGCTTCTTGAAGTATAAGGCTCCCTCTTCATTTGGCACCATGTATTTCAATGCACCCCGGAGGTATTCAGCTTTACGGTTCTCTTCCTTAAGAGCTTCTTGTTGTGCATCCCGAATGCGTGCAGTGAGGTTCGTTCGAATCGTCATTTCCAATGCTCGAACCCTTAGGGTCTTAACCCTTTCCTTTCGGCTCAACGCGTCTGCTACAACGTTTGCCTTTCCAGGATGGTACTTAATCTCACAGTCATAATCATTCAGCAGCTCGACCCAACGTCGCTGGCGTATATTCAATTCCTTCTGATCAAATATGTGTTGTAAGCTTTTGTGATCTGTGAAGATTGTACATTGAGTACCATATAAATAATGTCGCCAAATCTTCAAGGCGAATACCACTGCGCCCAACTCTAGGTCGTGAGTGGTATAATTTCTTTCATGAACCTTCAGTTGTCTTGAAGCGTAAGCGATGACTTTTTGGCGTTGCATGAGCACGCAACCCAAGCCTTGTCGTGAGGCGTCGCAGTATACCACGAAGTCTTCAGTGCCTTCGGGTAACGATAGTATTGGTGCATCGCAGAGCTTGTTCTTAAGTAGCTGAAAGGCTTCTTCTTGTTTGTGACCCCAGTCGTATTTCATGTCCTTCTGTGTAAGGGTCGTTAGCGGTTGAGCTATTTTTGAGAAATTCTCGATGAATCGCCGGTAATAGCCCGCTAAACCCAAAAATTGACGAACTTCAGTTGGGGTCTTGGGAGCTTCCCAATTCTTTATTGCTTCAATCTTGGACGGGTCTACATGATTGCCCTTCTCATTCACCACGTGGCCAAGAAATTGTACTTCGCGAATCCAGAATTCGCATTTCGAGAACTTTGCATAAAGTTTCTCTTTCTTCAGTAGCTCCAAGATGGTTCTAAGATGTTGCTCGTGCTCTTCTTTCGTTCGCGAGTAAATCAGGATATCATCGATAAATACAATCACGAATTTATCGAGATATGGTTTGCATACGCGGTTCATCAGATCCATAAAGACCGCTGGTGCATTCGTCAGCCCAAACGGCATCACTAGAAATTCGTAGTGCCCATATCGTGTTCTGAATGCAGTCTTTGGCACGCTTTCATCTTGGATTCTCAGCTGATGGTATCCAGATCGAAGGTCGATCTTGGAATAGTAGCTTGATCCTTGCAGTTGATCAAATAAGTCATCAATCCTCGGTAGTGGATACCGATTCTTGATAGTGAGCTTGTTCAGTTCCCTGTAATCGATACACATCCGCAGTGTTCCATCCTTCTTCTTCACGAACAATACTGGAGCTCCCCAAGGTGAGAAGCTTGGCCTTATGAATCCTTTATCCAACAACTCCTGGAGTTGTGTAGATAATTCTTGCATTTCGGATGGAGCAAGTCGATAGGGTGCCTTGGCTACAGGAGCAGCTCCCGGAACCAAGTCTATATGAAATTCGACTTGTCGTTGCGGAGGTAGTCCTGGCAGATCCTCGGGGAACACATCTGGAAATTCCTTCACCACAGGAATATCTTCGAGCTTTGGCTCCACAGCCTTCTTGTCTATAACGTGTGCTAGGAAAGCGACACATCCTTTCCTTAAGCATTTCTGTGCCTTCATACAACTGATGATTCGAAGAGGCGCGTCTTGTTTTTCTCCATGCACGATGAGAGTTTCACCATTCGCTAAAGGGATGCGAATGATTTTCTCATGACAAATAACTTCAGCTTTGTTCTTGGACAACCAGTCCATTCCGACTACTACATCGAAGCTACCCAATTGAATAGGCAAGAGATCGATGCTAAAATTTCGTTCGCCAAGTTCTAGTGTGCAGCCTCTAACAACTTCGCCCGATTCAACAAGCTTACCATTGGCTAGTTCTATGGAATAAGGAATTTCTAATCTACTAGATTCTATTCCGAGTATGCGTTTAAATTCCACAGACATGAAGCTATAATCGGCGCCAGTGTCGAATAATATGGATGCAAAGTGATTGTTAATGAGAAACGTACCGGTGACCACGTTAGGGTCCTCGCGTGCGTCTCTTGCTCCAATCACAAATGCTCGAGCTGGAGCGGTGTTTCTCTCTGGGCAGTTCTTCATGAAATGATCATTGCTTCCACACTTGAAGCATCCTTGGTTCTGCCCTTTCCCGTTACCATTCTTGTTAACAGCACCGTTTCCATTTCGATTCTTTCCTTTTCCCCAACAGTCTTCTGTTTGATGACCCAATTTACCACATTTGTCGCACCTTGGAATGCGACAAGCTCCGTCATGATGAAACTTACATTTTTGGCATCTAGGCATGGAGCCTTGGTATGCTTTGGTTGCAAGGGTCCTTGCCTCCTGAGGCGGGTTAGTGTCACGCTTCCTGCTGAAACCCTTGTTGTTACGAGTTGCTTGGTTCAAACTTGTGTGCTTTCTCTTTTTGTCACCAGACGACTCAGCATGCGTCTCGGTCTTCTCAGTGGGGTTCAATGATAGCTTCTTCATACTAACACAATCTTCAGTAAGGCTGACAGCCAGAGTTACAGCCTCGGTGATCGTTTGAGGTTTGGCCGACGTCACCATGCCACGAAACTCTGAGGCCAGTCCCCAAATGTAGCGTTCCACACGCTTAAATTCGGGAGTCACCATGTAGGGAAGCACTCTAGACAGGTCGTGGAACCTTCGAGTGTAACCATTGATGTCAGCACCTTCCATAGTCAAGTGCCAGAACTCTGTCTCCAGCCTTTGGAGTTCGGCACGAGAGCAGTACTTCTCCCTCATTCTTTCCTTCAGTGCATCCCACGTTAGGCCATAAGCGGCATCATCACCCAAGGTTTGGGCTTGCAGGTTCCACCAAGTCAAAGCTTCATCGACAAACAACCCAGTAGCAAAGGTGACTTGTTGATCCGCAGTACACTTGCTCATGCGGAAGGTAGCTTCAGTCTTCTCCGTCCAGCGCACAAATGCTACTGCACCTCCTGTGCCATCATAGTTCAGCGGCTTGCAGTCGAGGAACTGCTTGAAAGTGCAGCCTGGAATTGATTCAACCAATTCATATATGAGCAATCGAAGAAATAATGAAACAAAGACCGTTCATAAATTTCCTCATGCTTAGTACAGTGTCTCAAGGTTACCTTGAGCTGCATTGCCTCCAGACGAATCTCCATTCCCATTACCCCTAGCGTTGCTTGGTCCTCCACTGTCTTGAGTTCGGTTCGCCTCGTACTGGGCGATAGCAGCGGAGATCCTTTCCTCCAGTAGAGCGTTCAGCTCATCAGCAGTTCTTGGCAGTGGGGGAGGAGGAGGTTGATCGTCATTGCGAGCATTCACAGTTTTCCTGGGTGCCATGTTCTGACAGAACATAACACAACAGGGTTAGCCATTTGTTTGATATCGTCACCCTAGACAGTAGTATCATATATATTCACAGGTATATATACCACATAAGTGACATCAAACAATTATTACTCTAGCAGAGTACTTATTAGGCTTGCACTGAGGGAATCTATACGTGACAAGACTTGCTGTGGTTTCTGTGCACTGAATCCCATAATTATGTATGCATCCATAATTACGTAACCCCTTGCACAGTCCGCACAGTTCGTTTCATCCTCGTATTTCTTCCTTCAGATAGGCCATCGCTTTCAGGTAGAATCACGTATACTTGTGACATTTTACTTCTAGTACATGCTAATTATCACACATAATTGCACGTAATTTCTAGTCAATGACAAGTGCTACTCAAGTGCACTCTAAGTCTCGCAGTGTCTTTTCTAGACTCATGTAGGCAGTTTCAGGTAGTGGATGTCGCGGGATGTTTTATGCAATGAAAACTCTTTGAAAATTGTTTTCGTGAGTGGATCCTAGAGATTGTAGACTAGACTCGAGAAGGAATCCTGGTTCACTACAATCGCAGCTCTGATACCAATCTGGCACACCCCTTTCTATGGCGGAAGCACGAGGTGTGATCATGAAAGGTTCTCATTGCATACGAAGAGTAAACATGCTACATGCTCATAAAATAACATCAAATACCATGATTTGAAAACATAAGTTTAGCGTTTACATCGCTAGACAGCATAAAGACATTGTCTTAAAAGTTTACAACTTTATTTAAAGTTAAACACAAGCGACATCCACGAGCATATGCAAGACCACGCGCACATCCATCCTAGTTACCTGAAATACATGTGAGTTTTTGGAAAAACGTCAACATAAAGTTGGTGTGAATTCATGCAGTTTTGTATTTCATGTTTGTATACTTTGTATGAAAACATAGTTTGTGAGTAAATCAAGTTTTCATATATAAATCCAGTTTCATGTGTACACCACGTACCCATGTATAATTCAATCTTTTCTTGAGTACCCCACGTACTTCAAGTTATATATCAATCCTCTTGAGTACCCCACGTACTTCAAGTTATTTATCAATCCTCTTGAGTACCCCACGTACTTCAAGTTATATATCAAATTTTGTATGGTATGAATTTTATGTAAATACAGCATTTCTGTACTTATCAGATTGTTAATGGGTTGCAAAGCCATTAACATGTGACACGTCATAGGAAGTCACCAAACCTAAGGCATTTAATTGGTATATTCTGAGACACAAAAGCACTTCCTCGGTTCTCGCCCCGACCGGGAGTGTGGCTGCCAGGCACCCGTTAGATCTAACCTTTTGTTCTGCGGTCAAGTATGTATATGATTAATGGTGCTTCTGTACCCTATTCGTCACACTATTTCTCATAACGCATCCTACTTGGTTCTCGTCCTCACCAAGCGCGTTTCTTGTTATCATTTCTCATAGCGCCTTATACTTGGTTCTCGTCTCACCAAATGCGCTTCTCATATTCTTATATTTCGTCACACTTGGTTCTCGTTCTCACCAAGTGTACTTCTTGTATTTATATCATACCAATTATAAATTTTGTACATTTGTACATGTATTTCACCCCCGAAGTTATAAAACTGAAAACAGTTAAAGAGAAAAGGGGGAGCATGAACTCACAACTTTGCGTTCATAGCGTCGTAAACTCCACCGGATTTGCTTACTTAACGTCGTAACCTATACGCGTTTTCTTATCGTTAGTCACTAGACTTGCGTCGCACAAGTACAGTCACTCTCTTTTGTGTATATTTTCTTGTGCTAAAAATATTCTATATTTTTAACTACGTATCTTACTTATATTATTTTCTCCAAAAATAAATATAAGTCTTTTGTGTTTTGTACTTTGCACCCGAATTATGTTTCTTGTATTTTGTATGCGTATTTTTGTGTTTATACTCCTCACGAGTATTTAGTGTATTTTTAAGTCTTAATACACTAGCACGTATCACACATACTATACACACTTAGCACAAAAGTTGGTGATAAAATAATATATATTTTTCTCTCAAAAATATATATACATAATATCCATTTTTATTTTTGAAGAAATCACCATTTCTTATCACCAAAAATTAGGGAAACCTTGGTAATACTCTTAAGTACATTTTTAGGGAATAAGTTTCTCAAAAACTTATATTTTTCTAAGTGTCAAAATTTATAAAAATTTTGACAGAGTTTCCCCTAAAAATGGAGGTTTCCCACGTTTTCAAAACGTGTGTTTATTTTCTTTTAAATCATCATAAATCATCAATAATCAGCAACAACAATTATCAACAATAATCACTACTTTTCCCCACTTCGTGAACTTGGATATTTACCAAAATTTGTGTAGTATCTTACTAGCACATTTAGTAAGTCTTGTTATCTTTAAAAATAAGTTTAATTTCTTAAAAACTTTATTTTTAAAGAATATGAAGTTTTACAACTTCTAGTCGGTTTTTACGAAAACTATTTCTTCGTTAAAACTTTTGTTACACAAGTATCCACACACTTGTTTGTTCACAAAAACCACTTTTGTTTGTGTAAGATCCGGTTTAGAACATGTGATTTCTTTTGATGTTTGGTCTTTTGAAAATACCACTTGTAGATACATAGATCTACTAGTTTTAAACACTTTTGTACAAGTAAAAATACTTTTACACAAGTTCATGTTATTATGTAGTAGTGTTCATCATTTAACCCCTTTTTATACTTTAACAAACTCTATGCCATGATTCTTGAACATGACAAGTCCGGGTTAGATGATGATCCGAGCTACCATAACATAGATCGGGCCTAGATAATCACAACTTTCAAACACTACAACTTTTACACATCACATATACTATTAACCACCATTTTTAGAGTTTTTACTAGACTTTAATGCATCAAATCGTATGTTAACGATATTTAACCGACATAAATCCTTTTAACCACCTTAGATAAGCTTAAATATGAGTTTTAAGTGTTATACCTCTAGCTCAAGGCTAGGGAAGATTCTTGGCGAAAAACGGGTGGATAAAAGCCAAAGAAAGAGGTCCTTCGTGTTCCGCTTGCTCCAAGCTTCCTAATACGTGACCTCTAACACTTGTATGATGATGGAATGGCAAGATGGAAATCGAAAATGGATGTGTGTAGGGGAGGGGGTTCGGCCGAGAGTAGAGAGGGCAAAAGAGAGGAGTGTGAAGTTTTGTTAAGTGTGAAGAATGATCTCTAGTGCTAAGCCATGATCTTATAGGCTAAGTTTAGTGTGTATTAACCATTGGTAATTATGTCTAGATGATATTAGACAACTAGGATTAGGAAATCTTGCAAGTACTAAACATGTTCCCCCATAGTTAGGCCGGTTAGGGGGGTCCTAGCCGATTCCAACTAGATTAGTTGGTGTTTAGTTAGGTTAATTAGGTTAGTTAAGTGTTTAACTCGATTACTTGTGTATAGCGTGTTTTAGCGGGTGTTAGGGTAATCAGGGACCCTAACTAGCTCAGAAAAAGTTACATAATGAAAATAACAATATTTTCATGTTCCGGGTATAGTCCGGTTGTTCGGCTACATACCGATTCGTTAAAGTGCTAAAGCACACTTTTTAGTGTCTTTTAAGTACCTTTCTTGTATTCTTTCAATTCCCAACACTTAGGGAAATATTCTGGATAATAAAACGACATTTATGTACAACATTTATATGTCTAAATGCTGAATTATTGCTGATTTGTATAAATTCTGCACTTAAAGTGCGTTTCGGGTGCTTTTTAGTGCTTATTTTTGCTTTCGCAATGTATATAAATTAAACCCTTGTATGTACTCTTGGGTTTTAATGCACTTTTGTCGTCGGACCTACACCTAGGCCTCAATTCTTATGTCTGACTGCTTTCTGTAGTTCTGTTGACACAGTGTGTCCTACCGGTGAGTTTACTATTATTCTGACGCAACGCTCTCGTTTATGCATAAAGCAATATTTTGTAGTATACAACATGCATGAATTCACTTGTTTAATCATGTGTTCAGACATTGCTGACACTTAAACTCATAATTGCAGTCATTATGCCATAATTAATGTGTACGGAAATTACCGGTTTGGGCCAGTTGTCACATAATCTATATATAATAATAATAATAAAATATTGTATAATAATAACTAAAAATAAAACTTTTGTAAAATAGATGGTTTGTATTGATGCATACTATTATATAAAAATCTAAATGTCGCAAGGACGACGATTTTGGTTATAGTTGTGTGTTGACTTGATTATGTTGTGATTTCCTTGTTGTGTTTAATTGTTATCCAATGTGCGAAAATAATTTATATATATATCTTGTTAATTACTCAGATATAAAACGCAATAAACCAACCGGCAACCGAAGTTAACCAATCGGAACAACACAATGAAGATCATTTTCTTAATAGGCAAGATATAGAAAATATCGTTGCTCAAGGAATAGCCAACACTATCCCTGCTATCATCGCTGCTGTTAAGAACCCCGTTGAACCTTCCCAAGCCAACCATGGAAAACGCACTCGCGACGATAATTTCAGTAACAGCGTAAATGGAGGCGGCAATAATGATAATAATGTGGTTCAAGCCCCAATACTTAAGAAAATGAAAGTTGCAACACCTGGTTGCACTTATAAAGAATTTCTTGCCTGTAAACCAGTTGAATTTGCAGGCAATGAAGGGGCGACTGCCGCACTGCGTTGGTTAGAAAAGACCGAAGTAGTAATTAAAATCAGTAAATATGCAGAGGAAGACAAGGTAATGTATGCATCCCACCTTTTCAAAGAAAAGGCGTTAGAATGGTGGAACACGGTGCTGCAAGCCAAGGGGAGTGACATGGCTTATGCCATGAGTTGGGAAGAATTTAAGGGATTGGTAGAAAGAAAATTTTGTCCCGACTATGAAAAGGAACAAATGGCGAATAAGTTCCTGAACCACCGAATGGTAGATGTTGATTGTCGAGGGTATACTTCGAAATTCTTCGAGTATGCCAGAATTGTGCCAACTCTGGCTTCGCCAGAACCGATACTTATTTCTCGCTACAAGACCTCGCACAATTGACGATGCTGTTGAACTGGCCAATACCTTGACAGACGGACTGGTGCGCACGAGAGAAGAAAACAGGAAAAAGGAATTGGCTCAAAAGATTACCCAAGGATTTCGTGTGGGTAATAATTATAGTAATTTCAAGAAAAAGGGAACTGGGCAGCCTTCCATACCGCCATTTTGCGGAAATTGCAAAAAGAAACATTTTGGAAAATGCAAAAATTGCAATTTCTGCAAGAAATCAGGCCACCGAGAGGAGGAATGTAGGAAAAAGACCGTAATCTGCTACAACTGCGGCGAAACGGGACACTTCAAGCCTGATTGTCCGAAATTGGTCAAGCCAGCTGATAACAAGGCCAAACCTGCTGAAGGAACTACTAAGAAGAATGCAAGAGCCTTCCAGCTGACAACACAAGAAGCAGATCTGATTCCTGATGTGATAGCTGGTACGTTTCTGGTACATGACATTTATGCAAAAGTATTATTTGACTCTGGTGCAAACCAAAGTTTTATAAATACTTCATTCTACCAAGCTCTTAAGTAACCTTTAACCAAACTTAAACAGATTTATTTGGTAGAAACGACAGATGGATATTCTGTTAGCATAGATAAGGTTTTGCAAGAAGGAAAGATAGAACTCTTAGGCCAAAAATTTTCTGTAAACCTGCTGCCTATGAATTTAGCTGGATTCGATGTCGTGCTAGGAATGGATTGGTTAGTAGCCAACCATGCTCGAATCCTCTGTGATAAAAATTCCATAGAAATTAATACCCCCACAGGAGAAGTAATTATGGTTACGGGAGATAAGCCACGTAAACCAATGAAATTCATTTCAATAATGAAAGTTTCTAGTTATGAACGAAAACAAGGAATAGTGTATATGATTTTGGTAATCATTAACACTAAAGGTAAGGAACTTAAGGAAATCCCAGTCGCGTCAGAATACCTGGATGTGTTTCCGGAAGAGCTACCTGGATTACCACCAGATAGAGAAGTAGAGTTTAGAATTCATCTAATTCCTGGAATTACACCAATAGCTAAGGCACCCTATCGGTTAGCACCCACTGAAATGTTAGAACTGAAAAAGCAGTTAGATGAATTGCTAGGCAAAGGATTCATACAACCTAGTTCATCCCCTTGGGGAGCACCAGTGTTGTTTGTGCAAAAGAAAGATGGTTCAATGCGAATGTGTATCGATTATAGAGAATTGAATAAGGTTACAATTAAGAATCGATACCCACTATCTACGATTGATGATCTTTTTGATCAACTTCAGGGAGCTAGATATTTCTCCAAGATAGATTTGCGTTCCGGATACCATCAGCTGAAGGTACAGGAAGAAGACATACCTAAAATTGCTTTTAGGACTAGGTATGGACACTACGAGTTTACAGTAATGCCGTTTGGACTAACAAATGCTCCTGCAGCATTTATGGACATGATGAATAGAATTTGTAAACCATATTTGGATAAATTCATGATTATCTTCATTGAAAATATACTTATTTATTCCAAAAGCCAGGACGAGCATTGTGAGCACCTGCATGCACTTTTAACTTTATTAAGGAAGGAAAAGCTTTACGTCAAGTTCTCAAAATGCGAATTTAGCTACAAGAGGTGCAATTTTTAGGACACATGGTGAATCACGAAGGTATTCACGTGGATCCCTCAAAGATAGAAGCAATCATGAATTGGAAGGTACCACAGTCAGCTACGGAAGTTAGAAGTTTCCTAGGGTTGGCCGGATATTATAGGTGCTTCATACGAGATTTCTCTAAAATAGTTGTTCCACTAACTAAGCTAACTTGTAAAACTGTTAAGTTTGAATGGGGACCTAAGCAAGAAGAGGCCTTTAGGATCTTAAAGCAAAGATTAACAAATGCCCCAATTCTTGCCTTACCCGAAGGAATGGAAGATTTTGAAGTTTTCTGCGATGCTTCTAAGTTGGGATTAGGATGTGTGCTAATGCAACGCAAAAAGGTAATTGAATATGCATCAAGGCAGTTGAAAAGCGCGAGGAAAATTATACGACTCATGACTTAGAATTAGGAGCCATAATTTTTGCCCTTAAGATTTGGAGACATTATCTGTACGGAAGTAAGTTTACTGTCTATACAGATCATAAAAGTTTAAGGTACATATTTGGGCAAAAAGAATTAAACATGAGGCAAAGAAGATGGATGGAAATTCTAAGTGACTACGACTGTGATATTCAATATCACGAAGAAAAGGCGAATGTAGTAGCAGATGCCTTGAGTCGTAAGTTTCATGAAAAACAAAGGCGAGTCCGTGCTCTTAGATTAAATCTCCAATTAGATTTAATGGAACAACTGAGGAATGTTCAGGAAACAGCAATCAAGGATGATGCCGAAGGAATGAAAGGAAGGATAAAAGAATTAGAGCAAGGGACTGATGGAATTTGGAGATTCCATAAGAAAAGAATTTGGGTACATAGGCAAGGAAGTTTAAGAAATAAGATTCTAGAAGAAGCTCATAAATCTAGGTATACGATGCATCCTGGTAATAACAAGATGTATCAAGATCTAAGGAACAATTTATGGTGGATAGGAATGAAGAAAGACATAGCTAGATATGTTTCTAAGTGTCTAACTTGTTCGCAAGTAAAGGCAGAACACCAGAAACCCTTAGGTTTACTTCAACAGTTAGAAATGCCTGTATGGAAATGGTAACTAATAACAATGGACTTTGTTTCTAAGTTGCCTAAGACTAGGAAAGGTAACGATTCAATTTGGGTCATTGTAGACCGATTAACCAAATCAGCTCATTTTCTACCAATGAAGGAAACTTTTAGCATGGAGAGATTGGCTAAGCTATACGTAGACGAGGTAGTATCACTACATGGAGTTCCACTCTCCATTGTGTCAGATAGAGATAGTCGTTTCACTTCGGCATTTCTGGACAAGTTTCCAAGGGGCAATGGGGACCCGACTGAATCTAAGTACTGCATACCATCCCCAAACCGATGGACAAAGTGAAAGGACAATCCAAACCCTTGAAGACATGCTCAGAGCATGTGTACTAGATTTCGGTGGAAACTGGGATGACCATTTACCACTAATAGAATTCTTCTATAACAATAATTACCACACCAGCATTAATGTTGCTCCATTCGAAGCGCTATATGGACGAAAGTGTCGAACTCCCGTATGCTGGGCAGAGATAGGAGAAAGTCAATTATCAAGTCCCGAGATTGTACAAGAAACCACCGACAAGATAACTCAAATCAAGGAAAGACTGAAAATGGCTCGAGACCGCCAGAAGAGTTGTGCCGATAATCGACGTAAGCCGTTAGAATTCCAAGTTGGAGACAAAGTACTCTTGAAAGTTTCTCCTTGGAAAGGAGTAGTTCGATTCGGTAAGAAAGGAAAGCTAAGTCCAAGATACATAGGACCATTCACCATTACCCAACGAATAGGACCAGTTGCCTATCGTTTACAACTACCAGAAGAATTAGCGGGCCGCGTAAGACTTAAGGAAAGCCTACGCGGGGCGTGACAACTTGACAGTCTCCTGATAACGATTAGGGTCACATGTCAACCACGTGGCAAGCCTACACGTGACACGGTAGCCCTAGCCGTAGCTAGGGTGGCCCTCGCGGGCCACGTAGGTTGTTCTTCGAGTTTACGCGGGCCGCGTAAAACTCAAATTTCAGCTATATAACGAGCATTGCATGGCCTTTCTTCTGTGTTCGAAAAATCCTTTCAAAAACGAAACATTCTGCTCAATTTCATAGATTTAAGTAGGGAAACGCTGCTACGATTACAGGGTAATAACTCAATCACTGCTACGATACAATGTCCGATCGATTGAAACCGATCGGATGGATGTTTAAGTGCTGCCCGAATTCGGGCTATACTTTGTCATTCGTCGTGAGGGTTTTGATTTCGTGAGCTTATCGTAAATGTTGTATTAAGTTACTAACCTAGTTTCGTGTGCATTGTTATTTAACTAGGTTACGAGGCTAAATCAGTATGCAAAACTCTGTCCTGTTAAACTCGCAATGTGAGTCATTCTCTTTTTACCAAATTGTTTGCAAAACCCTAAATGTTTTCCAGTTATATCTTGCAGTGATTAAGTCTTTGCTAATCTTTAACTACTGGCAGTATGTGGGGGTTTTGTGCACATTACTACTAATGATTTATCACTTTAGGTGGGCGAGCCTAATTTAGTGATATGTCCACAGTCATAGATCCGGTCGAGTGACAACTGAACCAGCTAATTAATAGATAGGGGCAAATGCGAAAACTCTTAATGCTGTAAATTATAACAATGTGTCGTTTTGTACAAATTGAATGACTCGCCAGTATTTCCCCGCTGATAAAATATTTTTAAACGTGTTTCAGGTGATTTACTGTGAACCAGGAAAAGTGCCGCATAGCACTACAGCTTGAAGGAAGTGGCTCATTAAATAAATAAACATGTTTTGTAACCAAGGGATTTCCCAGTGGAATTCCTTTATTGTAAAATAAGGGGTTTGTCCCGAAATTTGGAAATAAAGTAAATGGCTGTTTTTAGTTTAAACGATCCTGTTAAAATTTCCGCTGCCAAATTAAATACAAATACCACGGGTTTTCTGTCCCGCGGCATCCGAACCGGGAAACTGGGTCGGGGGCCGTGACATATATCACAATCAGTTGTCGCCTTGTCCCAACACTAGCATCATTGACTTTCTCGATTCTCAAAAGGTATGTGTCGACTAAAATCTCCATTAAAAAGTTCTTTTGTAAATCGTTGCATCACATCGTTACTTAATGCTAAATCCTTAAGCATCATCATCATCTCTTCCTCATTGCTTCCATGTTGGTTCTGCGTGCAAACAAAGATGTGTCCTTCATCGGTTCCCATAACCTCGTCCACGGACTACGTTTCCTGTAGCTCAAGTAGCGCTCATAAATGCCACACAAAGACTCGTTATATGTTCTAAGAGGCATCATAACACCTAGTGGCCTACCATCGCATCGTACATTGTTTAAATCATCAAAAGAAGGGGAATTATATCAAGCACAACCACAAGACATCCTTGCGAAATTTGCGGTGCTAGAACCCAACACCATCACAAAATTCAAAATAACAAAGCATAAAGCACTCGCTTTAAAGTAATCCAACTACCCACCTCTTACGTCATACAATCAAACTCTAAACCCGGTTAAATACATTTATCTCATTTTTTGGCTATCACCACTCGTCACCCACATACTCATATACTTTTCATGTGTTCGTACCTTTCATGGGTTGTACCAATCAGCATACTAAACACCACACCCAGGGTAGACATGTCTTTATAGTTTCTATAGATTACGTTAAAGTAACCATTCACACATCATCCTAAACATTCATATATGCGCAAGGCGCAACCAAGACCATAAGCATAAACAATTCGCAAACCATGTCTATACTAGTCTATTCAAATAAATTGATCAACAATGACCTTTATACCACACCAAAGATTATGCTAATACAAAATCAAGCTATTTAAGCATTGCCACATGGCCATGTTTACCTACACATAATCCAACAACAATCACAAATGTACGCACCAACGACTAAGTCACAAAATATACGCAACAAGACTCATACACAACTCCATCATTAATTAATAAATGACAAAGCAAACCAATCTCGTCTACAGGCATAATGCCAACATCAACCCGTGACTAACAACCCACAAAAGGCAGAACATTCGCATGATTCATTCCACGTCATCATTCAGAATTGAAAGTTAACAATAGACCACCAACAATGTTGATCAAGTTCTATCGGTAGTATGTGTCACTGCAGACATTCTAAATGTTTCCCGTCACAATCATACTAGTGCTTTACCTTCCACATAATGTAAACACAACATACAAGGAAATTTTAACTACTAAACATAACACGTAGAATATACCCCTTGGCTCGCGGTTACTCGTGGTGGCATCCGTTACTTTGAACCCATTACAGTTTAAGTTTAGGCATTCGATAATGCCCATTTCTATTAAACCATTGCTCTGATACCAACTTGTAAGGCCCCCAAACCGGGCACCTTACCATTAGGTCACATCACATTGTACTGTCTAAAAATAAGTCTTATCTAAGAAATATGCAGCGAAAATTTCATTAATGCAGTACCAATAATTTTAAAGTCTAAAACTATTATTAAATTAAAGACAATACGAATGCATTCCTTCTAGCTCACGAGTAATCCCATTCATTGGCCAAGAGCATCAGCAACCCGAACTATATACTTGTGAACAATCTAACATACATGAAAAAGTCAGCCACAATAAGTGGGTTCTAATAGAAGTTTAGCATTTAAAGTACATCGTAAACACCTTATTTAAATTGTACAATAACCAACTTTGTATTTAAACATGGTAACATCATTCTAAGGTTCAACGACCCCAACCCGTCACTTAAAATGACCCGCAACTCCACCGACAACTTAAATCCAATAATCCTACAAGTAATTCCTTCCTTGTGAATCATATTACCTAACCACCAAAGGAAACCTTCAATGCATCTTAAATCATAGGCCGATTAGCCAAGCTGACTCGTATATAGGACATGGCAATTAATGGCCAAAAAGACTCGTTTATCCTTAGGTACGATTACCCATTAAAGCCCATTCCCAAAACATACAAGATATTCCTTAGGAAAACTCATTTGTAACTTAACCTCATTTGACAACTGCACAATTCGACATCAGATCGACAATTGAATAACAAAACATCATTCGTCACCCACATAATTTATCATCATACGACAACTTCACAAATAAACATCATTTACCCACAATTTAACTAGCGCGTAACAAATAAGCACATAAGGTGGGAACCTAGCACATTGCTTGTAGGCTTTCATCATTACCCTCATTAGGGTGTCATAACCTCCAATTTGACCCCATGGAGTCCTCACCCGCATGTTAACCCCGAAGAGTCCGTTGTTGCCACTATAGCTATTCATTTAAACACCTCAAGGGTGCTTCTCGTGACTCGACGCCACCCCGATGGTCACGACCATATAACAAATAACCCGCATCAAGCACCTCAAGGATGCTAAATAACACAAAAGCACATAGACACACATACAAGGTCTAAAGCCCGTCAACTACCCGACAATTATTACCTTCAAACGCCATCCACCACTAACGTTTAAAACCTAATGAAAGAAATACTTGATAGAGTTCTACAAAACACAAGTCATGCTATTAATATCAACACCTACAACACATCATACCTCAAAAAATTCTTATCACTAATAAAACATAAGACACCTATGCAGGACTAATAAAGCCCAATTAACTAACATGTTACAAAAACCATCATCCGTGGGAAAATGTTTATAAAACATTTCAATTGCAAAACTCATTTATCTATTAAACTCATAACACGTATGAAAGCATGTGAAAAACATGTATGTTGGCCTCGAAAACATTTAAAAATGGGATTAGAACTCACCGGTTGCTGTCACACCCCAACCGATGGCGGAAACATCGGAATGAGATGAAGAAAGATTGCTCATCACACATAATGCTAATTGTGACAATTGAATTAAAGATAAATTGATTTCATTCATAAATAAATGTTAAATACATGAAAAATACAAGAAAACAATACAATCAACAAATATGAAATTTATAGAACGTATTTGACCTAAGACGTCTAAATGTGTATCTAAGCATCAACACTACTTCAGTTTCAAAGCATCGTCATCCTCAACCTGTAACATGTTTAAAATAAAGTTCAATGCAAAAGCAAATGCGAGTATACAAGTTTTCATACATAGCATAAAAGATAAGTTTCAAACAATTCCATGTGGCAAGCTCTTGATACAAGATAAACAATAAAATCGGCATGTGTTTGACAAATCAACCCTCTGTTACGCAAGTAGCAAAATGTATGAATGATATCTTAACATGACCTCAATAATACGGGCGGTGCGTTACTCCTATAGCATTATACATGTTAAGTGGAGGCTCATACGAAGTTAATGATAAGTCTAACACAAAACTAATAACCCCAAGTTTAAAGTATCAACTATCAAGTAGGCATGCATGTATAAGGAAATGTTTGTGCACTTAAGAATAAAGTTTAAGTGTAAGTTTGTAGATTAACATGTTACACCCCAAAAGGTGACAAACGAAAAGGGGGTTCAAGTATACTCAGAAAATTGCTAAGTCTTCCGATTATCCAATGTGACGAAGTTGTTAAGACTAGAAAGTTGAATGTGTTCGATTTGGAGTTTGACAGATGTTTACATACGGTTTAAGGATTTGGAGTTTGAGGACATGAAAATAAACATATCAAAAAGTAATCATCTAGCACACATAAGACTTGTCCTTGACACTATGAAACTCAAAGAGTTTGAATGTTTTTATGGATTGAAATGTCCATTAGAATCATAACAAGTGTTATGGTGTTTTAGATGATGTAACCTACTATCTTGACAAATAACCACTAGTTCATCATCAAAAGTTTGATTAATTATATATTATATAGGTTATATAGATATCATATTGTCATATAAGTCAAGCATGAGGTAGGATGATAAATCCCCCATTTAGGAACCTCTTTTGTATATCACATAAGTCATGTAGGAGGTAGGAAGAACAAATCTTCCATTTAGGTACATCTTTGGTGTTCACCACTACACTTGTTGTTATAAACAATCAACGAGGGTCATAAACATACAATAAAGAATAATTTAATTACAACTAATCTAAGAAATCATCAAGTAACGTATGGATTTTCAAGTAGGATAGCCCCAGCTAGTCCTATAATCACACAAACACCAAGCTTTAAGCTTGTTCATTACTTGTGGGTTAAACCCTAACCAAAACAGAAAGTTTATGAGGTTTTAACCTCTGATTTTAAGTGTCACAACCTTGTTTTTAAGCCTAACTAACCATAGAAGTTATTATGAACATAAGTACATAGGAATGTGTATGAGATAACTCAAGTTCAAGCAAGTTTAGCAAAGTTTAATCAAAACAGAAAGTTTGGAGCCTTATTTGGTGATGTTCCAGCCTTGGTTTTCCATGGAAAACCTGTTGGAAACATACCTAAGGTTGTTCCAAGCATTTAGGAAGAAGAAGCAAGGAAAAAGGTCAAGAAATGAGGAAGTTATACATGTTTTAATGACTTGACATGAAATAATAAATTTTATTTCGATCGAAGTCTCGGATTTACAACGGTTTGAAATGAAGTACGATTACAAAGGAAACGAGTTTCCGAAAATAAAATTACAAGATGAACTTTCTAAAAACGGAAAGCTCCGAAAAGCGAGGCGTTACAGTTGCGAAGCTTTCATTCCACAAGCAAACCATCTTGCGAATACGTTCCCAAACGTGAAATTGTCGTCGCACAAATCATCCTGATCAATCTCCATATCTCAAAATAACCAATCTAATTACTTAGGACCAGCGAGCTACAAGCTCGGGTTTAAACCGTCCCAAACCGCACACCCTACGTGTCCATTTGCGTAGACTCGGAGGTATTCCTAGACCATTTTACGACATCCCAAAACAGTCCCCAACGGTGAATATAAAGTTCTATGGGGTCATACTTTTACGTATGTGTAGTTGTCACGGTGTCTGTTGTAACACCCCAACCGCGTAAAATGTAACAACCCTCAAAAAGGTCCCACAACAATCCATAATCGAAACCCTAAACATGTACGACGAGAACCAACATGAAAAATGAAAAATAAAGGATATTTATGGTCGTCGCGGGCCGTGACAAACTCATAAGGAACCCTCGCGGGGCGCGAGGGTCCTGTAAAGTGCCTAAGACATGTGTAGGCCACGTGTCAGACCTATCCATGACTATTGACACCTATTCCCTAACTAGGTAGTCTGGCGGGCCGTGACAAGATATCCCTAGGCTATCGCGGGACGCGAGAGACTCATATTTCAGCTATATATGAGCGTGAAGCAGACATTCCAATCTGCTCAAAATTTTCCTTTCTTTCTCTCGTTACACTGGTATTATTCCCAATTACCCGAAGTGCTAAAACTCTGCCATAATCAGCGTGCTAACTCGAATCACTGGTACGGTACCCTGTCCGATCGATTGAAACCTAGCCAAAAGATGTTTAAGTGCTGCCTGAATACGGCTATACTTTGTCATTCGTTGTGGGTTTGATCTTGTGATTATTGTTAAAGTTGAATTAAGTTAATACACTAATACGTGTGCATTGTGTGCTTAATTAGGAAACCAAGCATTAGGCTAGTACTGAAACCCTAAATCTGTAATGTGAGTCATTCTCTTTTATCAAATGCTTTCAAAACTCTAAATGTTTTCTAGTTGTATTTACAGTGATTAAGTCTTTGTATTCTGATATTACAGCCAGTATGTAGGGTATTGTATACATTACTTGATAAACTTTACTATTTGACAAAGGGTTAGCCAATAGTAATATGATCACAGTCACCGAAATGGGCGAGTGACAAGTACTGTGGGTAATTGAAAGATATAAACAAATGTCTATAGATATTAACTATAAACTTGTTTATAGACTAGTTTTACATCCGTTCATAAACAACATGTGTAATTTCGCTTTATTCACCATAATCCCCAAAATTTTCGAGACCCAAAGGAATTAATGACTTTAGATCTATATCCTTGATTGGGGTATTATATAAAGTCATTGCCAAGACTATCGCATATTGGATAAAGCCATGTATGGATTCCCTTATCGCTCCGACTCAATTTGCTTTTGTTGAAGGACAATACATTCTAGATGACCCCTCATTGTATGTGAAGTTCTGTAACGTTCCGTTTTTTTTGTAATCCTTTTCGTTTTATTGTAACTTGTAATTCAATTTCAATCCTTGATATTCCGAGACTTTGATCACAATGGAAATCATATTTTGTATTATTTTCGCCTAATTATACTTGCTCAATATATATTTCATACAAAACCGAGTCAAAACCAAGACTATATTATCTTTGGAATATTATTCGTAAATGTTATTATCATTCACATGCTTACTTGCACCTTAAAACCCCAAAAACATGCCTAACTATGAGTTTATTTCATAAAATAACAAACCACACAAGTGCAAGGACCAAAAAATGAACTTTCCTTCCTCCCAACTCCTAACTAATTCATTTAAAACCCCAACCACTTATCCCACTTATAAATACAACCCTTCCACATCTCCTAAACACTTTCCACACTCCCAAAACTCTCTCTAACACTCTCAAATCATCCAAAGTTCCAAGTTTAGGCAGATTCAAATATGTGAGTTTGAACTTGTTTCTTCAATTTATTTTCATGTTTTCTTGCTTCTACTTCCTTGGATAACTTCTAGACGTGTTACCACATCTTTACCAAGGTAAACAAAGATGGTACATCACCATTTTGAGGTCCAAAGTTAGAACTTTTCCTGAGTTTTGTTAAAACTTTTAAATATGTTTATCTTGCTGTATCCTCTCCAAGTTGCCAACAAATCCCTATGTGGATAGGTTTGGATTGAAGTTTTGTTCTAGAAATATTAGTCATATTAGTTTACTTTCTATCAAATCTAAGTCACTAAGTAGCTTTCAAGCAAACAAAGTGAACAAACTACACCAAGTCTCCAGCCATAACCATGTTTGGAAGCACTCGTCTAGTTGAACTCACTTGGCTAGTTGGTGAATTGGATGAGTTATTTACATTCTTGTACTAGTATTCATGACCATTCGGATAATCCATGTGATGATTTTGTGCAATGGTTAACTAAAGGGTTAAAGGAATCATCCTACCCATGCATGACAATACATGACTTATACATGACCATACACATACTAATATATATACAAGACCAAGTCATGATATTAACCAACTCATGGTTAAATGTTGTGGTAAGGTGGGACTTATCTTAGTTTTAGACTCCTCATTTTGGGCTTCCAATGAGTGTAACATTCATGAAGAACACTAACAAAAATGGTGTCCAAACAAGTATCTAACATGATATATTTTATGTATTTTCATATTTAAAATCTCGAATGCATTCCTATCATCAACTCTATGAACTCACACACCTTTGTTCACCCTTTTTAGGATAACTTGGTGATTCCATCCTCCAAATCGCTCACTCACTCCCTGTGGACTATCTTCGCAAACCGTGAGTATACTTGAACCAGTTTTCCGCTTTAAGTCACTTTTGGGTTGTAACATGTATGATTATTAAACACACAAACACTTGCAATTAATATTATGCAAACACTCAATCCACTAAACATGTTACTTGTCATACAATATGTTTATACAAGCTAGAATACTTTTATGCCCACAACTTTTCATTAACTTTGCAATCCTACCTTAACATGTATAGCGCTATAGGAGTAGCACATTGCCCATTTTGGGGTCATTGTTAAGTATTCAATCAAAACGGTCTTCTTTACTTTGATGACGAGATTACGCTAGTGGACACTTTGGTTTGACCTATAGTTTATGCATGCTAGTATGACATAAAGCGTAGTGTACAATTTGCCATGTTGGAGTTGAGACATTTCTTATACGTATGCTATGTAGATCAAACTTGTATGCTCACTGATACTTCTTGTGTTGATGGATACTTTAATACATGTTGTAGGAAATGTATGATAATGTTCAAGAAATCTACTTAGGGTGGATTTAGAAACGCACCAAACTTATTTATGTATTCCTTTATGTTTCATCATGTTACTTTCCAAGTTGTTGTAATTTCTTTTGAAACAATATATCTTCAAGTTTATGAATGAAATAAAATTTTGGATTATTAAATTATTGTCATAAATAGTATGCTATGATGTTTCGAACAATCTCATTTGGGTCATTCCGATGTTTCCGTTATCGGTTGGGGCGTGTCAATTTCATAGGCTAAATGCCACAAAAAAGAGTTGTTCATCATCAAGATTGATTTTGAGAAAAGCTATGACTCGGTCAATTGGGATTTCTTATTATCTAATCGTGATGCTATGGGTTTTCCTAAACTTTGGAAAAAATGGCTTGGTGCGTGCTTAATCATAGTAAGGTGTTGGTGTCAGTAAAGGGTCTCCTATACTAGAGTTTCGAATTCATAAAGGACTCCGACAAGGCGATCCTCTCACCTCGTTTCTTTTTGTGTTGGCGTTAAAGGCTCTAGATGTGGGTATGAAAAAGGCGGTTAATAGGGGTACTTTCAAAGGAGTCCATATCCCGAATAATGGCTCGATTATATCCCACTTAAGTTACACTGACGATATGATTTTTATGGGAAAATAGTCTGAGATTAACATTAAGAGCCTTAATCGGGTCCTTAGATGTTTTTCTCCAACTTTGGGTCTTAAAATTAATCTCTCAAAATCTTGTGTTTTTTGGAGTTCGGTGATTAATGATGAGGTGAAGTGAATGGGCGGGATCTTAAGATGTATGGAGGGGAAGTTACCGTTTTCTCATTTGGAGGTTCCCATTGGGGTAAATATGAAAAGAATAAAGTTTTGGAAACCGATCACTGATAAGTTCGATGCTAAACTTTCAGGTTGGAAAGAGAAAAGTCTTTCGTTCGTCGGTAGGGTTACTCTTGCTAAAGCGGTGATGGGCGCCCTTCCTACTTATTACATGTCTTTGTTTAAAGCACCTAGTAAAGTCTTAAATATATTGGAGAGTATTAGAAGAACCTTTGATTGGGGTAAAACTGGGGATAAATACAAAATCAAATGGGCGTGTGGAAAAAACTGATCGCTTCGAAAAAGATGGGCGGTGTTAGGATAAGCGACAATTGGGATTCTAGTTTGGCGCTCCTAGCCAAATGGTGGTGGAAATTCAGAAGTGACAGATCAGCCTTTTGGGCTTGGGTTACTGAAACTATTCATTAGAACAGTAGGAAGAGTCAAGTTTATCCTTTCAATAAGAAGATTGTGGGTGTGTGGAAGGATATCGGGTCGGTAGATAGAGCTCTATCCAACATCAACCTTTCGGTTATAAACAATACCATGGGTCTAGTGGGTAACGGTCGTAACATTTACTTTTGGAAGGACATTTGGCTAGGAAATAATCCGCTCTGTTACCTTGCTTGGTTCAGCCTCGCTGGAAACAAAAAAGCTACTATATCCCAAAATATTAGTGTGGTTGGCGAGCTAAAGATTTGGGCTTGGGAATGTGTTAAAGGCCCATCTTTTCTTGAAGAATGGAACCGGTTTAGAGCCTTAATGCTTCAGTTAATGTGGGTGAAGCTAGGAGTCGAAAGAGATGTGCAGAGATGGAAAGGAAATTTGGATGACGGGTGTTTCTCGGCAAGGTTGCAATCAAAGACAAGCTCGCTAAAAGAGGTATGGGAAATATAGATCCTACTTGTGGTAGATGTGACATGGAAGTCGAGTCTATGGAGCATATGGTGGTCTTCTCTTGCTTTGTGATTGCCATTTGGTAGAACATTTTGTTGTGGCTTTAAGCTTTCCTATTCTAGTCTCGGGGATCAATTGGCAAACCCTTCTCGATACCATACATAACCTGGTGAATTCGAGAGATTGGAAGAAAGTTATTGGCACAATCTTTTTGACTACATTATGGCACATTTGGAAGGCCCAGAATTCAAAAGAATTCAAAAAATTATTTGTTCGAGTTTTGAAGATGGTCCAGGATATCAAAGAAGAATCATTTATTTAGTTGCATTGTAGATCTAAATTGAGTAAATTGCCATTTTAGTCCCAAGGTTTGTCCCAATTTGCCATTTTAGTCCAAATAGTTTTTTTTCTCCCCTAGGTCCCTGAGTTTTCCATTTTGTTGCCATTTTGATCACATCACCTAACTCCGTTTAAAAACCCCAGTTTAACCAGGGGTATTTTTGACATTTTCATTTTAAACCTTTCAACTTGCCATTTTGGTCCAATCTTATAACATAGTATATATTTCATCAATTTCCCTAAAATTTGGTCCATTCTAAACTCCCCACCCACACCCCTACTGTCTGAGGCGACAATACTCCGGCGTTCCAATCTCCGACGACTTGTTCGTTCGTTCAAATGGCTCACCGACAACATTATTTCATCGACGATTAGTCGCTGGAAACCTAAAAACAAATTCTAATCCGATTATACACCTTTTTTTACTTTCGATTTTGATCGCCATTATTGTTTCTATGGCATCTACGATCTTACCGAGTAGAAATGACACATGATCGAGTGACAACAATATGCTTAATTTCACTAGATACAGAAATTCCCAACCGAAACCCTAACCCTAACCCTAATTCCACCAATTTCGTCATCGGAAACACTAGCATAAACGTTATTCGAACACATAACCTGGCGGAATTCGCATTTATCACTCCATCGAACAGTTCCGTACCGGAGAATTCCCCCGGTTATAGGTACATTACATTGTGTATTAGTTCGTACACTAAAACAAAGCTTAAAGGATTGAAAAAACGGTTAATTTCAGATCTAGAACGGGTCCGGATCCTTTGGCAATTCATTTATTCGAATCCAATTCGTAAAACAAATCACAATACACCGGAATTACAGGTGCAAACTGCTCCGGCAACAATTCCGGTAGCTTCTTTCACCAGCTTGAAGCATACAAAGCCGTTGTTGCAGCTGGTGAGAGATGCCAAAAAGCCGTATGGCCGTGTGTCGAATGCGTAGAAAAGAAAGGTTATGATGAGAGAATGTAGTCAAGTTTTAGGGAAATTGATGATGTATGTATTGTGTTATAAGAATGGGCCAAAATGGCAAGTGGAAAGGTTTAAAATGAAAATACCAAAAATACCCCTGGTTAAAACTGGGGTGTTTAGACGGAGTTAGGCGATGTGATCAAAATGACAACAAATTGGAAAACTCAGAGACCTAGGGGAGAAAAAAATATTTGGACTAAAATGGAATATTGGGACAAACCTCGGGGACTAAAATGACAATTTACGCATCTAAATTTAATGTTATGATTTATGGTATATAGTATGATTTCAATGTCCATAATGTAATTATAGGTTTAAGTTTCTTGATGGTCCGATTTCTATGTTTATACCCAAGTTTTTTACTGTTAAAATAAAAAAAGCAAAATCTATTCACTTAAGTAAGTTGCTTTATCACTTTTTTTGGGTTGCTAAAAGCAGTGTAAGATCACCCGTAGTGAGTGGTTTTTGGACGTTTTCCCCCAAAAAAACGCCCCTTAACGCCGCCGGACCGCCCCCTTGGGCATTGTTATCAGAAAATGGGGGGATGCGTGTTTAAAGAACGCTGGTGCATGCTGGGGCATTATTTACTTGTCCAATAAGAAGCTTCCAAATATGATTAGTTTGTTTTATTTTTTTAAAAGATAATAACTGGGTAATCATTGATGGGACATTATTGGGTATTATTCTACTACACCCATATATGAAAAACGCCCTATAATATTCCTTTGCTGACTGGGATGACACGTGTCACACAACGCACATAAATAGGGGCATTATTCATATGTACTACTACACATGGTCTAAGAGGCCAATATTTCTAGGCAATATATAACATGATTTTTTCTGAATATAAGTTCCAAACATTTGAATACTTTTTCCTGATAAAATGTGTAATTGTCAATCTCAACCCATCTTGTTAAAAACAGGGTCGATTGGGTAAGTTATTATTATTTGTTAAAAACAATTGATTTTTCATTAAAATAATAAAACATTTTTTATTAGCATCTCAGTAAAAATTTTATTCAATATTTTTGGTAAGGCCATAAAAACAGTAAGATAAGAAAGACAAATAACAAATATGTCTAGTCGTAGTGCCGACAGAAATCTTGTTCCATCCATGATCCAACCACCGAATTAAGCCCTACGTAAAGTCACTTTTACATATGTTTTCTATTTATTATATATGTCTGTGAATGTTACTTTTTTAATTGGCTGATTTAATTCAGTTTCCTCTTTGCATAAAGTAATATGGTTTACAAACTTTACATGACTTTATAGCCTAGTGATATTTTGGGATGTGATAAGAATTTGGTATCAATAGGTACTGGGTTCGATTCCCATCCCATATTTATTGAGTTTCCTCCTGAATTTGTATATATGCATTATGCCTATGGAGATGGAGATGGATATGATCGAGTGATTCCGCTCGTGGCACGATGATACTCCAATCCAGTAGTCCGTCAGTGATCCAAATTTGCCGTTACAAAAAATATGGTTAACAAACTACCTTTCCTTTATGGAAATAATGGTTCCCTACTACATGAGTATAGCATGTGTACTCGAGCTTGTTTAAGTTATGATAATTCAGGTTTGAGTTAAGCTCGGTTCGGGTTTTGTTTTTAAATGCTAGAGCTTGGATCGTGAAAAGTTTTTCAAGCTTGAGTCCGGCTCCTTATTATTTATTAGTTAATTTATATTAATTATAAATAATTTTTATAAATTATATTATATATGTATTATTTTGATACATCATAGTTTTATAAATGTAAATTATTATTGTTATATATTTAATATATTAAATAGAATCATATAAATAATATATTCGTTTAGGCTTAAGAGTCGACTCGAGCTCGATAATTAAAGCTTAGGCTAAAACTTGTTGTAAATGAACCAAATACTTAGTTATACTTAAGTGGTTTATTGGAAGTTATGTGATGTAATTGCATTAATACTTTTATCAAATGAACAAACATGATCACATTCACTATCGTTTAACTAGAATACTAGATGAAGGGATGTCTTCTTCAATCAATTACATTCACAAATGTTTGGTAATTTTTTCGTTATTAGTTGCTTACTTTCATTCATTCATCTATGTCTAAAAAATTATACACACAATACGGTTGGATCAACAAAAGGAAGATTAACGAAAAAAAAAATCGTAGTAATAGATAAGAGGGCTCTTGTGTTATTTTTCTCTCTTTGAGTGGAGGGTATCCTTCCAGCATCCCCTCACCCGTTGCTTCTGTCCCTTGTTCCTTCTTCAATTTGTCTTCATGCTCTCTCTTCCCCACCATGCCAGCCATGTGACCCCCCCCCCCCCCCCCCCCCCCCCCCCCCTACAAAATGAGTTTTGCCTAAAAGGCATAGAAAATGATGAGAATGTGTATGTGTCTGGTTTTGGTATAGTTGTGTTACTTTACCATTTTTAATTGTTATGTTAGGCCATATAACTATGTTGTTATATTAGTATAACTGTAACATCCGTAAAAAAACATATCCTAGAAAACTCGACTTGTTTGTAAAACGGATTCGAAATGAAATAAATAAAAATGAAAATTTTATTATTTATTGATTTTTTAAATATCATATTAATTTAATGAATAATGAACTAAATATAATAATAATGTTAATTATATTCGTTAGTTCCTTTAAAATTCTAAAAGAAATGGGTTAACTAAGTTGGAAATGATAGTTATGTATGGTTATCAACTAGAGGGACCAAAACTGCACATTATCTGAACCTGACTTCACCCCTCTACTCGCCCTAAAAGGCAGATTCACGCGCCCCTTGTAATCTTCCCAACCCGGTTTCGCAAACCCGCCCTATAAGACCCGACCCGACTCAAAAGCCCGATCTAAGCGACGGTCTGATTAACCATGGACCCCAAACGACTCGTAATCACGGCGATAACAAATCCTTATCATCCGAACGATCCAATACCGTCTCTAAATGAGCAATTAAATCCGAATTAAAACCCAAGTTTATCACTATTAAGGCCATGGGGTATGGGGCGGGGGTTTGGGCGTGGGTTGGGGGAAAACGCCCAAGCCACCACCCCGGGTGGGCTTGGGTTTGGGCGTGGCCCTTGGGGCTTGGCTTTCAAGCCGGGCGTGGGGCGGATAGGCCATGCTAGTTGGCTGAATTTCATTGGTCACCCGCCACGTCAGGCGGTTGGGTTTTTGAATTTTGAATTTTAAAATTCAAACCATCCCCCCAAACGGTCCCCCCATCTTCCCGAACCGCCACGCGGTCACCCAAAGGGCCTATATATTGAAACCCCAACCCACTGGTCCCCCCATCCCACGAACCCAACAGCCCCACCAACAAAAAGGCGTTCGACAAAATCGGCCTTTTTGAAATTTTTTTAACGCTTTAGGTTTGTTATTTTGTAATTTTTAGGACTATGTAATGTTTTAAATTTTAATGAAGTTGTAGGTTTTTTTATAAATTGTTGTGTGAATTTTTATAAAGTTTTTGGTATTTTTTTTTAATTACCTCTGCCACGCGGTGCACCCAACCCAAGCCCAACCCACGCCCCGCCATACCCCGCTTACACGTAACCAGGCGGTGGGGGGGCTCCCTTTCCACGTGTCACCATTTGCCCCAACCCAAGCCCAACTCCCGCCCCATCATACCCCACAGCCTAAAGACTAACAAGAACTTGAATCGGTTTTTAATAAATTCGTTAACATTAACTTATAAAACTTATCCCATTCGATCCTAAACATCTTTTCATGCAATTCCCCACTCTCAAAACATGTTAACAATCATCATATCTCACGGATTAAAAAAAGGAAAATTCTAGAGCTTGTAACTTCATCTCGTGATTTCTCATTCATTTCTCAACGAAATTAGGTAATTCTTAAGCCTATTCTATTTAATTTTTCATGCTCTACAAAAACCCTCTATCCATTTCTATGATAGAGGGCGAACAAATTCAAATTTAGATAATTGTGATTATAGGGTTTGAACACTTGAATTTGGGCTTTTTAATCTAGATTTGTGTTTTTATAAAACTAAACATACCAAACTGAACATATATATATATATATATATATATATATATATATATATATATATATATAGGTAGAGGATCCTGTAAAAAAGGCCTAAAGTGTGAGAAAGGTAAGAAAGAATCTCAGCCATTAGATCTTTGATCTAATGGTTGAGATAATAGGGACCAAATTGTAAAATGTGTTTTTATTTTTTGGACTAATTTGTAAATTGTAGGGGTAATATAGTCTTTTATATCCACTAGAATTTAGGAAACTGCAAATCATAATCCTACAATTCCGTTCCTCTTTCTTCTTTCAGAATTTTACGAACCACCCTCACCGTTAACCACTCTCCATCTCCGGCAGACTCCATCGTTTTTCGTCATCACCACCGTCGCCTTCAGTCAACATCTTCGTTCAACTCCAACATACTGTAACCACCTTCATCATCTCTGTACACCGTCTGTCTTCTTCAATCGCTCCGGTAACCACCGCAACTCCGTAACTCCGATCATCTTTATCTCATCGTCCTCTTCACACCTTCACACCTCCGGCAGCCACCATAACTCCGGTCATCTTCTCCGGCGAACTGCGAGTCACCATTCATTAAATCTGCCGCTTTGAATCATCGACGTCTTCGCCGGCACTGGAACGATGGGTTGTAGTGTTATACAGAGTTAGAAAATGGTAATATGGTGTTATATACCATTCATAGTGTTTTTATAGTCATTTATAGTGTTATAAGTCATTTTTTTTTTGTTTCTGAATGGTGTTATTTTGTGTTCTGAATGGTGTTATTTTGTTTCTGAATGGTGTCATTTTTTGTTTAATGAATGGTGTTATATCTTTGTACTGAATGGTGTTATTTTGTGTACTGAATGGTATTATATTTTTGTTTACTGAATGGTGTTATTTTGTTTCTGAATGGTGTTATTTTGTTTCTGAATTGTGTTATTTTTTGTTTACTGAATGGTGTTATATCTTGTACTGAATGGTGTTATTTTGTGTACTGAATGGTGTTATATTTTTGTTTACTGAATGGTGTTATATTATTTTCGTAAAAACACCATGAATTGAACGATGAATTTTTTTAAAACACCATGTCATGAACATGGCTCTGATTCTGTGAATGATGCAAAAAAAATTAAAATGAATAATGTTATGGACGGTTATATTCCTTAAATCAAGGATTTTCTCTCTCCAAATCCTTAAATCAAGGATTACCATATTTGAATTTGTTAATGCATTTACAATCTTACCCTTTTCAATTAATTTAGATCTAATGGTTGAGATTCTTTCTTACCTTTCTCACACTTTTGGTCTTTTTTACAATAACTCCACCCTATATATATATATATATATATATATATATATATATATGTGTTAGAACAGATTCTGGAATTTTTGAAACTTATTGGATAGTATATGGATTTAATGGATAATTTAACATGTTATATTTGTTTAGAAATTCATGGAAAATCCTAATTTATAAAAATATTATATCACAAAATAAATATTCTGATTTTTCATTCGATAAATTAGTTGTGGAATTTTTATAACAAATTTCATATTTAAGTTTGTGATTATTCATAATATGTAGATTAAATAATTTGTAGAACTAGTTATATCTTTTATAAAAAAGACTAATTTTTATTAAAATATAACCATTTTGACAAAATAATATTCCATATAAGTTGTTATAATATCCTAGTTGATAGAAAATTATTAAATGAATTATATGTAAATACCTAAAATTAAAACTAATAAAATATAGTAACACTTATATATAAATTATGTTATTAATTCTTATATAATTTCATGATATAATTTCTTAATAATATCTTCATTCGTATTGATATATTTAGAAAATTATTGTTTAGGAAATTGAAAATATATTTATTAGTTTTGCTGGAAAATTGTATAAAGAAATTCAAGACTTTCAAATATAATTAATTTTAGGTTATTACTCCTTGAAATAAAAAATCCTAATCAAAGTTATATATATATATATATATATAGGGTGAGGTTCTAGAGTGAACCTTAGTGTATTTGCGAACTGAGTGAACAAATCTTGGCCATCAATCCCCCCCCCCTCAAGCTAAAATGCTAAAAACTAAACCCCAAAAAACCTAAAAAAATCTAAAAATTTTTTTTTGAATTTTTTAATATTTTTTATGTTAAAATCGCTACTTTTAGAAGCAAAAAAAAAAAAAAAAAAAATTTTTTGCTTCGAAAAGTAGCGATTTTTTTATAAAAAATATTAAAAAATTCAAAAAAAAAATTTTTGTGTGATTTTTAGCTATTTTTAGGCATTTTTGGTGTGTTCACATTGGTTCTCGCGGTTCTCACAATAAGAGGTGGTTCTCGCATGATCTTCTCCCTATATATATATATATATATATATATATTAGGATGATTTTAGTTGTTTGGATTAATCTTTCTCTTGTGTAGTATCGTTCGTGGAACTCTTCGCAAATAGTGCGTAAATCATTCCTCTGTTTACATTAAACATTTTTGGGGTGTATCAACGCATCACGCTATTTCATATTCAATTTATTCAATTATCAAGCATGCAAGTTCATTGTGTAATTTTATGTGTTATGTATTTATTTATTTTGTTTGCAATGGTTATTCAAGCAAGCAAGTAGTCACATTGTGGATCTACTGGTTGACCCTTTCATGGCAATGAGAGGTGGGTATCGTTTTCATTCAGTCTCGCTCTTCGGGGCTTGAGACCCACACATTGGTTTATTTCATTTATTGTTTATGATTCATTATTTGGCATATACAGTTGACACTTGAATTGCATGTTTATTTTTTAAATAGATTATTTTTTTTAAACATAGATTTACTCACCAGCTCTCGTAGTTGACCCAAAATATTTTACATGTGATACAAGAAATGAAAACTGAAGATCCCGGATATGAAGTCACATAGTATTGGCTTTAGAATAAATAATGGATCTTTATATGTATTTCTTTCAAATTATGTTGAACTATATGCAACTTATATGTTTTGGTGTGACAACTTAAATAAAGTGCCATGTTTAATTTTGAAACATTAATTAGCGCCATAAGCTTTGACCAATCATACTGACCGATAATCCGTCACGGGTTGGGGTGTTGATAATAACTGCAAAGTTATAAAGCTAAAACACAAGTATAAGTAAAGGTTATAATTATAATGGTAAACCAACAAAATTTTCGTATATTGACTTATATTTTTTCTACATACTACATTTATATATATATATACACACACACATATAGGGCATTTGTAGAGGAAAAACTCATGTGAGTTTAGAAAACTCAAGAAACTCAATGGATGGACACAATTTTGCCACGTGTTACAACACTCTTTCAAAATTCTGACATGTAATAACTTTTGCCAGAGGAGAGAAAATTAATATGTTACACTTTTTTTCACTTGTTTACATATATGTAACATCACATGTTACACTTTTTTTTTTGTTTATAACAGCAAAATTTACAGGTTTTACGAAGTGTAACATGTTCAAACTTAAATTTTACAAGTTTTCAATGTGTAGTACATTTAAAAAACATGTTACATGTTTTTATTGAACAAATTTAGTGTAAAAGACAAACATGTTACAGTTCCTTTTGTCAATCCGTAACATTAACTGAAAAACTAACTTTTTGTAACATGCAATTTCAACCATACAATTTTTAGGTTGATGACGAAGATTGAGTTTTTTAAAATTCTTAAACTCATAATGGTTTTCTTATCATGAGAAGTGTGAGAATGCATAGGAATTGACATGTAGGCATCATGTTTTGGACTTTAGCATGATGTTTTTGGTTGTTTTGGCAAGGAAAACACCAAACATGACAATTTAAAACACAATGCAACGTATTATGGGCGTGGAATTTAAAACACAACTAAAACATATTGCTTAACACTTAAACACACTATTTAATATTCTTGGCATGGTGTTTTAAGTTTAAGCCTAGAATTCATTGTATTGTGTCTTAAATTATTATGTTTGGTGTTTTTATTACCAAAACAACCCAAAACATCATGCCTAAGTCTAAAAACATGAAGCCTAGATGTCAATTCTTATGCTTTATCACACTTCTTACGGAAAATATTCTTTTCATAGGATCCTCAGACTATATATATATATATATATATATATATATATATATATATATATATAACAACCATTAATTAAAAACGAATAAAAGTACTACCACGAAGATTTTTTCAAGTGGCTAAAAGTTAATTTATTATAATATTTTATTGATGGGCAAGGATCATTTCATAACCATAAATATTTACAGAACTCGCAAAACTCATAATAAACAATCTTTTTATTTATATATTTTTATTTTTAGGATAATTTTATCATTTATTATATGTATTTTTATGATTACATACATGTTAAAAGTAATTCTATATTTTTTATATGTAATTTTATAATTACACATATGTAAACTATTTTTTTTTGCATATATGTAATTAGTTATGACACATATATATAATTTGCCTATTACACATATGTAAACTACTTTTAACATGTATGTAATCAAATAAATACATATAATAGATGATAAAAAGAACACAAATACAAATATATATATATATATATATATATAATGATTGTTTATTAGGAGTTCTGAAAGTTCTGTAGTTATTTAGAGTTCTGAAATAAACCCAACCATTTTATTTATTATTTAACTTTATTTTTTAATAACTTAGAAAAGACTATATATGCACTTATTTTTCCTTTTAACACTTCGATAAAAGTTTTATTAAAAATAGGACCGTATTTAAAATAAAGTATATTTTGGTATCATAAGCTATACCGGCTATCACTACTGTAACATATTGAACCGATATCAACCAAACAACGTTGTTACCAACATCAATATTTGTATTTATGGTTTTCGATTGATTTAAACACGTGTCGATATCCATTAGGCATGTCACGACTTTATTTTTGGGCAACATGAGATAACATATATGTAATTGAACCATTGTAAATAAACTTTTTTATTTTGCTATACACATAGATTTTTACCGAGTCAAACTAAACTGATACCGTTCGAACATTTTTTTTTTACCGATAAAGTACTGCAACGTAACTCTATAACTCGCATCTATATATTTGTAACTATTAGTTAGTTAGTTCTCATACTCATGTAAACAATGTTTTATGTTTCTTTTTCATATACTGATTTCTAGCTCTACGAAATTTCACTAGTTTATTTACATTCATTCAACTTTTTTTTTATTTATCCTTTTAATTAAACTGAGACAATAAAAGTAAATTTTTTAACTAACAAATTTATTATTAGTATTTGTTGGGTTGATTACTTGTTTATAGCCTAGTGGGGACACTGGACACATATGTATTTGGTTTGATGCCCCAACAACCCCAATAAACAAGCCCCAAGTTGACTGTTTCATGATGGCAAACATTCAACTGTTAAAACGGGCCCACTTCAAAATCCTTTGGGGGTCCATTTGAAAATATTGAACCCCAGCTACCAATCTTAAGATACGTGTTCATTTTCTTATATTGTTTTATTTTTATTTTTTTCATATCAAGCCAATGTATTATTACCCATGGATGTAATTAATCAGGAAGGTGTAATACAAAATAAACTATATGAATCCATTAACAAATATTTATGTTGCTAACGATTAAATAGTGGTAATAAAGTGTGTATTATTGATATAGCAAAGCACTTAACCTTGAAAGATCCAAGGCCAAGTAATATGAGTACAAATGAGAAGTACATGTTACAGCTGAAAGAGTATAACAGATTTACAAAGGAGTAAAGTAGCGAATGGTCTGCAAGTCTAAGGTTTGAGTCTTGCATTCGGAGTGAGTTTCAGTTTCTCTAAGGCTTGGTGTTTATAGGCGGACAAGGGCTTTCCCTCGTCCTTAAGCGGACCCGTGATATTTCCAAGAGAGGAAGTGCGGCAGGGTCCTTTCCTTTGTTCCAAAGTTGTGTTCTTCTCTTCCATACAATTTCGAGTAATCCTTTGACCTTCTTCCTGCTGAGGGTGACTTATTTAGGATTGTCTACTTGTGTCAGATTTTATGACTTTGTCTTTAACCTTTTGTCCCTGGTCTTTGAGTTAAAGGGTTGTCTCGATCCTCATGTCATACAACTGTTACCTTGTTTAGAGGTAATATCTCCTCCATTTTTTGTTTCGAGAAATGCTTTATCTTGTTGGCTTTGTGCTTGTTCATCTAGTGACAAGGGGATGCCTCCAACTTGTCTGATTTCGTATTAACTAATTGTTTGACTCCTTCCATTTTTATGGTAGGGGAAGTAGGTTTTGACCCACCCCTACCATCAGCCCACACTGGGGGCTGCTCTTGGAGTGGAGATGTGTAAGAGTGGGTCGGACTTCTCCTGCCCTTTATATAGGTGTGGGCTGCTCTTGAAGTGGAGATATGCAGGAGTGGGCCAGGCTTTTTCTTCGTAGCCTTCAAGTAAGTGCACAAAACCCAAACGATCATCATGACCTATCCACCTGTGCATTTGTTTTCTGTCTCATTAGTCAAATCTATCAAACCGTTTGTAGAGGACGGTACAGGAGATGCCATAACTTCTCACATTATCAATTAAAACTGCCTTTTCCTTCGTAATTTCATAGAAACTCTCTTCACTATTTTTTCTTCTCTCAAATCTGATTGTGTCCTTCATCAAGGTTAGTGATTCTTCTCTTGTGTTTTTTTTTTTTTTTTTTTTCATTTGTGATTTCTGGTATGGGTGGTAAAAATGATATGCATTTGCATTATTCAAAACTTAACCGTCGCACTTTAAACAATATCACATCGGACCAGAATATGATTCGGTGTTCTAGTCCGATGATAAAGTTGTGAATGATCCGCTGGAAGGCTACAATGCTTTGTATACCATTTATTTCAAGTTTTCTAACTTGCGCTTTACCCTTTCCTCGTTTCTTCTTGCAAGCCTTGCAATCCCTTGGTTTGGAATCTTATTAGTTGGCTCCCTATGGGTTGAGCAAAATTACCCACTTCGAAATGTTATGCCATGCTCAAAACATTGCGCCGACCGTTCCCCTGTTTCGCCAACTTTTTTAACTTGCCCGGAATGGCGATTGGCTTACTATTGAAATGCTGAAAGAGGTTAGCCCTCGTTCTATTGTTCGTACCAAACTATCTTTGAAACATTGGAAATAGAACTTCTTTCGGGTTAAAATGGCTACCGTTCCGTTTGAAATGCCACATAGTGATCCTACTGGTCCATTGGATCTTCCTACACTCCAAGATCCGTCTTTTGATTTTGTCTTATTTACTCTTTTAAAAAATCCTTTGTCCTATACATGTCCATATCGTGAACCTGTGCTTGTTCGTTCTGGTATTAGCCGGTTGTGGCATGATGCTTCCGAGATGCCTATTTTTGTTAAAGGAGATAGGGGTGATCCTCCTGTCTATATTTTCTCTATGTGCTGTATATTGTTGTTATGTTGACCGTGTTTTGACTGTTTATTTATTTTTGTGGTTTTTTTATAGAGATGAGTTTGTTGGATGTTATTTCAGATGAGAGCTTGAAGAGTGTTGAATATGATTCGAGGCAGTTGGGTGTTGACGAACAGCCTGTTATATCGTTGTCTGATTCATTGTTTGATTGCAGGGGATGACTTTGAAAGTTTGCTTGTTGGTGGTGGTGATGGAGGTGATGCGCCTTCTGTTAATGTTCCTGTCAAAGATCTTCATGTGAATGATGTTCCTCTTGTTGATTCGGCTTAGACGTCTGCCCCTGTTTCGTCTGTTCCTCCTGTTGTAGAGACGACCTCATCGAAGAGGGCAAAGAAGAGGAAGAAGAAGCAGGTTGAGCCGAAGATGGGGGTATCAAAGAGGAGAGGTCATCTATGAATAAGCCAGAGCCGATTGATCATGAAGATAGCGACTTGATGGTATTGGAGGGTGAGGAGGAGTCTGCCCATGACCGTCATTCCACGTCGCACCAGGATCACAGTGTTGAAGCCTTTGATTCTGAAATTTTTGTTCCTATGTGGTTTGTGAAAAACAACGACACATTTTCTGACTTGGTTGTGTGTAAGCATTACTTGAATAGATATGTTCCTCCTACTGAGAAACTTGTAACTCATGGTCAGACTTTTGAGGAGCTTGTGGACGAATCCTCTCGTCATCAGGCCTATCTGAACTCATTTTTCGTTACATATACAAGAAAGTTTCCACTTACAATGGTATTCAAAACAAGTACCAGTCTAAGGCCTCCATATGGCAAAACATATACAGTCATGCAGTCGCCCAAGTGAAGAAGCTTAAGGAGAAGTCACTTGCGGTAGAGGAGAGGCATGCTGCTCAATTGAAAACTTTAGATGAAGCCCAAACGAAACATATGCAAGAGCTGAAGAAGAGTTTGGAGGAGCTCCAAGTCCTGAAAGGGGCATATTCAAGTTTGGAATGGAAAGTTGCTAGTCTTTTGTTAATGAAGGAGGTTCTTGAAGATGAGAAGAAGAAACTTGAAGAGTGGGTTGCTAAGATTTTGGAGAAGAAGCAATGGTTAGTTGGAGAGGGCTTTTTGGTATGAACTAAAATGTACATGTTTTTATGTCAAAATATCACCCATTTATAATATGTTTTGTTGATAAAATGTTCAAAATAGACTTAAATTGGTTTGTATTGAATTTTCAGGACAAAAATAACCCGATAATAACAAAGGAAACGAAACCAGGCAAAAACGGAGAAAAATAGCAAAAGTTGTCTGAATACACCCCATGCCTCGGATCTCGACACCAACAGACACCTTTGGAAGCCCATTGCACAAAGATCAGACAAAGAAAACCAGCACGACCGATGCCTCGGAGACAGGCCACGTGCCTCATCAGTACAAGACAAAAGAAAAGCTTCTGGAAGATTTGGAAGATCTTCTGGGGCCCACAAAGTTGATCACGGCCCGTGTGTACAAGACACGACCCGTGTTTCAGTTGCAGGGTACAAACAATCACTAGGCAGGCACGGGGTGTGCCTCGTCCCCAGCCAATATATAAACAGAGGCCTTTTCCACCATTTTCACTTGCTCATCCCCTCCCCTCTTCTCCACTACACACACTTCTCTTCTACCGCACACTCTCTAATTGATATACGTTAAATAATACATGTTTTTATACCCCAAAACACTTCCGTTTTAAGCTTTTTTTAGGTACCAAATCCGGTACTTTTATATTTTCAGGTCTTAAACTGAGCACAAAAGAAAAATCTGATGAAAACGGACAAATTCTGATGCATTTCTGATAAAACGAACAAAATTCTGATGACTGTCAGGTGTGGCACGACCGTGCCATCTGACGGCACTACCGTGCCGATCGTTCGATCTCGGAAGCACTTCCAGTGCAACAGCCAGTGCCGATCTTGTAACACCCCAAAAACTGATTAATATGAAAATAAATAAAAGTGAATAAAACCTAACTTAGTTAATGGGTTATGATAAATGATAAGTTAAATGATGGAAAAGGCTTGAATAAAATACTTATCAAACTTGGAGGGGGTAATGTGAAAAGTTTTAATTAAATGAGGATTAATAAGGTGTAATCCCAAAAACACACTCCTGGGGCGTGTTTTGGATCGATCAAGAGCAGGAGAAACAAGGGTTTACCCTTGTTCTTGCAAAACTCATCAATTAACAAGGAAATTCAATGATAATCGGCTGCATGTCACCAAATTTTCGATTAACCTAACATCCTCAATAAAGTGGTAAGTTCAATTTGATGTTTTTGATATATTGTAGGAAGTGGGTTATGACCCAATCTTGAAATTATGCAAGTATTTGTGTAGATTGGAGTTAGGACTTCTCTATAGAACAGGAATCATGTGTGTTTATGCGTGAATTTGATCATTTGAAAAGCTAATTGCATAACCCATTTGATATGAATTATTAGAGATGTAGAATGGTGGAAAATTAGTAGTGATCATGTGTAAACTTGATATATGATGATGTTGTAGTACTTGAATCTTAAACAAATTTAAGTAGGACAAGAGAATGTTATGAGCTTGATTGTTTGTTGATGAATTTTGAAATGAACTAGTAGGAATTATGCTTTGAAAGCTTGTACTTAGTGTCCCACAAATGCGAAACCCGCCAAGTGTTCAATGAAATGCTTGAAAGAATAAATATGTGTAATTTGCGTGATAATGGAATGAAATTTTGGGATACCAAATAAATGAATGGATGTGTTGATATAGGCGTGAAGGAAGAAGGTTCAAGTACTAGGAAATCAGAAGGTTCACAAGAGCGAGGTATGTTCCATTGTGCATACAAAACTTTACTTATATTTTGCTAATGTTCGCGAATTACAATTTCTAGTTACATGGGTTTACGGTGGTTAATAAGTAGATAGCAAATCCCTTGTGGATTTGGCTATGTAAACGAAAGTCGTATTAAGTTATGTAAATTGACCGGTTCAAGTTGAACTAGTCAAGTAAGAAAGAATCGTTCAACCCGTCATGTATGGGTAGTCATGAAAGCAATTACGAATGTAGAATGTATGATGTTCAATCCGTTATACGGACCGAACGAATGTTGTATGTTGTAAGTAAATAACCCGATGTTATCGGGTTATGAATGGTATGTCTTATCTCATTTATGAGAATATATGTTAGACCAGTTTTAATGGGTAGCCGAATGTAAAAATGAAAGGAAAGTATGTAAATGGATGAAGTCGGAATTTTAGTGATCTAAAGTAAAATAGATAAAATGACTAATTCCTTAAAGTTTTGTTGTTGATATAGGTAAATCCTCACTTTAGGCGACTTGGCAATTTGGAGCGAGCTCATGCACACATTATGACCATCAAGCGCTTCCGTTATTTCGTATTAATGTTTTGGGTCAAAATGCTCGTTTTGTATAACCTCGTTAGTCGTTGCACTTTTTTTTAACACTTGATGTTATGGTTTTTTTTAGTCGTGTCTAGTCGAACGGGTTGTAGACTTATTTGTTTTGATGACGGTTAAAACAGGGATATGCTCGTCTTATGGACGGGTCATGCCCAAATTTTGTTAAAATTGTGCATAAATGCTATTATTAGTAATGTTGCCTTAAATTGCGAAAAGTTGGACGCTTTTAAAAAGTTTATGTTTCTAGTGTCTTTTGGATGTCATTTCTACTAGACGCAAATGCGGGCCTTACAGATCTGTTCCCGGGCCGCATGACCGTGCCACCCGCCGCATGACCGTGCAACAGCCAGACCAGGGTTTCTGATCAAGATTTTGATGACCTCGCACTACCGTGCGACCAACGGCATGACCGTGCCGATCTGGTGACCCATGCAACTTGTCCACTAGTCCACTTGGATGACCTGGGATCAGAGAAATTACGTCACCTGACAAGACCTGACCGCACGGCCGTGCGACCCGATGGCAAGACCGTGCCAAACTGAAAATTGCCTATAAATAGCAGCATTCGCTACTGATCAAAATGTTGGGTTTTTCTCCATGTTTCTGGGCGATTTCTGGGTTCCGAAGCAGTCCTGATCAGACCCATTTGAAGCTTCAAGATCGAGTGGAAGCATAACCGATCCAACCCATCAATTCCTTGCTTGTTTATGGTTCGATTCCTTGTTCTTGAACATGTATTCTGATCATTTTGCAAGTTATGAGCTGATGTTAGTTTATGTTTAATGTAGTATTATGTAATAGTAGTAATGAACTTGTTTCTTGAATAATCTTTATGTTGTAATCTTGTTTGTATGAAACTTTAGTACTTTTTCATGTTTGAATCTTCATGATTATATAATGAACGTTTCATTGATGTTGAGTTCTTGATTATGTTTGATTATCTTGGATAATGAATCTGTGGTTAGTGGGATGGTAACTATTTCTTGATTAATCACTTGTTTGTAAACTTGTTTACACCATGAGACTCGAGAGGGGTATTGGTTTTATCTAAGATATATCTTATTTTGATTAGGAATGCTTTCTTGCACGTAAGGGTTCTAACGAATTATATGGTGTTGATTACATGTTCTTGCATGTAGTTTATGATCCTTGTTTAGTAGTTTTGGTCTGAAATTGCTGACATGGTAGATTTGTATTCAAGACTTGTAAAGGTGAAATATGTCGTTATATGATCTACTTAAATGCTTATCCTCGTGGCTGTATTGTGACCATCGGTATTGCTTTCTTTGATAAGTGAGGTTAGAAATCTCCTAGCGGATGACTAATCTATCTTTAAAGGTTCATATGAATGAATATCAATAGCTCGCTAAAGAATGAGTTTAGGTGGTTAATATGTGTTTATCGTGTTAACTTTCAGAAGAATCGTCATGTTAGAAAACTCCTAGGAGATGACTAACTGTCTCGAAATTGGAAAATTGATTAAGTGCTTTTGTGACATATATGATAGATAACATGTTTAGGTTGTTTGTGAAACAAGATAGTAGTATATTTATCTTTTAGATATAATTTAGATAACTTAGTTAAACAACCATTCACTTATCCTTTTATCTGGTAATCTAATGACAAAGATTTAGTACTTAATAATGCTCGTGTTCCATGGATCGATATCTGGCTCTTACCAATACTTTGCTACATATATGACGGGATACACTTGTCCTTTATTGTGTGTGTTTTAATGTTAAGGTATAATCCATTTTTATAAATTTAAAACACCAAGTTACGCCAGGTGCGATTGTAAATACTGTAAATAAATGTGTATAGTCGCGCCCGCGTCACTAATCATTGTAATCCTTAAGAGAAACTCAAGAATCATTAGTGTAATCAAGCTTTTTATTGATTTATATAATCTTTTCAAGTTTGATCTTATCTTCTCCCATGGTGTGTTTAAGGGAAAATTACCCCTTGATGTCAAGCTAGCTAAGGAAGATCATGGGTAAACAAGGTGTGTGTGTGTGTTAATGACTTTAATTAATTAAACATGGTTTATTGAAAGTAGTGAAATAATAGTGTCACCATTAACTTGGGTCACTAGAGTTTCCGCCAAATCCTTAAAATCTACCAATAATCTTGCGACGCCGTTAACTTGGGTCGTTCATGTTTTCTATGTCTATGTAGAGTCAAAACATGTTCATGCTCTTAGCGTAGGTTGAAGGTTTTTTATGGGACTTCGGGTTGGGTAAGCTCTTACCTTTGCATGGAGATAACACCAAAGCGTAAAGGACTTGATATATATATATATATATATATATATATATATGTCACACCCCAACCGATGGTGGAAACATCAGAGTGAGATGAAAACAAGATTGCTCGAGACATCATAACACCAAATATGACAATATATAACTAATTCGATTTGCATAAATACTAAAAATGAAATACATTGTTCAAAACCAAGTACATTAAATTGCAACAATCATCATGAAACATAAATATAAGTTTATCTTTAAGGTGTGTATCTAAGTCCACCCTAAATGAGTTTCTTCATATCATCAACTAGAGACCTGCAACATATATTAAAATAATGATCAATATAAAGTTGGCGAGTATACAAGTTTGATAACATAGCATAATAGTGAAAAGATTTTGCTCATATCCAACATGATAAAATGTATATCCTGTTACTAACATACCAAACAAGTGTAAGTTATATGTCAAATCAGAGTTTAACGTAATCGTGATTACCAAACATCGTCGAAACGAAGATGGTGTAACATAGTTTACTTAACAATACCACTAGAATACGGGTGGGGTGTTAGTCCTATAGCTCTATAATTGTTAAGGTAGGCTTGCAAAGTTAATGAGCATATAGACACAAGTATACATGGTATGCGAGATTAACAAGAATAAAACAAGTCTCATGTTAAAAGTGGATAGAGTGTGATTTGTAACAAGTTTTAGTGTGATTGTGTATTTTTGTATAGTTGTACATGTTGCACCCAAAGTGTACAAAATTAAAAATGGGATCGAGTATACTCACTCTTTGCAAGTGGTTTCCACAAACGTGAAATGATCGTCTTGAGAGGTTGAAGCACCAAATGTATCCTAACAAGGATGAACAAGGTGTGTAAGTACAAGGATTTAGAAGTTTGAATATAAATGGGATTTAAATAAGAAATAAATAATAATAATAATAATAATAATATATGAAAATACATAAAAATATTATCTTGACTAAACACTCACTTTGTACACTATTAATTTATGTGTATTTCGTGGATACTATTTCACCCACTAGAAGTCCAAGTGTGAGAAATTTAGTCTAAGATAAATATTTATCTTTGCACACAGCTTTTCACCATAAATTGGTTGGTGTTATGGCTAGGTTTAATATTTATATATTTTTAGTATATAATAATAAATAATGGATTGGCAATGATAATTAAATTGCAAATCTAAATAAGTAAATAACAAAAATTAAAGCAGTTAATACTTTTATTTATTTGAGTAAACTTTCGTTTTGCTCCTTTGGTTTGGTCACTTTAACGGTTTTGCCCCAAACCTTTAAAAATAGTCATTTTCCTCCAATAGTTTGCTATGGTTTTTCCATTTTGCTCCCTGCGGGGAGCAAAATGAAAAAACAAACAATTTGGATGGAGTTAGAGGCAGGGAGCAAAATGGAAAAACCATAGCAAACTATTGGAGGAAAATGACTATTTTTAAAGGTTTGGGGTAAAACCGTTAAAGTGGCCAAACCACAGTGAGCAAAACGAAAGTTTACTCTATTTATTTTTAGTATGTAATTATAATTAATGAATTGGTAATAATAATCTAATTTTAAGACTAAATTTGTAAAGACAAAATAAAAAATATAAGTAGTATGATTAGAAGAGTTAGTAGTTAGTAGCATGATTAAAGAGTTAGCATGAGTTAGTAATGTTAGACATGGTAATAATATGTTAGTTAATAATATTATCTAGGTTAGGCTTGAATAATAATAATAATAATAATAATAATAATAATAATAATAATAATAATAATAATAATAATAATAATAGTAATAATAATAAAAATAATAATAATAATAATAAGTTAGATTAGCAATGGGTTAGTAATGTAATGACCATGTTATAGAGGTAGGATAAATGTCATTCAACTTAGGTGATGATCTTGGTTGGTCATGTAAAAAAATATAAATGACATACAATAATGAAAGGTTGAAAGTTATAAAATAAAACCCAAGATTGGTTATTATTTTGGTGATGCACCATCTTTGTTTACCATGGCAAACATTTGGTGACATTCCATAAGGATTTCTTCAAGATGAGGAAGTATGAAAACACCAAAAAAAAAAAAAAAACAAGAAGAAGAGAAGAAGGTGAAATGAGATGGAACTCACTTTCAAGAGGGAGAATTCTTTGAGACAAGAAAATTGGTGGAGTGAGTGGGTATTTATAGGTGAGAGATTAGGGTTTAAGGTGGTAAAAGAAATATGGAAAGTTGAAAATTGGCCCATTAATATATTTTTTTGGGCCTAATGTCATGTTTTTTTTGTTTTATACATTTCTTTTTTATTATTTGTATAAATTTGAGTTCCTAACATAATTTATAAACATAGTATGACACAATAGTTGATTGATTGGGTCTCGAATATTGAATTACACAACATAAGTCGGTTTTCGAATGATTTAAACGTGTCTTGATGATTATATGAATAACACCTATGTTTGATTGAACAATTATTGAAAGAGAAAATAAATAAATAAATAAAATGAATTCCATTATGATCATAAGTCTCGGATTACAATGGGTTAATACGAGAACACAGAAATGAATAATACAATAATTGCGGAATGTTACCATATATATATATATATATAGGTACGGGATCAGGAGAAAACGCCCAAAAGTGTGAGAACGGTAAGAACGGATTCTGGCATAACACGTGTCACGCGAGATAGTGAAGAGCGGAGGGGCTTTTTGTCCTTTTATATTCTTTTTTTAAACACGTCTCACATCACCTCTCCATTTTTTGGCGTTTAACAAATACGCGGCGTTTTTATTGTTTTTTTAGATCAAGAGCATAGTAAATATTTTGGCGTTTTAACTAAGTATGGCTTTGATTGTTGTGCCAAGTAGGATGCAGGCCTATAATGTAAAAAAACATCAGTAATTTTCTTGATGTTTATTTTTTTTCCATCAATTGTTGTGCCATGTAGGATGTAGGCCTATAAAGTGACAGACAATTATGGCGTTTTAAAAAGATAAACAAATTCAATTTTCCATGTAGTGGCTTTTAATATAATAAATGTTTGGCAATAATGTTTACCGTCTCTTCATTTTACTGTTTTACAATTACTGTTTCGTTCAGTTTCATCTATCAATTAGTGTTGTCTTTTCCAGTAATACTTTATTTGGCATTTTTTGGCGTTTTATATAGCAACAACGTGCTTTACTAGCATCCGTTCTCACAGTTTTCATTCTATCAGGCGTTTTGGTGTTTGTAGTTTTTGGCGTTCTATACTCAATTTTTTTAAAGTAGAGAATTAGATAATAAACAACAGAGAATTAGATAACAAACGATAGAAAATAAAAAAAAATTAAAAATTCTAATCTAATTTCTCATCCAAATCTTCACTATCATCAGCCTCTTCTACTTTAACCTTTTTGGCGTTTTGAACCTGTTTTGAATACTTTATCTACATCCTTATTTTCCTACATAATGCCCGTCTTTAGAAGATGCTTATTTTTAGTGGCATTCTGTATTGTGGTTTGATATATACTTGTTTGGTGACATGTTGAAGATCAACGCCTGCTCGAATGTATTGATCCCTTCATGCCATCCATATATCCATCAAGAACAAAGTGACATGATGACATATCAGTGTCATCAGTCTCTTTTTCATGAATATTTGTCCATCTCATTCAGCAAAAGCTTATAGAGATACCCACCTCAGAGAAGAATCCATTCAGTAAAACTTTATTCAAAACAATACTCGATATAGAAGAAACAATGTTTCCCATCTGTGGATTTTTTAACTATTTTTTTGGCGTTTTAAAGTGAGTGGTTTCTAGGAAACATGGCTTTGTTTTTTGGTGTGATCAATTGATTGTGCAGAGAATCTCTCTTATAGTATGTTTTTGGCGCGTAGTTTAGGCGGGATTTTATTTATAATAAATGATATTAATAAAGTAGCCGCCTTTTCAGTTACTGTGTGCATTTTTACTGTTTTTTGTTCAGCTTTTTATGAGTTTTTAGGGTGATAGACGTGCCATCTTCCAAGTTTAGCGTTTTTTAATGGCTTTAAGTAGTTTTTGATGTTTTTTTTTTCATTTTTAGCTTTTAATAATACTTGTCCAAACTACTTTTATTATAGTTTGGGAGTTTTTGGCGTTTTATGGCATTATGGCGTTTCACAATCATTATGTCTGTTTGGCATTTTTATTAAAATAATGTATTTTTTGTTCTTTGCTGAAAAATAGATAACAAACAACAGAAAAAGAAAATTAAAAAAATAAAAATAGAAACAATTCATCTTCCAAATCTTCACTGTCATCAGTCTCTTTCTTCTTTGAAACACGTTCACTGGCGGTTTGACTTTGGCATGCTTCATTTTTTGTTTTTGTTGTTGAAGTAGCTTTTTTGTGGCCGTTTGGAAGGACAAAATGACGTGAGTTTTTTGTTTGAAGTTCATCTTTATCTTCATGTTTATCTTCAAACCACTCATCAGTGTCATTTGTCTCTTCATGCCATTATAATATTCATCAAGAACGAAACACAAAAAATGACATAAGTCTGACACCGGCATCGTTTTGTTGAAGATTTGTCTATCTCATGCAGCAAAATGTTTTTGAGTCACAACACCTCAGCCAAGAATGCATTCTTCGAAACTTCGCGTAGAACAATATTGAATATACAAGAAACGACGTTTGCCATTTTTGGCGTTTTACTGAGGAAATAGTGTATCTAAAAGGAACGTCGATTTTTGGAATCTTTGATGTTTGAGTTTTTTGGCGTTTTCTAAGATGATTGGTATATAGTAAAATATGACGTTTTTTGAGTTGGTGTGTTTTGAAGTTTTGGGTTTTTTAGCGTTTCTAAGATGAAAGGTATATAATAGTAAATATGGTGTTTCCGGTTTGGGGGTGTGTTTAATGAATGTCTTAGATGTTTTGTTTATATAGGATGTGTTTTGGCCCGTAATGACGTTTTATTCATTAGTTTGGCGTTTTTGGTAGAGAAGTCTAAAGACCCCTTTACCCTTAATGAAGCGCGTCCACTTAATAAAATTGGTGTTATTTACGAAAACGCCACCGCGTCAATCTCGTCCATAGATTGTTTTTATCGGACGATCCATAAGCTTTCTCACCGTTCTCACACTTTCCACCATTTTCTCTAAATCCTAACCCTATATATATATATATATATATATATATATATATATATATATATATATATATATATATAGGGGAATGTTCAAATGAAAACCACTAGTTATTGCGAAAACTCGAAAACTAACTAAAAAAGCCAAAAAACATACCAATTTTTTTTTGCATACCAATTTTTGCAATTTTATATATATAAAAAAATTTCAATTTTTTTTGTAGTGCACTTGTCTAATACTACACATGTGTACTACAAAAAAAAAAAATTGAATTTTTTTTATATATAAAAAATAGCGATTTTTAATAAAAAATTGTAAAAAAAATTGGTGTGTTTTTTAGGCTTTTTTTAGTTAGTTTTCGAGTTTTCACAATAAAAGTGGTTTTCATTTGAACCTTCCCCTATATATATATACACATATATAGGTACGGGATCAGGAGAAAACGCCCTAAAGTGTGAGAACGGTGAGAACGCATCCTGGCCCAACACGTGGCGCGCGATATAATTAGGGAGTATGGGCATTTTTGTCATTTTATCTTCCGCTTTTCAAATTCGGTGTCACAATATTACTTCATTTTTGGCGTTTAAGATTTCTTGGCGTTAACCAAATTAAATAATTAACTGGCGTTATAATGGTTTCATTGTATTAATATTTTGGTGTTTATGGCGTTTCCAAATCGTCGGCCATTGGAACCCCAAGGGCCAGAATATCTCTCTGAATGGCTTCATCCATACTTAAGTATGGCCAGGACTTTTTAGGATGATGCTCCATTGTTTGTTCTTTAGATTCAATGGCGTTTAGATTCAATGGCGTTTTAGACAAGATGGCCCATTGTTCTATTATTTTTATATACATTTTGGCGTTTGTGGTATCTTGGCGATTTACAAGCGGAAAATTATATTACAACCACAGGGGAAAAAATAGAAGCGAAAAAAATAAATTAAAAATCCTAATTAGATCTCTCTTCACAATCTTCACTGTCATCAGTCTCTCTTCTTTAATACTCCAAGAACTGTCACCAAATATATGGCGTTTTTATGTAAAACTTAACAAACCCATTGGTCTGATTATTTTGTTTGTTCGTTGCCGTGTGAGTGGGTTTTTCGCTTTGCTATTCAACTTTATCTTCATCTTTATAATCATCCCACTCTTCAGTGTCATTGATCTTTTCTCCTCATCCAAGCCTTCTTCAAGAACAAAGAACACAAAATGACATATGACTGTCATCAGTATCTTTTTCATGAAGATTTGTCCATCTCATGCAGCAAAATCTTACTGAGTTACTCCCCTCACCTAACAATCCATTTAGTGAAACTTCATGAAGAACAATACTGAATATCCAAGAAAGCATGTTAGCCATCTTTGATTTTTTTAAATTTTTAGCGTTTTACAGTGAGTGGTATTTAGGAACATTGGCGTTTGTTTTTTTGGTGTGATCAAATGGAAGTTGCTGAGAGGTATCATTTTATAGGATGTCTTTGGCGCGTAGTTTAGGCGGGATATTATTATAATAAAGTATTCGTCGTTTCAGTTACTGTTTGTAATTACTGTTTTTGATAAGCTTTATCTCTGAAGTCTGTAACATGTCCCATCTTTCAAGTTTAGCGTTTTAGATTTTAATATAATAAATGTTGTTAATAATAAAGTTTCCGTCGCTTCAGTTTTACTGTTTTGTAGTTACTGTTTCTAGTTACCTTTTCGAGATTTTGGTGGTTTTTTTTAATTTTTAATGAGGTTTTATATAAAGATGACACTTTTGTTCTATTTCTCTTGTACCTTGTTTTTTATACTTTTTGCAATTTTATGGTTTTTGTATGTTTTCTTTTTGAGTTTTTTATAATACTTGTCCAAAGTAATTTTATTATAGTTTGGGAGTTTTGGGGCGTTTTATGGCATGATGGCGTTTTCACAAGCATTTGTCTGTGTGACGTTTTTATTATATATGGTGTTGTTATTATATAACAATCAACTGAAAAAGAAAATTAAAAAATATATATATAAACAATTGATCTTCCAAATTTTCACTGTCATCAGTCTCTTTCTTCTTTTTGAATCATCTTAATTGGTTGTTTCGACTTTCGTATGATTCATTTTGTTTTTTTTTTTGTTTTTGAAGTAGGTTTTTTGTCGCCGTGTGGAAGAACAAAGTGTGTCATCAGCCTCTTTTTCTTGAAGATTTGTTCATCTCATGCAGCAAAATGTTATTGAGTTACACCCCTCAGCTAACAATCCATTCGGCGAAACTTCGCGTAGAACAATATTGAATATCCAAGGAACGATGTTTGTTTTTTTAACTTTTTGGCGTTTTACCTAGAAAAAGAACGCCACTAAATAAAAGAACCTTAAACCTCTATATTTGGTCATGCTAAACTCAATAATGTTTTGCTGTATGAGATGGACAGCATTGTGAATCCTCAGTTAAGAAAGATGTCTAACAATGTTGTCCACCCCATACAGCTAAACTTTATTGAGAACAAAACTGAATTTCCAAGAAATGACGTTTTTGCAATTTTGTAGTTTTTGTAAGTTTTGGCGTTATAAATTGGATGGAAGTTGAGGATAAAGTTAATAAGATTTTACTCAATGAGATGGACAATATCCTCACTTAAGGATTTTGTCCATCACATTGAGCGAAACCTTACAGACATCCAAACTGAATTTCAAAGAAACGTTTTGTTTTAGTAGTCTTTGATGTTTGGGTTTTTTTGGCGTTTCTAAGACGAATGGTATATATTAAATATGACGTTTTGGGTTTTGTGTGTTTAATGGAAGGTCTGAGATGTTGTATATATAGGATGTTTTTGGCGGTTGTTTTAGGCGGGATTTTATTATAATAAACGCTTGTAATTAAGTCCCGTCGTTTCAGTTACTGTTTGTTCAGCTTTATCGTTTAAAACAAGTTTGGCGTTTTATATCTAATGGCGTTTAGATTAGGATGGTGTGTGCTATGTAGGTTAAGGCGGGAATTTAATGGCGTTTTATTCATGAGATGGCGTTTTGTGTAGAGAAGTCAAAAGACGTTTTTACCCTTAATGAAGCGCGCCACATTAATAAAAGTGATGTTATTTACGAAAACGCCACCGCGTCATCTAGTCCATAAATTGTTTTGATCTGACGATCCATAACCGTTCTCTCCGTTCTCACACATTTCATCGTTTTCTCTAAATCCTAACCCTATATATATATATGTGTGTGTGTGTGTGTGTGTGTGTGTGTGTGAATGGGATCAGGAGAAAATGATTTGAAGTGTGAGAACAGTGAGAACGATTTTCAGCCTTAGGATCTTTGTGATTTGTGGCTAAGACGATGCGGTGGCATTTTTGTAAATAATGAGAACCTTATAACTACCAGGAGTGGTAAAATTGGAAGATCCAAACAAGGGTGCACATGCTAATCACATGCCATTTCCCCCATCATATTTAAACGCCAATAACTTTTTTATACATGATTATTTTTCTAAAAGAATTACACCATAAAACTCAGCGTTTTTTTATCTTTCCAACGAGTATACTATTAATATACTTTTCGAAAAAAATGAACTGGGTTTTATGGCGTTTTTCTGAACTGAGTGTTTTATGGCGTTTTAGACTAGGTATTTTCATGGTGTTTTTCTGAACTATGTGTTTTTATGGCGTTTTAACTAGGTATTTTCATGACGTTTTTTCTGAACTATGTGTTTTTATGGCGTTTTAACTAGGTATTTTCATGACGTTTTTCTGAACTGGGTGTTTTATGGCGTTTTTCTGAACTGGGTATTTTCATGGCGTTTTTTTTTTTTTTTTTTTTTTCTGAATTGGGTGTTTTTATGGCGTTTTATTTGAACACCCAGTTCATGTGAGTGGGTTTTTTTTGAAAATATTACCCCTTAGTGTAATTTAGCATCAATGTCACATGTCACCACCAAAATCGTTATCACCGTTCTCAAACTTTTCACCGTTTTATGTAAATCCTGACCATATATATATATATATATATATATATATAGCTACCTTAGGGGAATTTACGACTCACCAACCAACTAATAGAAACTAATATATATCCCTTGGACTAATTAATTAATTAATACTTTATCCCGGCCTCGAGTGACGTTTCCCTGCTGATTCAAAGCGGAAGGTTCGAGTGTGTTAGGAGTCCGACCCTGATACTACACAATAATACGCATTAACACACATAGCTCCTCATTTGACAATGAGCCCTTGCGACTCCATGACCCGATCAAGTTAATAAGAAATCAATAGGTAAGTTGATCGTAAACACCCCTTCTTCTAATATTGATTCCTACCCTTTTATTTTCTTGTTAAGCCATTTATTTTCTTGTTAAGTTATTTATTTTCTTTGCCTTTTATTTTTATTTATTCTTTTTAACAAACCCAACATTTGGATTTAGTTAGACGTTATCGACGACTCGGTACTAAAACTCATGTATCCTTGGACGACCTCAGTATCTTACCATCACTATATGCCAACGATGGGTGCACTTGCCTAATGTGAGTTGTAGTGTGATCGTACTTTATCGTTTTTTATAAATATTATAAATAGAACTAGTGCATAAACAGAACTAAAATTAATCATCTTTTATAAGCACACCGCATCACGGCCATTTTTCCCAAGTTGTTGGTTATCTCCTTAGGAGTTCTAAGTTTGTTACACCCCCTCTCTTGTTCATAAAACATTTCACCATGTCGGTATTCATGAAGGTGTTTCCTTGGATCACCCAACTGATTTAAAAGGTATTCCCATGTCTTCTGTTAAGGGTTATGACACGGGTGCCAATCAGAAGTTTCACAATGTTCTTCACTCGTACGAGAAGGCATCATTTCCTTATTTGTCAGCTTTATATGCTAGTGTTGACAAGCCTGTGTCTGAGGTCAAAGAACTGGAGCCGCAATGGCTTAAAAAAGAGAAGGCACTGGGATAGATTATTGTTAGGATGAGCTTTGGTAGTACATCCAGCAAAGCTAGTGTTAGCATTGGTACTCCTTCTTCAATAACTTTCAAGACTCATCCTTCCCCTTCTCCTAAGATGTTCGAGCATGCTCCCACTGTAACGCCTCGTATTTCCACATTTACATGTTTTTAGAAAATACGTGTTCGTTTATCTATTTTTGGAATCGCAGTCGAAATCGGATTGAAAAACGGATTTAAAACGGCAATGACGCAATTTTTCACGAAGTTTACTGTGATCGGCGAACGTACACGACAAACGACAACCGACCGTATTTTAGGTGTTTTAAATACTAAAATATTATTTTACGACGTTACAAAGTGTTCGGATTTTGTAAACGAATTTGTAAGAGAATTCGGGCCATTAAACACGGGGATTGAGCTTGTGGGCCTTGGCCCAAGCCCAAACCCACTAATTAGAACCCTATGTATAAATAACTTGTGAAAACCCTGTCCTTTCTTTTAGTCAGCCGCACATAACAATTTTCCCTCCTTTCAAAACGATCAGATTTGTTGGGACGGATTGCCGTTCAATCGGATTGCCATCCGATCGAACTGCAATCCGATCGGATTGCACTTGGTTCCATACTTAATCATTTCTATAATTTTCAAAGAACATCAGTTTCTAACGAATTACCATCCGATCGGATTGCTATCCGATCGAGTGACCGTCCTGCTGTGAACTTGTTCTCAACTGAGAAGCCTCGCCAATCGGATCACCATCCAATCGAACGACCGTTCGATTGATCGACCTGAAGGGTAGAGATACTTCTCTGATTTCAAAATGCTACAACGAAAACTTCAAAGCCATCATACACAAACACATCCTTGCCAAACGAATGTCAATCTGACCGAATGGCCATCCGATCGGATGACCATCCGAACGGATTGACATCCGATCGAATGACCATCCGATCGGATTACCGTTCGACACTTGGTCCCTTTTCACCGATTTACGCACCGCTCTTCACTTATGCTATCGTTAATTGTTCAGGCTAATAACTCTAGCGCTCCCTTCAATCCATTTCCATCGCTGTGAGTATACTCGATCCCTTTTTGCTTTATGCAATTTTGGGTGTTACATACGTTACTTAGGGGTTGTTTGTTTGGGTCTGAATGGAGCCATTAAGAGGCTTGGCTCTGAATCACCCAGACATGGAGGTGTTTGGTTCAGCAAATAACAACATCTGAATGAAACCATTCAGATCTGAATGGTTCAGCACCTTTTGAGATCTGAATGGTGTTTATTACCCTTGTGCCCTAACACCTCCTGCATATCCTTCATCCTTCATCTCCTCCACACCTCCTGCCACCTCCACTCCATACCTCCTGCCACCTCCTCCACACCGGACCTCCACCGTCGTTGCCCTCCTCCACACCTCCTGCCACCTCCCTCCTCCACACCGGACCTCCACCGCATCCTCCCTCTATCTCCTCCACACCTCCGGCCACCTCCACTCCACACCTCCACATCACTGTCCTCCACACCGGACCTCCACAGCCGCCGCCCTCCCCCTCAATCGGAGCTCCACAGCTGCCGCTTTTTAGAGAGAGAAGCAGAGAGTTTGAGCCTGGGTTCTTTCATTAGAGAGAGAGTAAGAGAAGCTGAGAGTTTGAACTTTTTAGATAGAGAAGCAGAGAGTTTTTAGAGAGAGAAGCAGAGAGTTTGAAGATGGGGAAGTGAGAGAGACAGAGAACAACTTTGGTTTTAAAGCCTGTTGGCTATTTTGTTTTGTTCAGGGGTAAAAATGTCATTTTACACATCATTCAGATGTGCAACCAAACAACATTTTGTTGGTTCAGCACTTACTGGTTCAGACCCTCTTACCCATTCAGACCTCTTATTCATTCAGCACTTATTGATTCAGATGTTGCCAAACAGCCCCTTATTCTAAATCACATCGATCACACAACGCAAACACTATTTATACGCTGACCATTATTGCATGTTACTTGTTACTCGATGAATGCTTGTATGTTATGTTAACACAGTGATTGATGCCTGACGCCTTAGCTACGATTGTACTATTTGTTTGGACTCAGCACCTGTCGTGGACATGGGTTGTTAAGGTTACCTCTTCACATGTCACAGTGGTGATATGTGTTGCGCATTCTACAACTCGCAGTCTAGTCTGTGCATATTTCATTGTCGATAACCTACTAGCTTCGCATTATACATGTTTCATGCCGGTTATGCGTAAACGCTTTCGAACTCTACTGTTACTATTAAACTTGTATGCTCACCTTTACACTGTGTGTATTGACCTCTATTTTTAACGTATGTGATAGGTGTTTGATTGCTTAGGATGTTGTGCTTACCTGCTTTGTGGAATCAAATAGGAAATGAGAGTCTAGAAACAAACAAACAATTTATTTAAATCTGAGTTGTCGGAACATGTTTTGTTTTGAGATATCTATGTCTGTAATAATTGGTTACTTGATGGGTTATGGTATGGGACATAATATTAACTATCCGGTAATTTAGTTGTTATGGAATTTCTCTTGACAATCTGTTTCGCTCAGTGCCGCGCCCCGATGTTTCCGTCATCGGTTGGGGTGTGACAGATTGGTATCAGAGCCATAACTTTAAGGAATTAGGCAAGACTCGACATAGTCCAGGTCGATGTCTTAGAAACGACCTAGTCTATTGTCTAGGTACCAACAGACCGACTTGTGCATGCCCGGTATGGGTTTCGTACGAGCTTACTCGCTATCTCTCGCTCGAACTCGTTGTACACTACACACTTACGCGAACATCGCATACTACAGTTCTGCGCAAGATCAGCCTTTCCTAAGGCTGAACACACACACAAACGGATGATTTGGTTGAGACCAGGTGTGAAAACCGCCAAGTCTCAACTAAATCGCTCGTTCAAATCGCTATTTATACTATAAATAAGAGAATTTGCGTTGAATCAGGAGTGAAATCCATACTTTGTCACAAATCTCCTTATCTATCTCATGATCTTATCATACAAACAGGGATGCAGTCGTTAAGACAGGGGTGAAACCCGAACCTTGACGACCCATTCCGCTCTATACTTTTGGTTTTTGCAAAACTCTCACCAAAGTCTCGACGGACTCCAACGACTTGGGTCATGCTGTAACTAGAAGGATGCATGCCGATCGCTCAAATTTAAGCGAGAGCACAATCCAGAAGGCCAAAGTGTGTACTTAAGGTCCTTGTGAATAGTCGAATCACTTTGGGTAGTCGAAGTCTCATACCCAGACAATCTCCCTTCGATTTTATGTGTTTCGATTCTCGAAATCCGCAACCACCAATTCTGTGATTTATTGCTTTTATGATCAATTTTATGTGAAATCTATGTGCTTTATGCGTTTATTTGTTAGCGTTTTGAGATAAACAGTACGATGGTACTGATGGTTTCGATTCCACGTTTCTCGCTCCGCCAAACCACGCACAATCCACACCACTCTAACAAATCGCTGGTCTATGTTCATAATCGCTACTCGCTAATCGCAATCGTCATACTTAATCACTATACGCTGCTGTAAAGGATAGGTGAATACGTGCAAAATATGTGTTTAGGATAGCTTACGTGCTTACGTGCTTATGTATTTATATGATTATGTGATTCTGTGATTGTGTGCCTACGTGAATTTTGTGAATGGTTGTGTTCCTGAGCTTTATGGTGAATCGCTAGTCTATACAAGGGTCAATCGAAATTATGTTTGAGTCCTATGGCGATGTCTATTGCAGACAATGTTGTCGTTTGGATCATTCCACTCTTGATCAGCTTGCCGAAACCATGATGACAAACAAATCGCCGCTCTCGTATCTAAGAAAATGGCGAAAGTCATCCCCCAGATCGTCAGCGAACTGAATGAGAATGCTAGAAAATCTTCAGAGGAGTCCGGGACCGATACTCCTAAGGACGCTTTTAGCTTCAAGCAGTTCAAAGCCTGCAGACCAAAGGAATTCACCGGCCAAGATGGTCCTACGGCCATGTTCCAATGGTTTGATTCTATCGAAGTCACCCTGCGCCAGAGTGGCTGTCAAGAAAACCTACGCACTGTGAATGCTACCGGCGTCTTCCAATCCTGCGCTCTTGATTGGTGGACGGCCGAGAGGAATGCAGGTTTTGGATTGTCATGGGATGAGTTGAAGAACATCATGATGCAAGAGTTCTGCCCTCCCCATGAACTCCAAAAGCTTGAGGATGAATTCTGGCACATAAAGCAGGATGGCAGAGATAACGCTGGTTTAACTGACCACTTCAAGTAGTTGAGTATTATCTGCCCTGGTCAGGTTACTACCCCTGATTTTACTATCAAGAAGTATATCCGTGCTCTTCCGGATTGCGTCGCAGATTTTGTTCAGGCTGCAAAGACGACAACAATCGAGGAAACCTACATGTTCGCCGCTGAGATCAATGATAAGCGAGTCAGGGCTGGTTATTTTAACAAAGCTGCCAAGAATCTGCATCAAGTCACCGCTGCTCCTACCGTTGAAACCACTACCGCACCGCAATCTTCGAAGCTCTCACGCCGCAAGAGGAAGAACAACAGCAGTTCCAGCAACAAGAACTGTGCAGTTACTGCTGCCCCACTCCAAACAGTACCTGCCCAACCACAACCTCAACATCGCCAAGTAGCGGCACATGTGGTCAATGCACCACCTGCCAAGAGTGCATACACTGGACCACACCCGCTTTGCCCTACTTGTACTTATCATCACCCGGTGAGTATCGCATGCCGGTTCTGTGTTCATTGCAATATGTACTGCCACTTCACCGCAAACTGCCGTACAGGTCTACATCAAGCTCCGGCTCAAGGTCAAGCTCCTGCTCAACAAGCTCTACTTCCTGCTCCTCAAGGCCATCAAGCAGCTCTTGCACCCGCGGCTCACGCTCGACCTTGCTTTGCGTGTGGTGATCCCGGCCACTTTGCAAACATGTGCCCAAACAAAGTAGTGAAACAAGAGCCCCAGCAGCAGCCGCAACAACAACAGCAGCAGCAGCCAGTAGCCCGCGGACGTGCTTTCAACATCAATACCCGTCAGGCTCAAGCAGACAACAATGTGGTTAATGGTACATTCCTTGTGAATGGTATATATGCTTCGTGTTTATTTGATACTGGAGCCGATAACTATTTTGTATCGTTTGAATTCGAAAAGCTCCTTAATCATAAGCGCGCCCATCTACCATCGACGTTCGATGTTGAAGTTGCCACCGGAAGAACCGTTGCTGTCAATTCTGTTCTACGTGATTGTACGCTTGAACTCAACAATCACGTCTTCCCTATCGACCTTATTCCGATGCCGCTCGGTAGTTTTGACATCATAGTAGGCATGGATTTTCTTCGTTAAAATCGTGCTGAAGTTGTTTGCTTCGATAAGATGATTCGTTTCTCGCTCGCTAATGGTGATCAACTTTATGTGTATGGCGAAACTCCTTCGAAAGGTCTTAAACTCATGTCATGTGTCCAAGCTAGCAAGTATCTCCGCAAGGAATACAGAGCTTTCTTGGCTAACATTATAGTAGCGGAGAAGGAAAAGAAAGGAAACTCAGGAGTGAAAGACGTTCCCGTTGTTTGTGAATTCCCTAATGTATTTCCTGATGATTTACCTGGTTTACCTCCCTCTCGTGATATTGATTTTTGAATTGACCTCATTCCTGGAGCAAATACTGTCGCTAAAGCGCGTTATCGTCTCGCTCCTTTTGAAATGCGCAAACTCTCGAGTCAGCTCCAGGAACTACTTGATAAAGGCTTTATTCGCCCTAGCACCTCTCCTTGGGGCACACCTGTCCTTTTTGTCAAAAAGAAGGACGGATCGTTCCGGATGTGCATCGACTATAGGGAGTTGAATAAGGTGACGATCAAGAATTGCTACCCCTTGCCTCGAATCGATGATTTGTTTGATCAATTACAAGGTGCTACGTGTTTCTCGAAGATCGAACTACGCTCAGGCTATCACCAATTACGCATTCAAGAGGAAGATATCCCCAAAACCGCTTTTCGAACCCGCTATGGTCACTATGAGTTTGTTGTTATGCCCTTTGGTTTGACTAGCGCTCCCGCAGTTTTCATGGATCTAATGAATCGCGTGTGTAAACCCTTTCTTGACCGTTTCTTCATCGTGTTCATCGATGATATCCTGATCTGTTCCAAGTCAAAGGTCGAACACTCGCAGCATCTACGTTTGGTTCTTGAGTTACTCCAGGGAAACCGTCTCTATGCCAAGTTCTCCAAGTGTGAATTTTGGCTGGAGAAGGTCCAATTCCTGGGTCACATTGTCAATAGTCAAGGAATTCATGTCGATCCCACGAAGATCAAGGCTGTTAAGAGTTGGGTCACACCTCAGAACCCGTCTGAAGTCCGTTCTTTTCTCGGACTGACAGGCTATTATCGCCGATTTATCGAAGGTTTCTCTAAGATCGCTGTACCTCTTACCTCGCTTACGCATAAGGACAAACCTTTTGTTTGGGGAACTAAACAAGAGGAAGCCTTTTAAGCTCTCAAAGTTATGCTTTGCAATGCTCTCGTGCTCCTGCCCGACGAAAACGACGATTTCGTAGTATATTACGATGCCTCGAACCTTGGTCTTGGTTGTGTTCTCATGCAACGAGAAAAGGTTATCGCGTACGCTTCTCGACAACTCAAGATCCACGAGAAGAACTATACCACACATGACCTCGAGCTTGTCGCAGTTGTTTTTGCGTTAAAGATTTGGCGATATTACCTTTACGGTATGACAGGTGGTCCGTAGGACAATCCTTAAAGCCTTTAAATAGAATAAAATTCCATACTTTGCCCGGTTATTTGCTTGAACTTGGTAACCACTAGATGATTTGATGTGCAGGTATTATAATGCTCAAGATGTGGGTTTTAGATGGTTGGATGGATGCTAGAAGTTGGCGGAGTCGAAGAATGGGAGATATGAAGATTTGGTGAAGAAATAGAAAAGAAAAGAAGCTCAGCGCCGTAACCTACGGCATCTGGCCGTAGGTTACGGTCCCATATCTTTCAAGAAATATCCGCCGTAGATCAGGACACAAGTGCCGTAAAGAAAAGCTGCTTGCCGTAAGCTACGGAAAAGCGCCGTAGCTTACGGCGCTTATGTTGACTATTGACATGCCGCTTGCCGTAAGCTACGGCAAAGCGCCGTGGCTTACGGCGCCAATGTGGATCTCCGGACGACTGATCTTGTTTTGTAACTTACACATTAAATGGCCATTGGGAGAGGATTTATGGGGACTTATCATTTCCAATCGGTTACTAATCACTTGTGGACGAAAATTGGAGTATCTTGGAGACTTTGGCAAGGAGAAACACTATCTTTAATCTAGTTTTTGTTGCTTGTGATCTTGTTGAACATTAAAACTTTTGTCATGATGTCGCTTCAAGCCATGAGTGGCTAAATACTTTGTGCTCATCTTTGGTGGAAGGTTTTATAAGACTTTATGCTTTAATTCTCTATTTCTAGAATAACAATCTCTTTCTTATTTGAATTGTTTGTTATGGTGCATGATTGATTGTTAGTAAAGTATTGATTCTTATCTTAAACTAATTAGAAACCATACGTTCTTGGTGCCGTTGGCAATCGAGATATCATGGGTATAGTTGGGCTTGGGTAAGGGTTGATTGATCATCGGGTAACAACCTCAGGTTCTAGGAATCTGAGTACTTAGTTCCCTTTCATCACTGCAATTGATCATACATGAACTATGTCTATGTAGTTCTTTCTAGTTGAATGTTAGCATAAATGTCAAAGCAAAACCGGAAACTGAAGATGATCATTTGTCTCCAATTTATTTACAACCAAAACTTGTCTTTTGCATTTTAATTAGTTTGATTTAGTTTAAAACCAATTCACTCAAACCAACTCTTGAATTTTATTCTATTTGTAATTAGATTAATTTAGTCAAGTTAGATAATCTTCTAAATAACACATATTCCACAAACTCCCTGTGTTCGATACCCACTTACAGCTAACTATTTAGTTGTATTTGGATTAGATTTGATTGTGACCACGACATCACGTCAAATTTTGGCGCCGCTGCCGGGGAGTAGTGTGCAACGTGTGTTATTTTTTATCCTTTTTAGTTTGTTATTTTTTCTGGTTTACGCTGGGTGTGTTAGTGTGCAGGTACTTACAGGTGCAATCGTACTAGGAGCTCTCACAAGCTTTCACCATTGGCATTCGATCCAGAGATTGAACGGACTTTGAGAGGAAACAGAATCTTGCTAAGAGAGAACAGAATCAGTGGTTCACCAACAACACCAACTACACCAATCACACCAATTCGATACATGGATCCACCACAACTACCACCCACTACGGGTGAACTCATACCACCATTCATACCACCATCCACTCAACCGTCACCAAATACCACCATCCCAAACACTACCACCGAACCTACTTTACTTTATAATGTTACACCAACTAATACCACACAACCCATTACCACTCAAGAAGAACCAACCATTACTTTTAACCCTTCTACTACAATTCCACCTCTCACTCATTTCTTTCCAGGTGCGGGTCAGTCATATTTAAATTACACAATAGCACCTAACTCAACCATTGTCCATACTACTTCTACTTTCAGACCATCGAACCAGTCGGGTTTGCAATACTCGACTCTTCCATTTGGGCAATCTTCGGGTATAGGGGGAGATGGATATGAAGAGGGATATGAGGATTTTGAGGGTTATGATGAGGACGGTTATGCTTATGGGGGTGATGGTGATCAAGGGGAGTTTGCTTATGTGCAAGGCCAATCTCAAGGAATGGCAAGTGTTGGTGGAATGCCACAACAACAACTTATACCACAACACATTAGGCCAAGGCCACAAGGGCCACCAATGCAATGCCCTATACCATTGCAACAAGTTCGACCACAACATGCACAACCACAATTCCCAAGGCCAATTCAACACCCACCAATGCCACAACAACAATTTCAACAACCATTCGCACCACAAGGGCATATACCGAGACCAATGGGTCCTATTCGTCCAAGGGGTCGGTTGGGTGTACCAAGAAGGCATCTTAGAGAACATGCGAGAGGCATTGAAGCGCATTTTAGGCCGATAATTACTCACAACCCTTCCCCGGTGGTTATCCCCCACAACAATCAAGGAAGAACTTTTGAAGTGAGAACCAATTCTTTGCAAAGTTTGTCGAAATATAAGGGTCTAGCAACGGAGGAACCCTACTTTCATTTGGAGGCCTATGACTCAATTTGCAATACTCTTGGGAGTCAAGGTTTTTCGGCTGATGATGTCAAATTAGTCTTGTTTCAATTTTCTTTGGAGGACAAGGCAAAGAAATGGTTCTACACTTTGCCTTCAGCATCCATTTACACTTGGGCGGAAATGCAACAAATTTTTCTAGATGAATTTTACACCGCTCAAAAGACCAATGATGCAAGAAAGGGGTTGAGGAGTTTTCAACAACAACAGGGCGAAATGTTTCATGAAGCCTTTGAGCGTTTCAATATGATGATCAAGAATTGCCCTCACCATGGAATTGAACTTTGGGAATTGATGAACGCCTTTCATGAGGGGTTGAGTGCCGAAGATGCTAGAGACTTAATGTCTATTACCGGTGGCACTTTTGGTACGAACTATGAGCAAGATGATTGGGAGTCTTTGGAGCAAATGGCAATTACATCAAAGAGGAAGGCTCAAGCATCTAGGAGAGCACGGCCGGCAGTTACTCGAACACAAGTGCATGCGGTTGATGATGGTAATGTACAAACTTCTAATCAAATTTATGATGTTTGTGCTTTATGCAATGAAATAGGTCATACGGCTGAGAATTGCCAAGGAATGGTGGAAGGGCAATATGAAGAAGTTCATGCAGTACAAGGTCAAGGAGGGGGTGGTAGAAACTATAACATGAATTCCAACACTTACCACCCCGGGTTGAGGAACCACCCAAACTTTCGTTATGGGAACCCTTCAAATTAAGTAAACCCGAATTTCCAACGTAACCACGGTAACTATGGTTCGCGCCAACCTTACAATAACCAAAGTGGATATAGAGGTGGGAACAACCAAGGATACCAAAGGCAATATCAAGCGGGTCAAGAACAAGGGGGTCTTCAGGTGGAAATGAGATGATGGATATGTTGAAGAGCATGCAAGCGGAGATGCAAAAGAGGAACCAAATGGATGATGCTCGCATACAAAAGGATGAAGCCCGAGATAAAGCAATTCAAACTTTGACCACCCAAATGGATCAACTTGCAACCGAAGTGTCAGAATTGAAGAAAAATAAAGGTCAATTACCAAGTGACACTAAGGTAAACCCATCTCATGGTACTTCAAGAGGTAATAATGTTAACATTCATCATGTAAGTGTTTTGAGAAGTGGGAAAGAGTATAAAACCAATCCTTCACCGGATTTGGTTGATGGGGTGGTTGAAGATATAACGGGTCAAGATAGTGAGGAAGAAAATGAACCTCCTATTGTTTCTTCTAAAAAACCCAATTTTGAAAAACCCGAAATTAATAAAGAAAACGAAAAGAAAAATGAGGGTGGGGGATCTAGTCAAGTACCATTTCCCTCGGCTTTATTAGATCCGGGTAAGAAAAATTTCATTTCAAAGCGGGGTCCTCAAAAGGAGGAAATGTGAGAGGTTTTCAAACAAGTAAAAATTAATCTTCCTTTACTTGAAGCAATCAAACAGGTACCCGCTTACGCCAAGTTTTTAAAAGAATTATGTACTCAAAAGAGGCAACAAAAAGTGCCTAAATTGGTTGACTTGACGGAGCGGGTAAGCGCGGTTTTGAAAGGAGATCTTCCTCCTAAGCTACAAGATCCGGGAACGCCTCTTATAAATATTCAAGTGGGAAATTTCCAAACTGCAAGGGCGTTATTGGATCTTGGAGCCGGAGTAAGTATCTTACCGGGGGGGTTATATGATCAATACGATTTTGGTCCATTGAAACAGGTTGAGACAACGGTGGTATTAGCCGATTTGTCTCACAAACTCCCTCGGGGTATTGTACGGGATGTGATAGTTAAGGTTGATGAGTTTTATTATCCCGTTCTTGTGCTAGATTACTCATCTGCGGACCCAATTCAACAACAAAATGTTATTTTGGGTCGGCCGTTTTTAAACACCGCACACGCCGTTATTGATTGTCGATATGGTACGGTCGACATGACATTCGGTAATAGAAAGATGAGATTAAATGTTTTTACTAACGGTACTAACATTTATGGTGATGAGTGTTTTGTAGCAGATTTCATAGATGGATATGACCCAAAGGAGTTCGAGGAAGAGATTTTAGGTTCTTGTGTTTGTGATGTGTCTTTGCAGGTGCACGCATGTGATTTGGAAAAGGAAGAGAAAGAGCAAGAGGCTCTCGCGGTGAAGGAAGGAAGACCGCCATGGACCCACCAAACGGACACTTTACCGGTGGGAATTGATTCGGGTACAAAGCCTTCCTTGGAATGTCCACCAAACGTGGAATTGAAAGAGTTACCGAGGCATTTGAAGTATGTATTCTTGGGGGAGAATGACACTTTACCGGTGATCATTGCTTCTAATTTGGCGGTAGCTCAAGAAAAGGATTTGATACGGGTGTTGAAGGCTCACAAGGCGGCAATTGGGTGGACGATAGCCGACTTAAAGGGTATTAGTCCTTCCATTGTAATGCATAAAATTATTACAAGTGAGGATGCAAAGCCGACCCGTGAAACACAAAGAAGGTTGAACCTGAATCTGAGAGAGGTGGTCAAGAAGGAAGTTATCAAGTGGTTGGATGCGGGGATCATATACCCCATTTCGGACAGTGCGTGGGTAAGTCCGACTCAGGTAGTGCCTAAAAAGTCGGGCATTCAGGTAATTAAAGATGAACAAGGTGAGCAAATCGCCACTCGCCCGGTAACCGGGTGGCGAGTTTGCATTGATTATAGAAAGTTAAACGCCGCTACCTCCAAAGACCATTTCCCGTTACCCTTCATTGACCAAATAATTGAAAAGCTTTCCGGTCAAAAGTATTATTGTTTTTTGGATGGGTACTCGGGGTATAACCAAATTGCTATTCACCCGGACGACCAACACAAAACCACGTTTACATGTCCATATGGTACATTTGCTTTTCGGCGAATGCCATTTGGACTATGTAACGCCCCCGCCACGTTCCAAAGATGTATGATGAGTATATTTTCGGACATGGCCTGGGAATCTCTTGAAGTGTTTATGGATGATTTTTCCATTTTTGGCCCAAGTTTCGAGTCTTGTCTTGATGAATTAGAAAAAGTTTTAAAAAGGTGTGTTGAGACAAACTTGGTGCTAAGTTGGGAAAAGAGCCATTTTATGGTTCAAGAGGGTATTGTGTTGGGGCATGTGATATCGGACCGGGGAATGGAGGTAGACAAAGCAAAGATTCGGGTAATTTCATCTCTACCCGCACCAAAGAATGTTAAGGGGTAAGATCATTTTTGGGACATGCGGGGTTTTATAGAAGGTTTATTAAAGGTTTTAGTGTAATTACAAAACCTTTATGTAACTTATTGTTGAAAGATGTTCCCTTTGATTTTACTGACGAATGTTTGCAAGCGTTTCATGTGTTGAAGGAACAGTTGGTGAAGGCTCCTATCTTGCAACCACCGAATTGGTCAAAGCCGTTTGAGATTATGTGTGATGCTAGCGATACGACCATTGGAGCGGTTTTGGGTCAAAGGGTTAATAAGAAGCCGGTGGTAATCTATTACGCAAGTAAAACTTTGTCCGAGGCGCAACTAAATTATACCACAACCGAGAAAGAATTATTAGCGGTGGTGTATGCCTTGGACAAGTTTAGAGCTTACATTTGGGGGAGCAAGGTGATTGTTTATTCAGATCATAGCGCGGTCCGATATCTAATGGAAAAGAAAGATGCGAAGCCTCGGTTGATTCGTTGGGTGCTTCTGTTGCAAGAGTTCGATTTAGAGATTTGGGACAAAAAGGGATGTGAAAATGTTGTTGTGGATCATTTGTCCCGGATTCCATTGGAAGGTGTTGATGATCCGACTGAAATTAACGAACGGTTTCCCGATGAACAATTGTTAGTCGTCTCTACTTTTGTTGCACCTTGGTATTCCCATTATGTGAACTATTTGGCCAAGGGTGCAATTCCGAATCATTGGACAAAGAAGAAACGACAACAATTTCTTAGTCAAGTGAAGCAATATATATGGGATGAACCGGACTTGTTTAAAATCAGACCCGATCAAGTGATACAAAGATGTGTTCCCGAAACTGAAGTTTTAGAGATTTTGACCCATGCTCATTCATCGGCATGTGGAGGCCATTTTAGTGGGAACAAGACAGGTTATCGGGTGTTATCGAGTGGGTTTTATTGGCCCACGATTTTCAAGGATTCCTGCGAGTATGCCCGAAATTGCATCAATTGTCAACGAGTGGGAAGCATTTCGAAGCGGGATGAAATGCCGTTACAACCGATTTTGGTAGTGGAAGTGTTTGATGTTTGGGGAATAGATTTCATGGGTCCTTTTCTAAATTCAAATGGGTTCTTGTATATATTGGTTGCGGTTGACTACGTTTCGAAATGGATTGAAGCTATTGCTACGAGGACCAACGATCACTCCGTTGTATGTAAGTTTGTGCAATCAAATATTTTCGCTCGATTCGGTGTGCCTCGGGTGATAATAAGTGATGGCGATTCACATTTCAAAAATTTCAATTTCGGGAAGTTGTTAAAAAGATACAATGTGAACCACCGCGTTGCTACACCGTACCATCCGCAAACGAGTGGTCAAGTGGAAGTGTCTAACCGGCAAATTAAAGAAATTTTAATGAAGACGGTAAGAACGGATCGGAAAGATTGGTCAAGCAAACTTGATGATGCATTGTGGGCTTATCGAACGGCCTACAAAACTCCACTTGATACCACTCCTTATCGAATGGTGTACGGAAAAGGATGTCATTTGCCTATGGAGTTAGCACATCGGGCATATTGGGCGATTAAAACGGTGAATGCAAACTATGACGAAGTGGGTCGGGCAAGAAAGTTACAATTGAACGAGATTGAGGAAATACGGGATCAAGCCTATGAGTGTGCATCTGCATACAAAGACAAACTGAAGAAAGTTCATGATGCAAAAATAAAGAAAAAGAACTTCGAAGTGGGTCAAAAGGTGTGGTTGTACAATTCAAGGTTGAAAATGTTCGCGGGGAAACTCAAAAGCAAGTGGATGGGTCCTTACGTCATTCGAAGAGTAGGGAGGTTTCGAGATGTTGATATACAAGATGAACAAACAAATAAACAACAAACGGTGAATGGGCATCGGCTTAAACCGTACTTGGAAGGTAACGATATCAACAATCTCGAGCTCGACAAAGTGGGTTACATTTTACGCCCAGTGGATGACGAAGAGACGTGAAAGAGGCCCAGGTTTGGTGTTTGTAAATATTTAGTTTAGTTTATTTTGGTTTGAATAAGTTCTGTTTAAACCGGTGTTCGAAACAAGTGTGGGGAAATTTTTACGGATTTCCCGAACATAGTGTTGAGGACAACACGGGTTTTTAACGTGGGGGGGGGGGGGTAGGATAATAATTTTCATGCTTTCGTAAAGTTTATAAAAACCATAAAAATTAAACAATTTTATAAAGTTAAAAAAAAAAGAAATAAACATAAAAATTTTCGAAGTAAAAGGCTTTTTATTGCCCCTCCTATGCCCAGTGCTTGCCGTAAGCTACGGTGGGGGGCCGTAGCTTACGGCGCTTATCAATTTTTTTTTGAACCTTACGGCACCAAGACCCTGGTCTACGGTGGGATGTTTTTGCCAGCTATCGCCGTACCTACGGCAAGGAGCCGTAGGCTACGGCACCGAGATGAAGCAAAGGGGCCCCCTTCGTCGGCGTTTTGTGTATATAAAAAAAACAAAAACCGAAAATCCTTATAATATTAATAATAATAAGAATAACCTTTTTAATAAAACAATTTCCCCCAACCACACACATCGATCCTTTAACCCCATCCACACATCTTCTCTTCTTCTGCACCTTCATCCCTCTAGAACCCTAACCTTCAAATCTTCATAACTCCCTCATATCTTGCCTGATTTCAGTGATTTTTGGGTCTATTTTGGGTGAAATTTCACAAAGATTTTAGTTTTATACTCATATCTCGAAGAATCCATTGTTTTTGGGTCGGATTTACACATAAGGGTGCCGAAAATTTTGGGGCTTTTGTGGGTTTTTGTGTGAATTTCAAGTTTTGTGAGTCTCATCTTCTACAACACTAAGGTATGTAATTTCTTGTTACTCTTTTATGTACATTGAGGTTTGTAAGTTTCCATCTTTGTTTTTCCTTACACACACTTGCTTGTACATGATAGATGTAGGAATTTGTGAACCATTGAATGTTTGGGTATGAATGTGTTTGATGTCTAGTGAAAATGTTTTGGAAAAATTCTGAATTATAGGGGACATCATGCCGAAATTTTGTTTGAAAGAATGAAATTTTGGTTTTTGCATACTTATACCTAAAACATGAAGCAAGTGTGGGGAAGATTGGGAAGAAGTACTAACTTGAAATTGTTTGTGTGGTTTGTGAATGTGTGTAGATATGGTGAAGAAAAAGGGAAAAGCAGTTGCAAGTTCGTCTAACGAGCCTCAAGGGGAAGATATACAACAAAAGAGGAGGAGATTGACACGGATAGGCGACCCGGATTCGGAGGAGGATGCGCCTCCAAGGGGTCCGAAACCGAATTGGACATCCGGTTCATTGCTTGACCAACCCGCGGAATGGAGAGAGGACTTGTTCCACGAACAAATGAACAAGTTGAAACAATGGGCTAAAGCATTTATCTGTGAAAAGGAGATCCGGGAGGTTGATTTCGGGCCGTTTGGGATAACAGCAAAGTTTAAAGCCTTGGGTTGGGAAGCAGCTTTGAAGTGTTATGATGGCGAGGTGAAGAAGATGTATGATGAACAGATTCAAGAGTGGATGGCTACATTCGAGTGTCCCCCGTTTAAGGCTCCAAGCAAGATGAAGCTCGTTGGGTGGTGTAATGGGGTTAAGGTCGAAATGTCTTATGACTCGTTGCGCCGAGTAGCAAAGTTTGATGACTTACCATCCGGTGAATATAGCTATCCAAGCCTCAAAGATCTCTACATCGAGCCTGAGAAACACCCTCAATGGCAAAACATGTTGGATTATCTATTTCTTCCGGGTACGACACATGGTAAACTGTATAGACGGAACTTGAGGATGGAGGCAAAGTTGTTATTGGTTCTATGTACATACAATGTCATTCTGCGGTGGGGTGACAAGATGGAGGTGCGATTTCAAGAAGTACCGATTTTGTACATGCTGATGCATGGTTCTCCCAAAGTCCCTTTCCGATTTCTTGTGTTAAACAACATTTGGATGAGCAGAAATAGTGGAGAAAGAAAGATTGTGCCTCATTGCCGGTTGATCACGGCGTTGCTAAAGAAATATGGGGCAATTAAAGGTGACGAAAAAGGTTCTTACAAGAGGTTTAAACCATTTGACCTCAAGAATCTGGGGCCAGGTTGGGATTACAAGGAATCGGAGAGGTATCATAAGCTGAAAACAGATGGGAGAAGATGGAGAGTGTTAAAAGCGGATGCGAGGCCGTTACGACCGGGTGAGGCTGATGAGCCCGAAACGACCGATGAAGAAGTGAGTGGTGACGATGATTATCGTGAAGACACTTTTGTGGTTGACACTCAGATAAGGGGCACTGGTTATGTGGGGAGTGCGTACGACTATGCACAACAGGCTTATGATCCCTATTGGGCTCATTCAGGTAATATGGGCCAAATTATTGAACAAAGGCGGCCACCCACTTTTGGTGAATGGAGTGAACCAAACCAGATGCTCTTTGATCAGCAAACTTTCATGGGGGCAAGTGTGGAGAGAGCTTTGAAGCAGAGTCATGATAGGAGTGAGCAATGGAATCGTGCTCATATGTATGCCCATCAAGAAGAAGTGAACAATCGCTACCTAGACGATCGCCAGAGACGCGTGCACGATCAGTGGCATGCGGGCCAACCAATTGAAGCGGATCCGCCAGTTGTGGATTATACTACATTGCCACCTTATGATGGTAGTGTGTCATATCCCACCCCACCATTACATCATTCTCATTGGGTGGATCCACACGCTATGAGTTATCAACAGGCGAATCCAAGTGGTGATCAAGGTAGTAGCAGTGGTAGCGGAGCATTCGGTTTTGGCGAGTGGAATGATATGATGACATCCATTTTCGGGCCTCCACAGCCGAAGTACTACTAGCCAGGTCGTATCTTGCTCCTTTGTACATTTTGTGTATATTTGTTTATCTCGTATGTTTATGTTTATGGATGGGAGGTAGGGTGGTGTTTTGATGTTGATGTGTGAAAGTTGGTGGTGTTTTTAGTTATAATATATATATAAAAAAACCAAAACAAAAAGAAAGTTGGGATTTGAGAATATTAGCGAAATCTAATGTTGTTGGTTAAAAGCGATCCTTCCCTCAAAACCATACATTGGGACAATGTATCCCAAGTGTGGGGATGGGGGGAATTTTTGAGAATTAAAATTTTTTTTTTGTAAATCCGAGCGAAAATTGTCAAAATTTGAAAGCTTGATTTTGTCCCGCTTGACATACCGACACCCATTCCTAGTCTTTTCTTGGTAAGAATTTGAGCCACATATGATTGTTATAGATATTTCTTTGTTTGAGTGGCGGTGTGTGTAGTGTGTTAATAGAACTTGTGTACGAATTCTTGTTAAATCCTAGAATTAGCATGCTTTTGAAAATGATAAGGGACTTTTAGGTAGCCTCGTCTAGACGTGTGAGAGTGTGGGATAGGTGGGTTGGACCTCATACTTTACATATATGAGCTTGGTATTGTGAGGGGTGGGGGTTTGGTCCTTAGAAAGCCATGTTTGAGCCTTTGACCATTCGGTTGTGACCCAAGCCTACTTCCTATAAATTTTACCTTTTGAGATGACCCGGTTTAGGAAATTTAGTATGTAGTGTTGATGTTCGTGTATATATTGTTGAGCTTTTATGTTTTATGCTTGAAAAAAAAATGGAAAATACAAAAAAGAAGTATTTAGTTACAATAGAATTGAGTATGTGAGAAGTTTTGTATATATTTGGTGTTTGCTTTGTAGTTGCAGAAATAAAAACCGGGTCAAATCAATTAGCTCTTTCATATGTAATCTACCAGGTTCCTACCTTTGCACCTAGCCTTGTTACAACCCGTAGGTTCCTTTGATTCTAAAGCATGCTAGATATTTGTTAGGAGGAAACTTGATTTTTATACAAGCTTATTGTCGCGCACACACACATACGCATTGAGTGGTTTAGCATTATGCTAATAATTCTTGTTACCGAGAGATTTTTGTGAGGGGTGTGTCTTGTGGTATGATTGAAGGTTAGTAGAAGGACGGCATATCTTAACTCGGTTTGCATGATTGATCGCTTTAGTTGAAAATAGTTTTTGAATGGGTTGCTTGGGACAAGCAACGGGTAAGTGTGGGGATGTGACGAGTAGTCCGTAGGACAACCCTTAAAGCCTTTAAATTGAATAAAATTCCATACTTTGCCCGGTTATTTGCTTAAACTTGGTAACCACTAGATGATTTGATGTGCAGGTATTATAATGCTCAAGATGTGGGTTTTAGATGGTTGGATGGATGCTAGAAGTTGGCGGAGTCGAAGAATGGGAGATATGAAGTGAAGAAATAGAAAAGAAAAGAAGCTCAGCGTCGTAACCTACGGCATCTGGCCGTAGGTTACGGTCCCATATCTTTCAAGAAATATCCTTCGTAGATCAGGACACAAGTGCCGTAGAGAAAACCTGCTTGCCGTAAGCTACGGCAAAGCGCCGTAGCTTACGGCGCTTATGTTGACTATTGACATGCCGCTTGCCGTAAGCTACGGCAAAGCGCCGTGGCTTACGGTGCCAATGTGGATCTCCGGACTTGCTGACCGCCGTAACCTACGGTGGAGGGCCGTAGGTTACGGCACCGACTGATCTTGTTTTGTAACTTACACATTAAATGGCCATTGGGAGAGGATTTATGGGGACTTATCATTTCCAATCGGTTACTAATCACTTGTGGACGAAAATTGGAGTATCTTGGAGACTTTGGCAAGGAGAAACACTATCTTTAATCTAGTTTTTGTTGCTTGTGATCTTGTTGAACATTAAAACTTTTGTCATGATGTCGCTTCAAGCCATGAGTGGCTAAATACTTTGTGCTCATCTTTGGTGGAAGGTTTTGTAAGACTTTATGCTTTAATTCTCTATTTCTAGAATAACAATCTCTTTCTTATTTGAATTGTTTGTTATGGTGCATGATTGATTGTTAGTAACGTATTGATTCTTATCTTAAACTAATTAGAAACCATACGTTCTTGGTGCCGTTGGCAATCGAGATATCATGGGTATAGTTGGGCTTGGGTAAGGGTTGATTGATCATCGGGTAACAACCTCACGTTCTAGGAATCTGAGTACTTAGTTCCCTTTCATCACTGCAATTGATCATACATGAACTATGTCTATGTAGTTCTTTCTAGTTGAATGTTAGCATAAATGTCAAAGCAAAACCGGAAACTGAAGATGATCATTTGTCTCCAATTTATTTACAACCAAAACTTGTCTTTTGCATTTTAATTAGTTTAATTTAGTTTAAAACCAATTCACTCAAACCAACTCTTGAATTTTATTCTATTTGCAATTAGATTAATTTAGTCAAGTTAGATAATCTTCTAAATAACACATATTCCACAAACTCCCTGTGTTCGATACCCACTTACCGCTAACTATTTAGTTGTATTTGGATTAAATTTGATTGTGACCACGGTACCAAGTGTACGATCTTCACCGATTATAGGAGCCTGCAACACATCTTTGACCAAAAGGAACTGAATATGCGTCAACGCCGGTGGGTAGAACTCCTTAACGATTACGATTATGAGATTCGTTACCATCCAGGTAAAGCAAACGTCTTTGCTGATGCTCTCAGTCGACAAAGCTATTTGCATAGCGTTCAGAATATCCAAGCTGAGCATAATCTCTAAGCCCTTATTCGTGACGCTCAACATGCTTGTTTTACCGAACGTACTTTGAAGAAGGAAAGGATTCTAAACGATGGCGCCCAACTCAAGAATAAATCGAATGGTATCTTTCATTATTTGGACGGAATTTGGATTCCCAAGCGTACCAATTTGCGACAAATTCTGATGGACGAAGCCCACAAATCTCAGTATTCTATTCATCCCGGTGCTGACAAGATGTACCAGGACATGCGCTACAAGTACTGGTGGTCGGGCATAAAGAAGGATATTGATCTCTATGTTTCGAAGTGCCTGACTTGTTCCAAGCTCAAGGCCGAACAACAAAGACCCTCTGGCTTGCTCGTTCAACCCGAGATCCCTATGTGGAAGTGGGAGAGTATAGCTATGGACTTTATAACGAAACTCCCGTGCACGACATCAGGTCATGACAACATCTGGGTTGTTGTTGACCGTTTGACTAAATCAGCCCATTTCCTGCCGATACGAGAAGACTTTAAGGTAGAAAAATTAGCTCGAATCTACACCGATGAGATCATTTGTAACACCCCGAAAACGGGTTTGGTAATTAAACTCCGTTAATATTAAAAGACGGGTAAAGTACCGTTAGTAATAAAAATAACCCGGTAAATATTTGGATTTAAATAATAAATCCTAATATTAAATACATACGAATCAAAGTTTTATGGAATTAAGTTTATAAGAGCCTGCGTTAACGGGACTTAAGATAAAACGGGTTATAACTCCCGGAACCCACTAAATAACTAGGAATATCAACCTAGTTAGTCTAATGTTGTAAAAATAATGAGGGAACTTGATGTAATGACCTTTATAAACCTGGGTAAAGTTGAGGGACTAAAATGGTTAAAATGAGAAAATGGGTTTTTATTAATTAAAACTAAAAACACCAAAACACACACCTTTGTGTGTGTTCTGGTCGCACAAAACACAGGAGCCAGGAAGGGCTCTCTAGCTCAAACCCTAGCAAGCATAAAATCACCAAATTGAAGGTCAATCCAAGACCCAAATCGATGCATGAACGCGTAGAAACGATCACCAAGTCAAGGAGATCGTAAGGTATGTCGAATTTTGCAATTTGGTGATGTTTTAAAATTTTGATGAACAATCATAATCGAAATTCTGGAATGAATGATGAATCTATGAACATAGTTTTGATGAAATTCATGTTTAGAAACAAACCCTAGTTAAAAACTTGATGAATTAGTATTGAAAACTAGGGATTTGATGATTACCCATATGTGTGCTAAGTGGGTTTTATGACAAGAAGATGAACACTTGAATTAGGGTGCTAAATTGATGAATATTGATGTTATGATACTAGAACTAGGTGTAGTTCATGAACACTAGACATGGAGGTTTGAATTTTGATGTTAACCTTGGTAAAAATAACTAGTTATGAACTAGTTTGTAAATGTGTAAAAGTATGCCCATTAGGTGTTTGATAAAATGCCTAAATGAATGCTAAAATATTGAAATTTCGAGTGAAACGCACATTTGAATAATATGACAAACTATGCGAAATATAAAACGATAAGAGTTCTAAATATCATAAAGATTTAGACTTAATTGTATAAACCATATGATTGAAAGTAGTTAACTTTGATAAGTTAAGTTAACTAATGATGAAGTCGAATAGTAGTTTCGACATAGAATCCGTAAGATGAAATAGTCATAATAATGATGACTAATCTAACCGTCTTACGAATCATGGTGATAGTTTGACTATTAACAAGCTAGATGGAGGCTTGGGCAAGGAGCGGGTCAAACGGATTGTGTACGCGAAAAAGAGCATAACCGGATGCAAGGTAAGCGACGCTTACATCCTTTTTGTAGAATATGCATTATTTTGTAAACTACAAATGCGATTAGTGTTGTAAGGTTTTGGGGTAAATGGCTTTCTTGCCTCCTCAATTCTCATTCATCAAAATATATAGGGATATACAAAACCCTAGCATTAATTACAATTGACATATTTAAGGTAATACAATATTGACTCCTATTACACCCCCGTAGTCGAAACGGGAGGCTGCCGAATGTTGAGACTGGATCGAAAATCATCAAATAGTACCCGCGGCAAACCCTTGGTGAAAATGTCAGCAATTTGGTGTCGAGAAGGTACATGTAGAATCCGTACTTGACCCCGTTGGACTTGTTCCCGCACAAAGTGAATGTCAAGCTCAATGTGTTTTGTACGCTGATGTTGTACCGGATTGCCGGACAAATAAATAGTGCTGACGTTGTCACAGTATACTAACGTGGCACGAGTGTGAGGACGACGAAGCTCAAGCAATAAGTTGCGCAACCAACAGATTTCAGCAACGACGTTAGCGACACCGCGGTATTCGGCTTCGGCGCTGGAACGAGAGATGGTCGGTTGTCGTTTAGACGACCATGAGATTAAGTTATCACCATAATAAACACAATATCCGCTTGTAGAACGACGAGTGTCTGGGCAGCCGGCCCAATCCGCATCCGTGTATGCGAGTAGAGATGGGTTCGCGGACGGGCATAAGGTAAGACCGTAAGAGGGGGTGCCTTTGATGTACCGTATGATGCGTTTTAAAGCATTCCAATGACCTGTTTTAGGAGCGTGCATGTGCATGCAAATCTGTTGAACCGCGTAACTGATATCGGCCCGCGTAAACGTGAGATACTGTAATGCTCCAGCGAGACTACGATATAGAGTGGGGTTATGAAAATCCTCACCTGATTGGCTACTGAGCTTGGAATGCGTGTCCACTGGTGTAGCGCATGAATTACAAGACTGCATCCCAGCTCGAGCGATGATGTCCAAGGCGTAGGCCTGCTGAGAAAGAAACATAGTATTGTTTTGGCGAGTAACAGCGATCCCGAGAAAAAAACTAAGCGGTCCGAGATCTTTCATGGCGAATTCACTGGCCAAGCGGGCCATCAACTGATGTCTAAGCTGGTCTGTGGAAGTGATGAGTAGAATGTCATCAACGTATAGAAGCAAATAGGCAACAGTCATACCATTATGCAAAGTGAATAATGAAGCATCACATTTACTCTGTTGGAAACCCAACGTCAATACGTAATCAGTAAATCTTTGGTACCATGCACGCGGAGCCTGTTTCAACCCATATAAAGACTTGTTCAATCGACACACGTAATCGGGAAAACCTGTGTGGCGAAAACCCATCGGCTGATACATGTATACGGTCTCGTTCAATTTTCGTTTGAGACATCTAGCTGATGTACGGGCCAAGATTGAGACAGTGCAATTGAAAGTACCGTGCGTATAGTAGATGGTTTTACGACTGGACTAAACGTTTCCCCGCAGTCAATACCCACCTGTTGTAATCGACCGTCACATACAAGTCGTGCCTTGTATCGTTCTAACGTACCATCCGATTTGAACTTGTGTTTAAATAACCACATACTACGAATAATGTTCATGTTTGGTGTTCGTGGCACGAGATCCCAAGTATTATTTTTAATAAGCGCATCGAATTCATTGGTCATGGCTTGATGCCAAACCGGTGTGGACAAGGCCTCGGTTGGGTTTTTAGGTAAAGAGACAACGGGTGAGGTGGATGCGGTGTGTAAGTTGAGTTGTCTTTTAGGTTTGGTAATCCCGTTCATGGCGCGGGTTCGCATGGTACGGGTAGGTTGGGTGGTAGGGGGCTGGTCTGGTATAGGGGGGATGAGAGGTGGAGTGTGGGCCGAAGGACTGGGCTGGGTAGTGATCGGAGTGGTATGGGCCGAGGGGGCTGTTGGGGAAGTGTGAGCCGAGGGTGGGGTTGGAGGTGAGTGGGCCGTAGGTTGGGTGGGTGGAGATTGGGCCGAGATGGAGGAGGTAGGAGGGTGGGTCGATGTGGAAGGTGTGGCGGATGGAAACTGAACCGAGGGCCACAAGAGGGGAGATAAACCGTGTTGAAGGAAGTCATAGGAGGGCGATGGAGAAATATGGTTAGCAAAAGGGAAAGTGGTTTCGTCGAAGACGACGTGGCGAGAGATAATGATTTGTTTGGTGTGTAAGTTAAAGCACTTGTAGCCCCGGTGGGTTGATGGGTACCCAAGGAAGACACACGGATAGGAGCGTTGTTCAAGTTTGTGGATAGTAGTAGAGGGGACAAGGGGGTAGCAAAGACAACCAAAGACGCATAGATGGTCGTATGTTGGGATACGATGATATAAGTTTTCGGTGGGGGTGGGGTGATTTTTGTGTTTGGTGGGTAGTATGTTTAGGAGATAGGTGGCGGTGTCAAGAGCGTGATCCCAAAAATAGGATGGTAAGGATGCATGAGCCAAGAGGGTGCGGAGCATGTTGTTAATGGTGCGGATTTGACGTTTCGCTTTGCCATTTTGAGATGACGTGTGTGGACACGAAAGTCGGTATTGCATGCCGTGTTCGTTAAAAAATTGTGTGAAAGACGAGTTGAGATATTCACGACCATTATCACATTGAAGGGTTTTGATTTTCTTTTCAAATTGGGTTGCAATATATTTGTAAAAGTTGTAAAATATAGTGTAGACTTGGGATTTTTGAGAGATGGGGTATGTCCAAAGAAAATTCGTGTGGTCGTCGAGAAAAAGAACATAATAGCGATGACCACCCGAACTAAGTATAGGAGATGTCCATAGGTCGCTATGTATGATGTCAAAAGGTTGAAAAATACGTGTATGAGAAGTAACAAATGGTAAACGAACACTTTTTCCAAACACACATGACTGACAAATCTTATTATTCAAAGTACTAAAATTAATAGAAGAAGAACGGTTTAAAAATTGCATAGTGGGGTGTCCCGGGTGGCCGAGACGATGGTGCCATAATTGTGAGGAAATAGCTGCAAAAGTGGAGGGATTGGTGGTGCTTCCCGGACCAAGCAATAACGGGTATAAATCACCGCTGCTGCTGCATCGTAGGATAGGGATCCGGGTCTTGTAGTCCTTCACAAGAAAACCAAACGGGTCAAATTCAACAGAAACCGAATTATCAGTGGTAAAGCGTCTAACAGAAATAAGGTTTTTAAGAAGTTTGGGTGCGTATAGGACATTTTTGAGAACGAAAGGTGGGAAGGGTGGTGGGAGTATTTGAGTGCCATGTCCAACGACCGGAATGGTCGAACCATTCCCAACAATGATATCCTGTGGGATGCGATTATTAAAATAAGATGTAAAATTACCTTGGGTGTTGGTCATGTTGGTTGTAGCACCAGTGTCCATTACCGGGATCGGATCCTGTTGGTTCAACGACATGGAATACATGGCTTGTTCAATATCCGTAGGCGTATAGGCAGCATGGTTGGCCTGGTTGGGTCGAGGGCCTAGGATACCCTGAGCCGAAGCTGGATTGCCAGAAGGGGGGTTGATGGTCGGATAGGGGCAAGGTGGCATAGCCCACTGTTGTGGCGAAGTGGCAGCCCAAGGCTGCTGGGTTTGTGCGGCCCATTGCTGAGCGGCCCATGGGGGAGGGGTAGACCAAGACTGAGGAGCCCAAGGTGAGGGAGTATGCCACTGTTGCTGTTGCCAAGCATGGTTGCTGTGATTCCCACGGCCGCGACCCCAAGTGTTCCTGCCACGACCCCGACCACACGAACCACGGCCACGACCGCGGCCACCATAATTATTATCCGTATGGTAGTCGGCCGGACCATTATTATTATTGCCGGTGGACCGAGTGGAGTTGGCGGTGAGCGCGGTACCGGCTGCCTGAGACGCTTGCAGTGCATGTTCAGCCTTGCGAGATTCCACCAGAATGAGTTTGGATCGGGCATCATAGAAGCTAGGAAGAGGATCTTGATTTTGTAAAATCGTAGCAATCCCCTCATATTGTTCGTTTAACCCACTGATCAGTTGGAGGACAAGACTTTGGTTGTCAACTGGCGAACCAACGCTCGCAAGTTGATCGGAGAGAACTTTCAACTGTTGGCAGTATGCGGAGACGTTCGGGAAACCGCTAAGGCGGGTGTTAGAGAACTTGTGACGAAGGTGAATAGCCCGGGAACTTTTGTTGTCGTGAAAAATATTCTCGAGAGCCACCCATGCTTCGTGGGCAGTAGCATTGGGTTTCAAGATGGTATGTAAAAGATCGCTCGATATCATTGCGTAGATCCATTGCAGAACGATAGCGTCGAGCCGATCCCACGAATCATCGGCAGGTTTGGTGAGCGTGTCTTTATCTTTTTCGGTTGTTTTTGATGAAGACGACTCAGCTGCTGGCTTTGGAGACAGATGTTGGATGACTTGGAACGCACGACAGTGGAGGCGAAAAAGTTCGCTCCATGACGCGTATAAACCGCTGTCCATCTCTAGGGTTACGGGAACAAGACTCTTAATATTGTTAACAGTTGAAGCAGGGTGGAGCTTGGTATCCATGATGGAAGCCGAGAGGAGAAGAGACGAGGGAGAAGAAGCGAAAGAAGGGGAACAAAGGGGAGACGGCAATTAAGAAGCCTGGTCTCGTGATACCATGTAAGGTTTTGGGGTAAATGGCTTTCTTGCCTCCTCAATTCTCATTCATCAAAATATATAGGGATATACAAAACCCTAGCATTAATTACAATTGACATATTTAAGGTAATACAATATTGACTCCTATTTGTAAGGTTTTGGGGTAAATGGCTTTCTTTCCTCCTCAATTCTCATTCATCAAAATATATAGGGATATACAAAACCCTAGCATTAATTACAATTGACATATTTAAGGTAATACAATATTGACTCCTATTAAGTGTAATATCCGAAATAAGGGTTCCGACGCTATTAACACGAGTCGGAACAAACATAAATGATAAAAACCATGGGTCATGGTGAAAAGTGGCGAAACGGTAATTTAGTCATGTGATGACTAATGATTAATGAGTTTTCGTTAAGATCACTTTAAAATGCAACTAATAACGAGAAAATGAGTAAAAATAGAAATTTAGTCAAGTATCGACTAAAGTGAATTGTAGTTAAAAAGGGGCACCCATAGCGTAAGCCGAATGGGTAAAAATATAAGAAAAGAGTTCAAGAGAAAAAGGGGTCTAGTGGAAAAAAAAAATCCGAAATCGGTCGGATGAGCAAATTGGTAATTAATAACCATGTTTTGCTACTTATGAAAATGCTTGGTCATATAGGCCAAACGGGTCAAATGGTGTGATAACACCATTTGACAATATCGACTAATGTGGTTATCAAGTCTTGTGTTAACAGGAGCGATTAGCGATTCGAACAATTGCGTCGCCATAGAATATGTGACAATAAAAGCGAGGTATAAATCGGGTCTATTTGTTGACCCGAGCCAGGTACGCAAACATACGAATGTAGTTAGAAGTGATATTTTAGTCAACTATTAGTGAAAGTCCTTCATTACAAAAAGAAGGACTAAAATTGACCAAAAAGGCCCTTGAGGGGTAAATTGGGCAAACAACCTTTAAGAGTTGTTTAGAGTATGAGTTTTGTTAATTTGAATCTTTGCGATACGCATATATATGGAGATAGGATATAAACTAAAAATAAGCGTGATTTAAGCTTGAAAGTGTTAAATACCCTTAACGGGTCAAAATGAGTATTTACGCAAAACAGGTTAAGATTACATAAGAAATCCGTAATTTGAACCTTGCATTATATTAAACTGAAATAATGTGGGTTGCATGACATTTTAAAGTTAACCAACAAGTTTGTTTGATCATATCCCAAATGGGTCAAAAAGTGTAAAAATGAATTTTAAGGCGAGAGCTTGAAATCTGATATTTTGTGAATCCAAATGTTGGGTTTTTACTCCATAAGCTGGAGAATTAAATTACGAACGCGTAGGAAAAAGAATCACCTAAAACGGACAACCGAGTAAAAAGTTATGATCGTTTAAAGTTAGAATTTTGACAAATTTCGGAGCTGGGCATAAGTGCAGGAAAAAGACCTGCACTTGCTGGAAATAGGTCTCCTCCGCGCCACGCGAAGGGAGACACTGAAACTGTCGCGACACGCGAGGCCTCCTAGCGGCCCGCGTAAACTTATAAGGGATCTGTCGCGGGGCGCGACAGACCCAAATGCTGAAAATTTTTATTTTCTTCGGTTGTTTGATATTGGAACTTGATTTCATACATTTTAATGTTGTCAAAACTAACAATTGAAGTGGTTTTGACCCTAGGTAAAAGTGGGGGCTTTCCGGATGGTGATCAAGCAAGTTTTCAAGAACCGAACACAACCTTTTGAAGCTTCCGCGACTTATTAACCTTGTTATAGACAAAGTTCACATTGTAGATACATAAATATTTGTTTTTGAGATGTTAAACTAGCTAGTAGTTAGCTAGTATGATAACACTATGCAAATCTTTGTTTGGTTGAAATTATTAAATGAAGTATTTTGGTATAAAAATGTCTATTTTTATATTAAATTCTTATATAAACGAGACGGGTGTTACATCATTTGTTTACACGGGACGCCTCGTGACATCATCTCTGACCGCGATGGTCGGTTTACCTTGCGTCTTTGGGAAACGTTTCAATCTGCTCTCGGTACTACGCTTAATCTAAGTATCGTTTTCCATCCCCAAACCGACGGTCAGACTGAAAGAACGATTCGCACCCTTGAAGACATGCTTCGTTCGTGTGTCATAGATTTCGGTGGTAATTGGGACGCGCACTTACCTTTGGTCGAATTCTCGTACAATAACAGTTATCATTCTAGCATCTAAATGGCACCATTTGAGGCATTATACGGAAGGAAATGTCGATCGCTAATTGTGTGGCACAAGATAGGAGACGCGCAAATTAACGGTCCTGAGCTGTTGCAAGAAACGACTGACAAAATCCTCCAAATACGAGACAATCTGCTGAAAGCTCAGAACCGACAGAAAAGTCACGCCGATAGACGCCGAAAGCCCCTTGAATTTGACGTTGGCGATCACGTACTTCTAAAGGTTGCACCTTGGAAGGGGGTGATCAGATTCGGCAAGAAAGGAAAGCTCGCGCCTCGATATGTTGGACCCTTTAAAATTCTGGAAAGGATTGGAAAAGTGGCCTACAGACTCGAACTACCGGAAGAACTTAGTAATGTCCACCCGACTTTCCACGTTTCGAACCTCAGAAAGTGCTTAGCCGACCAGGAATTTCATGTCCCTCTCGAAGATTTACAAGTGGACGAAACATTACACTTCATGGAAAAGCATGTTGAGATCATGGGACGAGGAACCTAGGTACTCAGACGCTCAAGCTGTAAGGACCTGCAAAAAAATGCCCCAAAACGACCAGTAAGTGAAAACCCGGACCCCTGAAACCGTAATGTGCATGAAAAACCAAGAAAACAAGAAAATTGATTTTAGGCGGGCCAGGCCATGTATCACACACGTGGCGTACCTAGGTGTGACACGGAAGCCCTAGTCGTAGACTAGGTGGCTCTCGCGGGCCGTGTAAAAGCCTGTTAAGGCTTATGCAGGCCGCGTAAAACTGATAATTTTGGTATAAGTAGCCTGTGCATGGGGCTTTCAACTGTGTTCGAACACTTTTCTCAAAAACAAAGTATACTGCCTAAATTCGAAGTTTTAAGGTATCAAGGCGCTGCTACGATACAGGGTATTAACTCGATCGCTGCTACGATTCAATGTCCGATCGATTGAAACCAATCCGATGGATGTTTAAGTGTTGCCCAACTTAGGGCTATACTTTGTCATTCGTCGTGAGGGTTTTAATCTCATGAGTTATCGTAAATGTTGTATTAAGTTACTGACCTAGTTCGTATGCATTGTCATTTAATTTAGGTTACAAGGCTTATCAGTAGGCTAAACTCTGCCCGGTTAAACTTGCAATGTAAGTCATTCTCTTTTTATCAATAATGTTTTACAATACTCCAATCATTTTCAAAAGTTATAATTACAGGGATTAAGTCGTGGGTATCTTGAATCACTGACTAGTGGTGTATTGTGCACATTACTAATTTATCACTGTTAGGTTCATTAACCTAACAGTGATAATCATCACTATTTGGGTGAAAGGTCCCAATAGTGGTATGACCATCGTCACCTGGAGGTGACACGGCGCCAGATAAAAATTAGATAGTAGCCATTGTAATCGCTCTTATGCTGTAATATATAACTATGTGTCATTTTATCAAATTTGAGTGACTCGCCAGTATTTCCCCGCTGATAAAATATTTTTAAAACATGTTTCAGGTGACCTGCTGTGAATCAAGGAAAAGTGCTACGGAGCACTAACAAGCTTGAAGTAGTGGCTTAGTCAAATAAATAAACATGTTTTGTGAAACTAGGGAATTCTTTATTGTAAATTACGGGGTTTATCCCAAATTATGAAATAAAATAATTGGGTATTTTCAAGTTTTAAAAGATCCTGTTAAATTTCCGCTGTCAACTCAAATAATAAATACCACGAGTTTCTGCCTCGCGACTCCTAGACAGGGTAAAACCGGGACGGGGGCCGTGACAGAAAAAGGTGGTATCAGAGCCACTGATTTAAGCCAATTAAGTATTTGGAAATACTTAATTTTTTTGATTGCCATTCTTTGATTCTGTGAAAATTTAATTTTGACTTAGAATTTTGTGTGTTTCTTCATGTATGCTAACAGCATGAATGAACAATCAGAAGCACTTCAAAACTTTTCTATCCATAGCTCAGATATGGATACCACCGGTACCTTCACTGGCTACCATGCTGACACTGAAGAGCCAATGGTATTCCAAGCCCAACCTTAGGAAAAACCTAAACTAAAGAAAAGAAGAAGACTTGTAGGCTGGAGGCGTGTGCGTAGGAAGAGGCCAGCAACACAAAAAGTTATAAAGACTGAGGATCCCAAAGATAAAGGCAAAGGAATAGAGATCGGAGAAAGTTCAAGGCAAGCCCAAGAGATGCCACCATGGGAGGAGCTGGACCTGCCGATGAGACTCTCTTCAACTACCCAGCAGAAGCCCAACTTCCAGTCAATCTGGAACCTGCTATTCCAGATCCCCTTGTTAACTCCCGACCTCTAGGAGAGCTGGAAGAATGGTGGACCACTGACTGGCAGTTTCAGAATCTCCTGAATAACCCTAATACCTTTTCCCCCCAATTTGACCCTGAGCCTCCACTACATCCACCAATGAGCACCGAGAACTTGGCTGAACTCCGCCATTATGGCGAGGAGCTGGTGGACGCAGGGAATAGAATCCGGGGAGTAGGGGAGAGGATATCCTGGAAATACGACGAGAGGGAACGTCGTTTCTGAAATGCCAGCTGACTGGATCGTATGTGGTTGTGGGAATGTGTGTTTAATAATAACATAATAATAAAAATATAATGTAAAATAACTTAAAAATGAAACTTTTGTAAGATAACTGGTGTGTACGGACACATATTAAAATATATAAAATATGGAAGTCGAAAAATCGACAATTTTGGCTATACGTGTTGACGTGATTATGTGCGATTGTTTTATTATGTTTGGTTGTTATTTATTTTGTTCTAATCACTTATATATATTAATTACCAGATGGAACACGCTGGTAATGAACCAGTTAACAAGGTTAACCAATCTGAGCAAAACAATGGAGACCAATGTCTGAATAGACAAGATATAGAGAATATTGTTGCCCAAGGAATAGCCAATGCTATTCCAGCAATCCTTGCTGCTGCCCGAAATCCAGTTGAACCTCAACCAATTATTCCTAGCAAACGTACTCACGGCGACAATTTTAGTAATAGTGTAAATGGAGGCGGCAACATTAATAATAACGATAATGATGGGATGCAAGCCCATTCTTTAAGAAAATGAATGCTGCAACGCCTGGTTGCACTTACAAGGAATTTCTTGCCTGTAAACCGGCTGAATTTGCAGGCAACGAGGGGGCAACTGCCGCACTGCGTTGGTTGGAGAAAACCGAGGCAGTAATTAAAATAAGTAAATGTGCCAAGGAAGACAAGGTCATGTACGCGTCACATATTTTTAAAGAAGGGGCACTAGAATGGTGGAATACGATGTTACAAGCCAAGGGAAGTGACATGGCCTATGCCATGAGTTGGGAAGAATTTAAGAGGCTGGTAGAAAGAAAATTCTGTCCCGAATATGAGAAAGAACAAATGGCGAATAAATTCTTGAACCACCGGATGGTGGATGTAGACTGTCGAGGGTATACTTCGACATTCTTCGAGTATGCTAGAGTGGTACCAACCCTGGATTCGCAAGAACCGGTACTTATTTCTCGCTATATTTGGGGTTTGATTGGCGAGATTCATGATATTGTTAAAGGTGTGAGACCCCTCACTATTGCCGATGCTGGGGAGTTAGCTAACACCCTAACTGACGGGCTGGTACGCACAAGAGAAGAAAACTGGAAAAAGGAAGTAGCCTAAAAGATTACCCAAGGATTCCGGGTGGGTAACAATAGTAATTTCAAGAAAAGGGGAACGGGGCAATCTTCCACTGCTCCATTCTGCGGTACCTGTAAAAGAAAGCATTTTGGAAGATGTAAAGGGTATTGCAATTTCTGCAAAATTTCAGGGCATCAAGAAGAAGATTGCAGGAGGAAGAAGTCAACAATCTGCTATAACTGTGGAGAAGCTGGACATTTTAGGCCAGACTGTCTGAAACTGGTCAAACCAGCTCACAACAAAGCCAAACCTGCAGACGGAACTACCAAAAAGAATGCAAGAGCATTCCAGTTTACTACCCAAGAAGCAGAACTCATTCCAGATGTAATAGCTGGTACGTTCCTAGTTCATGACGTTTATGCAAAAGTATTATTTGACTCTGGTGCAAACCAAAGTTTTATAAATACTTCATTCTGCCAAGCTCTTAACCTACCCTTAACCAAACTTAGGAAAAATTTTACTATCGAAATGGCAGATGGGAATTCTGTTAACATAGATTAGGTTTTGCGAGAAGGAAAAATAGAACTCTTAGGTCATAAATTTTCTGCAAACCTGTTACCTATGAACTTAGCCGAATTCGATATTGTATTAGGAATGGATTGGTTAGTAGCCAACCATGCTCGAATTCTCTGTGATAAAAATTTCATAGAAATTCATACACCCACAGGAGAATTAGTGGTGATTACAGGAGATAAGCCACGTAAGTCATTGAAATTCGTTTCAGTAATGAAAATGGTCAGTTATTCAAGAAAACAAGGGATAGTGTATATGATTTCGGCAATCATCAACACTAAAGGTAAGGAACTTAAGGAAATTCCAGTAGTATCAGAATACCCGGATGTATTTCCGGAAGAACAATCAGGATTGCCACCAAATAGGGAGGTAGAATTTAGAATTCATCTAATTCCTGGAACTACACTGATAGCCAAGGCACCTTATCGGTTAGCACCCACCGAAATGTTAGAACTGAAAAAGCAGTTAGATGAGTTACTAAGCAAAGGATTTATACAACCTAGTTCATCCCCGTGGGGAGCTCCAGTGTTGTTCGTAAAGAAGAAAGATGGTTTGATGCGAATGTGTATCGATTATAGGGAATTAAATAAGGTTACAATTAAGAATCGATACCCATTACCTAGGATTGATGATCTTTTCGATCAACTTCAGGGAGCTAGATATTTTTCTAAGATAGATTTACGCTCCGGATACAATCAGTTGAAAGTACAAGAAGAAGACATACCTAAAACTGCTTTCAGAACTAGGTATGGTCATTACGAGTTTACAGTCATGCCCTTTGGACTAACAAATGCTCCTGCAGCATTCATGGACATGATGAATAGAATCTGTAAACCGTATTTGGATAAATTTGTAATTGTCTTCATCGACGATATACTCATTTATTCCAAAAGTCAGGACGAGCATTGTGAACACCTGCATGCACTCTTAACCTTGTTAAGAAAGGAAAAGCTTTACGCCAAATTCTCGAAGTGTGAATTTTGGCTACAAGAGGTACAATTTTTAGGACAAATGGTGAATCACAAAGGTATTCACGTAGATCCCTCCAAAATAGAAGCAATCACCAAATGGAAAGTCCCGCAGTCAGCTATGGAAGTTAGAAGCTTTCTAGGGTTAGCTGGATACTATAGACGATTCATTAAGGATTTTTACAAAATAGCTGTGCCATTAACTAAGCTAACCTGTAAATCAGTTAAGTTTGAATGGGGACCTAGACAAGAGGAAGCTTTTATGATTTTAAAGCAAAGATTAACAAACGCCCCAATTCTTGCCTTACCTGAAGGGACAGAAGATTTTGAAGTTTATTGTGATGCTTCTAAGCTAGGATTAGGATGTGTGCTAATGCAACGCAAGAAGGTAATTACGTATGCCTCAAGGCAATTGAAAAAGCACGAGGAAAATTATACGACGCATGACTTAGAGTTAGGAGCCATAATTTTTGCCCTTAAGATTTGGAGACACTATCTGTATGGAAGCAAGTTTACTGTCTATACAGATCATAAGAGTTTAAGATACATATTTAGGCAAAAGGAATTAAACATGAGGCAAAGAAGATGGATGGAAATTTTAAGCGATTATGACTATGATATTCAATATCACAAAGGAAATGAAAATGTAGTAGCAGATGCCTTAAGTCGTAAGTATCATGAAAAGCAAAAGCGAGTTCGTGCTCTTAGAATAAGTCTACAATTAGACTTAATGGAACAACTGAAGAATGTTCAGGTAACGGCAATCAAGGATGATGCTGAAAGAATGAAAGGACGAATAAAGGAATTAGAACAAGGAAGTGATGGAATTTGGAGATTCCATAAGAAAAGGATTTGGGTACCTAAGCAAGGAAATTTAAGAGATAAGATTTTAGAGGAAGCCCATAAATCTAGATATACCATGCATCCTGGTAATAATAAGATGTACCAAGATTTAAGAAATAATTTCTGGTGGATAGGAATGAAAAATGACATAGCTAGATATGTATCTAAGTGTCTAACTTGTTCACAAGTTAAGGCAGAACACCAGAAACCTTCAGGGTTACTTCAACAATTAGAAATGCCTATTTGGAAATGGGAACTAATAACCATGGATTTTGTTACTAAGTTGCCCAAAACCAGAAAAGGTAATGACGCGATTTGGGTAATTATGGATCGATTAACCAAATCAGCTCATTTTCTACCCATGAAGGAAACCTTTAGCATGGAAAGGTTAGCCAAGTTATACGTAGACGAAGTAGTATCCTTACATGGAGTCCCACTCTCCATTGTATCGGATAGAGATGGTCGTTTCACTTCACATTTCTGGACAAGTTTCCAAGAAGCCATGGGAACGCGACTAAATTTAAGCACTGCATACCATCCTCAAACAGACGGACAAAGTGAAAGGACGATCCAAACCCTAGAGGACATGCTTAGGGCATGTGTGATAGATTTTGGTGGAAACTGGGATGACCACCTACCCTTAATCGAATTCTCCTATAATAATAGTTATCATTCAAGCATAGAAGTTGCCCCATTCGAAGCACTGTATGGACAAAAATGCAGAACTCCAGTTTGCTGGGTAGAAATAGGAGAAACTCAATTATCAGGTCCTGAAGTCGTGCAAGAGACCACCGACAAGATCACTCAAATCAAGGAAAGACTAAAGACGGCTCGAGATCGCCAGAAGAGTTATGCAGACAAACGACGCAAGCCGTTAGAATTTCTAGTTGGAGACAAGGTACTCCTAAAAGTTTCTCATTGGAAAGGGGTAGTTCTCTTTGGTAAGAAAGGAAAGCTAAGTCCAAGGTACGTAGGACCCTTTCCAGTAATTCAGCGAATAGGACCTGTTGCTTATCGCTCACAACTACCAGAAGAGTTAGCCGGGGTACATGACGTATTTCATGTATCCAACCTCAAGAAGTGTTTATCTGACGAATCCCTGGTAGTACCTCTCCAAGACATAAAGGTAAATGAAAAGTTAAAGTTCATAGAGAAACCACTTCAAATAGAAGACAGAAAGGTCAAGTTCCTCAAGCACAAAAGATTGGTACTTGTCAAAGTCAAGTGGGATTCGAAAAGAGGACCCGAGTATACCTGGGAGCTAGAATTGGAGATGAAGCGAAAATACCCTCACTTATTTCAATAAATCTCGAGGACGAGATTTTAAATAAGGTGGGGAGGATGTAAGGACCTGCAAAAAAATGCCCCAAAACGACCCGTAAGTGAATACCCGGACCCCTGAAACCCTAATGTGCATGAAAAACCAAGAAAACAAGAAAATTGAGTTTCAGGCAGGCCGCGTAAATGTTAAGCATAGCCTTACGCAGGCCGCGTCAACTTAAAGTTGACCGGATAGGCATGCCAGGCCACGTGTCGCACACATGGCGTACCTAGGTGTGACACGGAAGCCCTAGTCATAGACTAGGTGGCTCTCGCGGGCCGCGTAAAGCCTATTAAGGCTTACGCGGGCCGCGTAAAACTGAAAATTTTGCTATAAGTGGCCTGTGCATGGGGCTTTCAACTGTGTGACACGGAAGCCCTAGTCATAGACGGAACTACTAGACGGTATGATATCGACTGCTACGCAAATAAGTTGTGCCCTATATCAGTGTCTATCATCACTGACAATCTGCCATAGTCCATTAGTACACGCCCGTCCTACCGGCACGGTGTGAGGTTTGTTAAACCTAATAGCGCTATTAACTAATGACCCGCTCGCCATTGGCCTCGGCGATTAAGTCGATATAAATTGAGGGACTTCGTGATAGAGTTTTGTCTAGCTAGTTTAAAGGTTGTTGTCCTGCACCAGGAGGACGAACGTACGTATTCTGCACCAGGAGAATTCGTAGGTTTAATAATGGCATCCACTCTATGGAGGATGCCGTACATATCCTACCCAAGGAGGATATGTAGATTTAGTTTTAATTCTTTAACCCATTCCCAAACCACCGGGAATCCCATGCCTTAGAAAGTGTGTGAACTCACCTCGGTTTGCTCGGTTAGATTCCCAATATAGCTAATAGTCAAGGTCGGTCAATCACGTCCTAGTATGATTTACCAGTTAGTCATTTAGTGGCTTTCAAATAGAACACAAAGTTCCTACACGTATCTATCACACAACATGCATCACTGTAACGGTTTATGCCCATCTAAGTTTCCCGTCCATTCCCCACTCAAAATCAAACATACGATAATGCACATAACATATATAACATGTCAAATCATTCACAGATAGCATACTCGACATTTAGACACGCAAGTCACAACTTATGTCAATTCAGCATTAATACTCAAAACCGGCTGTTTTCGGACATTTAAATAAAATACTTAGATTATTCCAAAAATTCCCAAATTTTTATAGAATGTCATAAACATTCCATATTTTATTGTGTAAAAATATCGGGGTTCGGTTCATTACCCACATTTTATAAAAATTCATATTCGGGACCGAACTCAGATTTATGTATTTCTGACCACAGTCCACGAAACAATTTATTAAAAATTCATCGAGTGTCCGATTTACGAAATTCCAGTGGTGTAATTAAAAATACATCGGTTTTCATTTACTGTACAAATTTCATTTTTCGATTCATCACAAAACTCAGGTTATGACTGAAAATACGACACCCATTTATTGCTGTCAAAATTCAGCTTAAGTTGCTGTTACAAATTAACACTTTAAAAATAGTAAACGGAGTCCAAAAATTACGATTCTGGTGCCATTAGAACCGTATTTCATAATAACATATTTTAGATTCAAAATATTGATTTTTCGTTGAGTTTAAGACCTGTTTACAGCCAACTGAAGTTGGCTGTAAAAGTTGGACAGATTCTGATTTTAAGTGTTTAACCTTCTAAATCGTGTTCGATCGATTCCGTTAACAAGTTTAGTGACCACAACAACATGACACATTAATATTAATCAGTAGAACATCAGATAATCAACCAATAATCATAATCACACACGATCTACATGCTTTACAAACCTATCTTCTCTTTATTCATCTTATTCATCTTTTATCCAAGACTAATGTAAGCTCTTTTAGAGTTTCATAAGTTTTTAACCATTAATCGTCTATTAACCATAAAATACATGAACAATATGAAGATTTAAGAAACTTACTACTAGCACAAGGCTAGGGAAGTCCAAGTGTGGAAAAGTGGTGGTTAAAAGCGAATAGAGAAGGTCCTTCCACTTCCGAGAGCACCGAGCTTCGTTAGAGACCTTCTTACACCTTGGAGAGTATGTGAAATGGTTGAACAAGGTTGAAAGATGATGGTGGTGGGGTGGATGTGGTTCAGCCGAGAACCATGGAAGGAGGGATAGAGTTAGGGTGTTGGTGGGTTGTGAATGAGAGATGATGATGCTTGGGACCTTTGGTGCATTCTTATAACCATCCTACAACCTTAACCCTTGTGTATCATGTCTAACTCTTGTGTAACATGTCCCTCATGCCCCAACATAATCAAATTAAATATTGCAACAAATCAACAAGTTGGGTCCCTTGTTGGATCCGTGAGCATGGGGGGGGGGGGGGGGTAGTAGATTAGGTGCTAACCACTTTGGTTACAATCTAGTTATAATTCTAGTGTTAGTTTCATACTTTAGTTAGTGGATATTTTTAGGGGGGTGTTATGATGTTCGGGGATCATAACTGGCTCAGAAAATAAGAACAATGTGTTTAACAATATTTTCGTGTTCCGGGTAATGTCCGGTTATTCGGTTCGATACTGTTCCGTTAAAGTGCTTAATTAATTCGTAACGTGTCCTATGTATATATTTTTGTAACGTTTTTACTTTCTAACACTTAGGAAAATATAACGGACTATTTAGTGACCTTTCTGTACACGATTAGTATATTAACAAATACGTGTAAGCATAACACAGATATCAGAAAGCAGTTACGTAATTCCACACAATCGTCAAGCACATTAATTATTATTAATAAACTGTACGGTTACATGTAAGTTCGAGGGTTGTCACATTCTCCCCCTGTTAAGAGAATTTCGTCCCGAAATTTAGCGCGTGGTTACTGAGGAAGCTAGTTAAGTTGCGTTGTTTTCCTGATTTTCCTGGGGTGTCACATCATCCCCCCGTTGATTTGGAATTTCGTCCCGAAATTCTGCAGTAGCTTCAGCCTCAGTAGTGGTTGCGTTTTTCTTAAACAGTTGGGGATACTTGAGTTTCATTTGGTCTTCTCGTTCCCAGGTATACTCTGGGCCACGACGAGCATTCCAACGAACTCGAACGAGAGGTATCCTGGTATGCTTGAGGATCTTAACATCTCGATCCGTAATCTCTACTGGTTCCTCGACGAATCGCAGCTGGTCGTCGATTGTGAGTTCCTTGAGAGGAACTATGAGGGTCTCATCTGACAGACACTTCTTCAGATTCGACACATGGAATACGTTGTGAACTCCGCTGAGTTCTTCGGGTAGGTTCAACCTGTAGGCGACTTTGCAAATTTTCTCGGTGACTTCGAATGGTCCGACATAACGCGGATTGAGTTTCCCTCGTTTGCCAAAGCGGACTACACCTTTCCAAGGTGAGACTTTGAGTAGCACTCGATCCCCAACCTGGAGCTCGAGTGGTTTTCTTCCCTTATCAGCATAGCTTTTCTGACGGTCACGAGCTGCCGCCATTCGCTGTCGTATCTGAGCAATTCTCTCAGTGGTGTCTACCACATGTTCGGGGCCAGTGATCTGACTGTCACCAACTTCTGCCCAACAGAGAGGTGATCGGCATTTGCGTCCGTACAATGCCTCAAACGGAGCGGCTTGGATGCTGGTGTGGTAGCTGTTATTGTATGAAAACTCCACTAGCGGGAGGTGCTTTTCCCAGCCATTACCAAAATCGATTACACATGCCCTAAGCATGTCTTCAAGGGTTTGGATGGTGCGTTCAGATTGCCCATCCGTCTGTGGGTGATAAGCGGTGCTCATATCTAAACGTGAGCCAAAGGACTTGTGCATTGCTTGCCACAGTTCAGAAGTAAAACGCGCGTCACGATCAGATATAATAGAGGTTGGCACTCCGTGCCTTGACACTACTTCCTTTAGATAAATGTCTGCAAGAGTAGAAAACTTATCTGTTTCTTTGATGGCCAGAAAATGTGCAGACTTGCTCAGTCGATCTACGATCACCCAAATGGTATCGTTTCCGCGTTGAGATCTGGGCAGACCAGTAACGAGATCCAGGGAAATTTGCTCCCATTTCCATTTCGGGATCTCCGGTTGTTGAAGTAAGCCTGATGGTTTCTGATATTCAGACTTGACTCTCGCACAGGTCAAGCACTTGCTGACGTAGGTTGCTATGTGGGCTTTCATGCCAGGCCACCAATACGTAGTCTTGAGGTCGTGGTACATTTTATCCGAACCAGGATGTACCGAATAACGAGACTTATGTGCTTCATCCATCACAAGCTCGCGTAAGTTTCCATAAAGTGGGACCCAGATGCGTCCGTTTACATAGTAGGCACCATCTTCCTTTTGTTCTAGCTGCTGCCTCGATCCTCGTAAGGATTCAGCCCTAATGTTCTCTGCTTTCAATGCTTCAACTTGAGCATCACGAATTTGAGCGGGAAGGCTGGATTGGATGGTAAGCTGTAGAGCACGTACACGCCTAGGTATAGTATCCTTTCGGCTGAGGGCGTCGGCCACAACATTGGCCTTGCCTGGATGATACTTGATTGCGCATTCATAATCGTTCAAGAGCTCAACCCATCGACGTTGACGCATATTTAACTCCTTTTGCTTGAAGATATGCTCGAGACTCCTGTGGTCGGTGTAAATGGTGCACTTTGTACCGTACAGGTAATGTCTCCATATCTTTAGCGCAAATACAACAGCTCCCAGCTCCAGATCGTGAGTAGTGTAGTTTCTTTCGTGAACTTTAAGTTGGCGTGATGCGTAGGCAATGACCTTGTCATGTTGCATCAATACGCAACCCAGTCCTTGGATAGAAGCGTCGCAATAAACCACGAAATCATCTGTGCCTTCGGGCAATGAGAGGATAGGCGCGCTACAAAGTCTATCCTTTAGATGTTGAAATGCGGACTCTTATGCATCATCCCAACGATAGATGACACCCTTCTGAGTCAGTGAAGTGAGAGGTTGCGCAATCTTGGAGAAATCTTTTATAAACCTTCTGTAATATCCCGCCAAACCCAAGAATTGGCGGATTTCTGTTGGTGTACGGGGTGCAGGCCAGTTCTTGATCGATTCAACCTTAGATGGACCAACGTGAATTCCATCCTTGTTTACCACATGGCCTAGAAAGTGGACTTCGCGAAGCCAGAAGTCACATTTCGAAAACTTGGCATACAACTGTTCTTTTCGAAGAAGTTCCAGCATAAGTCGTAGATGCTGCTCGTGTTCCTCCTGGCTCTTAGAATAGATCAGGATATCGTCGATGAACACAATAACGAACTTATCCAGGTAAGGCTTGCATACTCGGTTCATGAGATCCATGAAGACCGCTGGTGCATTCGTCAGCCCGAATGGCATAACCAGAAACTCGTAATGGCCGTAACGAGTTCTAAATGCTGTTTTAGAGACGTCCTCATCTTGGACCCTCAGCTGATGGTATCCCGATCTCAGGTCAATCTTGGAGTAATAGCTCGACCCTTGCAGCTGGTCGAATAAGTCGTCAATACGTGGAAGAGGATAGCGATTCTTCACAGTCACCTTGTTAAGCTCGCGATAGTCAATACACATTCTGAAGGTACCGTCCTTCTTCTTTACGAACAAGACTGGAGCTCCCCAGGGCGAAGAGCTAGGACGTATAAAACCCTTTTCCAAGAGTTCTTGTAGTTGTGTGGACAGTTCTTCGAGTTCTGATGGAGCTAGACGATATGGTGCTCGAGCTACTGGCGCTGCTCCAGGAGCTAGCTCAATTTGAAACTCAACTTGGCGATGAGGCGGAAGACCAGGTAATTCCTCAGGAAATACCTCGGGAAAATCGCGCACAATAGGGATGTCTTCAATTTTCTTCTCTTCCGTTGATGTGTCAGTAACGAGTGCTAAAATGGCAATGTGGCCCTTTCGCAAACACTTCTGGGCCTTAAGGAAAGAGATGATGCCTTCGACAGCACCACTCTTGTCGCCACGAATCATGAGAGGTTCTTCACCAGAACGAGGAATGCGGACGATTTTCTCCTTGCAAACAATCTCCGCTTGATGATGAGATAGCCAATCCATCCCAATAACGACGTCGAAACTACCAAGGGTGATAGGAACAAGATCGATAGGGAAAGTCTGACCAGCTAAGACGAGGTTACAACCTTTAACTACATGTGTGGCTTCAAGACTTTTACCATTCGCTAGCTCTACCGCGTGTTTGGTGTTCAGGAGTGTTGGAGTGCGCTTAAGTATTTGGCCAACTTTTAAGGACACACAACTAGTACCGGCACCCGAATTGAATAAAACAATAACAAAGAAGTCATCCAGAAGAAACTTACCCATCACAGCATTGGGATCGTTCCTTGCATCACCCATATGCAAAGGAGGAATAATTCACCTAGATCCACGAACCTAGATGAGTTTTCGATTTAACAAGTCGGTAAGCAATCAAGTTCGGAGGAGTTTCCTTAGGTCGTGTGAAAAAAATTACGTTTGTGCAATCGTGAGGTTCCAAAGAAAGGACGCGAAAACGTGTTCAAGAGAGTATAATCGTATCAACAATACATCATCACGCTCAAGGTTTCAACAAGTGATTACCAATGATAGAAATCCGAACCTTCCAAACCCTCTAAACTAGAGTGTGTTCGCATTAGTGTCTAGCGTCACTGTGGTAAAGGAATGATGGCTCTGCCTATGTCAATAGTAGAAATTAGGCATTGCATTATTCGACAAGCATAGGTCGGTACAAAGGCTAGCGAAAAGATTTCACAGAATTATGATAAACCATCGTAGGATCAAGGTGCGACTCTTGTAGTGTAAGGGGGGAAAGGGGTGAGGTAAATGTGTAGTTCGTCGTGTCCGTGTGTAGGTTGAGTAATCCGTATTGCCGTCCTCGAATGTCCCGAAGACTATCCCATCATTAGAAGGCATCCGCTTGCTAAGTTGAGTATACGAGGGTGTAGATCGAAGTAAGATAACTATTTAACCATCCAATAAGGTAATGGGGGGGGGGTAATCTTGTGATCGGTGGAAATCGTGGTGTGGTTATCAGTGTTTCGTTATATCGGTTGCGGATCGAAGGGATGGGAGGTTGGGCATGTTGACCTGTGGCGCGAGAATAAAGGACAAGATTAAGCACAAGAATTGGTTTGCGCGGGTAGGATCTAAACGTCCTAAGATGGGTTGATATGGCAGGTTATTCCTCCTGCAGGGTTAGCTGCGAGTGCCTCAGCGACTCGTTCGTTGATCAAAGCCGTCAACTGGGCTTGAGTGAGGTTGATACGTCCTTCGCGTCCGCTCATGATCTTCATAATGAAGCAACGTAAGTGAGGAAAGTGTCGCGAAAGTGCGTAAGTGTGGGACGACATTAGAGAGTAAGCACACAAGGTTCAAATAGCAATTATCACATTATCTAATGCACAGTGAGAACTATCTAACCGACAATATAACATAAATCATACCACTTATGGTGTCGAGTCTTGCACGTGGAGCGAAGCGTCGTTGTGGATCGTTGAGCACTGTACTGGTTATAGTCTGGTTTTTATCAAAAACTTTTCCCCTTTTAAAAACCAAGTTCACTATAACCAATGGCTCTGATACCAATCTGTCACACCCCCAAAATCCACCATGCGGAGTACCACCGCTTGGAGGCGTGACGTGACCAGGATCGAGCCACCAATCATATTGAACAACTCAATTAAGTAAATAAAACCAAACATAATACGATTGGTGACCAAAGCTAGTTAACCTTGTTTAGTTTAAACAGCGGAAGCATAAACGTGAGTTCAAAAGCATAAGTCCATAGTTCATAAGTTAAAGTTTCAAAACGCAAGTTTAGTAAGTTCATAAGGATTTAAATATTAAGCACGGAACATAACAGTCCGTACACCACAACGACTTCTTCCCCGTGCAAGCTCCAAGCATTTAGCGACCTGTAAGGCATGTAACAACGAGTCAACAACAAAGTTGAGTGAGTTCACGTTTGGTTGTTTAGTTTTAAGTTGTTTCTGAAAAACGTGGTTTGACTTTCGTTGGCTTATTTGCCGTGGGGGTTACCCCGTAGTTGAAAGTATGTTTATCCATATCCTTTTTCTTTACCCAATCCATAACCATGATCAGTGGGGGTTTTCCCCGTTTGAACTACTAGACGGTATGATATCGACTGCTACGCAAATAAGTTGTGCCCTATATCAGTGTCTATCATCACTGACAATCTGCCATAGTCCATTAGTACACGCCCGTCCTACCGGCACGGTGTGAGGTTTGTTAAACCTAATAGCGCTATTAACTAATGACCCGCTCGCCATTGGCCTCGGCGATTAAGTCGATATAAATTGAGGGACTTCGTGATAGAGTTTTGTCTAGCTAGTTTAAAGGTTGTTGTCCTGCACCAGGAGGACGAACGTACGTATTCTGCACCAAGAGAATTCGTAGGTTTAATAATGGCATCCACTCTATGGAGGATGGCCGTACATATCCTACCCAAGGAGGATATGTAGATTTAGTTTTAATTCTTTAACCCATTCCCAAACCACCGGGAATCCCATGCCTTAGAAAGTGTGTGAACTCACCTCGGTTTGCTCGGTTAGATTCTCAATATAGCTAACAGTCAAGGTCGGTCAATCACGTCCTAGTATGATTTACCAGTTAGTCATTTAGTGGCTTTCAAATAGAACACAAAGTTCCTACACGTATCTATCACACAACATGCATCACTGTAACGGTTTATGCCCATCTAAGTTTCCCGTCCATTCCCCACTCAAAATCAAACATACGATAATGCACATAACATATATAACATGTCAAATCATTCACATATAGCATACTCGACATTTAGACACGCAAGTCACAACTTATGTCAATTCAGCATTAATACTCAAAACCGGCTGTTTTCGGACATTTAAATAAAATACTTAGATTATTCCAAAAATTCCCAAATTTTTATAGAATGTCATAAACATTCCATATTTTATTATGTAAAAATATCGGGGTCCAGTTCATTACCCACATTTTATAAAAATTCATATTCGGGACCGAACTCAGATTTATTTATTTCTGACCACAGTCCACGAAACAATTTATTAAAAATTCATCGAGTGTCCGATTTACGAAATTCCAGTGGCGTAATTACAAATACATCGGTTGTCATTTACTGTACAAATTTCATGGTTCGATTCATCACAAAACTCAGGTTATGACTGAAAATACGACACCCATTTATTGCTGTCAAAATTCAGCTTAAGTTGCTGTTACAAATTAACACTTTAAAAATAGTAAACGGAGTCCAAAAATTACGATTCCGGTGCCATTAGAACCGTATTTCATAATAACATATTTTAGATTCAAAATATCAATTTTTCGTTGAGTTTAAGACCTGTTTACAGCCAACTGAAGTTGGCTGTAAAAGTTGGACAGATTCTGATTTTAAGTGTTTAACCTTCTAAATCGTGTTCGATCGATTCCGTTAACAAGTTTAGTGACCACAACAACATGACACATTAATATTAATCAGTAGAACATCAGATAATCAACCAATAATCATAATCACACAAGATCTACATGCTTTACACACCTATCTTCTCTTTATTCATCTTATTCATCTTTTATCCAAGACTAATGTAAGCTCTTTTAGAGTTTCATAAGTTTTTAACCATTAATCATCTATTAACCATAAAATACATGAACAATATGAAGATTTAAGAAACTTACTACTAGCACAAGGCTAGGGAAGTCCAAGTGTGGAAAAGTGGTGGTTAAAAGCGAATAGAGAAGGTCCTTCCACTTCCGAGAGCACCGAGCTTCGTTAGAGACCTTCTTACACCTTGGAGAGTATGTGAAATGGTTGAACAAGGTTGAAAGATGATGGTGGTGGGGTGGATGTGGTTCAGCCGAGAACCATGGAAGGAGGGAGAGAGTTAGGGTGTTGGTGGGTTGTGAATGAGAGATGATGATGCTTGGGACCTTTGGTGCATTCTTATAACCATCCTACAACCTTAACCCTTGTGTATCATGTCTAACTCTTGTGTAACATGTCCCTCATGCCCCAACATAATCAAATTAAATATTGCAACAAATCAACAAGGTGGGTCCCTTGTTGGATCCGTAAGCATGGGGGGGGGGGGGGTAGTAGATTAGGTGCTAACCACTTTGGTTACAATCTAGTTATAATTCTAGTGTTAGTTTCATACTTTAGTTAGTGGATATTTTTAGGGGGGTGTTATGATGTTCGGGGATCATAACTGGCTCAGAAAATAAGAACAATGTGTTTAACAATATTTTCGTGTTCCGGGTAATGTCCGGTTATTCGGTTCGATACTGTTCCGTTAAAGTGCTTAATTAATTCGTAACGTGTCCTATGTATATATTTTTGTAACGTTTTTACTTTCTAACACTTAGGAAAATATAACGGACTATTTAGTGACCTTTCTGTACACTATTAGTATATTAACAAATACGTGTAAGCATAACACAGATATCAGAAAGCAGTTACGTAATTCCACACAATCGTCAAGCACATTAATTATTATTAATAAACTGTACGGTTACATGTAAATTCGAGGGTTGTCACATTCTCCCCCTGTTAAGAGAATTTCGTCCCGAAATTTAGCGCGTGGTTACTGAGGAAGCTAGTTAAGTTGCGTTGTTTTCCTGATTTTCCTGGGGTGTCACATCAATGTCCGATCGATTGAAACCAATCCGATGGATGTTTAAGTGCTACCCAACTTAGGGCTATACTTTGTCATTCGTCGTGAGGGTTTTAATCTCATGAGTTATCGTAAATGTTGTATTAAGTTACTGACCTAGTTCATATGCATTGTCATTTAATTTAGGTTACAAGGCTTATCAGTAGGCTAAACTCTGCCCGGTTAAACTTGCAATGTGAGTCATTCTCTTTTTATCAATAATATTTTACAATACTCCAATCATTTTCAAAAGTTATAATTACAGGGATTAAGTCGTGGTTATCTTGAATCACTGACTAGTGGGGTATTGTGCACATTACTAATTACTCACTGTTAGATTCATTAACCTAACAGTGATAATCATCACTACTTGGGTGAAAGGACCCAATAGTGGTATGACCATCGTCACCAGGAGGTGACACGACGCCAGATAAAAATAACATAGTAGCCATTGTAATCGCTCTTATGCTGTAATATATAACTATGTGTCATTTTATCAAATTTGAGTGACTCGCCAGTATTTTCCCGCTGATAAAATATTTTTAAAACATGTTTCAGGAGACATGCTGTGAATCAAGGAAAAGTGCTACGGAGCACTAACAAGCTTGAAGTAGTGGCTCAGTCAAATAAATAAACATGTTTTGTGAAACTAGGGAATTCTTTGTGAAATTTTTCTATTGTAAATTACGGGGTTTATCCCAAATTATGAAATAAAATAATTGGGCATTTTCAAGTTTTAAAAGATCCTGTTAAATTTTCGCTGTCAACTCAAATAATAAATACCACGAGTTTCTGCCTCGCGACTCCTGGACAGGGTAAAACCGGGACGGGGGCCGTGACACACGCGGTGCCGAGTTCACCTGGGAACTCGAAAGTGACATGAAGGCGAAGTACGCGTAACTGTTTGTTACGCATACTTCTTAAATTTCAACTCTTTTACACTCAATGCACTCAAAACCGATAGATTCGGAGCTCATTCATGCCTTCTACTTTTCTCTAGTGATATGCTGGTTTGAGATCTGAATCCTATCAATGAGACAATTGATTTCTGGTTGAACATGAAGCCACCCGTCATGAACAGTTAACTGATCGGATTGGGGTGATTCCCGTTCGATCGGATAGCCTGGGTCTGATGGAGTTTTCGTTGTTTGACACGTTCTCATACCATCTCGAGCAAACCGCAAAACTTAGCAAAATAATCAAGTTCAAAACAATCAGATTTGTTGGGACGGATTGTCATCCAATCGGATTGCTATCTGATCGAACTGCAATCCGATCGGATTGCACTTGGTTCCACACTTAATCATTTTTATAATTTTCAAAGAACATTAGTTTCTAACAGATTACCATCCGATCAGAGTGCTATCCGATCTAGTGACCATCCTGCTGTGAACTTGTTCTCAACTGAGAAGCCTCGCCAATCGGATTACCATCCGATCGAACGACCGTTCGATCGATCGACCTGAAGGGTAGAGATACTTCTCTGATTTCAAAATGCTACAACGAAAACTTCAAAGCCACCATACACAAACACATCCTTGCCAAACGAATGTCAATCCGACCGAATGGCCATCCGATCGGATGACCATCTGAACGGATTGACATCCGATCGGATTACCGTTCGACACTTGGTCCCTTTTCACCGATTTACGCACCGCTCTTCGCTTATGCTATCGTTAATTGTTCAGGCTAATAACTCTAGCACTCCCTTCAATCCATTTCCATCGCTATGAGTATACTCAATCCCTTTTTTCTTTATGCACTTTTAGGTGTTACATACGTTACTTATTCTAAATCACATCGATCACACAACGCAAACACTATTTATATGCTGACCATTATTGCATGTTACTTGTTACTCGATGAATGCTTGTATATTATGTTAACACAGTGATTGATGCCTGACGCCTTAGCAATGATAGTACTATTTGTTTGGACTCACCACCTGTCGTGGACAGGGGTTGTTAAGGTTACCTCTTCACATGTCAGAGTGGTGATATGTGTTGCGCATTCTACAACTCGCAGTCTAGTCTGTGCATATTTCATTGTCGATAACCTACTAGTTTCGCATTATACATGTTTCATGTCGGTTATGCGTAAACGCTTTCGAACTCTACTATTACTATTAAACTTGTATGCTCACCTTTACACTATGTGTATTGACCTCTATTTTTAACGTATGTGACAGGTGTTTGATTGCTTAGGATGCTGTGCTTACCTGCTTTGTGGAATCAAGTAGGAAATGAGAGTCTAGAAACAAACAAACAATTTATTTAAATCTGAGTTTTCGGAACATGTTTTGTTTTGAGATATCTATGTCTGTAATAATTGGTTACTTGATGGGTTATGGTATGGGACATAATATTAACTATCCGGTAATTTAGTTGTTATGGAATTTCTCTTGACAATCTGTTTCGCTCAGTGCCGCGCCCTGATATTTCCGTCATCAGTTGGGGTGTGACACTTCACTTACAGGATTGGGTTACGTGTTAATGCAAAGAGGCAAGATGATCGCCTACACATCACGCCAACTAAAGGTACATGAAAAGAATTACACAACTCACGATTTGGAGTTAGGTGCAGCTGTGTTTGCCTTGAAACTTTGGAGACACTACTTTTATAGCACAAAGTGTATTATATACACTGATCATAAAAACCTCCAACTTATATAGCACAAGTGTATTATATACACTACTTATACGAATGTGAAATTCATTATCATCCCCACAAGGCCAACGTAGCCGACGCACTTAGTCGAAAAGAAAAATTAAACCCATAAGGGTACATGCTAAAAGAAGCGAGCTACAGACTTGCTTGATTGGAAAAACCTCAGATGCTTAGAAGCAAGCCTTGTTGGAAGAGAATGCTCCAACTTAAGGATTAGGTGATACTATGGAATAGTTAACACCTGGAAATGATGGAATTCTGAGCTTAAATAAGAGAATCTAGGTTCCTGCCTTCAGAGGAGTTAGAGATTTGATTCTTGAGGAATTATATAACTCTAAATATTTATACATCATGGCAGAGACAAAATGTACCAAGACTTGAAGAAGAACTATTGGTGGATGGGCATGAAGAAGTCTATAGCCACTTATGTAGCCAAATGTCTGACGTGTTCGCAAGTTAAAGCCGAACATCAGAAACCGTCAGGTTTGTTACAACAATTAGATATACCCAATTGGAAATGGGAAATGGTAACGATGGATCTAATTACTAAGTTGCCTAAAAGAAGTTGTGGCAATGACACAATTTGGGTTATAGTTGATAGATTGACTAAGTCAGCCCATTTCGTGGCAATTAAGGAATCTTTCAATTCAAATAAATTGGCTAGGTTATATGTGGATAAAATAGTATCCCTTCATGGAGTTCCATTATCCATAGTATCTGATAGAGATGCTCGATACACATCCCATTTCTGGAAGAGCTTTCACTAAGCTTTAGGAACCCGATTAAATTTTAGTACGGCATACCATCCACAGACCGATGGTCAAAGTGAGTGTACGATACAACTTTGGAAGACAAGATTAGAGAGTGCGTTATTGATTTAGGTGGTAGCTGGGATAACCACCTACCATTGGTTGAATTCTCCTATAACAATAGTTATCACATTAGTATATAGGCCACTCTTTATATAATTCAGATTTGTTGAAAGAGAAGGACAAAAATTATTCGAAAAAGGGTGTTATTAAAAGTTGAAGGGCTGAAAATGCCAAAAAGGCAAAAATTTTGATCTCTGATGGTCCCTTGAGGACCCCAACAATTACCCTCTTGCGGTCCGAAAGAGCGTTCAAAAGATTTTGTGCGCCAGGTCCCTTACGGACCGCAACACCTAACTACTTGCAGTCCGAAAGGGGTGCGCTGATAGCAGAAATCCTGCTGGCAGCAGCTTGCTGCACACTCTTACCACCTTTCGTGAAACTTTGCCACTCTCTATCTCCTTCTAACACCTCATGTGCCACTAATCTGCTCCTAATCAGTCCTGAGAACACTTGGCAACTTCTCATCAACCTTGAATCACTATAAATAGACACCTTAGTCATACTTATTCTTCACACCTTCCACTTTTCACTCTAAATCTGCTTAGAGATTGCTTCTGCTAATTAAGGAGCCTCCATTCAAGTTCTAAGTGTTCATCAAGTCTAGGTAAGTGTTTCCTTCAAGTCAATTTGAATTTATTAGTTAGATTTCATCCAAAAGTCAAGCAATTTGACTTTTGGTTCTGACCACTTTGGTCAACCTAAAGCCCAATTAAACCTGACTACGTGATCATCATAACGTAAGGTATAACTCATTCCAATTACACCTTTTGATCATCACGTTTAGTGGGTCAAATGACGAGTCAAACATAAATTTTATAAAAAGTTGAAAATGCTTTTTTCACAAATCAATCAAAGAATGAGATTTTAATATATGAAACTAGTGTTCTGACTTCAAGATCAGTTATATAATATCATAAAATGTGTTTAAACATGTCAAACTCGTCACAAACCCATTTGACCACGTGAACCTGTATCTACGCGCGCGACTATTTAAAATGGGATAAACCATATAAACTAGTCATATCAGGTCAACCCTTTTTGAAAACCCTTCCAAATCAGAATGTAGGTTAAATAACCCATAACATACAAGACTCGTCACTCGTACAGGTATAAACCACATTCTATCCGGTCAACAATTAATCTAGCAAAACCGAGCGTTTTTCTAAGTTAACCGGTCAAAGTAAAAAGATTTATAATGACCGTAAACATTCTAATGGATATTATTTCCATTTCATTTCTGGACTATAGAGCCCTCTAGATAATCGCACCTAGAGTAATATACTTTGAATACGGCTTTGCTACGAGAACCAAATACACTGTTTTACACAGCTAGCAAAGGTAAATATTTTCTAGCCTAGTTTGTTTATAAAACTTGGGATATGGCATTAGCCACTTGGAGCGGGTATTGCAAAAGGGGCAAATGTGTCATAATTATAAGAACCTAGTTTAATCTGTTTTTCTTGATAACATTAAATAATTGGGGGTTAATAGTACCGTGTCCGAGCGTCCCGACTCATTAATTGCAATGTCCATAAATAAGAATGAGGTGTAGGCATACACCTGACAGACGCACGATATAAAATGGTGTGTATATTGACCATGTACCACATTTGATTTCCGGTCCTCGAATGTATTGACAAGCATGTAAATCTGGTGACAAAAAAATCTATCCCAATGAATAATAAATGACTACCCTCGGTTTTTCATAACATATATCAAATCATTTTCAAAAGAGTTGGTTAATAGTATTCACCAGTGAAAACCAACGTATTTTTAAATATTGACCACAGGTGGCGAACCTTGATAGTAGGCTGGATACGATTCAATGTAAACATGAACAACAATCCATTGGACCTAAAAAATAAATAAAACTAGATTGAATTGTAATGGGTAGCATCTTAAATCTATAAACCTAGACTAAATTGTAATGGAACTAAAAGATTTAAATGAGTATATACAAAAATGAAAAAGAACGAATTTAAACATGCGCAAACCAAAGAAAATAAGTTAACGCAAACAAATGAACATAAACGAGGATAAACGAATCAAATTTAAACAAATTGAAATGACGAACATAAACAAACGTTTAGAAACATAAATGAACAAAGAAGACTTTCATTAACTAAATGGAAAATTCACATCTGATGGCCTACGTACCAAAGTTGTCCATCACAATTTTTTATAATTAGTTTGCATTTAAAAATAAAATGAGTTCAACAATTTCAATTTGTCTTAACATGGTTTAAGTATAAAATAAGAAAAAAAATATATATAATATGTTAGTTTAAGAAATATATAGAGTTAGTTACACCGTTAGTTCCTGTAGTTTATGGAAAGTAACAACTTCTTCTGGTACTAATAGTTTAAAGTAACAATCTAAGGTTTTAACTTTTAATTTTGTAACATCCTAGGGCCTTAAGGCTAACAATCGTTAAAAACTAACTGAGAACTTAGTACCCAACCTTGAACTTTGGAGAAACCACATGGACAAACCACAAAATTAACTCTTGTAATATATACAACACAATTATGTATGTAAACAATTTATTAAATAATTATACGTAATTGACGTATTAAAGCTAATTTGAAGCCACTTCAGCAATTAGCTTACAAGTAAATTAACGAGAATATTTCACAAAATGATAACCAAATGTTAGGAGTGTTTCAATTAAGTCACTCATAAAAAAAACTATTCTAATTAACTCATTAAAGTTTATTGTATTTTCTAATCATATATAATTAACCTGAATGAGAGGTCAACTACCTTAGGTGACATATATTTTTTATTTTTATTAAATATGTTGACATAATTATATATATTATTAATGAAGAGAAGATGAATAATGTTGTACAATAATGCATGTTTTACAAGTTCATCAATTTTTTTTTTTTGTCATTTATTCTTTTTCGTCATTTAGTGTAAACTTTTTCATTTACAACCCATATAGTTTAACTATTGTTTTTTTTTTACTTTAACCAAATTATTTTTCTACCCCTAAATAGTTTTTTTTAACAAACACGTTAATACAGTTTTAGACACATTCTTTTTGTTTTTCTTTCTCTTTGCAATAACGAGTCTGGCAAAGGTTTTTTTATTTTAATATATTTTAACGAACACGTCGATACTCTTTTGAACATAATTTTTAACTTTTTTTTCTTTGCAATAACGAGCGCGCCAAAACCGACCAAGTTTATATCGTTTTCTTTTTTGTTTACCTTAATTTTACCTTTGTTATTTACTATATCGTTTTACCTTTTGTTATTATTTTGATGTTCAGAGCCGAGTTACGACGCAAATAGCATAACCCAATAATATATCATTTTAATTAATTTTACAAATTGTTTTATCAGTTGTCATGGTGTATAATACATTCTGAATTCCAACCGCGTCCCTCCGCAACGCGCGGGTAACTACGACCCTAGTTTATTTAACAAAAGAGAAAAATAAAGTTAATCAAATAAAAAATAGATACACGTTGTGATCATTCAGTACTGTCGCACCACCACCTAAACGTTAAACCACCACCGTGCCATCGAACCATCGCACCACCCAATCGTCACCCAATGTAGCATTCAACCGTCGCACCACTGAATTGTTGCACCACCCAACACCGTCGCATCATCATGTCGTACCACCATCGTACCGTGGAACCACCACCGAAACCGTGTCATGGAACTACCATCGGCATCGTGCCATGGAACCATCCAACCATTTTTTGGTAAGTACCACCCACATGAGAATTTAGTTCTTGATGGATATAAAGTGATGAATAGATGAGAATAAAGATATGCTAAACTTCATAGAAATTTAGTTCAAACTAAATTGATGAATGTATGGGTATATGATGGATATAAACTTCATATTTGCTTTATTGTTTGATGACCACATTCAAACTAAACTTCATATTAATCAATCATGTACATCTTTTTTAATAAAGTTGTATTTAGTTCTTGATGGATATAAACTTTAATTTTTTTTACTAAAATTGAATTATGTGTAAAAAAGCTTAGAATTAAAAGTGACTTATTCTATGGTTTCGAAAAGTTTTTTTTATAACTCATATTGACCATTTTGGATTTTATAAATTAGCGTGCTTTGGTTTGTCCTCATTTTTTATATTTTTTTAGTTAAATAATAAAAAAACCTTAGTTAAAGAAAATGGGAAAAAAATAAAATTTGTATTTTAAATATTATCAGAAGAGTTAGTTGCGGAGTTAGTCCATGTGGTTTCTCCGAAGTAACAAGGTTGGGTACTAAGTTTTTAATTGACAAAAATATCCTTAGTTTTCAGTTAGTATTTATAACCCGTTAGCCTTAAGCCCCTAGGATGTTACAAAATCAAAAGTTAAAGTCTTAAATTGTTACTTTAAACTATTAGTACCTAAGTTTTTTACTTTCCAAAAACCACAAGAACTAACGGTGTAATAACTCTAATATATATAATGATATGATTATAAAATATTATAAAATAAGAGAAAGAAATGTAATATGTCAGTTTTAGAAATATATATATATATATATATAATAAATTGATTGAAAAAAAAATATATAAATATATATAATAAGTTGATTGAAACAAATATATATAAATATGATAATAGATTGATAGAATGAAAACAAATAAAAAGGATTGTAATAGATTAGTTGAAAACAAAGAATTAAAAAAATCATTTTAGTAAATATGTTTCAAATTAAATGTTCTTTTTTACATAACACCATTTTAGGAGGAAAAAAAAAAAAAAAAAAAATCCCTCCCCAAACATGATCGACATGTGTTGAATTTGATCGTTGAAAACAGTAATTCTTTTAGCGCTCAATAATAAACGCAACTTTTGTCAATTAACTAGTTATTGCCCGGCACGCGAATATTTCTCTCATTACATGTACGTCTATGTTTCGGTTACTTATACATACTACTGATAACACGATCGTAAAATAAAATCGAGTCAACAAATTAAAAAAAACACTATCATACTTTTGTGAACAAAAAAAAAACTAAAATGATGGAAAGACTATAACTTTAAACTGAGGTAAAATTGTAATTTTTCAGGACAAATGAATGTGTGTCAGGCAGCCGCTTGACACGAATAAAAATTACATCAAGTCAACCAATTAAAACAAAACACTACCATAGTTTTGTCAAACAAAAAATGGCATGACTGTAATTTTACATTAGGGGCAAAATCGTAATTTGGTAGGGACAAAAAAAATCTTTGGATAGATGTAAATTTGAATGCAGGGCAAAACCATAATTTGGCTAGGAGGGAGAAAAACAAAACCAATAACAAAATTGTAAATTTAAATGAAATTTGACTGAACCATTGGGAAAAAATGAAAAATGAAAAAAAATAATAGTTATATTTAAATTCAAAAATGAAAAAATAAAAAAGGGTAGCCGCACTTTTCAACCAATAACTAGGTGGAACTATTGCCGCACATATTTACTGTCTCGTTATTTGGTTGCACACGGAAGAATTCGATTCTGTAGCAATGGTCAATGGGTACAAGAATTCAACTTTCTATTTTGGAACTTTTAAAAAAGCTAATTTTGATATTTATACTGGGAAGGGATTAAATAGAGAGTTTGTTTTGGGCGAGAAAGGTAAGAAGCAAAATAATAGAGTGACATATGGTCAAGATAAAAATACATAAGGAGTGACATTATCGTCAATCACAAATTAGTTTTATGAAACCCTAGATCTAAGAAAAACCCAGTGCGTCTTTCTTTTTTACGTTTCATCTCTCCCCACGACACCATCACCATCACCACCACCATCCCCACTTAGTTACCACCCCCACCACTCCATCGCCCACCGCCTCCACAACCCTCCCCATCGTTCTCTCCACTCTCACTTGCAACACCATTGGTTCGAAGACGTCAACACCACCACCCCTATCACCTCATTCTACCGCATATCGGCGGTGATCTAGTAGTTCTCCGGCACTCTTCCCTCTCCTCTCTATATCTCAATCTCATTTTCATTATCAACAAAAAAAAACACAAAACTGAAAATTTTCTAGGGTTTATACGGTTCATTGCGTTTTATATCTTTGGATGAATATTTTTTTTTTCCAGCAAGTTTCATTGTGTTTTATATCTAGGGATAAAGGAAGTTGAAAAAGCTAAAAAAAAGAAAAAGTAATATTATTTTTGAATCAATATTTTGTAGGGAGTCAGAGCGTACGCATGTAATCTCTCATATTCTTATGTTACTCCATATTTTGATGCTTCAAAACACCGACCCTGGTTGTTTTTATGCATTAAGGTTGTTAACTTTCTGTGACGTATCTGGCATCTTTTGCATGTTATGTAGAATTTGTCAATTTGCTTTCTTAAGTGTTGCATTATACTTTTGATAAAGAAATTTTAAATGGGTTGTAATCCTATCTCTTTAAAATGATAGATTTTATTGCCTTGGTTTGCATTACAACCTTGCCTATGTTTGTACTTTATAGTGATGATTTTTTTTTTTTTTTTGCCAGCAAGCTCCGTTGCATACCATTTTTTGTGTTTTTAGTTTATTGCGTTTGATAACACAATAAATAAACACATTATTATTTTTTTAGTCCTTTACGCTTTAAAAAAACATATCTTTTGTGTATTTTTAGTCCATTGCATTTTAGAAGAAAAAAAAAGCTCATGTTTTGTGCTTTTAGTCCATTCCATTTTAGAAAAACAAAACACATTTTTTTGTGTTTGTAATCCATTGTGTTTAAAAAAAAAGAGTTTTTGTTTTTTTTTTTTGTGTTTTAGTCCATTGTGTTTTAGAAAAAATCCATGTTTTGTGTTTTTAGTCTATTGCCTTTTAGAAAAAAAAAAAACACGTTTTTTGGTAATTTTTGTCCATTACGTTTAAAAAAACACATTTTTTCAGTTTTTAGTCCATTTTGGAAAAAAAAAATTGTGTGTTTTAGCCCATTGCTTTATTGAAAAAACACATTTTTTTTTTGTTTTTAGTCCATTGTGTTTTACGCATCTGGGTTATTCAATTTTTTTCCCAAAAGTATTGAAATAGTATACTCGCTTTAAAGATTAAACACGCCCGTTTTTATAGTGAAATTTTTATAAAAAAAATAATGTCATATGAAAGTGTTTTTATAGTGAAATTTTTATAAAAAAAATAATGTCATATGAAAGAGTTAGTAACCGTTTTAAAAACAGGAGGATTGAAGAAGAGAAAAACTATTACCTTGGATGGACTACAATACCCCTAAACTGACCCATTCGCCTCCTCTTTTTGTTCAATTCTACCTATTTAATCTTAACCATTTATTTTAAATTTAATGGATATGATTGCTTTCTCATATTCTGTTGGATATTTTAGTGTAATTTGAGATTGCGTGTGACATACAAATAAGAGTGCACGCTTATTTGAATGTCATCGGGATTAACGGGAGATCCAAGGGGGCAGCGCCCCCTTGGCGGGGGTTCGGGGGCAGCGCCCCCGAGAGAAGCGGGGTCCAGGGGCAGCAGCCCCTGGCTGGGGTCGAGCTAAATATGCACTTTTGAAACATGAGGGACTAAAGGTGTTTTTGTTCAAAAATGAAAACTGCAAGCAGTTGTGGAAAACTGCAAATACGCTCTCAAACGGTTTTTGGAAAACCCTAGACGAATTTGCAGTTCGTCAGAATCCCTCAAAATTCTCTCAACCAAAATTCTCATACAGAAATCTAGAATCAATCTGATTTTATCCGATCAAAGATTGGTAGCCACTCCAATTGTTTGATCTGAAAGTGATTACACGACTTCAGATTTATCCAAGCAATTTCGAATTTCCCCAACAAAGATCAAACAATTCAGTGAAGATGACAAGCGGTGGTGAATCTGCGAAGGCTATGACGAACAAATTTGCGAAATTGGACAAGTTTGAAGGGCAAGACTTCCTTCGCTGGCAAAAGAAGATGCATTTCCTGTTGACGACTTTGAAAGTGGTGTACGTTCTGAGTACCCCGATGCCCGAAGAAGTGACGAATGAGCCGCTGGAACTAACTAGGAAGCGTGGAAAGTGGCTGAATGATGATTACATCTGTCGTGGGCATATTCTGAATGGTATGTGTGACTCTCTCATTGATATATATCAAAATGTTGAATCTGCAAAAGAACTGTGGGAATTACTAGAGGCCAAATACATGGCTGAAGACACATCCAGTAAGAAATTCTTAGTCAGTGATTTTATGAATTATAAAATGGTTGATGATAGATCCATCATGGAACAATATAATGAATGTCTAAGAATTCTGGGTCAATTCGAACAACATGGTTTAAAGATGGATGAAGCAATTTCTGTTCCATCTATCATTGATAAACTTCCTCCTTCTTGGAAAGATTTTAAACATACTTTAAAACATAAGAAGGAGGAAATGAATCTGGTTGAACTTGGAAGTTGTTTTCGAATTGAGGAGTCTTGTCGGGCCATGGAAAAGGTTAACAAAGATAAACACGTTGGTGGGTCTTCTGTTAACATGGTGGAAGAAAGTGGTCCTAGTTTTAAAAATTCTAACAAGGGAAACAACAAAAGGAAGTTTCAAAGTGGGCCTAACAAGAAGAACAAGGCTGTGAAACATTCAAAACAGACTAAGGATGAAGGCTGTTGGAAGTGTGGTAAACCAGGACACTTCAAGAGAGATTGTCGTGTTGGTAAAGCCAAGAACGAAACTGGTACTAGTGGATCCTCTAAGGATCCAAAGAAACAAGGTCAGAAATTAAACTTTAATTATAATTCGGATGTGAATTATGTTTCACTAATTTCTGAAGCATTTTATGTGCAGGATGATTCTGTTGCTTGGTGGTATGACTCGGGAGCAACAAGTCACGTATGTAAGGATCGAAGATGGTTCAAGGACCTTACATTAATTGAAGATGGATCTGTTTTAAAGATGGGAAATGTTGCAACCGAGCCAATCCTCGGAATTGGAAGTGTAGTACTAGTATTTACTTTTGGAAAAACTCTAAGTTTAAGTAATGTATTGTATGTACCTGGCATTCGGAAAAACTTGTTATCCGGTATTGTATTAAATAATTGCGGGTACAAACAAGTGTTAGAATGTGACAAGTATATCTTGTCAAGACATGGTTCTTTTATCGGATTTGGTTATTTATGTAATGGTATGATTATGTTAAATCTAGAAGTGCCGTTTAGTGATGATTCTGTTTGTATGATTGATTCTGTTTCTAGTGTAAATTCGTCTAAATCTGAATTATGGCATGCTAGATTAGGACATGTACATTATAAACGACTTATGGAAATGTCTAAAATGAGCTTAATTCCGGCAGTAACTTTAACAAATGAAAAATGCCATATCTGCAAGTTGAATAAAATAACTAGAAAACCCTTTATGCAACATGTTACTAGGGAAAGTAAACTGTTAGATTTGATACATAGTGATTTATGTGATTTTCATGGTACACCATCATTAGGTAACAAGAAGTATGTTGTAACCTTTATAGATGATGCTACTAGATTTTGTTACGTTTACTTGTTACATGCGAAAGACGAAGCTCTGGAAAAGTTTAAAATCTATAAACAAGAAGTAGACCTTCATCAAAGTGAATTGATCAAAACTCTACATACCGATAGAGGTGGTGAGTATTTTGATCCGGTGTATTTCCAATCAACTGGAATAATACACCATACCACAGCTCCTTACACACCGGAACAAAATGGTGTGGCGGAAAGGAAGAATAGGACACTAAAAGAGATGGTTAATACCATGTTGTCCCATTCGGGTCTAAATAATGGGTTTTGGGGAGAGGCGATGTTGACGGCTTGCTGTTTGTTAAACCGGGTTCCTAATAAAAGGAACAAAACAACCCCTTTTGAGCTTTGGTATAAAAAGCCACCCGAGTTGCAAAAACTGAGAGTTTGGCGTTGTAGAGCCGTGGTAAGGCTCAATGATCCTAAGATAAGAAACTTACGGGAAAGAGGTATAGAATGCATTTTCATTGGGTATGCGGAGCATTCATTTGCTCACAGGTTCTATGTAATAGAACGAAATGACCACGTGTCAGTCCATACGGTCATTGAGGCAAGAAGTGGAAATGTAGAATATGATGAAGAGAGATTCTCATCTATACCTAGGCCAAAGGATATGAATCCTTCTTTAAAGATTTCTAGTGGAAAAGAAATTATGCCTTCAACTAGCACTGAACCAAGAAGGAGTTCGAGAGAAAGAAAGGCCAAGTCTTATGGTGACGACTTTCAATTATACTTAGTTGAAGGTTCGAGGGTTGATATCAATTTTCAATATCAATATTGTTTCAATGTCGATGAGGATCCAAAGACATATAGTGAAGCAATGGCTTCAAGGGATGTTTCTTTTTGGAAAGAAGCCATCCAAGATAAAATGGATTCTATCTTGCAAAATAACACTTGGAAATTGGTGGATTTACCTCATGGTTGTAAACCATTGGGAAGTAAATGGATCTTCAAGAGGAAGATGAAGGTGGATGGTACTATTGATAAGTTCAAAGCCAGATTAGTAATCCAAGGGTTTAGACAAAAGGAGGGTATTGACTTCTTTGATACATATGCTCCTGTAGCAAGGATATCTACCATTAGATTATTATTAGCACTTGCTGCTATACATAATCTTAAAATTCACCAAATGGATGTGAAAATTGCAGTTTTAAATGGTGAATTAGATGAGGAGATTTACATGAAACAACCAGAAGGGTTTGTTATGCCTGGAAGTGAAAACAAGGTGTGTAAACTAATTAAATCTCTTTATGGCTTGAAGCAAGCACCTAAACAGTGGCATCAAAAGTTTGATGAGATTGTGTTGTCTGATGGTTTTGTTTTAAACCAAGCAGATAAATGTGTTTATAGCAAGTTTGATGCTTCTGGAAACGGAGTCATGATCTGTTTGTACGTAGATGATATGTTGATTTTTGGTACCAACCAAGATCAAGTTGATAGAACAAAGGAATTTTTATCATCTAAGTTTGCTATGAAGGATATGGGGGAGGCTGAGGTGATTTTAGGTATTAAAATCAAACGTGAGAACAGGGGCATTTCAATCTCTCAATCCCACTATATTGAGAAGATCCTGAACAAGTTTAATTTCAAGGATTGTTCTCCCGCAAGTACTCCTGTTGATCCTAGTTTGAAGCTATTACCTAATAAAGGTATTGCAGTATCTCCACTTGAGTACTCAAGAGCAATTGGATCACTTATGTACGCTATGATCAATACCAGATGTAACACCCCAAAAACGGGTTTGGTAAGCAAACCACGTTAATATTACTGACGGGTAAAATACCGTTAGTGGTAAAAAAAAATTTACCCGGTAAATATTAGGATTTAAATAATTAATCCTAATAATAAACAAAAAGTGAATAAAAAGCTTTTAAGAAATAAAGTGATAGAAGGCCCGAGTTAACGGGACCTGAAATAAACTTGGTTATAGATTTCCCGAACCCACTAATTTAACTAGGAATGTTTAACCTAGTTAATAAGTGGGGAATATTGTTAGAAATAAGTAGGTTGTGCCCTACTTAATTAACTAACCAAATTAGAGGGGCCAATATTGTTAAAATTGAAACTTATATTATTGATTTTAATTAAAAATAAAAACAAAACACCCCATTTGGGGGTTCTGGTCGATCAAGAATGAGCAGGGGCGACACCCCACTCTCAAACCCTAGAAAAGTTCACTAAAACTCTCAATTGGAGGTGCAAATCTGGTCCAAAACGAAATTCGAGCATAGATTATTGATCCTCATCACAAGAGGATTACAAGGTATGTAAAATTTGATGAAAACTCTCAACTTGAAAATCTCACGAAATTAGGAAATCTGAAAATTGATGATGCATGTTTGTTAATTGCATGGAATAGGAACAATATAGTGTCTAGGAGTAAGCCCTAGACAAGTATATGTCGAAATCATGCTTAGCTCAAGTTTTTGTTGATACTAAATTCATGTATGAGATGTTTTTATGGTTTTGATTGCAAAAAAATAGTGTTATGATGTCAAGAACAAGCTTAAATTGAAAGCTGAATTCAAACGATTCTTGATCAGAATTTACAGCCGATTTGTATTGGCTGTAACCTGGACAAAAATGATAAAATAATGTGTTTCTTGAGTCTAGAATGTAATTCCAGGAAATATCTTTAAAACCCCACTGGAATCGCATTTTTTCGACGAAAATCGAGCGTTTTATGAATTTTTCCGTATCAAAGGTTCAAGCTGCGTTTTCTGACAGAAATTGCAGCCCATCACGAATGTCATAACTCGATTTAGGAATTGAGTTATGATCTCAAATTCTTACTGTAGAAAGTTTTAAGCGATTAAAAGAATCGCCATTTGGAATTTCGTCAATCGGATAAACGAGGAATTTTTAATGAATTTTTCCGTAAGCTGCAGTCAGAAGTGACGAATCTGATTGCAGCTTAGTAAATGAATTTTCACGAATTTTTGGTAAAGAGTTAGATCTTGAAATTTTAACTCAAGGGCTAACCCTCCGAGAGGTACGCCACATAAAAAAATCATAATTTTTGAAGACTTGTAAACAGGTTAAACAAGTCACCAAAAACAGCCAATTTTCGTTGATATGAAATGCCTAAATGAAATCGCGGCTTACTAAGTTAGTATGTAAAAATTTGATTTTTGTTAAGAGTTCGGATGAAATATGCCTAAGTGAGTTCAATGAACCAAATGTGCATATGAATATGTTGGTAAGTCAATTGACTTTTAAAAAGTCAAACTAACCAATGATAAAGTCAAATAGTAGTTTCGACATAGAAAATACGTGAGGTGGAATAGTCGTGAATTGAAATGACTAATCTAACCACCTTGTGAATGATGATAGTTTGACGCGTAACAAGCTAGGCGGAAGCTTGATGAGGGAGCGGATCAAACAAATCAAGAAGGAAAGGAAAAGCATAGTTCGGATGCGAGGTAAGTATAGCTTACACTAGTCATATAGTTTAGAATGTCCTTTTGTTGTTTTGATTTCGAACAAGACAAATGGAAAGTTGAGATATGGTGTTTCTGGCGTGTAGTCGTACGGAACAAGATAACCAATAAGGGTAAAATTGAAATTTGGACACTTGTTGACAATAATTATTGGTTTTGAAAGATACATATTTCGTAAGCCTTATTAGGCCAAAAAGCGTTAAGAGGTGAATTATAGTTAAAACGACCGTGCAGTGTAAATCGGAACGAGTCGTGTAGACGAGATGGCAATAAGCTTTATCTCGCCAATATTATCGGTCATTTAGACCAACGGGTCAAAAGGTGAAAATATCACTTTTGACAATATCGACTAATGGTTTGATGAGTTGTTTGATTTCAGAAATAAATATCGAGTGGATATTTACATCGCTATTACTTAGTAGATATTGAGGCAAGGTACTTAAATGGGTCAATGTAATGATCCGAGCCAGGTACGCATAATAAGATAACTCTCATTTAAATGTAAGGCTAATGAGAGTTAAACGAAGTCTAAAATAAGTTTTTTTGGTTACCTTAATAGGTAAACCAAATGTTACGGACGATGGTCATTATATTTGTTATAGGTTTCTAACCATTACCAAGAGTTTAATAAGGGTTTTAGCCATGGAAATGGGTTGCATTTGATGGTTTGGTTCGAATTTAAAATGACCCTAAACATGATTTCCGCAGCTTTTTATACGGATTTCGACTAATCTTTAAAAAATCATATAAAATCAACCGTTTATCCGATTTGGGTGTTCTATACCTTTTCGGAAAGCTTATGAAGTAAATTTTTACTGTTTTCAATCATAAGAAACAAATGTGGTTGTTAAATAGGCCAAAAGAATGAATTAAACAGCTGTTCAAAACCTTGAAAGCTGTTTGAAAAATGAAAATATAGTTGCTGTGCTGATTTTATAAAAATCATATAAAATCATAGAAAATTCGTTAGAAGGTGTACCTTATATGCTTGCGAAGGTATTGAAGTTTTCTACGATCCATCTTTGAACATGTTAATCTAGTTCGGACTTTGAATGGGTCATAATGGTCAATTACAGCAGCTGTATAGAAAATCGCTGCACATTAATAATGTCATTATTAATCCAGAAAAAGACATATGATTGCGTATACTTGATTTAGTCATGCCACCGTAAGTTACGGTGGAGCTGATATGATTACGATGGTTACATACTGAGTTACGGTGGACCCAGAAACAAAGTATATTTTATTTCGTTTAAATTCCCGGACTCGTTTAGACACGTTTTAAACCCCGTTTGACTAAAGTATTTCATGTTTATGGAATATAGGTACTTTTGGATGCCGGAAGACGATCAAGCTCAGCGAAGAACCGAACACGATAAAGATACACGCTTCCGCACTTTGCCACGTTGTAAATTTTAAACAACGAATTCGATCACGTTATGTAGAATAACTTATGATTTGTAAAACTTTTAGTAAACCCGTATTTCCGATGTATATGTAATCGTAATTACATGATTGTTTTCGTAAAAGATTCATTAAACCTTAAATTATAAGAACGGGTGTTACAAGTTGGTATCAAAGCCTTGGTTTAAGAGATTCGAGTATGGTGGGGAAGAACCATGCTTGGACTTAAACCTTATGCTCTTGACAAAGAATAGTGTTCGGTTCGAGGCTTGATCACAAATCCGGTAAGTACAAGTACGTTAATAGTTAGTATGCTAAAGTGTTGTAAACAACACATAGGGCTATCGTGTGGTATATGTTACCCCAATTTAAATGATTGATATGGTTGACGAAAATACGCGCGTTGACGCGTATAGTAGAAAAAGCCTTGTATTATAATACGGGCGATTATTGAAGTTGACATTACTAACTCTTGTGAATGTTTTAATTGAAGGACACTCGCGTCTGAAGATGACGGGAGTTGAACGAATTATAGATATGATGATGGAACGGTCCGAGGTATGATAGGAAGAGCATACTAGTCAAGGACCAAAATCGCGTAACGGTCGCGAACAAGACTAATGACAAGAGAAGCCCGTTAGGGCAAGCATTACCAGTTGCACACTTTTAAATTTAATCGTACGAGTCGTTATATGCAACAAACACGTAAGTAATAACGGTTGCATACACATATGATAGAACTTGGAAAACCTGATTTCCAAGAGAAATTTAATAGGAAATGTGTTATTCACAATGATGAATAACAAATGAATAACAAGACTTGTTTATATAGAAACTTGGACGAGAGTGATCATCCAAGTAAATATTCTCAATATAAATCCTATTGAGAAAAGTAATGATCACATCAATGAATGTGAATAAATGTTTATAAAAAGGGACATTGTACATGTTCAAGGAATAAACGACTAAAACTAATAATTGTTAACTAACAATTAAATAAAGTTTTACCAAATGAAACCATAAACATGGAGATACTTTGAGGAGTTACTTACATGGAACGTGATGTGGTAATTATAATAAGGTCACGCGTACCACGTGTTGATCGCTTACTCTGGCCAAGTAAGTAGTGAACACATGATAGCATGAGCTTCTTATAATGAGCGCAGTTATGTCCGATGTAGTAAGGTCAAGATGAATGAAATTTAAAGGATCCTTAGGGTCAAGAAATCTCATGGGCATACTCGTATAAATGGTTTTCGCGGGAACCATAAAAACGATGTATGGCGCACATAGAAATAAAAGACCCAAGGAAATTCGTGACATAAGTCATTTTTGATGAAAAAAAAAACCATGGTAGACAAAAAGGGCATTGTAAAACCAAAGTATAAATGACCCGCGGGGTCATAGAAACAAAGGTATTGCCCACATGAGGAAAAACGATCGAAAACCATGGTAGACAAAAAGGGCATTGTAAAACCAAAGTATAAATGACCCGCGGGGTCATAGAAACAAAGGTATTGCCCACACGAGAAAAACGATCAAAATCGTTGACTTTGGTCGTAGTAAAGAAATGATGATGATGATAATCATCATTCATAGTTTAAAAGACTGTCAAGGATGGTCAAATAAAGAATAAAGGTTTGGTTGAATAAAAGCGAGGGCTTCCGCTAAGACAACCAAACAAATTAAAACGAAAACTTGATGTATACCGGAATGCTTGCACTAATAATGACTTCGGTAAAGTACCCGGTTAATGGGTAAGGATTTAAACACATGCGTAAACCGAGAAACGAGAACACGAATTTAAAGTCAAAAGACTCGGATTATGAGTTATGACTAAAAGACCATAAAATTTCGTAAACATAAATTTTGATAATTATATTCAACTATTTTGAGATTGAACGGGTTGAATAAAGTATAATGCTTGAAGGCATAAGTAAGCGCAATCCGGATAACGGTAAGCTTGAGACAAATGATTTTCAAACGTAAAAAGAGTGCTTTGACACCAAATATATATTTTAATAAGACATGAGTAAAAAGAGTGATCTACGGGATCAACATAACCTTTAGGGTTATAAACAAATGAGAGATCTACGGACTAAAACGACCCACGGGTCATGATTAGAAAGAAGTTATAGGGACTTCGCCCTAAAGAGGTGAATGTCGAATAAAAAATAGACCGTAAGGCTAAGTGATAAAACCTACGGGTTAGATTGGATAAAGCGAGGAAATCAGTTAAGAATCCCCGCATAAAACTAAGACTATAAAGGATTAAATTACGGACTGTCAATATCCGGGTATGGATGATTGACACAAGTTAAAGAAAAGATCCTAAAACTAAAACTTCGGTTTTAGTAAGAAATAATGTTTTTACAAACATAAATTCTGATAGGAATTTAAATAGTAAGCATGAAAGATACAAGTCTTGACACTGATAGGCGCAAGATGATATATTCGAAAAGTGATATTTTCAAAAATGAAAGGTTGATACAAATTAAACATGATGTGACACGATCACGGTTAGGAAATGTAATGTGAAGTAAAATCACATTATAACCAAGCGAGTGATAAAAGTAACTGAACTAATAAGACTAGTTAATGAGACCGGTTAAGGTCACCAATTCAAATCAAGAAAATTTGGTTTGCTTGTAAGCGGTAGATTCGGTATAGCTGAACCGAATAGATAAATTTGAAAACAAAAGAATTTGTTGCTAAAAGTAAAAGATTTCACTAAAGATCTTTAAACGGGTCAAAATAACGGCTTCGTAAGGAATTCGATAGTATATGAAAGCGATGGATATCGCTAAGTTAACTAAACTAGTGGAAATAACGAGATTACGTTATTTTAAGTTGCACTAAGTCATATGAGATACGTAGACAATTAGTGACCAAAAAGATGTTACCATGCTTATCTGGTAATACTAATAATTGGTTAAAAGTATAAGTAATGTTTAAATGATATCTCGGATCAAATACATTGAGTTTAAACTCAATGAATTATGTAAGAAAAGGTTTCGAGGACGAAACCTCTTTAAAGGGGGTAGACTTGTAACACCCCAAAAAACGGGTTTGGTAAGCAAACCACGTTAATATTACTGACGGGTAAAATACCGTTAGTGGTAAAAAAAATTTACCCGGTAAATATTAGGATTTAAATAATTAATCCTAATAATAAACAAAAAGTGAATAAAAAGCTTTTAAGAAATAAAGTGATAGAAGGCCCGAGTTAACGGGACCTGAAATAAACTTGGTTATAGATTTCCCGAACCCACTAATTTAACTAGGAATGTTTAACCTAGTTAATAAGTGGGGAATATTGTTAGAAATAAGTAGGTTGTGCCCTACTTAATTAACTAACCAAATTAGAGGGGCCAATATTGTTAAAATTGAAACTTATATTATTGATTTTAATTAAAAATAAAAACAAAACACCCCATTTGGGGGTTCTGGTCGATCAAGAATGAGCAGGGGCGACACCCCACTCTCAAACCCTAGAAAAGTTCACTAAAACTCTCAATTGGAGGTGCAAATCTGGTCCGAAACGAAATTCGAGCATAGATTATTGATCCTCATCACAAGAGGATTACAAGGTATGTAAAATTTGATGAAAACTCTCAACTTGAAAATCTCACGAAATTAGGAAATCTGAAAATTGATGATGCATGTTTGTTAATTGCATGGAATAGGAACAATATAGTGTCTAGGAGTAAGCCCTAGACAAGTATATGTCGAAATCATGCTTAGCTCAAGTTTTTGTTGATACTAAATTCATGTATGAGATGTTTTTATGGTTTTGATTGCAAAAAAATAGTGTTATGATGTCAAGAACAAGCTTAAATTGAAAGCTGAATTCAAACGATTCTTGATCAGAATTTACAGCCGATTTGTATTGGCTGTAACCTGGACAAAAATGATAAAATAATGTGTTTCTTGAGTCTAGAATGTAATTCCAGGAAATATCTTTAAAACCCCACTGGAATCGCATTTTTTCGACGAAAATCGAGCGTTTTATGAATTTTTCCGTATCAAAGGTTCAAGCTGCGTTTTCTGACAGAAATTGCAGCCCATCACGAATGTCATAACTCGATTTAGCAATTGAGTTATGATCTCAAATTCTTAGTGTAGAAAGTTTTAAGCGATTAAAAGAATCGCCAATTGGAATTTCGTCAATCGGATAAACGAGGAATTTTTAATGAATTTTTCCGTAAGCTGCAGTCAGAAGTGACGAATCTGATTGCAGCTTAGTAAATGAATTTTCACGAATTTTTGGTAAAGAGTTAGATCTTGAAATTTTAACTCAAGGGCTAACCCTCCGAGAGGTACGCCACATAAAAAAATCATAATTTTTGAAGACTTGTAAACAGGTTAAACAAGTCATCAAAAACAGCCAATTTTCATTGATATGAAATGCCTAAATGAAATCGCGGCTTACTAAGTTAGTATGTAAAAATTTGATTTTTGTTAATAGTTCGGATGAAATATGCCTAAGTGAGTTCAATGAACCAAATGTGCATATGAATATGTTGGTAAGTCAATTGACTTTTAAAAAGTCAAACTAACCAATGATAAAGTCAAATAGTAGTTTCGACATAGAAAATACGTGAGGTGGAATAGTCGTGAATTGAAATGACTAATCTAACCACCATGTGAATGATGATAGTTTGACGCGTAACAAACTAGGCGGAAGCTTGATGAGGGAGCGGATCAAACAAATCAAGAAGGAAAGGAAAAGCATAGTTCGGATGCGAGGTAAGTATAGCTTACACTAGTCATATAGTTTAGAATGTCCTTTTGTTGTTTTGATTTCGAACAAGACAAATGGAAAGTTGAGATATGGTGTTTCTGGCGTGTAGTCGTACGGAACAAGATAACCAATAAGGGTAAAATTGAAATTTGGACACTTGTTGACAATAATTATTGGTTTTGAAAGATACATATTTCGTAAGCCTTATTAGGCCAAAAAGCGTTAAGAGGTGAATTATAGTTAAAACGACCGTGCAGTGTAAATCGGAACGAGTCGTGTAGACGAGATGGCAATAAGCTTTATCTCGCCAATATTATCGGTCATTTAGACCAACGGGTCAAAAGGTGAAAATATCACTTTTGACAATATCGACTAATGGTTTGATGAGTTGTTTGATTTCAGAAATAAATATCGAGTGGATATTTACATCGCTATTACTTAGTAGATATTGAGGCAAGGTACTTAAATGGGTCAATGTAATGATCCGAGCCAGGTACGCATAATAAGATAACTCTCATTTAAATGTAAGGCTAATGAGAGTTAAACGAAGTCTAAAATAAGTTTTTTTGGTTACCTTAATAGGTAAACCAAATGTTACGGACGATGGTCATTATATTTGTTATAGGTTTCTAACCATTACCAAGAGTTTAATAAGGGTTTTAGCCATGGAAATGGGTTGCATTTGATGGTTTGGTTCGAATTTAAAATGACCCTAAACATGATTTCCGCAGCTTTTTATACGGATTTCGACTAATCTTTAAAAAATCATATAAAATCAACCGTTTATCCGATTTGGGTGTTCTATACCTTTTCGGAAAGCTTATGAAGTAAATTTTTACTGTTTTCAATCATAAGAAACAAATGTGGTTGTTAAATAGGCCAAAAGAATGAATTAAACAGCTGTTCAAAACCTTGAAAGCTGTTTGAAAAATGAAAATATAGTTGCTGTGCTGATTTTATAAAAATCATATAAAATCATAGAAAATTCGTTAGAAGGTGTACCTTATATGCTTGCGAAGGTATTGAAGTTTTCTACGATCCATCTTTGAACATGTTAATCTAGTTCGGACTTTGAATGGGTCATAATGGTCAATTACAGCAGCTGTATAGAAAATCGCTGCACATTAATAATGTCATTATTAATCCAGAAAAAGACATATGATTGCGTATACTTGATTTAGTCATGCCACCGTAAGTTACGGTGGAGCTGATATGATTACGATGGTTACATACTGAGTTACGGTGGACCCAGAAACAAAGTATATTTTATTTCGTTTAAATTCCCGGACTCGTTTAGACACGTTTTAAACCCCGTTTGACTAAAGTATTTCATGTTTATGGAATATAGGTACTTTTGGATGCCGGAAGACGATCAAGCTCAGCGAAGAACCGAACACGATAAAGATACACGCTTCCGCACTTTGCCACGTTGTAAATTTTAAACAACGAATTCGATCACGTTATGTAGAATAACTTATGATTTGTAAAACTTTTAGTAAACCCGTATTTCCGATGTATATGTAATCGTAATTACATGATTGTTTTCGTAAAAGATTCATTAAACCTTAAATTATAAGAACGGGTGTTACACCAGACCAGATATAGCGTATGCTGTTGGAAAGCTTAGTAGATTTACTAGCAATCCTAGTACTCATCACTGGCAAGCATTAGGTCGAGTATTCAAATACTTGAAAGGAACCATTGATTATGGTCTGACTTACATTGGATTTCCTTCAGTGATTGAAGGATATTCAGATGCAAGTTGGATAAACAATAAGGAAGATCATTCTTCCACAAGTGGTTGGGTATTCCTACTTGGGGGAGGTGCTATTTCTTGGGCTTCAAAGAAACAGACTTGTATAACTGACTCAACTATGGAATCTGAGTTTGTAGCCTTAGCGGCAGCTGGAAAGGAAGCTGAGTGGCTAAGAAACTTGATTTATGAGATTCCATTGTGGCCCAAACCAATATCTCCCATTTCTATAAGGTGTGATAGTGAAGCTACATTGGCTAAGGCATATAGTCAAGTGTATAATGGCAAGTCAAGACACTTAGGTGTGAGACACAGCATGGTTCGTGAGCTCATCATGCATGGTGTGATTTCGGTTGAGTATGTCAGAACTCAATAGAACTTAGCTGATCATTTAACCAAAGGGTTAACTAGAGATCTCGTGAAAGTATCAGCTATGGGATCAGGGTTAAAGTCCATCTGAAAACTCTCATGTTAAGATACCCAATTCCAACCTAATATGACGTTAGGTGCAGAATTCAATGTGGAAAGCTTAACATCTAGAGTTTGGAACACAACATTAAATTATCCCAAAGGTATGTGTTTAGATATGCAAGTTAAGGAAGGTTGAGGTATATCTTCTTAATAGCTATTTTGAAAAATTGCATTTGCAGGTGCAAGAGTAAAAGAGCTACCTATATGAGCATGAAGTTTAGCTGCTTCAAGAAGCTTGGACTTGGCTTTGATATGCTTATGAAGGATAGGGACATAGGCTAGTAAACGATAGTGTCAAGTTAGATCTATGTATGTAAACTAATGTGTATATTATCTTCATGTATTCATTATGGATATTAAGGGTTCAATCCTTAGTGACACCCTTAAATTCGAATATTTGGAATGTGTAATATACTAATATGAAATTCAATTGTCACGACATTTCATTTATGCATTAGTTTGTTTTGGTTGCTGTGAACGGGTTAGTTAATCTATGATTACACTAAAATAGGGGAGGTATGTTGGATATTTTAGTGTAATTTGAGATTGCGTGTGACATACAAATAAGAGTGCACGCTTATTTGAATGTCCCCTTGGCGGGGGTTCGGGGGCAGCGCCCCCGAGAGAAGCGGGGTCCAGGGGCAGAGCCCCTGGCTGGGGTCGAGCTAAATATGCACTTTTGAAACATGAGGGACTAAAGGTGTTTTTGTTCAAAAATGAAAACTGCAAGCAGTTGTGGAAAACTGCAAGCAGTTGTGGAAAACTGCAAATACGCTCTCAAACGGTTTTTGGAAAACCCTAGACGAATTTGCAGTTCGTCAGAATCCCTCAAAATTCTCTCAACCAAAATTCTCATACATAAATCTAGAATCAATCTGATTTTATCCGATCAAAGATTGGTAGCCACTCCAATTGTTTGATCTGAAAGTGATTACACGACTTCAGATTTATCCAAGCAATTTCGAATTTCCCCAACACATTCTTACCAAAAAAATCTTCCTAGTAGATCTTGTGACAACTGGCATAAAACCGGTAATTTCCGTACAGTTTTAGTTATTATTTAATATCTGCAATTATGTGCTTAAGCTTCAACATTGTCTGATTTCTTGCTATACATATGAATTCATGCATGTTTTGTACTTCAAATATTGCTTTGTGAAACACTTTAAGCGTTGCGTCAGAAAGACTAGTAAACTCACTGGTAAGACACACTGTGTCAGCATTTCTGCAGAAAGCAGTCAGACAATAGAATTAGGTCCTAGGAGTAGATCCAACATCTAAAATACATTAAAACCCAAGTGTGGATACAAGGGTTAACATATAAACTTTCCGGAAGCTAAACTATGCACTAAAAAGCACCCGAAACTCACTTTAAATGAGGAATTCTGCACAAATCAACCATAATTCAACAATAATTCAGCTTTTTACACCAAAATATCATGCATATTTATGATTTAGTGTCCAGAACAACTTACAAAGTGTCGAGAATCGAAACTGCCACAAAAGGTGCTTCATACTTAGTGAAACTGCACAATTTAGCACTTTAACGAACCGTAACGAAACGAACAACCGGACACTACCCGAAACAACAAATTTTCACTAGAAACATTGTTTTAGTGTTACGAAGCATAATTTATGAATTAGTGTCCAGCTTTTTACACCAAAATATCTTGCATAATTTATGAATTAGTGTCCAGAACAACTTACAAACTGTCGGGAATCGAAACTGCCACAAAAGGTGCTTCTTACTTAGTGAAACTGCGCAATTTAGCACTTTAACGAACCGTAACGAAACGAACAACCGGACACTACCCGAAACAACAAATTTTCACTAGAAACATTGTTTTAGTGTTACGAAGCTAATTATGGTCACCGAACATCATATTACATCTCATAAACACTAAACACATAAAAATACCTAACTAGCACATTTACTTTCCAACTAAATCAAGTAACTTACCATTGAAATGAAACTAATACCCCCCCCCCCCCCTTTGGACGGTTAGGGACAAGGGTCCCACTTGGGGATTTTATTTGATTATTTTAGATCCTTTGATGAGAATATTCCAAACAAATATACCTTAATGTGGAAGAATTTTATAAAAAACCATAAGATAATATCATCACCATCATTCACCATCTTCTAACACTCCAAACACCTCCTTCATCTCCTTCTTGGTCTCGGCTCACCCACACCACACTACAACCTCCATTTTCAAGCTTCAAACAACCATTCCAAGGCCACTACAAGGTGTAAGGAGATCATCTAAGAAGGCTTGAAGTGTAGGAACTTGAAGGACCTCTTTGTGGAGCCTTTAACCACCCATTTTCTTCCATAATCATCTTCATCATTCTTGTGCCACTTCCCTAGCCATTAGAGCTAGTAGTAAGCTTCTTGATCTTGTTTTTACTTCTAATCATAATGTTTAAAGTATTATGTAAGTGGTTAAACTCAAAAATCACAAAGAAATATGAAGAAGATCACTAACATAAAGCTAAATAACATGAAATCTAAGTTGATTAAGTGTATGTATGAAACTTGTTTGTGGATTTCTTATGTTTATGATGTTGATCATCATAATAACCTTGCTAGATGATGACTAAACACATGATCTAGCAAGTATAAGGATGGATCTTGAAGAAATCATAGTGATCATCCTTTATGTGAATCATGAACTTGAAAATGAAGTTGTTTTAGAGTATGATGATGATTGATACATGTTAAAAGTCTTGTAAATGGATGATTTTAAAAATAATTTTCTCAAGAAACCAAGTTTATTTACAAGATTTACAAAGTCATGGTTTCTAAGGAAACTAATCATATTTCTAGTGTTAAATCAATACTAGAAACATGTTTGTAACAAGAAAAATACAAAAGAATTATTTTTGGAAAAATCATCTTACAAGTTGTAAACGACTAAATCTTTCAATAATGTGATTTACAAACAAATAACCATGTTTTAAAGGGTAACTAAACCTACTAAATGACATGGTAAGTTACTACAAGTTTTTGCAAAATTTCAAGTTCATGATGTAGTGTAAATTACATGATCTTGGCTTGTGGTAAGTCTTGGTTAAATTGTTGATGATTGATGTTGATTTTAAAAGAAAATGATATGCTTTGAAAGCATGGAAACCTCCATTTTAAGGGGAAACTATGGTAAAATTTTTGTAGAAATTAAACACTTAGAAAAATAATTTTAAACTAGTGTTTATAAGTAAATTTTGAACATGGTTTTTCATATAAATGTTTGCAATAATTTTTATTATAAAAATTACAAACATTGGAGGTTGATTTTTGATGAATAAAAGTGACTAAGTATATATTTAGAAAAATGTATCTAGATGTCACAATTTGTGTGTTACTTGTATATTATGTGTATTAGTTATATTATTTTAGGAACTTGAAAATAATATAACACACAAATATACCAAAAATTTGGAATACAAATATTACCGAAATTCCAAGAAAACACATATATAAATTATACCCAAATACCGGACTATCGGACAAACGGACTATAAGTAAATATATTCTGGAAATAAATTCGTAACTTAACAAATGTAACGAACGGCATTTCTGAAACCAAGGGAATGGCAAAATATGAATTTTTACAAGTATTATGAAATATATCATATTTTTGTCAAAAAAAAAAAAAGGTATTTTTGATGGAGAAAAATATATATTTTTAAACAAGTTAAAAATATATTATTTTGGGTGGAAACTAGACAAATATATTTTCTAAGGCTAATCTTAAAAATATATATTATTTTTTAGATTTATAAGGAAATATACTTATTTTTGCCAAATAAATTTATAGAGATTTTTTCTATAAAAATCCTCTCAAAATATGTATATTATGAAAATATAAAGTGGTGATTTTTAGTTGTCTAAAAATAATGTTCCGAAAATGTAACCACAAATTCAAGTATAAAATACTTAATAAATAAGAGAAAATACGTATCATCATACGTATAAATACATACCGGAATACACCACCAATACTTGGCAAAATACACAAGTATGAATATACACAAATATAAGTATACATATGCTTGAAAATATATTACTTTAACAATATTCCAAATATTGGGATGAATATAATTTAAGTTAAAATACTATTATTTTAACTAACAATTATACACTTTGGAATTATATAAAGTACATAAAGGATGTAACTCAAAATATATCAATGATTCCAAAATAAGTCTTAATAAACAACTAAGACTAATAGTCGTTACACGACCTAAACGTTTAATAAAACATAGTACATGTGTAGGTAGTGATACGACGCACTAAGCAAACCCGGTGAAGTTTAAGACGCAGGATACACAAGATTGTGAGTTCATGTCCCCACTTTTAAACTTTTACTGGTTTTCTAAACTTGGGGAAAATACATGTACTATGGTATGATGATTATAAAAACTAAGGAATGATACTATAGATCATGTGACGTATAGGTTGCCATAAGCACCATTAATCAGTTACATACCAAGACCGCGGAACAAAAGGTTAGATCTAATGGGTTTCAAGCAACCACACTCCTGGCCACACTTTTACCAAGAAGTGCTTTTGTGTCTCTAGTCGTGAATCAACAAGTAAAAATGCCTATGGTTTGGATGCTTCCTATGTCGTTACATATGTTAGTGGCCTTGCGAACCATTAGCGATATCGTATTCCTTACATTTACAGAAATACTTGTCTCAATACAATTACATACCATGTTTTCTACAACGGATGCTTAAATGTTTATACAAAAACTGCATGAATTCACACCAACATTATGTTGACGATTTTCCAAAACTTACGTGTATTTCAGGTAACTAAAGTGGATGTACGTGCAGTCTCACTTTTGCTCAAGGATGTTGTTTATGTTTTAGTTATGTTGTGTCAAGACTCCTATGCCTATCTTGTGGGATTTGGTTGTTATATTCCATCCTATGTGGTGATATAAGAATCAAAACCAAGATGTTCGTCTTTTAGATAAAGTTGTAACCTTTTCAGACAATACTTATCTTGTGATGTAAACACTAAACTTAACGTATGTTTTGAATATGTAATGTCAATGGCGTTTTGGAGTTATTTTACGAGCATGTAGTATGTTTACCATTCGTATGCAATGAGAACCTTTCAGGATCACACCTCGGGCTTCCGCCTTAGAAAGGGGTGTGACAGATCTTGACCCTATGTATATATAATAAGGGAATAGTTATTGTATAAGACCATGTCTAATGGTTAATGCCCCCTAAGGAGCATTTTTCGCCACATCAATATTATAATGCCCCTGCAAAAAATGTGTAACGGTTAATGCCCATTTCATTCAATACTTACCATTTTTTTCCTCCTCTTAGGCATTATTCTAGAAATGCCCCTCTCTTTTCATGCCCATATAACGCCCAAGGGGATGGTGCTAGGGGCTTTATCAAACTCTTTCATGCCCCTATAATGCCCATTACGCATGGTCTAAGATAGCCAATTCGTACGAAGTGTAGTATACATTCAAACACAAGGGTATTTTAGGAAGATTTAATATTATTGGCTCATAAACCCATTTCCTTATAATTTTCCAACGGCTATAACTTTTTCATACGATAATAGTTTTTAAAAAAGTACACCGTGTTAATGAGCACTTTATTCATTTTAATTTGAGTAGAGTATTGCTAAAGTTTTGTTAATTTTTTATTTTGTATTTACATGATACTTGATTACACATTCAATACAAATCATTACGTGATTACACATTCAATATGATTTATTAAAACTGTTGTCATTACATTTATGCTTATTACGTGATTATACATTCAATAATGAGAACTTAATTGTTTATCCTTTATTACGTGATTAAGTCTGTAATATACGACATTACGTGGTTATTATAAGTTGATTGGTTAATGTTTTGCATTTTATTACATTTATACTTAATATGTGATTAGACTTGAAATATTATGCATTCCATGGATGTATTTAATTTATACTTAATATGTGATTAGACCTGGAATATTAGGCATTTCGTGGAATATTATGTATTATACATTTTTTTTTGTTATAGTTATGGTTAGTAGGTAATTATGTAATTACTTAGCGGGTTTTCACAAAAATACAATAATGAAATCACATAATGGGTGTTAGAAATCAGGTAATCACGTAATAATATTTAGTCAAATACGGTTACGTAATTACTTACGGAAACATAATCCCTTAACGTTTTGAAATTACGTAACGTTATAGCTTGTAAGTTTTTTAAATTAAGAAAACTGTACCAATAGCCTACTCAAATTAAAGAGAATGAAATACTCGTTAATATGGTGTAATTTTAAAAAAATATCGTATGAAAAAGTTATAGCCGTTTAAAAACAGTAGGAAAATAGGTTTATGAGTCACTAATATTAGATCTTCCTATTTTACTCTTTCTCCACTTGTTTCCCTTATTTGTGTCAAGTGAATTCTAAATTTGGAAACCACTCAATCTCACTCATTGAATTATTTGATTAAAGGCCAAAATCTTCTCCTACATTTCATAGGAATTGGCTCTCTTATACATGATCCTTTGCCTACATAATAGTATTTGTATTATTTGTGTCGAATATACATTTTAAAATATTGTTTCAAAACATAAATAAAATAAGTAATATATTTGCACACGTGAATCGACCTATTCTATGCAAACCAGATAAAATTGATGAATGATGTAGTTAAATTACTAAGGTAAAACTTGTTATGTTGACGATGTGGATATCGCTAGAAAGGCATATTGATTGAATTGAAAGCATACATGTGTTTTACTATACTAAGTTAAGAAGGTTGTGATGAAAATGAATGTGCGAGTTATTGTGAGGTTGATTAAGACATAGGCACCACCATATACAACTATGGTCAATCAGTCATCGTAAAGATACCGAAAAAAATTAACATAAATTAGTGTAACATTCTAGACAAATCTTACATTAGTCGTGGACAAGAGAGATTCTTGGACTCTTTGTCCATAAGAAATGTTCCGCATCTTAAATCATCAATGCGTTTTGAGATTAGTTGGTTGTGGAGCACATGAAAACTACACAGTTAAGCGTGTTTAGGTAGGAGTAGTATCAAGATGAGTGACATTCTGGGGAGTCCCACCAAGGTGACCGAAAACAAATCTGTTAGTTCCTGAATGAGAAACCCATAAAAAATGGATTGCATACAACATGATGAAGCGGGTAAGTCACATGTGAGAGGTAATAATCAATTTAGGCCTCAAAATTACAAGACTATGATAACATAATTTAGTGCATTTCTTTCGTTGTTAATAATCATAAATGTGCGTTAGGATTAGCATGCTTTAGTCATTAACTAATTTACCAATGGATATTTGGCTAAAATATGAACGGCATCTTTACAAGCTATGTTGTAGCCATTAGAACAACATAGTTAGCGGCGCAGCTTGTTGCCCGTTTACCAACTATCTCGATGTAAATTTATTTAACATAGTTATATTAATCGAGTAATCCTACATCAACAACAATTGCTAATTGATGATCATCAGTAAGCTTAACTTGGTATATCAATGAATTGGTAGTTCATAAAATCAAACATATTCATCACTTGCATAAGTAGTTTTATCAAAATATTACGAATCAAACCTCGAACAGTGATTGATCTTGTGACATGAAATACCTCATATATTGATTCAGTAACTTCAATGTTTGGACCGTTTTCACGAACAAACCTCATAAATGTTATGATCTATATCTATATGCGTTTTTTTGAGTATGTTTCAATGTTATGATCTATATCTATATGCGTTTTTTGAGTATGTTTCAGTGATACGCATCGTCAAAATTTCATATCCTTAAACAATAAATGTTTATTTTACTTACTCACAAAAAAAATTTCCCGATACTCGACTCACTTTGTGTATATATGGAATTTTGCAAGCTTACTACAATGGAATGTTGGTGATAATACGCAAGTAAAATGAAATGTTGGTGATGATACGCAAGTAAAAGCCAATACGCGATACAATATCACCTACCATATATTTAAGTCTATATTATTAAAAAGAGTGATACATAATGTATAAAATTTTACGTATTGTATGACAATATAAATATTTTTTACCACAATTATAAAGGTAAAGATAATCTAATAACTTAAGGACATGTGTTGTGGGCGACACCCCGGCGTGAAACGTGGCCACGTGGTCGTTGGGCACCGGCGTGAATGCCATCGCGAGGTGAGGCGAGTGTTATGTTTTCTTAATCTTTATTAATTATAAATTAATATATAAACCAAATATTTGTGGTCATCTTAACCAAGTACCACTTTCACTTTTCAAATGCACCACAACACGCCCTAAGTGAAGTGAAAAATGAAAGTCCCTCTTAAGCATGTGCCGCATATGTGACGTATATTTTTTCCTCTCTCACACGCACCAGGACACATAGCCTGGTAAGTTTCTATAGTTTTCTCAAATATAAAATAGTAACATAATTGAGATCAAAACAACTAATGAATGATAAGGTAAACAATAAATTTGTAGTATGATGTTAGTTATATATTTATTAGTATTACTGTTTTTTTCACAGAAAAAACTATCCATTATTTTAGAGATGCCAGGGGTTGCTTCTGTTTCTCTTCCACCCTTGTATACCTTTCCAGGCCCACATTCTTTAAACTTCACATTTTCCAATTTATATGTTACCTCAGCTTTGTCGACAGCAAATTATATACAATTATACATACACGTACACATACATAAATACATTATTTTTGAACCAACAAACGTAATAATAACATATAAGAGAAGATCATATATGGGTTGGCTATGATAGCGTGTTGGTGCATATGGAAAGAAAGGAACGAGGTGGTTTTTAAACAGAAAACATGCAGCCCGCAAGAGATCATAGGAGAGCTAAAATCAAGAGGTTACGCGTGGGTCAAAAATAGATCTTCATGTAATTATATTAGTTGGTCAGAATGGTGTAAATATCCTTTGTACAAGTTGTAATTTCTTTGCCTTTTGCCCGTTTGGGTCGGAGGTGTTGTTGTTTGTTTGGCCTTTTGCCCGTTTGGGTCGGATGGTTTTAATGAAGTTTAATTTAAAAAAAAAAGTAGAAGCTGAATAAAAAATATCATATCCAAAATAAAGTTGTTCTAGTGTTCTAGCTATTCTGGTTAACATGCAAACTATATTTTCTTGTAAACATTCTGTAAAGCTATATAACAGTATTTCTTTAACAATTAACAACTAAAATTCCTGAATTTGTTAAAAACTGTGAAAACTTATAAAAAATTCTAAACTTATTTATACATTTATATTAATATTTTTTAGTAACAATTATTATTATAATGTTTAATCGAGTTATCTACTAACTATCATAACCCAACCACAAGCCAAAGGTCTTCTATGTTTTTTTTTTTTTTTTTTTTTTTTTTGAACGGCAAATTTTGGATCACTGACGGACCACTGGAGTATCATCGTGCCACCAGCAGAACCACCCGATCATATCCATCTCCACTAGGCAATAATGCCTATACACCAATTCAGGAGGAAACCCAATAAATCTGGGAAAACCCCCTTTGTGGGAATCGAACCCATGACCTAATGGTCATAAGTCTTATCCCACCCCCAAGATACCACTTCTTATGCAACATATATGTATTTATTTTGAAATTTAAAGATATTCATTGAACTACATGCATGGTAAGTCAATCGCCAACCACGTTATTTAATTTTTTCATCGTATATTTTCTTAGCAGAATCAACATGTTTCTAGTAGTGCTTAGATAACATACCAGCATAAAATTGAAGCTCAAGTATAATATTTATATTGTTGGGTTCGTAGGCGTTCTGGGCCCTACGTAGGCTTAACTTGGAGATCAAGTTTGTTAAACCCTAGACTCGTCTCTATAAATATTTTGATGCATTTATAATTATTTGAGATCTAAATAAAAATATTCTAGTTGCTCCCCGTGGATATAGGTCAGTTTAGACCGAACCACGTAAATTCCCGTATCCTTTTATTGCTTTCGATGCTGTGTTCGTATTCGTGTGTGTACTCGATACTAACACATACAAGTTTGTTGAGCTTAATAAGCCAACAAAGAAATATTCTTGTTATTTATTTGTTAATAACAAAAACAAAAAAAATATTGTTTGGTTCCGGAAACGAAATGAATCAATGATAGTTGATCAGATATATAAATATGATGGTAACTAATCAATGCGTATGTCCTTACATTCAAAACACACATACACACACGAGAGAGGGGTAGTGAGGGCCGTACCCACGCTAACCGTGGGTGGGCGGGCACACCCCTTGAAAAAATATTTTTTAGTGTTACTTTTTGCCGGTAATTCCAACCGCATCCCTTTAAAAGTTTTAACCGCCCCACTTAGAAAAAATATTATGAATTTAAGTATATAGCACAATTTATATAATTATTCTTTAGCCACTTATTCACTTTATTACTTGACCCAATTAATACCCAATGTACAATCTATTTTTATTAACCCAAACCCAAACCCAAACCTAACCCAAAGAAATTTGAACTAAATAAAATAACCCATACCCATCCGCCCATTCCAATTCCAAATCCCGCCTCAAAAAAAACTTCCAGTTACTTGACGCCACAGCTCACGACCGGACGACTTTTTTTGCCGAAAAAACCAAAATTCTGGCAAGACCGACCCATATTACGCCAGAATTTCGATATAGAACTAGTATGGTTTCTTTATTTTTATTATTATTTTTTTGTTTTATGTGATGATTAGGAGAAAATATAGATGTATAAGGGTTTAATCTTTTTATGTTTTTTTGATGTTTTTTTTTTGTTGTTATAGATTTGTAGTTAAATGATTTTTTGTTTTTTTTATAGCTTTTGTTTGTTTAATTGATTAGTTAACAGTAATCAACATTTAATACTAGGACTTGAATGTTTGAAAATAAAATTGAAAATTATGGACTATGGTTGAACATGATTGTTTATTTTGTTTAAGTGTTGCTTTATGAACTTATGGAGCGATTTATATGTGATAGGAACCTTGAGTTAGAATGTAATGAACTTATGGTGTGTTTAGTATCTCTAGATGACATTTTGGATAGATTTAAAAAAAAACCTGCAGGGCACATTTTTAAATACGTTTGTAATGATGTTTGACGTGTTTTTTATGATTATACAAATTTTAGTTTGATGTTCTTTTGCAGTCAGTACAGTCAGCATTAGGCACTCGACTAGACCTCAGTACCGCATTTCACCCACAAACTCATGGCCAGTCAGAGCGCATCATACAGACACTTAAAGACATGTTGCGATCAAGCGTCATCGATTTTAAAGGAAACTTGGATGCTCGTCTATCGTTAATTGAGTTCTCTTATAATAACAGTTACCATTCCAACATCGGTATGGCCCCATTTGAAGCTCTATACGACCGTAAGTGTCGATCACCAGTATGTTGGCACGAGATCGGTGAAGCTCAAATCACAAGACCTGAACTTATCCAAGAGAAAACTAACAAGATTATCTAAATTCGCAATAATCTTCTAGCTGCCCAGAGTCGTCAAAAGAGTAACGCGGATAAACGACGAAAGCCGCTTGAATTCAATGTTGGCGATCAAGTGCTCCGAAGGTGTCACCGTGGAAGGGGGTTCTTAGATTTAGACAAAAAGGCAAGCTCGCACCACGCTATGTTAGTTCTTTCAAAATTATCGAGAGAATTGGTCATGTGGCATACAAGCTTGAATTACCCGAAGAACTCAACAGGATCCATCCAACCTTCCATGTCTCCAATCTGAAGAAGTACCTTGCAGACGAGAATCTTCATATACCGTTGGAGGATATACAGATCGACGAGTCGATGCATTTCGTGGAACGACCGGTCGAAGTCATGGACTATAGGGAGAATCACCTCAGTCGAAGTCGAATCCCTATAGTCAGGATTCGTTGTGAGTCGAAACATGGACCTCAATTCACCTGGGAGCGTGAAGACTCGATGCGTGAAAAATACCCTCATCTCTTCCAAGAAAACTCTATTACCACCTAAATTTCGGGTCGAAATTTCTAAAAGTATGGGATACTGTAACATCTGTCGGAAAACGGATCCTAAAACCCAAATCCGTTTGTAATCGAACCTTCAATAATTAAACGCGGATGGAATTTTCGATTTTTTTTATTCTTTATTTTTATGATACACTCACTCACACACATACACACACATAGATATATACACACACACTCTCTCTCTATTAAGATTAACGAGGCCTTGAGTTGATAAATGATAAACTATATTTAGTTAAGTTAAAAAATAAACCAGATATAACTTATAACTGAGAAGGGCCTTTTGTGAATTTCTTGAAACTTGGAATCCTACTTTATAATTAAATAAATAAAGAAAAAATATATATAACAAAACCCGTAGACCCTAGGAATCTAACCCGGGGGTAAACAAGAAAACGCGCACCACTGCACCACACAGGGTGTTTGGTGCAAAGCTTATAATCGAATTTATGTTATACACACTTGTAGTGACTTTTTTTTTTTTTTTTGAAAAACCAAAACTTGCAGCCCAAGCTAGATCATCAACAACCTATATCATCTTCAAATATTACTACCATATTTGCGAAGTCAAGAACTTGGACGTTTTATCATCCAAATTTCGTACCCTCACTATCTCTTAATCTCTTTATTTTTCGAAAATTATAAACATTCCAAACCGAGAATTAAGAACACGTTTTAATTCAAATTAGTGCCATTCACAACCACTGATAAACTCTACGGATCCAACCCCATCCAGTAACGCACCAAAAACACTCGTTGCACATACGCCGGAGAAAAACCAGACGCTGCCGAAGAACCCACCGGAACCCGCGGCCTTCTTCGTTTCGGTATACTTCTTTTTAGTCAATTCGTTTCTTTTGTTTTTATTATAAGAAGCCTCAGCAAGAGTTTAAGAAACATGATCAGGATTATGGAATCTTGGAGTGTACGAGTTGGGTTTCTTTTATGGGTAATACTTGAAGAAGATGACATCTCAGAGTAACATAAAGTTTATAATTGATCAAAAACAAACCACAGATCTGATGCAATACAATGGTTTGGGGAGTGTATGATTAATAAAAGGACACGGGTTCGATCCCAATAGTCCTTTTTTTTGTTGTTTTAACATTTGCTGGTAACAATTTTTTATAAAGAATTAAAATCGCTTCATACTTTAGTAAGACAAGCATGGTACACTGGTAGAGGGTGTTGTAGTTAGTCAGGAGGTCACGGGTTTGAGACCCGGCCCCGATATTGGCGCTGCACTTATTTTACCTTTGTGTAAACTGTAATTTTACCCCCTGGGGTTAGAGCCCATTGGCACTCTGACCCCCTACCAGGGAAATTTCGTTGTCTGACCCCCCAACTAATGAAAAACTCTGCAATATTACCCCCTGCTGTCAAATTCTTTTTAAAGCTAACATAAGTTATTAATGGTCAAAGGGTATAATCGCCTTTTCCGCTTTAGTAATATATCTTACTCAACACAACACCCTACATATATCACCCTCACTGCAATCTTACCCCCCCCCCCCCCCCCACCTATTAAGCTCTCCTCCGTTTCTTCTCCGGCGACATCAACTGCGATCTTTCTCATCTCCGATCAAATGCCGCTACTCTGTTGGGTGATTCGATACCTGATCCGCCACACCTCAGGTATAATCGTAGTTCCATTGTATGTCATTCTTAGTTAAATCAGGGTTCCACATTAGAAATCACAGAATGGGTATATTATAGTTTGATATGTATGTTATTGTTAGTTAATCAGGGTTCCAGATGTCATGTATGAACCCCATTAGGGTCGGATTTGTATGATGTAAATGGAGGGTTCGATTAGGGTCGGATTTGTTTGATGTTATAAACAGGGTATTAAAAAATAGTCGGATTCCTATGTTAATTTTGTGCTGTTTGCTGTTTTTTTACAGTTGACCTGACGATGAGCCTATCAAGCTCATCGCTGGTGGTCCACTTGGTGGTGTCCTTGTTTGGTCGCCCTGTCATCAACTTCCATTATCCACCGGATAGTTGAGCTGACGTTAAGCTAGTAGTTATGTAGATTAGTAATGTGTATTTTGTAGGTTAGCTTAAGTATGATGTTACTAGTACATTTGAAGTAGGATAACTTAAAGTAGATGTTAATTTTGTATGTTGATGGTTAAAATTTATAGCATTTCTTAACTATGATGGTCAAAATGATCCAATTATAAAATCACTTACATTATAGGCTTATTCTTTATATGGTCAAAATGACCATTTTTGTCATTTGCAGCAGGCCTGTTTATTCCATTTGCAGCATGTATGTTTATATCAATTTGTAGCATGTATCCATTTGCAGCAGACCTGTTTAATCCATTTGCAGCATGTATAAGGTCAAAATGACCATTTTGGTCATTTGTAGCAGGATTGACTTAATTATAAGGTCAAAATGACCATATAATTCATTTGCAGCAGGTTTGACTTGTTTATAAGGTCAAAATGACCATATGATCCATTTACAGCAGTTAGGCTTAATTATAAGGTCAAAATGACCATTTTGGTCATTTGCACTTGCAGCAGTTAGGACTTAATTATAAGGTCAAAATGACCATTTTGGTAATTTGCAGCAATTAGGACTTAATTATAAGGTCAAAATGACAATTTTTGTCATTTGCAGCAGTTAGGACTTAATTATAAGGTCAAAATGACCATTTTGGTCATTTGCAGCAATTAGGACTTAATTATAAGGTCAAAATGACCATTTTGGTCATTTGCAGCAGGATTGACTTAATTATAAGGTCAAAATGACCATTTTGGTCATTTGCAGCAGGATTGACTTAATTATAAGGTCAAAATGACCATTTTTGTCATTTGTAGCAGTTAGGACTTGTTTATAAGGTCAAAATGACCATTTTGACCATTTGCAGCAGTTAGTATTTAATTATAATGTCAAAATGACCATTTTGGTCATTTGCAGCAGATTTGACTTGTTTATAAGGTCAAAATTGACCATATGATCCATTTACAGCAGGTTTGAGTTGTTTATAAGGTCAAAAATGACCATTTAAATTATGTGCAGCATGTTAGATGATCACAGTTATAAAAAAGCAGTCTGATGTGCACCAGGTTTATGCATCACAGTTAATAAAAAGGATCAAACCTTTTAGGCGGGATTGGTTTTGTTTTCTGTAGTGGATCACATCAATTGCAGTATGTTACATTTAGTTTCTGTAGTCTTTGACTTTGCCTGGTCAAACATTTTTGGTGGGATTGGTTTTGTTTTCTGTAGGGGGTAAGGAAGCAAAGAAATATTTAACACGGGGGGTAATATTGTTTCTTATAACAAAGCATATGGGGTAATAAGAAAGGATAATATAGTCATTTAACACCGCGGGGTAATACGTTTGCTTACAACAATCCATAGGGGGTAATATGAAAGGGTAACATAGTCATTTTACATACCATTTAACAGAACTGTTAAGTTATTTGACAGCAGGGGGTAATATTGCAAAGTGTTTCATTAGTTGGGGGGGTCAGACAGCGAAATTTCCCTGGTAGGAGGTCAGAGTGCCAATGGGCTCTAACCTCAGGGGGTAAAATTGCAGTTTACTCTTTACCTTTTTAATAAACTCAATAAATGAAACACTTTAACTGCTATATAAGAATAATTACTGGGCGTATTATTTCCCTGTTAGGCACACAGCCTAGCGAAGGGACGTGTGCGCATGAACGAGAGGTCCCCGATTCGTATCCCGGCCTACCCATTTTTACTGTTTTTATTTTTTTACTTCATTTTTCTGTTATAATTAATACCTTTAAATGTAATAATAAAATCAAATGATATATGATTTATATTGATCTCTTTTTATAATACAAAATATTAATAAGTTAGTTTAAAATTCTAATTAGTTAGAGATGTAACTAAATTGTAAACAATAAATATTAGGATTTTATTTAACCTATAAACAATAACAAGATCGTCATGTGGTATTTTAATATTTAGGGTAACCACTTTCGTTCATTCGGAATTCCTTTCCCTATTTTTCCTCGTGCGCTATCTTCAAGGAATCCTCATACGCAAAATTGTGAGTAAATCTAACTTCCCTTTTATTACACTTTTTGGGATGTATCATGTGTTCATTTATCAACTCGCGTTTCCAAACCTTACGTGCAAATTACCATATGTTGTGATGTAATTATTTTTGTTGTTGGACTTGTTTAATTATTTGCGTTCACATTATATGTTTCCATTGCATATACTTGGCCATCCTTTTCCCCATTACCTATGAGTGGAATAAGATGATGCCAACACACAAGATCGGCTCCATCTGATAGAGCCTAGTCTTGCATTACGAAACTGCTCACCATAATACCGTGCACCGTTACAAGAGATGTTATTTGTTTGAGATTGTTATGAGGTTTGGCAATTTACCATTTTCACTTATTACAAGTTAATGCATGTTTTGCTATAAACAATCTAAGATACATTTTTCTTTTCCAAATAATAAATAAGATTTACACACCAACCTTTGTTGACCCAAAACTATTTTTACACATGATACAGGTGAACAAGCTTGAGGAAAATATCACATAGGACTTGGGCCTTAGAAGATAAATGAAGTTATTTATGTTGAAACATTTTGACTTGTATTTGTTGATTTAGATAATGTGTTATTTGAATTATTTAATTTTAATGATTAAATATTGAAACTTTTTAATAGTATGTCATAAGTTTTGAATCAACCAATCATGCCCCGATCACCTTGTCCGCTGCGGGTTGGGATGTGACAAAGGTAAACAATAAATTTGTACTATGCTGTTAGTTATATACTTATTAGTATTACTGTTTTTTACACAGAAAAACTATCCATTATTTTAGAGATGCCAGGGGTTGCTTCTGTTTCTCTTCCACCCTCATGTACCTTTCCAGTCCCACATTCTTTAAACTTCACATTTTCCAATTTATATGTTACCTCAATGTTGTGGACAACAAATGTTATACGACTATACATACACGTACACATACATATAATACATTATTTTTGAACGGACAAACGTAATAACATATAATACATATAATGACGAAAATGAGGAGCATGTAGAAGCTTAATAAAAGTATCATATCCAAAGTAAAGCTGTTCTAGGCCTAGACGGGGCATCTAGGGCCTTTAAGACGACTCTTCTAGGCCTATACGAGGCGTCTAGCGTTTTTGTCACCGACCAGCCACTGAATCTTGTACAAGGTCAAATCACTCACATTAGACGAGGCGTCTAGGCCTATATGAGGGGGCAATACGATAGAGCAAGACGCCTCGTCTAGGCCTAGACGAGGTGTCTTGAGGACTGATTTGACTATGTGTCTGGCATGCGACATAAAGTGATTTCGAGCACACACAAGTTTCCTATAACAGTCTTCATAGGAAAAATTCTCCTATCCGTTGTTCAAAGCTTCGTGCTTTTGTTACACCAATGACAACATTTTGGCAATTAAAAAATTCGCTAAGAATCCAAACGTGACCTAGAGTTTTACTTGGGACACGGAGGATTCATTCGAAAGCGAAACAATCACAGTTGTCTTCACAGGTTTCCTCTAAAATTAAAATTTCGGGACGAACTTTCATAAAGTAGGGGAGACTGTGACACCTGTGTCAGTACGACCAACAAACAAATACCAAACCAATGAAATATTTTGTTTCATACTTGGGATTGGTATAAATATGTGTATCATTTGCACATGTCAATTCTTGTTCAATTTCGAGCTTTAAATCGCTTTCTAGAAAGTAATACGCGAACTGATGCGTAAACGCAATCAGTTTAATGCAAAAAACACTCTGAAACAGTGACATAGGCTCAACATACCTTAAATAACCTTTACATAACTTAGAAATAAGTTTTGAAGGGTTTGGTGTGTCAAAAACAAGTTTATTCGATCGTAGGGACTATTTCCGTCAAACTGCGAAACTATGCTGATTTGTATGATAGCGAACATTCCGGAACTTGATCTTAAGTTAAACATACCTTAAATATCCTTTACATAGCTTAGAAATAGGCTTTGAGGGGTTCGGTATGCTAAAATAAACTTATTTGATCAATAGGGACTAAAAGTGTCAAAAAGTGCATAAGTTTGCATTTTCGCGCATATCTTACGTTCTGAATATATCCGGACACCCAAAAATTTATGTAATCATTAAAATATTTTATTTTAGAGATTGGCATGATTAAATTCCATTCGTCACTTAATTTGGATCGTTTTTGCGTTCGTTATGACTTCCGTCGTAATTAACCGAATAACGCAACCGTACGACCAAACGAACTGACATCCGAGATGTTTTTGAACATATTTTAAGTCCCCTATACTTTAACTTCATTTTAGATCCTTGAAATGGGGTTAACGGGGCTTAAACGTGTCAAAAATGCATCAAAATACAAGTTTTTCAATTGTAGGGACTAGTTTTGACATTCTGCCAAACTAGGCTCTCGCGGGCCGCGTAAGATGAGCCCATATCTTACGCGGGGCGCGATCTATGCACAGACAGAAACATTGAACTTGGTCCATTTCAGCTGTTTTGATGGTTTTAACCCCTGAATTGGATACCATCTGCTTGTTTTTGCTTGTATTTCATGTCCCCTTGTATTTGAAAACCATTTGCCCACATGTATGGCCTAGATTGATCCCTCTTTAGCAAGAAACGATCCTGACCATTTACCGAAAACTATATAAACCCATGCCCTCATTCCATTTTCTGCACCCTTGATCATTTTAATGCTCTAAGTTGAAGCCTTTACTTCATACCTGAGTATTATAGATCAAGTTCTCCCTAGCTTGGACCCTTTGTAAGCTTCTTTCGTTCTTTTATTACTTTTCGAGCGTGAAAGTCAAACAGTGTTTGACTTTCTGCTTTGACCAGTCTTTGGTCAACACAAAGTTCGTTTGAACTTTGCAACGTGAGCGTAATCACGATGGTTATAGTCCTTTGTGACTATACCTACTGATTACCACGTTGACTAGGCGTAGTGACGAGTCGTAGTTTCGGTCAAAATGCGTATTTATGCGTATTTTGCAACCAAACTACTCTTGTGTATCAAAACCCTTTGTTTTGATATCAAAACCTGTTTTCTAACTTAGTTAAGCCTGTTTTAACATGTTTAGCACGTCACTTTTAGTTTAGTGCTTGTTTAGAGTCGTAAGTCAAGCGGTCTAAACCACCGCTTAGACTTTCGAACTTGACCCGTTTGGTCAATCATTAGGATACGACCAAGCATGTTTAGGGACCATAGTTATATAGGGAATAACCTTCCGAGGTTATACCTTATGGTCACATAGTTTAAGTAGTTATATGATAGGTAGTTTATATGCCATAGGTAAATGACCAAAATGCCCTTTTCATGCATAATTGGATTTTAAGCATATGTAACTTAAACTTTTGTCACTTAACTGATTATGCAATATAATTAAACATGTTTAGGCATATAATACTTGTCATAGGACTAGTTAGACGTCTCGAATGCGCGTTTGCGCGAACGACGCGTTAAAGTAGCGTAAGCTACCTTAATGGGTCGTAACGGGTCGAAAGCACTTAGGTTAGGTTCCGATCTAGAATGTAGGCTTTGTTAAACCATATCACATGAGTTCCAATACTCATTTGGTTTACAAGACCTCATTCTATCCGATCTTCCGATTTAGGTGACGATTTATTTACTAGTGATTCGATTACTAGGTGCTGCTTGAGTTTCCTTGATTTGCCTGAGCTTGTTGAGTTCTTTAGATTGAGGATACTTTGCACTTCGATGTGAGTACATAGTCCCCTCTTTTACTGCTTTCAAATGTTTTTGGGGTGATACATATATGCCTATTTTTTATTTTCATAACTTTAACTATATAATTATACATGCTAGTACTTATCTTTTGATGAATTGAACAATTATCTATGGTTTAAACGCAAATTTTCAAAGATTCTAAAACTAATTGTTGGATTGTACTTTCTTTATACATTCACCAAACCGATTGGTAGTACGATATAGCGCTATAGGGCTAGACACCCCAATCCTGTTGTATGGAATGTTAGAAACCAAATTTTAACCAAATAGAAATTTTCTTTGTGGTATTTCTATAGTCTCTAAGGTGTAGTTTGATACACTAAGGTTTGAATGAATACTAAATCACAGTTTCTTTTGTATATTTTGATATATTACCAAAGTATAGATTGATATACTCCCAAATGTGATATTATTTACCAAAGTATAATTTGATATACTATGTACAAAATCCAACATGTATTTTAATATACTATTGACCTTGTTATTTACCAAAGCATAGTTGATATGCTATTTTCAAAACCAAAACATAGTTGATATGTTATTCTAAAAAACCAAAGCATAGTTTGAGATGCTATTTACAAAACCAAAGTATATTTGTGATATACTACCAAATCTATTATTTCAGTAACAAAAGTATATTTTGATATACTATACATTTAACTATTTCCAAACCAAAGTATATATTTTTGTATATACTATAAACCTTTTATCAAAACAATGCATTTTTAGAAGCAAAACTTTTACAAGGATTCATGGATATTTTTGTAAAACATAAAACCTTTTTCTTATGTTAACTAAAGCCATGAATCTAAATCAACAAAACATATGTTACTCACAGGCATTTTTATGCTGACGTACCTATTGTCACATATGTTTCATGTGCTGCTATGTGATGATTATTGATGCATGCTATACATAGGATGGACTCGTGCCTTAGTGACTTTAAAACTTGAAAGACAATTTTTGTATTTATCTGATTTGCAATAAAACAATGAGTTCAGTAATTCAATAAAACGAAACAACTTAATCCATGGTTGTGAAACAATGATTCTGTTACGACACTCCCCGATGTTTCCGCCACGATTTGTTATTTTACATGGTCAGGGTGTGACAGATTCGACGTACAATACAAACATATACAATATGCCATTTGTCCAGATTGTTGGTATGACGCCTACCAACCATTCGCTTTGTATCGCACATGTTGTTATCTGTAAAGAATGGGGTGATAACTTTGTATGGGTGCTTGAGAGGATCAAGTCAATGTTGGATGAATGTATGGAATTGTAACGGATAGAGACCTAGCCCTAATGAGCACGTGTGATCCAGACGCCTCCAGGCTTCTTTGCAGGTTTCACATACAACAAAATATTATGAAGCACTGCAAGAGTGCCTTCACAGAAGAAGACTAGCAAAAATTTCTATCATTCTGGGGGTCATTGTGTGAGTCTCCATCAGTAACCATATATGAGTACCACTTGCGCAACCTGCAAAAGCGACTTGTGGAGTGCAAACGTTCAAGTAAGTTTTTTTAATAACATAGGACTCACCTATGCACATTTAATAAATTATTTTTACATTTTAGGGGTCTTCAAGTACGAGTATCATAACTGGATCAAAGATTATAAGGAAATGTTTGTCTTTGCGTGGACTGATAAGAGGCGCAACTTTGGTAATCGTACCACAAACAAAGTTGAGAGCCAACACGCCAACTTAAAGAGATACGCCCTAGATAGGAGCTCGCTGGACCGTATAGTTGGTTGTGTCCAGGATATAGTTGAGATACAGTACAGTGAAACAAGGAGGAGTTTTCGAGAAAGCATCAAAAAAATAATGAACGACCACAGAAACCCGTTGTTTGACCACCTACGTGGAAAAGTTTCCCATACAACCCTTGACTTGTTGAGTGGAGAGCTACTTAGGAATCTAGATGTCTTGCAGCGCTATCATTCATCATGTGGTTGCCAGATGTGGTACAGTTGTGGGTTGTCATGTGCTTGTAGGCCGGAAAAGTACCTACGTGCAAGTAATAATTGTTAAACGTACAAAACTTGTGTGATATATGTCCGTTAATCATGTGGCTTAAACAATATTGGTTTTTACCGTGCAGAGCGTCCGATTCAACTCGAAGACATAGACGTCTTCTGGCGGAAGCTTAACTTCCAACCTTGTAAATTGATAGATGATGACATTGACGTGGTCGAAGAGCTCAATATTGTTAGACAACAATTAGAGTTGCACCCCCTGCTCAGAAAAAAGCTTGTTGTCAAAGATTAAAGCGGTGTTGACTCCAACCAAATCTACCACGAAACCACCGGTTGTCCAACAAAATACTCGTGGCCAACCAACAACAAAGCGGGTACAACAAAGGTTGGATGAGGCCGCTCATATAGACGAAGAATTAAGGAGAAGCTCCTTTGGTGATGCGTACACGTGCTTTGAAGGTTCCCGACAAAGTAAATACGATTAGCCCCACCACAGCTCGTACGTTCCGTCACAGGCCTCTCAACAGCGATTATAAGGTCTCAAAAACCCAAAGCAGGCCGAAGCCGTTCAACGAGTTCTAAAAAGAAAGATACATGAGATGATAACGGTTTTCCATTAATAATTGGGGACGAGAACGTGACAATCATCAAACAGTTTAAGTCTACCCTTCCGTTAGTGTTTCACCGGCACATCTCGTGCATACAAGATGTGAGGTCGGACAGTCATTATGGGTTTCGGTCTGTGGCTGTGGGCTTAGGTATGGGAGAACGTTTATGGGTGACATTTGAAGAGACCTTGTCCAAGAAAAGATCAGAACGAATCAACCTGGTTCCCAATATTTGAAGCATGGGATGAACGATATTTTAACAGGCATCGTAAGGGCCTAATTTTGGATTCAGTGTCTGGTTGTCCACCGAGTCACTGGATGGACTTCCCCCACACAGGGCTTCTTATTCCGCAAAGGTACGGTATCAGGATGCACCTGTTAAGCATCGATGGGAGTCCCACTTTCTTCCCGATATTGAGTCCTCCGGCTGATCGACAACCACTATTCAAAACACTTGCACATGTTAACGATAACCACTTCATACATGTTAAGATGGAAGGGGATTATCTAATGCCACCAATAAATGGGCTATGGTTGACGCACCGAAGACCTTATGCAGGACAATGGGAATATATGTACATGCCCCGTCTAGAATGGTATACATCGATAATGAATCCGCCACCAAACTCAAATCCGAGTCTTAATTACATCAGAATGATTTTTGTAATTAATAGGATTTTTTGTATTAATTTATATGATTATAATTATTCTTATTGTAATTAATAGGATTTTTTTTATTAACTTCTATAATTTTTACAATTACAATTGCATAAAGAATTTAATTACAAAAAAAAATAAATACATATGTCTCGTACAGGCCTAGACTTGGACGTCTATTATATTGCAAAAGACTCTTTTACCCCTGAAATGCCCCTAGTATAGTCATAATTCAGGGGTATAAAGGTCATTTTCCCAAAACCAAATGCTTCGTACAGGCCTAGACTGGACGTATATACTGAGCGCCAAATTTGTTTTGATTAAATTTTGAATATTTAAAAGGGACTTAAAGATTTACCATTTTACCCCTGAAATGCCCCTAGTGTAGTCCTAATTCAGGGGTAAGAAAGTAATTTTACAAATAGCAGATGCCTCGTCTAGACCTAGACGGGTCGTCTATGCTGAGCGACAAATTTATCTTGTTTAAATTTTGAATATTCAAAAGGGATTTAAAGAATTACCGTTTACCCCTTATATTCCCCCAGTATAGGCCTAAGCAGGGGTATAAAGGTAATTTTAAAATACTAAACGCCTCGTACAGCCCTAGGCTGGTCATCTAATTTGAGCGGCAACTTTTTGTTGATAAAATTTTGAATATATTAAAGGGATTTAAAGAATTTCCATTTTACCCCTGAAATGCCCCCAGTTTAGGCCTCATTCAGAGGTAAACTGGTAATTAACCATTTTAGTAGAATCTTTTTGAAATGGTTAATTACCATTTTACCCCTGAATGAGGTCTATACTGGGGGCATTTCAGGGGTGAAATGGTAATTTCCCAAGACGGGTCGTCTAGAGGTAGACGGGTCGTCTAGCCAATTACCATATCTTCCCTGAAATGCCCCCACAATAGGCCTCATTCAGGGGTAAAATGGTAATTAACCATTTCAAAAAGATTTTGCTGAAATGGTTAATTACCATTTTACCCCTGAATGAGGCCTATACAGGGGGCATTTCAGGGGTAAAATGGTAATTGTGCTAGTTGCATATACTTGTCGTCTAGGCCTATACGAGGCGTCTATGCCTCGTATATCAGGGGGACCTCTGCATACCCCCCCCAATATACACACACACACCATACGCACACATACGTACGGACATACCAATTGGAGCGTATCTGAACCGTATTTTTTAGATTGAAAGCTTCCCTGATACGTATTTCAACCTATATTTTCGTATTCTTCGATCGTTTATACAATAGAACCGTAGGATTGGCAGAATTTTGTGGGTTTGGGGTTTGTTCTTCACTATTGAAGATGAATTGGGTAGAACAGGATGCCCCGTCTACCTCTATACGAGGCATAGGCGGGGCAGTTAATTTTTTTTTAATTCTTAGTATTAATTTTTATTATAATTGTTAAAATTGTTATTATTATTGATATTATTGTTAAAATTGTTGTTATTTATGTTATTATTATTATTATTGTTGTTGTTGTTGTTAAAGTATTAAATAAGTTCTATAATAATAATAAATATTATTATACTTAGTATTATTATAGTATACGGTTGATGTGTGTAAAATGCAACATATAAATTACATCAAAAGAGGCATAAAACTAACCCTTTTTTAGTACTAATGTTGGAAAAAAGTGTGCTTTTGCCTTCCTTTTGTATTTTCAGGATTAAAAGACCGTAAATGAACAAAAGAAGCAAAAATGTAGCCAAATCTAACATAAATACAAGAAAAGGAATAAACGTGGCATGCCCGACCCCTCGACAGCATCTTCCCAAGCAAGAACAAGCAAACAGAAGGCTGAACACGCCTCGTGCCCAGTGGACATGGGGGCGTGCTCAGGTGTCTGCAGAAAAGACAAAGCTATAGAAGCTTTTATTTCCCAACACGGGGGCGTGCCCAACTCAACACGGCCTTGGTCAATGCTGAGATTCATAAAATGCAAGCAAATCTTGATAGTACAGATACGCTTCTACACACGGGGCCGTGCCCAGCGGACACAGGGGCGTGTGGAGCTAATGCAGACAAAATGCAATTAATGAAGAAAGAGAAAGTGGATGGACACGGAGCCGTGCCCACTGGACACGGGGTCGTGTTCGGGCTTCTGTGCAGGCTATAAATAGAGGTGTTTGGTTCACTTCAAAGGCATCCCTTGGCAAACCACCTCTCTCCCACTTCACGCACACTCCACCACCATCACAACACCCACATCCACCACCATCATTCATCATCCATCATAGAGTGTGTGTAGTAGTCTCGGGATCCAAGATTGATAGAAAGAGTTCTTGACAATCAAAGGCCATGTTTGCCTAAGTCTCTTACATCACTTGGTGAAGACAAGCATTTAGTGTAATACTTTTTTTTTTCGCACTTTTTATTTGGTTTTGTATTAATGACTTTAATAACTAGTTTCTTATGTTGAAGGTGAAACTTCCTTATCATTTGTCAGTGGTGTCTTGGTGTTATTTTACTGTCTATATAAAATAAAAGATTTACACCATTCATATCTCTACGGTCTATATAGAGATATGTTGACTACCTGGTCGGGGGTTAAGGGAATGGTTTGGTAAGGTTCTTGCCTTGTTTAGTGTATAGATCCTGCAAGGACTTGGGTCAAGCTTACTAGGACCTCCTTCAATACCCACTGGTATTGGATGGCGGGGGTGCGAATGGCTTGATCCCCTCATATGTAAACTACTATTAATACATTAACCCGGCTACTTGGGATTGTATCCCTGCTGACTCAAACCACTTAGCCGAGGGTAACGTCACCTTCAAAAGAGGGGCCTACCACATTACGCATTAATAACTTAATTAATTATCTTTCAATATTTCGACCCTTTAGGATTGTATCATTGCTGACTCAAAGTACTGGGTTGAGGGTAACGTCACCTTCAAAAGAGGGGCCTACTACTATAACTAAGATAATCTCTTAAAAAGTGTCAAAGTACGGAAAACATCAAAGGTTACACTAAAGGCGAGTCGGATCCAAGTGATTCATCTTGTCTATCTGTTTTTATTTTATTTTTCAGCATTTTTAGTTTTTATTTTTTATGTTAAAACCTTTTTCTAAACTTTTGATTTAATTTGACGTTGAGGATAAACCGGTACTAAAAGATCTTGTGTCATTGGACGACCTCGGTATCTTACCAATGCTATACTATGCTCATGATGGGTGCACTTGCCCATATGTGTGTTTAGTGTTAGTAGAATATCGTGTTCTATAAATTTAAAACATGACTAAAGTGTTAGAAAGGGCTAAAAATATACATAAAAATATATAACACACCGCACACATCAAGTTTTTGGCGCCGTTGCCAGGGACATGAGGATTTTAAGAAAGTTAGGAATCAACGGCCTAATCGTTTTTCTTATTTTTCTGTTTCTTTAGGATTTTTATTAAATTTTCAGTTTCTGCAGAGCTCAGCACGGGGCCGTGCCTGGTCAGACACGGGCCGTGCCCAGCATTATTACTGGCAGTTTTTATTTTCCGAGTTACAGAGAGTTGAGCACGGGTCGTACCGGTGCAACACGGGGTCAAGTTGAACTCCCCAGTAACAGGGATCCGGAAAACAATCACTGTAACTCCGACCATGGGTCGTGTTCATCTGAGCACGGGGCCGTGGTGAAACTTCTAACCGACATTCTTTTTGTTTTTATTTCAGGGCTTGGAACCCGGGCGCCGCACCTGAACTTTCTACGCAGTGTATGAGCTCCAGTTCCAGTAAAGACATAAAAGAACCTCTAGACGAACCCGAAGGCTTTCTAAGAAAAAGACTTAAAGCTAAAAACCAAGAGAAAGTTTCGGGGACCCACCTCCAATGGCGGATTAACGTACCCTCATGGATTACCTACGACCCACTGTAGGTAATCTTGGCGCCGCTATCAATGCGCCGAATGTCGATGCCAACAACTTCGAACTTCGGCCGCATTTGATCCAAATGCTCCAAAACTCCGCAACTTTCCACGGGCTTGCGGACGAAGATCCCCATTTACATATTACCAACTTTTTGGAAATATGTGATACTTTTCGGATCAACGGATCATCAAATGACGCCATCCGCCTCGGAATGTTTCCATTCACACTAAAAGACCGAGCTAAGGCTTGGCTTAATACCCTCCCAGTTGGATCGGTAAACACCTAGGATGAACTAGCCCAAAAGTTTTTGTATAAGTATTTCCCTCCTGCTAAAACGGCTAAATTAATGACTGAAATTAATATATACTCACAAGAGGACGGGGAATCCTTATATGAAACTTGGGAAAGGTTCAAGGAGCTACTAATAAAGTGTCCTCATCATGGTCTTGCGGTATGGCAACAAGTATCCACTTTCTATAATGGGTTGTTGCCACACACAAGACAAACACTTGACTCTAGCTCTCGGGGACTTCTATGTAATCGTCGCCCAAATGAAATTTATAATCAAATTGAGGAAATTTCTCAAACCAATTTTCAGTGGCACACTCCCCGAGGCACAAAATCTCTTGCCCCAGGCGCCCATAAGGTAGACGAAAGAACCTCTTTGCAAGCCCAAATCGAGGACCTTTCTTAAAAAATCAAAAGGTTAGAAATGGCAAAAACGGCCTCGGTTATGGCTTGTGAAGGGTGTGGTGGACCGCATGAAAATTGGAGTTGAATGAAAGAAATAGATAATCAAATAGAAACGGTAAACTACATTGATAATAGACATAGGCCGTCAGGTCCGCCAACAGGTACCTACAACCAAGGATGGCGTAACCACCCTAACCTTGGTTGGAGAGAACCCGACAATAGTAGTAACCAACAAAATCAAAACCAACGAACAAACTTTCAACAACCGAGAAATGAGTCACAAAATTTCTCTCAACAACAAGGGGGACGAGAGAGGCTTGAAGATACTATCTCTCGCCTCATCTCTGACACCGAAAAGAAAAACTCGGATCGATTTCAACAAATGGAATCAAACTTTAGAAATCAACAAGCTAGTATTCAAAACATTGAAAAACAACTAAATCAACTAGCTTAAAATTTCTCTGAGAAACCACAAGGCGCATTACCCAGCAATACCGAAACCAACCCATAGGCGCAAGTACATCTCATCACGTTGAGAAACCGTACCGTAGGTCCCGAGGAGGCTCTGCTACCTCCAACTGAAAAGAGCCGGTCTAACCAAACCGTAACTTCGCCGACGCCCCAACAAGAGACGGCTCCTCCACCAAATCAAGAGCCTACCAAGAATCCCCCGGTACCATACCCCGGTCGGTTACTTTGCCAAAAGACCGATGAGCAATTCACAAAGTTTGTAAATTTACTAAAACAATTGCATGTTAATATTCCATTTGTCGAAGTCCTAACTCAAATGCCTAAATATTCAAAATTTATAAGGGATTTCCTCACTCACAAAAGGAAAATCGAATCATTGCATTTAGTTAATTTAAGCGAAGAATGCTCCGCCTTGCTACTCAACAAACTCCCACAAAAGAAAATCGATCCCGGAAGCTTCACCATCCCTTGTTCGATTGGAGGATCGCCCATACGCAATGCACTAGCCGATCTCGGGGCTAGTATCAACCTCATGCCCGCATCAATGTTCGACCGACTCAGACTAGGGAAAACAAGCCCTACAAAAATGAGCATACAACTCGCCGATAGTTCCATTAAATATCCACAAGGTGTTGCCGAAAATCTATTGGTAAAAGTCGGAGACTTTTTCTTCCCGGCTGACTTTGTCATACTAGATATGGAGGAAGATACCGAAGTACCACTCATCTTAGGGAGGCCATTCCTAGCTACGGCCCACGCAATGGTAGATATGAATGGTGGGACACTAATATTGAGGGCTGGGGACAAGGAAATGAAGTTTGGAGATGGGAAAAGAGTAGAAGACGACGACCCGGTCAAATAAATGAAAGTTATAGACTCAAGTTTGGATGATGCTCTTCGACGGTGCAACATGTGATGCAAAACATCCCACTTGGGTAACATATGACTGACTTTGGGTCTAGCCAAGGACCCTTATAAACGTGGCGCACTGATGCGTGTAAAATGCAACATATAAATTACATCAAATGTGGCATAAAACTAACCCTTTTTAGTACTAATGTTGGAAAAAGTGTGCTTTTGTATTCCTTTTGTATTTTCAGGGTTAAATGAGCTTAAATGAACAAAAGAAGCAAAAATGCAGCTAAATCTAACAATAATACAAGAAAAGGAATAAACGTGGCATGCCCGACCCCTCGACAGCATCTTCCCAAGCAAAAACAAGAGATCAGAAAACTGAACACACCCCGTGCTCAGTGAACACGCGGGCGTGCCCAAGTGTCTGCAGAAAAGACAAAGTTGTAGAAGCTTCTATTTCCCAAAACGGGGGTGTGCCCAGCGGACACAGGGCCGTGGTCAACGCTAAGATTCACAGAATCCAAGCAAATCTTGATAGTACAGATACGCTTCTGCACACGGGGCCGTGCCTAGCAGACACGAGGGCGTGGTCAACTAATGCAGACAAACTGCATTTAATGAGGAAAGAGAAGATGGATGGACACGGGGTTTTGCCCAATGGACACGGGACCGGGTTCGGGATTCTGTTCAGGCTATAAATAGAGGTGCTTGGTTCACTTCAAAGGCATCCCTTGGCAAACCACCTCTCTCACACTTCACCCACCCACCACCACCATCACAACCCACAACCCACATCCACCACCATCATCCATCATTCATCATAGAGTGTGTGTTGTAGTCTCGGGATCCAAGATTGATAGTAAGAGTTCTTGACAATCAAAGGCCATGTTTGCCTAACTCTCTTACATCACTTGGTGAAGACAAGCATTTAGTGTAATACTTTTTATTTTTAATCTTTTCACACTTTTTTTTTTGGTTATGAATTAATGACTTTGATAACTAGTTTCTTATGTTGAAGGTGAAACTTCCTTATCATTTGTCTGTGGTGTCTTTGCGTTATTTTACTGTCTATATAAAATAAAAGATTTACACCATTCATATCTCCACGGTCTATATGGAGATATGTTGGCTACCTGGTCGGGGGGGTTAAGGGAATGGTTTGGTAAGCGTCTTGCCTTGTTCAGTGTATAGATCCTGCAAGGACCTGGGTCAAGCTTAGTTGGACCTCCTTCAATACCCACTGGTATTGGATGGCGGGGGTTCGAATTTCTTGATCCCCTCATATATAAACTACTATTAAAACATTAACCCGGCTACTTAGGATTGTATCCCTGCTTACTCAAACTACTTAGCCGAAGGTAACGTCACCTTCAAAAGAGGGGCCTACCACATTACGCATTACTAACTTAATTAATTATCATTCAATAATCCAACCCTTTAGGATTGTATCCTTGCTGACTCAAACTACTGGGTTGAGGGTAACGTCACCTTCAAAAGAGGTGCCTACTACTATAACTAAGATAATCTCTTAAAAAGTGCAAAAGTGCGGAAATAATCAAAGGTTACACTAAAGGCGAGTCGGATCCAAGTGATTCATCTTGTCTATCTGTTTTTATTTTTAATTTTTAATTTTTATTTTCAGCATTTTTAGTTTTTATTTTCATGTTTAAACCTTTTTCTAAAATTTTAATTTAATTAGACGCTGAGGATAAACCGGTACTAAAAGCTCTTGTGTCCTTGGACGACATTGGTATCTTACCAATGCCATACTACGCTTACGATGGGTGCACTTACCCATATGTGTGTTTAGTGTTAGTAAAATATCGTGTTTTATAAATTTAAAACTTGACTAAAGTGTAAAAAGGGCTAAAAATATACATAAAAAACGTATAACACACCGCACACATGAAGTTTTTGGCGCCGTTGCTGGTGACACAAGGATTTTAAGAAACTTAGGAATCAATGGCCTAATCGGTTTTCTTTTTTTTCTGTTTTTTTAGGATTTTTCGTAAATTTTCACCTTCTGCAGAGCTCAGCACTGGCCGTGACCGCTGAACACGCCCCGTGCCCAATCTTTGTTACTGGCAATCCTGTTTTAAGTCAGACAGTAGCTGAACACGGGGCCGTGCCCAATCAACACACCCCGTGCCCAAGTATCAGATACTGAAAACAGAACCGTAAGATCCCGACGGTTGGTAATTTCTGACACAACCATGAGCGATACTGATATTTTTTACTTCCGGCCCTCTTATAGTACGTGGTGTCAAATATGTGGCGGAACTCATGAAGATTTAAAATTCTATTTTTTAAACTACAAGCCCCACTATATAGACCCATTGTTTTCCTGTAGCCATAAGAGGGGCGAAAGTAAAAATAATCCCTATCTCTCCCTCGAATGCTCTCAATCATCCCTTCTAGATGAAATGCTTCTTGACGAATTATTTCAAATGGAAGATCTAATTCTTGATTGGATAAAAGATCTTGAGATGGACCTAATTAATTCATCTCAAGACGATACCCAAGAAGAACAGTTGAGATCGCATTCGGATAAAAACAACTTCGTTGTTCCTGAAAACACCTCTAACTCCCGTGAAGGCTTGAACGATAGTCGTCCCTGTGTCGATTGTGCTGTGAAGGACTCCCCATCGACTTCCTCCGATGCATACATAGACCTGAGCGATTCGAAATACACCTTCTTTAACGAGAGCACGGGAAAGGGTTGGACTTGTCCACCTACATTTAGCATAGGAATCACCCTTAACGATAACCTCTTGCTTTCTCGTCTAAATCTAGAGCAACTAAGGTATCTCAGGCACTTCGGTGTTGTTCCGTCCAGTACTGAACCACCCGATCCAGATAAATTCCTTAAAAATAGACAAAACTCATAAACAGCCTCTAGGCACGGGGCCGTGTCCAGGTCAGCACGCCCCCGTGTCCACCAAAAGATTCCCATCTGACTTTTTGTCAGAATACGGACAAAAGGTGTCAGGATCTTGTCTACACACGGGGCCGTGTCCAGCCGATACGGGGCCATGTGCAACGTGTTGTCGTTTTCTATAAAGGCAGCAAGATTCCTGCACATTTGGACCATTCCAAAGACAAAGATCTGGTGGGATCTTCACACATACCATCCTAGGTATATTCTAAAAGAAGGTTCTCAACAACCATCTTATCTTTTCTACTTTTGTCCATTGCCTTCTTCTTCAATTTTTCCTCAAACACCTCCATTAGAGCTTGAAATCACCATGGTTTCAAGCTTTATTGTAATGTTTGTTAGATTTTTATTCAAGGAATCTTGTTAAAAATAAGTTTTACATCATTGTTTTAAGTTATTTCTGCTTAAAAATGCTTCAAAAGTCAGAAAAATAATTTGAAACTCTAAGATTCCTTGTTCCAAAAATCTGCAGATAGGTGAACACGGGGCCGTGTTCATTTAGCACGGGGCCGTGTCCGAGGTACTGTCCCAGTAAATTGAACTCTTTTTTGGTTTGTTTTCTTAGAATGGTGAGCAGAGCTAGCGGAACATCTTCATCGCACTCAAGGAACAACCGACAAGGGAGAAGGTCATCATCGGTAGAAGACTCGCTTGTAAACTACGTATACGCTTTAAGAGAGGCCATTGATGAGTTGACAGGAGTAGAAGAAGCATTGGTCGACCGTATCAATCATTTAACGATGGGGCTAGAAGGATGTCTTCGAGAGGTCAACCTTTTGCACCAAAGGTTGAACATTTTCGTTTCTCCTCCTTTGGTACCAATCATCACCCAAAGGGCATGGAATGTGGTACCGAAAGTCATCATACCGGCTGAGTGGTAGACCATACACCCGGAGCCCCCTCGAGACATACTACAAGGGGTTCTGGTTGGTGTCACTCCTCCTCCACAAGATGTTGAGGAAAATGAGTCCGCCTTCTTCCTCCCAAGAGAGATAGAAGAATGGCTTAACAACGTCTAGGGGACACCCCTCGGTTCGGAGTTCTACAAAGCCTTTAAATACCGGAAAGCTATTTCTGGAATTTTGATTCCTATTGTAAGGGTAGAACTCCTTAGGATGATTTTATGTATCACTTGACCTATCTAGGCCTTTTAGTTTTTATTTTTATTTTTCTGCTTTAATTTTCTAGGACCTTATGTAATGTGTTATTTTTAATGAAATGATGGTTTTAATTAAATTGGTGTTTGGATAATGGGTAAAACACATTCGGGATGGTGAAGGATACTAAGGAAAACTTGAACCAACACCCCATGCACAAAAACAGAGCCTCCCGACATTTTTTTCTTCATTACAGCAAGTTCAGCACGGGTCGTGCTCAGCCAACACGACCCCGTGCTGAAAGATCTGCAGAAAACCCCCAGTTCAGGTAATTGGACACGGGGCGTGTTCGCTGAACACGCCCCCGTGCCCAGCCTTCTATTACTTTCTGATAATTTCTGTTACTGGCAACCAGAACACGGGGCCGTGCCCGGACACCACAGGCCCGTGTCCAGCTGCCCAGTAACATAAAATTTTGTTTTTAACACACCTTTTACACATTCAATCAACCTAAAAACTTATTTTTGGGACACATTGAGGACAATGTGTAATTTAAGTGGGGGGGGGGGGGGATGCTAAAACCTGAATTTTGCAAGTCCTAATTACAAGCCTTACACAAAACTCTATTGGAACCGCTAAACACCACAAATTTTTTGTTTATTTTTTTACTTGTCTTGGTTTAATTTGGGAATAACAGGTTCTAAAAAGGTTATATTTTTACAAATTTACAACCGATAGCGTCGTGATAAAAAGAACCAACATAAGAAAATTATGAAACGGCATGACAAATCTAGTTAAATTTTGATTATATATACTTGATCACATAAAAACCCATTCCCACAAAAAGTGAGTTTTGAGCCTTTATTGAGCATACAAATACACATCTTTAAACTAAATGCTCATTTTTCGTTTCTTGTGTGAATAGCCGCTTGGTTTCTTACGACTCTAGAACTTGCCATGACGATACATTCCTGGTCCTTACCAACTTAAACCCAAGTAAGTAAATGATAAAGGCATTAGGACTAACCCTTTTTCTTTCAACACCATTATTATTATTTTTTTTACCACCTACCCAAAATCCCTCTAGTTAACCCCTTTAAGCCTAAACCTTTTTCATTTCTAAACCCACAAAACAAACACCCTTTACCCACCAAAACCCTTTTTCATTTTAAACCCTTTATTTTAGTAAAAAGCTCGGTTTTCATGTGACATTCCTTATCAAAAAAAATGTTGAAGTAAAAAAAAATAAACAAACAAGTTCATCAAAAAGAACTTTGTTTGAAGAATTGCTTCATTAGAATAAAAAGTCATAAAACCGACGCTTTCTACGCCTTTCGCCCTTTTCTACTAACAACTAACCCAAAACCACCTACCTTTAACCCAAGCCTAACCCTTCCCCAAAGTCCTCTTGATATTTACAAAGGTGTATAGTTAAAAAGGAGAAGGATTGATTGCTTGGCAAGCATATGGTAGAAGTAAGTTCCATGACCGGTCACGAGTGCTTCACAAAAATACATCTTCGGCCGAGTGTTGAGTGATCTCCCGTGAGGTATGTGAACTTGTATATAAATGGAATTTTAAAGAGGCATGTTATGCCCAAATAAGTATGTTGGTGCATACGTCTGTCGACTTCGTCTTGTATCGAGTCTTGTTTTGTAATAGATAGATCAGAGCACGAAAAACGAGAATTGTATGTTTATAGGTAATTTCGCATGAAATGACACATTGGTCATTTCATACGAAATCATGAGTATTTCGCACGGAATTGTAATTTTGTGTGAATGGTAATTTCGTTTGAGTAATTTCGTGCGAAATTAGATTTCGCTTGGCTGGTTCATGCGAAATTACTCCACCTATAAATACCTGATGTGCCTATTCATTTGTAACGATTCTGATTCCGGTAGCGAAGCTCTGCCGAAGTGTCTACAGCATTGTAATCGATCTAATATCAATCAAAAGACAGTTTAAAGTGATTTCTCGTGCATTTCAGCTGAAATAACACTGATACATCTGTTTCTGCCTTTTGTATTGGTGAAGACCTCTTCTGATTGACTCGTTTGGGTCCGAAAACGATCACAAGTGGTATCAGAGCCCAGGAGGAAGAGTTCTTACCATTTTAGCAGCAAAATCTGATTTCTACACCTTCTTTTCAAAATTTAACAACTTTTCACGGTCAAAATGACTTGAATCTCACATATAACTAACGAAACAGTGTTTTAACAAATCCTTGAAATAATTGGACATTAATTCGATCTAAAACTGGCAAAATTGGTTATTTTGTTTGAAAATCAGATCGTTCAAGATGACATCAGCATATTTTCGCTTGAAATAGCATCTTAATTTCGTACGAAATTACATTCTGTGGTTGATTTCGCTTGAAATTGAGAATAATTTCACACGAAATCAGATTTCGTTTGAGGAGTTCATATGAAATCAGATATTTCGTACCAAAGTGGTATTTCGTTTGAGAATTTCGCACCAGATTGGTATTTCTCTTGAAAGTTGATTCCGTGTGAAAAGTGGTATTTCGTTTGAAGGGTATTTCGTTTGAAGATAGTATTTCGCTTGTAACTGACTGTTTGTGAATTTTTGAAAATCAAAACATGGATAACGAGTTTTATAATGCATTTGCTAGTCCGATGACAATTACTCAGAATACGATGCTTGAAAATGAAACGGGAACAACACAAAAACCACCTAAGCTTTTGGACATTGATGATTTTAGTGGATGGGCTGAACGTTTTGGTAATTGGGTTGAAGCTTATCACTTAGATGCATGGGAACATACTGAAGTTCAATATACTAGACCAGTCGGGAACAACAATGTGAAAATACCGATTAGAGAATTGAGTGCTGAGGAGAAAAAGAAATACAAAGATGAGAAGTTGATGGTTAGTTTGTTGCAGCAAGCGATTAAAGAAGACATCTTGATCTTACTTCAACACAACGGAAGTGCACATTCGATTTGGACAGAATTAGAATCAAAGTTTCTTGGTAGTGATGAGATGATGAAAAACAAAACGTCACTTTTGAAGAAAGAATTTGATCTATTCCGTGGTTTAAGAAGTGAAAACACCAAGCAGATTATCGAAAGATATTGCAATTTATTGAAAAATATGAGCAGATTGAGCATCAAGAAAGATAAAGATGAATTGATTGAAAAATTGGCTGATGCGTTGCCACATGATGAATGGGGCATGTATCTTATGATGTTGAAAAATAAACCAGGTTTTAACGATCTAACATTTAGCGAGTTCATTAAACAACTTGAAGCACAAGAGATGGAACAAAGAAAGATAGCAAGAATGAAGAACTATGATGGGGAACAAGACATTGGGTTGTATTACAAAGGTGGTGTTAGTGACAAAACAAATCTTTCTCCAAAAGTTGAAACTGCGTTTAATGCAAAAAGTTCTTCTGAAAGTTCATCTCAGGGATCAAGTAGCAAAACAGTATTTACTTCATTTCCATCATTTGATCCACACTTTTCTGCAACAAAGAGTGGCAAAGTTCTTCAATACAACATTGCTTTAAATCTTGAGAATGATCAGAACTATTCGGAGGAAATTGCTAAGAGCCATATATCTTTGTTGGTGACTGTACTTGAATCTTATGGTAGTTTAGTTGCAGGGAAAATCAGGAATCCAATGCTTACAAAAGAGGATTACGATCAAGTTGATGCTGAAGAGATGGAGTTGATGGATATAAAGTGGTGCTTGGCAAGTGTGTTGAGACGAGCTGAAAAGTTTAAACAAATCACAGGCAGAGATGATTTTCGCGATGCAAATGTTTCAACTTTAGGATTTGATAAATCTAAAGTTACTTGTTTTCGTTGCAGGGAAAAGGGGCATTTCAAGAGAGAGTGCACAAATCGCGAAGCAAGCGGAGCTCAAAATCCTTTCGAAAATAATGACTACTATCGAAAGGAAATTTATCATCAAGTTGCTCAACAGCCATATCAACAACAACAGCCACAAACTGCACATGCTAGAAAAGAGATTGAAGATTCAAAGAGAGCGTGTCTGGTCAATAAAAATGATGGAAGTTCATCAAAGGATTTCAGTTGGGATAAATATATTCTAGCTGATAATAAAGCTTTTCTAATAAATCAAGATGATGAGAGATTACCAGAAGGTTTTAGTTGGGAAAACTTTAGCTGGGACAAGTTTTGTCCAGACAAAGAGATTTTAAAAGCTAAAGCTGTTGTTGCTCAGGTTATCAATGATTATACTGATGACTATTGGGCAGAAAAAATCAGAAAACATTTAAATGCTGAAGCTGAGAAAAAGAAGAAATATGAAGAAGAAGAGAAAATGAGACTAGCTGAGAAAAAGAAAAAGGTTGAAGAAGAAATTCAAGTGAGAGTAGTCAAAGAAATTCCAGCATTTGAAATTAAAACAGATGCTGATGCAGTCAAGGTCTCTGAGAAGTGTATGAATTGTGAATCTCTAATAAAGCAAAACAATGAATTGCTACACAACATAAAAAGGCTGAAAGAATCATATGATGTCTTGAATAAAGCCATGAATAAATACAACGAATCTAGCAGTGAACAAGCTTTAGCAATGAATACACTCAAAGGAGCATACATGAGAAAGCTTGACAATGTCAACTATTACACCGAGAAGTGTGCTGAGCTTGAATTGAAGTTGGAAAAACAGCAAATTGAAACCAAGAGAGTTAACGAATTATTAAAAAGTTACTCATGTTCTACTTTTGTGGTTGACAGGATTTACCCAATAGTGGAAGGATTGAAGACGTTTGAAGAAGAGAAGACTTCGGAAGAGAAGAAGTCTGAAACAAAAGAAGATGATGAATTGAAGATTTCTGGTAAGAAACCAAGTGTTGTCTATAACAAATGTCCACCCCCAGTCGAAAATGGATATTGTCCACGAAATCCAAATTCAGAAAGAGTAAAAAAGGCGACAAACTTACAGTGGGAGTCTGAGTCTTCAGATAACTTGCCAGAAAATATTGATGTCACATTCACATCGTCTGACACTGATCATGAGTCCGAGTTAATAAAGAAAGTGGTCAATCAGGTGTTGGATAAAGATGAAACAGAGGAGTTAAAGTTGGAGTTAAAATCAGAGTCGAAGTCAAAGTCCGACACGTCAAGTCAAAAAGTCAAACAGGGCAAAAGAGTTTATAATAAAGAATTTTTGTTATCAAAATCTAATTTGAATGACGAACCAATCAAAGTAGCATATACTTTGAAAGATTCTGACAAATTATATTCTGATAAGGCTTTTCCAATAAGAGGTGTTAAAACTGAAATGATTAAAAAAGTTTTCAAACTAACATAAATCAATATTTCCGAAATAAAAGATATAAATCTTTCTGAAAAACCAAGTCCTTACACCTCAAGGGTTCAACAACGTTTAAACAAGAAAAAGGGTTACAGTTCTAGTTCAGGTTATCAAAAGAAACCAAACCATAATGGTAATTACAAAAAGAAGGGTTTAGGTTTTATTCCACAAAAAAAATCATAAAAATGAGAAAATTTATAAATCAAAAACTGTTTTTGTTTCAGGAAAAACATCTAAAGAAGAAAAAGAGAAAGTTTTCAGAAAGCAATCCAACAAAGAATTCCTTGCCAAGAAGCAAGAAGAAATAAAGAAAAGTGTTGCTCAGAAGAAGATAGAGACGAGAACCTGTTTTCAATGTAAAACAGTTGGTCACATTGCCAGAAATTGTCCAAAGGCAATACAAACAAAACAGGGAGTCTCTGGTAAACTGAAAGAAAAGATTGTTGAGAAAACCGAACCACCAACGGACAGATTTAAACTTTTTGAAAATTCAATTTTTGAGGTTGGTGAATGTTCGAAAAATGTTTACAAAAGAAAGGAGAAACTTAATAACCAAAAATGGGTTGTTAAGAATTCAAGTGACAGTTCAGGTGATGAATCTGATTCCACAAAATCAGAGGAGCCACAAGTTTAAGAAAAAGTTGAGAAATCAGTTCCGCCTTTGGATGATGCAAATTTTCCACCATTGCGGGCTGAAAATTTTAAATCTAAAATTGGTAAAATTGAAATTTCAAATCAATTTTTTCTGAAAAAAAGGAATTTGATGTTGAAAATGCTTTTAATCCCACAGTGCAAAACATTTTTGGTAAAATGATTGATGGGAAGGTCAAGGGGGTAAAAGAATTTTATGAGAAAAAGATGGCAGGTAAGCAACCGAGTGTTGGTAACTCGGAATCTCCCAAGGACCGTCAAGCTTGGGAGAATCTCTCTAACTGAAAAACCTGACTTGCCGGAGCTCCTAAGTGGGTAATCGCGGAGCATGAATCGGCATCATTCTTGAAATGTTTTTGAATATGTTTAAGTGTGACTTGCCGGAACTCCCAGGTTGGTAGTGTGGAGTAGGAATCGGCAGTCTGAGATTTCAACCTACAAGAGGTATTTTGTTGGTAAGCAAACCAACAAGTGATTGAAAAAGAGGTTTTACTTACAAGTTGTTGGTTGTTATTCTTACAAGTGGTTAATCAAGGTCATTAAATTGAACTTGATTTATCATTCATTCATGTGATTGAAATAGGGGATTCATTCATAAGTTGTTAATAGAACAAGATGATGAACTAAAACCCCATTTTTTTACAAGTGGTAAAATCAACAAAACTTATTTTCCGGAAAAACCATGTTGATTAAAACAAACTTAAGTGTTTTGAAATCATAATGGGAAAATAGTTTGTTGTGAGGGTGAGTTCTGATTGTTTTTGCAAAGTGGATGGCGAATTGAGGCGATTCGATATCAGTTGTTATTTTCTTGAACAGTTTGTTTTCAAATTACTTTAAAATGCTTTTGAATTTTAGGGGGAGTAAGAATTTTCAGAAAATCCAAAAACATTAGAAATTTTGAAAAAATAAAAAACATGATAAAAACAAAAATGAGTTTTGTTGTGAAAAACAGGAAATGATAGTACATCAGTGGACTATCACAACATGCTAAAGAATTGAAAAGATAAAATGTGATAAACGGTCTCACTGATGATGTGCCAGTAGGTTTTTGCACATTTAGTAGATTGTGACGAGATATAAACTTAAATTTCAAACTTACTTATATCGTGGGGAACATCTCTCGGATATATGGGTAACCCCCGAAATCTTTTTTGAAAGGTCTCTGTTTCTGAGATACTAGGTCTTTATGCTTAGTGATATCTGGGGTATTATCCCGGGATTTCTGATTTTGCGGAAGCAATGGCCTAGTCCCCGTATAATACTTTTTGCTTGCTTGAAATATAGCACCCCCCCCCCTCAGTACAAAAAATGATGAAACATTGAAAAATGCTAATCATGTGCTGTTGAAGAAAAGATTCTCTAAAGGGAACACACCAAAAGTCGAAGCCGTCATCTCTCTGATTTTGCGGAAGCAATAGCCTGAGCTCTCACGGCCCTCGCATTTAACCCTTTACAGATATCATCTAGGTATACTCACCTGTAAGACTGAATATTGGGATCTGGATACGGGAGTATATTCAAGTGGTGGGACACGCAAATAATTTCAAGTGCTTAAAACACTAATCTCGTATCTCGAAACAGTTGAACTTTGTGTGAAAATTTAAATGGATCAGTATACTGACAATCTAAGTGAATCGTTTAGAACTTAAAATGTTTAAAGCTTAATGGTGTTGGTGATTTATCTCATAAACTGATATGATCCTCTTACACAAATTCACAAAAATATTGTCTGTAAATTTTTTCTTTATTGCATTTCTGTTATATCTAAAATCCAAAAAGAGTTTAAGTGTGTTTTAGCTTATATTTTGAAAAATCCAAAAAGATTTTCGACAACTGATGTTGGAGAGCTGTTTTTCAAAATTCCTAGTGCTAAGCATGATGAATATAAGGTTTGGGAGAGTTTGTTTGAGATGTTTGAAATGAAAAAGATATTTGAAAAGAAAAATGAAATTTTTACAAGTGGTTCATCAGAGTTCAACATTGTAAAATCATTTATTGATTGATTGGTACCTGCATTAGTTTTAAATTTTGATAAATTGTAAATTTGTGAAACTTATGTTTGTGGTAGAGATTGTGCAGGAATGAAGTTTGAGAAAAGCCAGGTTACAATCATAGAACCTGTGAAAAGTGAATTCCAGACTGCGATCCCAGCTGATCGAAAGGGGGAGTCTGAAGTCATTAATGCTGATTCAGGATAAGAGCCAGTATTACGATTCTAAGGATAAGAAATCAAGAGACCTGATCAAGAAGAGTATAAAGCCAGGTTGAGATTCTGGAAGAAAGAGAAAATAGATTGATTAAGGGTGCTTACAGTGGAGAATTTTTGAAGAGATCAAGAAGACTGATAAAGACTGAAAGTTTGACAACCGAAGACTCGAGACCGAAGACTTCGTCAACATCCGAGGGGGAGTCTGTTGGTGTATACGTCTGTCGACTTCGTCTTGTATCGAGTCTTGTTTTGTAATAGATAGATCAGAGCATGGAAAACGAGAATTGTATGTTTATAGGTAATTTCGCATGAAATGACACATTGGTCATTTCATACGAAATCATGAGTATTTCGCACGGAATTGTAATTTCGTGTGAATGGTGATTTCGTTTGAGTAATTTCGTGCGAAATTAGATTTCGGTTGGCTGGTTCATGCGAAATTACTCCACCTATAAATACCTGATGTGCCTATTCATTTGTAACGATTCTGATTCCGGTAGCGAAGCTCTGCCAAAGTCTCTACAGCATTGTAATAAATCTAATATCAATCAAAAGATAGTTTAAAGTGATTTCTCGTGCATTTCAGCAGAAATAACACTGATACATCTGTTTCCGCCTTTTGTATTGGTGAAGACCTCTTCTGATTGACTCGTTTGGGTCCGAAAACGATCCTACAAAGTAATTTCTCTTATGAAATGTTCTAAATAAATCATAACGAATAAGATTGTAAATAAAATAAAAATAAAACCTAATAAAAATCCTGGATTCCCGACATTCAAGACAAGCCCAAAAACTTCTCATCTACCCATTCCATTTGGGTGTGTAAGCCACATTATAAGGAGTTTTGCTTGAGGACAAGCAAAGATTCAAGTGTGGGAGTATTTGATGTGTGTAAAATGCAACATATAAATTACATCAAATGTCTCATGAAACAACACCTCATGCACAAAAACAGAGCCTCCTAACAATTTTTCTTCATTATAGCAAGTTCAGCACGGTGCTGTGCTCAGCCAACACGCCCCGTGCTCAAAGGTCTGTAGAAAAATGCCCAGTTCAGGTAACTGGACACGGGGCATGTTCGCTGAACACGCCCCCGTGCCCAGCCTTCTGTAAACTATGATACTGGCAATCTGAACCCGGGGCCCTGCCCGGTCACCACGGGCCCGTGTCCAGATGCCCAGTAACATAAATTTTTGTTTTTAAACACCTTTTTACGCATTCAATCAACCTAAAATTTTATTTTTGGGACACATTGAGGAAAATGTGTAATTTAAGTGTGGGGGGTTGCTAAAACTTTGAATCTTGCAAGTCCTAATTATAAGCCTTACACAAAACTCTATTGGAACCGCTAATCACCACAATTTTTTTCAAAAAACTTTTCATTTTTTTTACTTGTCTTGGTTTAATGTGGGAATAACAAGTTCCAAAAAGGTTATATTTTTACAAATTTACAACCGATACAATCGTGATAAAAAGAACCAACATAATAAAATTATAAAACGGCATGACAAATCTAGTTAAAATTTGATTATATATACTTGATCACATTAATAAACCCGTTCCCACAAAAAGTAAGTTTTGAGCCTTTATTGAGCATACAAATACACATCTTTAAACTAAATGCTCATTTTTTGTTTCTTGTGTGAATAGCCGCTTGGTTTCTTACGACTCTAGAACTTGCCATGACGATACATTCCTGGTCCTTACCAACTTAAACCCAAGTAAGTAAATGATGGAGGCATTAGGACTAACCATTTTTCTTTAAAACACCATTACTTTCCATTTTTTTACCACCTACCCAAAATCCCCCTAGTTAACCCCTTTGAGCCTAAACCTTTTCGTTTCTAAACCCACAAAACAAACACCCTTTTCCCACCAAAACCTTTTTTTTATTTTTAACCCTTTATTTTAGTAAAAAGCTCGGTCTCCATGTGACATCCTTATAAAAAAATGAAGTCTAGCAATAAACAAACAAGTTCCTCCAAAGAAACTTTGTTTGAAAATGCTTCGTTTGAATAAAAAGTCACAAAAAGTTTTACGACGACCGACGCTTTTTACGCTTTTAGCCCTTTTTACTAACCACTAACCCAAAACCACATACCTTTAACCCAAGCCTAACCCTTCCCTAAGTCCTCTTGATATTTACAAAGGTGTATAGTTAAAAAGGATGAGGATTGATTGCTTGGCAAGCATATGGTAGAAGTAAGTTCCATGCCGGTCTCGAGTGTTTCACAAAAATACATCTTCGGCCGAGTGTTGAGTGATCTCCCGTGAGGTATGTGAACTTGTATATAAAATGGAATTTTAAAGAGGCATGTTATGCTCAAATAAATAATTTCTCTTATGAAACGTTCTAAATAAATCATAATGAATAGGATTGTAAATAACATAAAAATATAGCCTAATAAAGATCTTGGAATCCCGACACTCAAGACAAGCCCAAAACTTCTCTTCTACCCATTCCATTTGGGAGTGTAAGCCACATTATAAAGAGTTTTGCTTGAGGACAAGCAAAGATTCAAGTGTGGGGGTATTTGATGTGTGTAAAATGCAACATATAAATTACATCAAAAGTGGCATAAAACTAACCCTTTTTTAGTACTAATGTTGGAAAAAGTGTGCTTTTGTCTTCCTTTTGTATTTTCAGGATTAAAAGACCGTAAATGAACAAAAGAAGCAAAAATGCAGCGAAATCTAACATAAATACAAGAAAATGAATAAACGTGGCATGCCCGACCCCTCGACAGCATCTTCCCAAGAAAGAACAAGCAAACAGAAGGCTGAACACGCCCTGTGCCCAGCGGACACGGGGGCGTGCTCAGGTGTCTGCAGAAAAGACAAAGCTATAGAAGCTTCTATTTCCCAACACGGGGGTGTGCCCAGCTCAACACGGCCGTGGTCAACGCTAAGATTCACAGAATGCAAGCAAATCTTGATAGTACAGATACGCTTCTACACACGGGGCCGTGCCCAGCGGATACGAGGGCGTGTGGAGCTAATGCAGACAAAATGCAATTGATGAAGAAAGAGAAAGTGGATGGACACGGTGCCGTGCCCACTGGACACGGGGCCGTGTCCGGGCTTCTGTGCAGGCTATAAATAGAGGTGCTTGGTTCACTGCAAAGGTATCCCTTGGCAAACCACCTCTCTCCCACTTCACCCACACTCCACCACCATCACAACACCCACATCCACCACCATCATCCATCATCCATCATAGAGTGTGTGTAGTAGTCTCAGGATCCAAGATTGATAGTAAGAGTTCTTGACAATCAAAGGCCATGTTTGCCTAAGTCTCTTACATCACTTGGTGAAGACAAGCATTTAGTGTAATACTTTTGTTGTTTTTTTTTAATCTTTTCACACTTTTTATTTGGTTTTGTATTAATGATTTTAATAACTAGTTTCTTATGTTGAAGGTGAAACTTCCTTATCATTTGTCCGTGGTGTCTTGGCGTTATTTTACTGTCTATATAAAATAAAAGATTTACACCATTCATATCTCTACGGTCTATATAAAGATATGTTGGCTACCTGGTCGGGGGTTAAGGGAATGGTTTGGTAAGGTTCTTGCCTTGTTCAGTGTATAGATCCTGCAAGGACCTGGGTCAAGCTTACTAGGACCTCCTTCAATACCCACTGGTATTGGATGGCGGGGGTGCGAATGGCTTGATCCCCTCATATGTAAACTACTATTAATACATTAACCCGGCTACTTGGGATTGTATCCCTGCTGACTCAAACCACTTAGCCGAGGGTAACGTCACCTTCAAAAGAGGGGCCTACCACATTACGCATTAATAACTTAATTATTTATCTTTCAATATTCCCAACCTTTAGGATTGTATCCTTGCTGACTCAAACTACTGGGTTGAGGGTAACGTCACCTTCAAAAGAGGGGCCTACTACTATAACTAAGATAATCTCTTAAAAAGTGCAAAAGTGCGAAAAACATCAAAGGTTACACTAAAGGCGAGTCGGATCCAAGTGATTCATCTTGTCTATCTGTTTTTATTTTATTTTTCAGCATTTTTAGTTTTTATTTTTTATGTTAAAACCTTTTTCTAAACTTTTTATTTGATTAGACGTTGAGGATAAACCGGTACTAAAAGCTCTTGTGTCCTTGGACGACCTCGGTATCTTACCAACACTACACTACGCTCACGATGGGTGCACTTGCCATATGTGTGTTTAGGGTTAGGAGAATATCGTGTTTTATAAATTTAAAACTTGACTAAAGTGTTAAAAAGGGCTAAAAATATACATACAAACATATAACACACCGCACACATCAACGGTATTTATTTACAGATTGATTATGGACGAGGATGAGATTCAGATGCAGGAGGCACTGCATCCGCGGGGTCTGCGGCGGGATCTGCCACCGCCAGTGGATCCGCTACTCAGTCACCCATATCTAGAGTTTACCGCGGGCACCCCCGCCTTCCGTTTTTGCCGGAAGCTTAGAAGGATGCACATTGGATCTCATGTCGCGGTCGACTAGGATGCGATCGAGGCTATTGGTGAGACGCCTAGACTGCGTTATTTCGTTCTTGTGGATTCGCCGGGGCATCGTCTTTCTGAGTTAGCGCACACGCCGAGCTACATGGAGCTGCTGGTCGAGTTTTTATCGACATTCACATTTCACCCTCCTCGGGCTGACCAACCGCCTGCACAGCCACATGCTCCTCCCCCTACGCGTGAGGTTTCTTTCAGGCTTGCTAGTGTTTGGTGTTCGATGACGTTAGCTCAGTTTGCGGTTCATAACGGTTTAAACTTGTCAGGAGGAGATCGATACTGACGTTTATATGCAGGGGCTAGTGGTGGTTGATAGACTCACTCTTTTAGGGTTTTGGCAGGTGGTTGCCGGGGCAGGTACTTGGGAGCACGACAAGTCGAAGGGGAGGATTTCACATGTTGATGACCCATTGTGCAGGTACGTACGTTTATTACAGTAATTATTATGATTATTATTATTTATAAATTTCCGTTTCTGTATTTCACTAACATTATCTGCAGGTATCTACATAGGATGCTCTCTACTTCTATTACACCTCGCGGCCACAGTTGTGAGTGGTGTATGTATGACCCTTACTAATATTTAACGATTATTATAACATTTACATACGCATTTTATACAAAAAAATGCGACTTGACAAAAACTATGTCATGCCAACATCCGTACTTGTTTAAAACATTTTAACATAGTTTAAGTGTTTACAAAGTACACTTGTAAGGAAAGCAAAATAAGATTATCGCGGAAGCTTCGAATGACATGTGTTCGGTCCTTGCTCGTCGCTTGATCTTCATATGGGAACTCTTGACATTTACCTTTGATCAAAAACAACTTAGAGGTTAGTTTTGATAGCTTATAAACAAGTTTAAACAAGTTCCAAGCATCAAACAACAAACGAAAAATATTTTTCCAGCTTTTGTGTCTCTCGCGGGCCGCGAGAGATTAAGCAATACTTGTCGCGGGCCGTGACTCGTGTCGCATGTCGCGCCCCAACTGTTGTGTCCCGTCGTGTGGCACGGGGGAGTCTGTTTTCTAGCAGGTTTGTTACTAAAACCTGCAATTTGCCCAGCTATGGTTTTTTATCGAAACTCAAACTTCCAAGTGTCGTAACTTTTTATCTACTTGTCCGATTTTTGTGATTCTATTTCCTAAACGTCCGTAATTAAATTACGGATCCGTTTATCATCTATGTTTGCATCAAAATCCGAATTATAAGCTAATGGCTCATAATTTCCTTTTTATGATTATTCGACCTGTTTAGTTTTAAGTCACACTATAAGTTATTTGAGAAAGGTTATGACTTTCTCTTTTTACCTATCCCAGACTTGTCAAACATTAGCGTTTCCGCTCCCATTACAGGGTTTGTGTACGCATTTACATTCACCGATTTATTTGTATCTTTCTAACACTTAACCCACATTTAATTTCTTAATTTATTTTGACCCGTTTAGGGGACTTTTAAGCATTTAAGCATCAAACTCGCTCTTTTCTTTTCACACTTTGCATTCCCATATTAAATAATTGCCTATATTCTGGCATAACTATTTTTGTGGTGGATTTAACATAATGAACCAATTATCCCAAATTGTACCCTTCGGTTAGTCATTTTACGCAAATGACCCATTTTTAGGCATTTGACCCACGAATGTTTATGCCTATAACTTCTACCATAATCATAATACAAATTCTTAAGCAACCATAAGGGTCGTTTGCCCGATTTACCCATCAGGGGCGTTTTGGTCAACTTAATCCTTCATTTTACGACGAATGACTTTCACTACTTATTTGACGAAAATTGCACGTTTAACTATAATCATATTTATACGTACCTGGCTCGGGTCAACATATTGACCCGTTTTAATACCTTGCCTCGATAATATGCTAATTCATAGCATTGCTAATTCATAAACCATATTATCCTGTGAACATGAGACTTGACAAGCACTTATTAGTCATTGTTTGTCAAATGGTATCAACATTACCATTTGACCCGTTTAGTTTTAAACGACCAAACATTTTGCGCTTAAATTGAATGGTATTTATTCACCATTTCATTAAGTAACTTTCTTCGGATTTCTCACCATTTAGTTATGTCGCCTTAACCCGTTTTTTATGCGTTTAACCAATCATAGTTTACGCCACTTGGCGTCATTTAAAGCTTTGACTTTCATCCATTTATACGTGACCAAATCCCCGTTTTACCCTTTTTATTCATTTAGGCTTACTTATAAAGTAGCCATTCGAAAACTCGTTTTACATATGTCATTTCATGACAAAATTTACCATTTCGCCTTTTTTTTACCATTATACATGGTATTTCATCTTTTGATATGTTCCGACCCATACCATTTCGGGTCGGAACCATATCTTGAATATTATCTTTATCGTATATGAAACTTTTAGAATAAACATGTATTCTACAAAAAGGTGTAAGTTTCACTTACCTTGCATCCGGTTATGCTCTTTTTCCGCGTACTCGATCTGTTTGACCCGCTTCTTTCCCAAGCCTCCACCTAGCTTGTCAAGCGTCAAACTATCATCGTAATCCGTAAGACGGTTAGATTAGTCAATATCACTTACGAATATTCCATCTTACGAATTATCTGTCGAAACTACTATTCGACTTCGTCATTGATTAGTTTAACTTTCCAAAAGTTAACTACCTTTAATCATATGATATGTGCAATTAATTTAAATCAACCTCACGATTAGAATCCGTATTATCACATATCATCCGTAATTAATCAAATTAGGCAATTACGCATTTCATTCATAATTTCAACATATGAACATTCGTTTAGGCATTTTAACAAACACTTTTTGGCATCATTTGTATACTACTTTTATTAAGTTTATGATTAACTTTTTAATCAAATTTTAGCATTAATATCATGTCCTTATGTCTAGTGTTCATGAACTACATCTAGAACTTGCATCACAATATCAATGTTCACCCATTTAACACTCTAATTCCAAGTGTTCATCCTATTGTCATGAAATCCACTTAGCTAGGTGTGGTAATCCATTCGAACACCTAATCATGGAAATTTTACTTTAAATCTCTACTTAGGGTTTGATCCTAAGCAATCATACTTCACTAATTCGGCCATAGCCTCTGCGATTCATACTTAAATCGCATCCTGTAATGTTAATCAAAATTTCACAACTTCATGAATGTCAAAAATTCGACATACCTTACGATCCCCTTGACTTGGTGATCGTTTATATATATATTCAAATCCGAATTTGGCCTTCGATTGATCCTTCAATTTTAAGATTTGGTTGAGCTAGGGTTTATAACCCTATTTTCCTTGCTCCTGGTCGATCGACACACACACACACAGTGTGTGTTGTGTTTTCAATTTCATTAAATAAAACCTTGTTTCCTTTTTAACGATTTTGGTCCCTCAAGTTTAATTTTAATTATTTGGGACTAGAACTCCATATTTTATTACTTATTTACACATCACTAACTAGGTTAATTATTCCTAGTTAACTTAGTGGGTTCAGGGAGTTATAACCTGTTTTATTTTTAAGTCCCGTTAACTCAGGCTCCTTATAACTTTGTCTTCTCAAATCGTTTGCTCTCTTTTTATGTATTATCAGGTTTATTTGTTTAAATCCTAATAATTACTGGGTTGATCTTTACCGCTAACTGTATTTTACCCGCTCTTTAGTATTAACGGATTTTATTACCAAAACTGTTTTCGGGGTGTTACAGTGTATGAGCACCGACGTTTTTTTCTTTTATTGTTTGTTATACAGGAGGCTATGCGCACTAGCACACAGTCTAGCCCAGTACATCTCCTCCGGCCATCACCGGTAAGAGCATAGATTTTTGTATGGCGGCGTGTACGCGACCATCATTGCCCGTTCATTGGGCCTCATACCAGAGGAGAACCCACAGTTACTACCGCCCATAACGCTGACGCGGATGGGTTTTCAGACGTTGAGGGGAATGCACCCGATTAAGTGGTTTGACGTCCTCGGCAAGCGGTTTAAAACCCGTGGAGGTCTCTTATGGCAACCGCGGGACCTACCGGAGCAGTTTGATCCAGTCTATCCTCTGCCAGATCCTGCTGCAGCAGTCATGCAGGACCCTTTGGTGGATTTAGATGGACCAGCGATGCCACATCCTAGCGCCCTAGTTTCCACAGCACGTTATTCCAGGTCATGCCCTGGGAGCTGCAGCAAATCTGAAGGTACGAGCCGAGCTTGACAAGCTGAACGATTTGATTGGTTGGTTGTTTCGGGAAGCGTAGGATAGACGAGAGAGGGAGGGGTTACCCCCCATACCGCTCCCACTACCTCGAGCACCACATCAGCAACAGCAGCCACAGCAGCCAGATCCAGATTCGGACTCGTTCCCGGAGGCATAGACCAGCTGCATGGATATATTTTGGTATTTAGTGTTTAGTTGTAGTTTTTATTTTTGTTATGGATGTACAAACTTATCTTCTAAATGTTCAGTTATTCGATTACTTAATGATTGTTTGTTTTAAATTGATATTTCGTAATAAATGTTGAGAATATAATACGGAAACAATATAATTTTCAAAATGTTTAATAATATTTAAACGAGATAATATTTTAATGGTGGGATAATATTTAAAAAAAATAAAATGTTAAAAACAGTATAATATTTAAATGATCGAATATATTTAAGTGGCCGATCTTGAAAACCGTAAATTTTTTTACTATACAAAAAATAATTTTTTTTTAAAACACAAATTTTTTAAGTTAAAAAAAGAACATCACATCAAAAACTAGGGATGAGCAAATGGTAGGTACCGGTACCGAACCGGGTACATTTTCGGTACCGACCTTTGACATTTTCGGTACCGGTTGGGTACCGGTATTTACCGGTTTTTACCCTCAAATACCAGTAACGTACCGGTACCGAACCGTACCGTACCGTACCGGGTATATTCGGTACCGGTACCTACTTTTGGGGATTTTCGGTACTAGTACTTTCGGTTCCGGTACCGAGCTCATCCCTACCAAAAACCATCAAATTACCCCACCAAAACACCCATTCTTTCAACAAAAAAAAAACACCCAACTCCTAGACGCCTCGTATAGGCCTATACGAGGCGCCTAGGCCGCTCAAACTTTGGGCCTGACATCCCTCTCAGACTCTTTTGAATTCAGATGCCTAGACGCCCTGTATATGCCTATACGAGACGTCTAGGGCACCAAAGGTGTCCAAATAGCCCAGCTGGGTGTCCGAATAGATTGTGCCTAAAAATGTCATATCCAAAATAAAGTTGTTCTTGTGTTCTAGCTATTCTGGTTAACATGCAAACTATATTTTCTTGTAAACATTCTGTAAAGCTATATAACAGTATTTCCTTAACAATTAACAATTAAAATTTTGGAATTTGTTAAAAAACTGTAAAAACTTATAAAAAAATTCTAAACTTATTTATACATTTATATTAATAGTTTTTAGTAACAACTATTATTATAATGTTTAATCGATTTATCTACTAACTATCATAACCCAACCACAAGCCAACGGTCTTGCATGTTACTTTATCTTCTTAGTGTAAGGTTCAAATGAGAAGAATTTTTTTAAAAGAAGAAAAAATAAGAAGTTTCAACCAATAAGAATGCTTAATTTTACTTTATTTAATATTTGCATTTATTTTTAGTATAAGAGTATATTGGTAAACTTATAAAAATCATTAATTTGTATTCTTTCACTTTAATAATTAACTAAATTAAATTTGTAACTCCTTTTTAAAATATACTAGTAGGGTGCCCGCGCGATGCGCCGGGGGCAACACTTTGGATTGCGGCACTCGTTGCTGGTAGTTTTCTTATTTGTATATGATAACATTATTGTGGTGGATATATGTCATAAGTGTTACACATGGGAGCCTAACACCTATAATGTCTTACAATGTTCGATCAACTGCCTCTATCGCCTGACGTTTCGCCATCGATGCCTCATCCCATATAATTAACTTGGAGGACCTAATTAGTTGACTTATAATTCCTAAAATTTTGGGACATAGTTTACTATTTATCTACTAAATATCGTAAATTAGTATTAAATAATTCCTAAAATTTTGGGATATAGTTTACTATCTATCTACTAATATCGTAAATTAGTATTAAATAAATATCGTAAATTAGTATTAAATAATTCCTAAAATTTTGGGATATACTTTACTATCTATCTACTAATATCGTAAATTAGTATTAAATAATTCCTAAAATTTTGGAACATAGTTTATCTTCTATCTACTAAATATCAAAGTTTTGTTTTGTTATAAAAATTAATAATAAATAAAGTATAGAAAACTGTTTTAAACATGTAAAGATTCGTTTGTTAATAAAAAATATTAAACAAATGACAAAAGTATATTAGTTCAATCGAGATGTAAATTATAAGTGCAATAAAATAACACAAAACATAAACTTCAAATATAAAATAAACTTTAATATTCATGGGATAGTCTAGATCAAACAAAAACAACTGAAAATGAAAAAAAAAACATAAAAACACTTGATATATTTCATCTAATTTCTCTTCCTTTTTGATCTGTTTTTCTTGTTTGTGCTCGAATCAGCAGTATCATCTAATTCATCTTCTTTCTCATCGTCCTCAGAATCATCTAAATTTATAACCTCGACCCATTTCCATTCAGAGAGTCTCTTAGATCTTTTCTTTTGATTCTCATACTTTCGATCCTTAAAAAACAAAAATTTAATAAAAAAGTTAAAAAATGATTAAATAAATTTTATAAAAAAACAAATATTGAATAAAAAAATTTAAAAAAGATTAAATAAATTTTAAAATTACCTCTTTACTAAATTGACGTTGAAGATTAGACTTGTATGGACTGAACATTGCACCATAAGAAATAATTTCAACACTATTATCACCATCATCCTACAATAAAACACCAAATAATAACATAACGAACTTGTTAATATGAAAGATTATAAGCGAAAATATTACTTAAAAACTAACAAAAGCTTGTTCGACAACTGGGGTGTTTAAATTGGTGTGTTGAATCTGAAAAATCAAATAAGTTAGTATTCACATAAAAGTAAATAAAAGAAAACAATTATTCAATATTGCGATATAACAAAACTTATCATAGAACCGACCTTAGATTTTTCAATATCGCATGCTTGTTTTTTGCATCAAGTGAATTCATAACTGGCTCCATATTTTAAATCTGTTTAGCAATAGAAATGTAGAATTGTGAGTGTTTGCTATTTATTTATAGTAGTCCATTAGGGTTTAGTTTTAGATTGGTCATCCATTTATTTAGGAAGTTTGTTGTGAGTTTTAAGTTTTTAAAATAAGATGCACATATCCTGTTTAGTTTGTTGTGGCATGTTTAATAGGAAGTTTGTTGTGAGTTTTATCTATACTATATTAAACATGCCACAACAAACTGACTCTGTACAAGTAAAATTAGGGAATATTTTAGTTTATTAATGCCGTTCAAAACAAAAAACTTGGGTAAAAAACAAATGTTAATGCACGGTAGCTAGGTAATGGTCAAAGCTGGCTTGGGTAAAAAACAAATGTTGGCTTTAATCAATTGTACATTTACGCATCGGCTATTTGTACTTTATGAACGCACGGCGAAACTAAAAAAGACAACTATCGAAACGTTTAAAAAAATGTGCCGATCGTCATGGTACCTTCAGATTTTTTTAAAACATTACGGGTTGTAAGATATCGCAGGAATACATTAAAGAATTAAAGAGGGGAGAAGTGTAACTAATTACCCATAATTATGTTAAATGTCAAGGATTTAAATGTAATAGATTGAGAGACTAAAAAATAATTATGGTTTAAAAGACCACTTTACCCTCATTCTAGGGGTTTATTTATAATTAATGGGGGAAGAAGTTCTTAACTTTTGAGAATCCTTCCCTCATGTATTATAATATAGTATAGATATTTTTTCCAAATTAAAAAAAACAACTTAATTTAAAGTGTAGAATAAATTACTAGTTGTGTAGGATAAATTACGAGTTGTGTAGGATATATTTCGAGGTATGTAAGATAAATTTCGACTGTGTAGGATAAAATTGTATAATGTGTAGGGTTATGTAGGAAAATTTTGATATGTGTAGGTTTTGTAGATTATATGTAGGATAATTGCCCATGGCATTATAGCCTAGTGGCATCTTGGTGGTGAGATAAGGCTTTGGGACCATTAGGTCCTGGGTTCGATTCTCACAAAAGGGGGGTTTTCCCAGATTTATTGGGTTTCCTCCTGAATTGGTGTATAGGCATTATAGCCTAGTGGAGATGGATATGATCGGGTGGTTCTGCTGGTGGCACGATTATACTCTAGTGGTCCGTCAGTGATCCTAATTTGCCGTTTAAAAAAAAAATATGTAGGATAATTAATGATTAGTTGACTAATTAATTAAAGAGAGAAAAATTAATGATATAAGTTATAAATGAAATAGTATTTTATTAATATGTTTTTTCTTCTTTTTCTTCTCACATTAAATTTCTTCTAAAATGAAAGTTCTCCTATCTTCTTATGCAACATATATGTATTTATTTTGTAATTTAAAGATATTCATTGAACTACATGCATGGTAAGTCAATCGCCAACCACGTTATTTAATATTTTCATCGTAAATTTTCTTAGCAAAATCAACATATTTCTAGTAGTGCTTAGATAACATACCAACATAAAATTGAAGCTCAAGTACAATAATTATATTGTTAGGTTCGTAGGCATTGTGGGCTCTAAGTATGCTTAACTTGGAGAGCAGGTTTGCTAAACCCTAGACTCGTCTCTATAAATACTTTGATGCACTTATAATTATTTGACATCTAAATAAAAATATCATAGTTGCTCCCCATGGACGTAGGTCAGTTTAGACCGAACCACGTAAATCCCCGTGTCAGTTTATTGCTTTCGGTGCCGTGTTCGTATTCGTATGTACTTGGTCCTAACATATATAAGTTTGTTGAACTTAATAAGCCAACAAAGAAATATTATTGTTTTTATCAACATTTGTTAATAACAAAAACAAAAACATATCGTTTGGTTCAGGAAACGAAATGAATCAATGATAGTTGATCAGATATATAAATATGATGGTAACTAATCAATGCGTATTACATTTGAAACACACATACACACACGAGAGAGGGGTAGTAGATCGAGAGATAAATAGATATATAGAGAGAGTGAGATAGATAGATAGGTAGATATAGAGAGAGAGATAAATATATATATAAAGAGAAGATAATGTATATGGAGACGCTTTTAAGGGTGAAGGGGGCATAATCAGTAAACTCTATCGGGTAACAGGGGCGGACTTATTCATTAGCTAGGGGGTGCGGGCGCCCCCCTTGAAAAAAAAAAATTTAGTGGTACACATACAGTGAAAATTCTTAGCGCCCCCCTTGAAATTTTACAATCGCACCCCTTGAGCTTTCAAAACCAAACTCATACGATCTCAACTAAAAACAAGAGTTGATTCAGATCGTTACCTGGTTACGAATCAAGAATATAACAGAGATTAAAATGTGAGCTAGTTGGAAAGACGGTCCTGGGTCACTTACATTTCTGAAAACTAAAAGTGTGTGAGATCTAGACTTGGTCTCAATGTAGAATGATTCATTAGCGGCTACTAGATTGTGTTATGATTAGAGAAGAAGGAGAAGAAGACATGGAAAGATAAAGGAAATAACATAGAAACATTAAAATTGAAAGAGAGAGAGAGAGAGAGAGAGAGAGAGAGAGAGAGCTAAGAGAAGTAGTAGGTGAAGGAATTGGTGGAAAATGAAATATCAAATGAATACTTACCAAAAGATGACTCAATAAACTATAATCTTGGAAGTCAGTTACAATTTGAAAAGGAAAATTGATCGTCGTTATGATCATTAAAATATTAAATTGGTTGTAAATGGCATTTTAAAACTTCCATTTATACTAAACAGTCAAAATACAAAACAAATCAACAAAACAAATGAATTTTCTATAGCCGTTCAAAAAAAAATGAATTTTCTATATAATTTAGATTAAATGAATTTTCTATATAACTAAGATAATTAGGATTTCCATTTAGGTATGTAGTTTATATATTTAATTTACATCCTAGACTTATTAATATAAATCAAAGTATTAATATATTTATGTGTTATATGGTAATATATAGTTGATTTGTTCTAATTTTCTAATTAAGGTATATCAATTATTTTTTGAAATGATTCTCTAAGAAGATATCCGACAAACAAAACATAAAACAGTAGTTGAGTTTTCACCATATTTTTTGAATTCTAAGAATTTTGATACTCAAGCAAGCAAAAATAAAAATAAAAATCTGAGTTTTTGAAGAAAATTAACTTATAGGTAAGAATATTTGCCTCCGACCCGACCCGAGTCGGATCGGAAAAACTATTGTATAGCAATAAACAAATGAACCTTACAAAAAATCCGCACCCCATGAAAAAATTTCTAGGTCCGCCACTGTCGGGTAATTTGGGCACTTCGGATACACGGCCGCAAACACATCGAGTAGTGGAATCAGGTAAGAAAACTGGTTCCGAATAAGAATGTTGGAACGGGTTGGAAATTGGATTTAGGCTCATCAGGTATATTGAGAACACTGCTGCAATTAAATCGGGTTTATTCATGTATTTTTGAGTTGCAATGAGGTATCACTCAATAATTGTTTGATTAATTTGGGTTCATCAAGTAATTTTAGAGTACCCCTTCACTATAGAGGTATTTAATATAGTGATCATAAAGCAATAAAGTGTATATACTTAACAAGCTAAATCGGCATTAACCGGTCCTACGTGATCTCATATACATGTCATCTATATGTGATACAAAACTCATAAAAAAATAAAAATAAAAAAATAAATATATATAAATTCATCAATGGGGTTACTTTCGTTAACGTATTCTCTAGGTAATTTATCAATCATAGTACAAATGAAATTTAAAAAAGGAGAGACGATTAAATGGACTAAATTAACGGATAATGGGTATGGTGATGGTCCTCCAAGGGAGGATGATCCGCCACGTAGGCGCCACGTCATAGTCTTCCCAAGGATGGTTCATCCCTCAAAAGTAGAGGGTATGGGAGGATGGTCATACCCCATCATTTTTATATATTTTATTTTTTTAATCTTTCCCTTTTATTGGTCCATCCCACAAACCTACCCCACATTTTTTTGTCTTTTTGTGAGCGTCGCAATCGTCGAGTTGGTGCCGGAGAGGACGGGGACGGATGGGGCTGGCTGGTGTGCCGGGCGTCGCCGGGGAGGACGAAGCTGGCGACGGAACCATACCCTGTAACATTTTGTCATATAACATTATTTATTATTTTTTTGTGGTTAGAATATGTGTCAGGACAGACAAGATGACATTCGGTTATTAAAGTATTGACATGAAAACTTTAATGAAAATAACAATGCACCTTAATTACGTCCATCATCTTGTCTTTAAGGTTATTAAAGGATTGACATGAAAACTTTAATGAAAATAACAATGCACCTTAGGGTGAGCGGGGCACTTCTCGGGGAGGGGAGCGGGGAGTGAAGTCCCCGAGCGGGAACACCGCCGCCATCAAATCGGGGAGTGTAAGCGGGGAGGGGGATCGGGGTATGTTCACCGCACAACCAAACCCATTTTACCGTTGGGCAACGTTCGAAAACAATAAAAAAAAATTCAATTTTAACCAATATAAATAACCAACTTAAATCTAATTTTTTACCACACCCATTCTCAATCTTACTCTAAAAATCTTTCAAATACAACACAAAGCCAAACCGAGCAATGGAGAACCAACCCCGCGAAGCCAAGAAAAAGTCCGTCGGCTCTAACACTAAGGGACGCGGCTCGCAACCGTCTCGTAGTGGTTCGAGCGGTGCAAGTGCACAACCACAACCCCCTTTCGGATATACTTCACAACCCCCGTTTTTTACCAACAACCTTCACACCCCTCCTTTTACAACACCCAACCACAACCCCCTTTCGGCTATTTTCAAAATTTGTTATCAATGGATCCTCAATCCCCTGCCTTCGACCCGTATGGTTTTCGTTCCCCACAAGTTCCATCTCCACGAGAAAATGTTAAACGTCCTCTACCTATTCACGAGGACGAGGAAGTAGTGCCCGAAACTCAAAATTTGGGCGACTATGAATATAATGTGGATGAAGACGCCGGCAACGAAGAAGATGACGCTCGGGAGAAAAAGGGAAAAATGGAGAGCCAAAAATGGACAAAAGACCAAGAAGAGGCGTTGGCGAAGGCGTGGGTACATTGCTCTACCAACAAAAAGAAGGGCAATCAACAAACCCGCGATGGTTTTTGGCGTAGGATTTTAGATCATTATAACGCCACCGTTGGTGGAAGTAGCCGGACCGTGCATCAAGTACGGTCTAAATGGACCCCGATGATATGTAGGATCGCACACGAGGAAGCGGGTGTAGCGATCTCAACGTGATGAAAGTCGCTTTAAAGGATTTTAAAGATAGATATCCGAGCGGTTTTCAACATGTCGAGGCATGGGAGGTCGTTCGAAAACACGACAAATGGGCCCAAGTCCCATTGTTGGGTGAGGAAGGGGAAGGTTCGGCACAAAAAAGAAAGCCCATTGACGTGGACCCTTCCATACCCGATATGAACGAAGACCCCTCGCCACAAAGAACACAACGGCGAGACAAGCGTCAAGCGACATCGTCCGAGGGCTCGGCTGAGTTGGCGGCACAATTCAAAGAGTACACCGCCATGAAAGAAGCGAAGCACGCGATTGAATTGGAGGCGATTGAATTGAGGAAGAAAAGAGAGTCGGAGGCTCGCGAACTCATAACGGAACAACGCGAGACGACGAGAAACTACGCGCACGATCGAGATATGAAAACATTCCTCAAGCCGCACGACGATGCTCCGCCGGAAATGTTGCCGTTCATCCTCGCCCGAAAGCGCGAGATCGCTAACAAGTACGGGTGGCCGTGCAATTTCTAAAATTTTTATGTATTATTGCGATGTAATTTTTATTTTCTAGTTTGAATGTAATTTTTATTAATATTTTTTTAATTTATAAACATGAATAATTACAACAAATAAAAAAAAACAAAAAAATAAAAATAAAAAAGCAAGTCCCCCAAGAGAGGAGTGCCGCCATCAAATTGAGGGTGTGAGGGGGGTTAAGAGGGGAGTTGACGTGGCTCGTGCTGATTGGCCGTGCGTAAGAGAGAGGACTCCCCTAAGAGAGGAGTGCCCCTCTCACCCTTAATTGTGTCCATTATCTTGTCTTAATTTTTTTTAACAGCCAACACAATCAATCCCGGACATTCTTGGAGCACCCACTGGACCAAACGGAGTAACCCGAGTCCACCACAAATTCCGGGGAAAACCCGGTAACCCAGCCGTCCGTAGGTACAACGATGAAAATACCTAGGGGTGCAAACGAGCCGAGCCTCGAGCTCGTTTAACATATGAAAGCTCGAGCACGAGCTCGGCTCGATTCAAGCTTTATTTCTAAAGCTCGAGCTCGGCTCGAATGTGCTTTTTCAAGCTCGAGCTCGGCTCGGGCTCGACTCGTTTAGTATTTATTAATTAATTTATATTAATTTTAATTATTATTATACATGTAATTTAGTTATTTTTTATATTTATATAAATGGTAATTATTATATAAATATATTTTTAATATATTAATAAAAAATATATAAACAAAAAGCTCGATTAGGCTCGCGAGCCGGCTCGAGCTCGATAAGCGAAGCTCGGGCTCGGGCTCGAGCTCGTTTAAGCTCGGCTCGTTCGAGCTTTTTTCCGAGCCGAGCTCGAGTAGCTCGCGAGTAGCTCGGCTCGTTTGAACTCCTAAAAATACCGGTAAAACCCGTTTGGCTTAAGGATCGAACTCAAGTTTCCCTGTGTCTCATATCATTGCCCACCAATACCTCAATCTACACCAAGTGGGAGTTGAACCCAAAAGAACCATTTGAATTTTGAAAACACACAACTAATGTTCTTCTATAATTTATCATTTTCTATCTATTCAAGCTCAAATCTTCTATTCGGTCTCTCATAAAATGTCTCAGATTTCTAAGAAGTGTGACGGTACATAAACGTTATCAAGGGGTGAGAGACAAATTTGTCTAACGAAAACGTAAAAACAAAACAGTGTACCTTACACATTATTATATTATATAAGGTAAACATATTATTATGTATTATATGAAGGTTAGAGTTGAAACATTGTTAAAAAAAACCTAATGCACGGTTGTACATAATAACCATTTCAAAACGTTTGTAACTTTTTTTCTTAAATATAACAATTGTATACTTGAGATAAAGAAAAAAGTCTTCAATTTATGACATAACTTTTTAAAAAATATAATGAAATATATAAAAGCTATTACTTAAAAAAAACTAGATAAAAGTTAACAATAACGGATTTTCTAATTTTGCCACTAAGGGGGCAGAGTGCAAACCCCACACACATCGGGGTAATGTGGTAACATTCAGAAACACCGCCCCACACATTTCACGGTCTAGCAACCATTTCCCGAATGGTGGAGAGGATAAAAATGGTCACTGGGAGCGAGTTGATCGTTAGAAAATAAAAACAAACCTAATATTTCTTACGTAAACAAATTAAATCTAGCATCATTATTACACAATATGATCCTAAGAGACGAAGAGATGACGACATCACCAGAGCATGAGCTCGATTCTCAAAACCAATGAAGAGGTGAACAATTATTTCCTTAGAATGGCAGAATTTTACTTCGCACCACGCCTTTGGAGCGTATCTTCTGAAATTAATTGCGACTATCAACTTACCACATGATAATGATGACAACGATGATGATTAGTACCTTCATACTTTATATTTATTTGCATGATGTTTGTTAATCAATGAAATGCTAGTTTATAATTTATATTAAATTGACATGGTAAATTACTTATTACTTTTTTTTTAATAATAAATTCGTTCTTTAAAGAAAAGTTTGGGGGAGTTCAGGGAACTCCGTCTTGTTTGTTTATGGAAGTTCAGAGAAGCCTAGGAGAAAAATGATGAGACAAATTATGATGGGGTGTACACTAACATCCTCGGGTTAAGGTTGACATGATGTTGCACATCACTTCCTCCTTGTGTTAAGGGGTGTTAAAGGAATTATTTGTTATGGCCATGGGGTGTATTTACTCTAACATCTGAGACGTTAAGGGTGACATGACATGTTAACCAATGTTGCAAATCACTCACTCCATGTGTTAAGGGGCGTTAAAGTGGTTATTTGTTAACAGGGTGTTAATTAAGAGGCTTAATTAGTTTTTTTTTTAAAACCAAAACCATTAAAAATAGGGTTAAGTGAGGTTAACATGGTTAAACCATTTCCTTGGGTTAAGATGAAGTGAAATGAGGAAAAACGAGTGATATGGCACGTAGGTAGAGTTGAGAAGGGTTAAAGTAAACCCCGCCTAACATGTTAGCGGGATGTTAAGAGATTGAATTGATTTTTTTTTTCATTTTTTATAAAAAAAACCACTAAGAAAGAGAGTTATGTGGAGTTAACAGGAATGAATCATTTCTTTGGGGTGGGATGGAGTGAAATGAGGAAAAATGAGTGAAGTGACACCTATGTGAAGTTAAGGAGGGTTATAGTATACCCCAATGCCTTAGTTACTGGTTTGACTAAATCTGTAACACGACAACCCGCTTAGGCTGACGTGTCACTATAACAATAATTAATCATAGGCATTATTTCATTAATACTTTAATCGTTACAATTTTCAACAAGATTAAAGAATAAAACTAATATATTTATTATATCATGTCTTTTTAACTCTCGAGCACTTCTTCATGTGTTCCCCCAAAGTCGATGCAACCTAACGTGCACAAAAACAACAAAACAAAAGCACGTCTGAGCAAAGCGCTCAGTAGGCGGATAACGAAATAAAAGGAAAAAAATTAATGTAAACTGGTAACATATAAACGATTAACATATCCACTTGTAACTTGTAACATATCATCTGTAACTAGTAACCACATAACTTGTAAATGTATAACTTGTAAGGATCATATGAAATTGAGCAACTTGTAACCAAAAATATCAAAAAATCATAAAATCAAAATCCATAACCGATCTATAAAAAAAATTTAATAATAAATGGTTTTCAAAGGTTGCCCGATAATGTGGTTGAGACAATATTTCTTTTCGAAGGATTAATCCATACACCTCAGACATGCTTTCATTCTTTATACATATACATATTGAGACACTGTCCCCATTTCTTTTGATCGGTTTGTAAACATTCATACATTTCGAGTCGATGTATATTTCCTAGGATCAATTTATACATCTCAACTCACAAATATAACACGTATTCCTTAAAACAAAGAAAACATGTAAACTAGTGTGACGATCTATGTATCGATAAAATAAATAACACATATCCGCTTATAATAACATATAGAAATGAAAATTCATGTTAAACCTTCAATTCTTCATAAACATTACGGTCAAACGGCAAATCACATTATTATTACGTTAAAAAATGAACATATTAAACATTTAGAAACATGTAGGTCGATCGGTTCATATTAAATTCATATGGCTATTCGTATTATTAAAATAAAGATAAACAAATCGTACTATAAAAATAACATATAGGTGTTCGTACTTTGAAGTGAAGATATTCGAGATGTACTCTAGATTAACAAATTTAGGTGAGCATGCTGCCTGTAAATCCTTTTAATTCTATGAGTCTTTCAAGTTTCAAGTACTATGGTCATCAAAGAGATGCGGAATCAAGAGAAAAATTAAGGTGTTGGTATCTTGATGGTTGTTTGTAGAGGGGCGGGAGGGGGCGTCCGACCCTCCGAACTTTTCGCTCAGTTGTGTCATATATTTAATTTTCGTATAGAAATTTTTTGGTATATACGTTTTCGACCCCCCGGTTCTATAAAATTTTTTGGGTACATACGTTTTCGACCCCCGTCATTCGGGTCGAGCTTCGCTGCTGGTAGCAAGCAACATTAGATAAAAAAAAGCATGGTTGACGTGGAGATGATGGCAGAAAACGTATGGGCCAAATACAATTACTCTATACATGATTTCTATTAAAATCTTCATTACTCAATAATTAAGATATTTCTTGCATTTGCTCAATTAAATCATTTTATTCAACTCAGTGACCGTAATGACATTTACTTTTTGTAATTCATTGTATATATTTATAAGCCCAATTAATATTAATAAAAGTCTAATTAATTGAACTTTCTACGTAATATTAACACTAATATTTAATTTTTGAAAATTAGGGTGTTACATAATCAAGGGTAGGGATATGGTAAAAAGTGTTTAAAATGTGAGAAGGGTAAGAAGTGTTTTAACCATTGGATATTTGATCTAATGGTTGAGATCAATAGGGTATAAAAATGTAAATTGTGTTTTAATTAGAGGGACCTTATGTAAAATTGAAGGGCAATAGTGTCTTTTTCAATGTTTGAAATATGGTAACCGTAACCTACACAACCAAAAACACATACATTCACTCCTTTTTCCTTAAATATCGGAATTAATGATTCACCTTAATTATAGGGAGGTCTTTGGTTGCATATTCTTCATACGTTATCATAAAGAGATCTATAATCAGATTCATGGCGTGGTGTTCTAAAACAACAGGATAAATTGACTATGATTCAAGTCATGGTGTTTTATCTGGAGACATTGTTCATGGCGTGGTGTTTTAAACATCTATGATTCAAGTCATGGTGTTTTATCTGGAGACATTGTTCATGGCGTGGTGTTTTATCAATACAAAACATTCCCAGATTTTAAAACACCATGACTATGATTCAAGTCATGGTGTTTTATCTGGAGACATTGTTCATGGTGTGGTGTTTTAAACATCTATGATTCAAGTCATGGTGTTTTATATGGAGACATTGTATAATCAGATTCATGGCGTGGTGTTTTAAAAACAACTGGATAAATTGACTATGATTCAAGTCATGGTGTTTTATCTAGAGACATTGTTCATGGCGTGGTGTTTTAAAAATCTGGAGACATTGACTATGATTCAAGTCATGGTGTTTTATCTGGAATCCAGAAAACATTGTATTGTGATTACATCCATGGTGTTTTAACATCTGGACAATCAATACGAAACATTCCCAGATTTTAAAACACCATGACTATGATTCAAGTCATGGTGTTTTATCTGGAATCCAAAAAACATTAAAACACCAATTCAAGATCGAAGCTGTATGTATATAACCCTTTAAAACACCATGACTATGATTCAAGTCATGGTGTTTTATCTTGTATTTATAATTGATGAAGAATGATACGTAGATAATAATCGTATTGGATCTTGCAAAAAAAAAAAATACAAAATTCGAATCAATCCCTAAACATTCTCATCGCCAGTTATTTTTTTCAGTTATATTGGAAATCAATTAATTGACAAGAATGTACAATTACTAATATACCCTTTTGAATTAATTAAGATGAGGGACACTTGTCATTCCCATATTATTTCTTACACTTCTTACAAAAGATGGACTTTGCACAGGATCCTCTACCACATAATCAATACTCCAATATTTATTTTCACTATTCTTAGGATGTTTAGAGTATGACTCTCCATACACACTACATGTCACAAAACCTTTTTTCTTTGGGTGGGTCTAGACGTTGGTCGACCCTTCACAAGACAACTTCACACAAGCTTAGTTACAATCATCTTATATTTTTTTTTTGTTTTCTTCTCTTATAAGCTTAGTTACAATCATCTTATATTTTTTTTTTGTTTTCTTCTCTTATAAGCTTAGTTACAATCATCTTATATTTTTTTTTTTTGTTTTCTTCTCTTATAAGCTTAGTTACAATCATCTTATTATTTTTTTTTTTTTGGTTTTCTTCTCTTATAATAAAGTGTAAAGTAATCTTTATAATATTCTTTTAATTTTATTACACCCTAAACTTAAATAAATTTATTTAACTATTATTATTATACACCCTAAATTTAATAAATTTATTTAACTATTATTATTATTATTATTATTATTATGAATTTAAACCCGCTTCAACAATGTTTTTCAACCGTTTCGACTTACTTATTCCTTTATGCGATAATGTTTTACATTTTCGTTTATTTTATCGAGTTAACACGCCGCAACAAACATGCGTGGTTCAATGTTTTTATGTTTATTTGTTTTTACTTAACGATCTTGTCGCAACGTGTGGGTCCAAAATAGTAAGTGTAACAATATCTTTAATTAGCTATACAATGTCCAATAATTTATTTTGTAAATTCTTATGTACACATTATTAATAGGTATTAATTTATATCCAAAAAAAATCAGTTATTTGCCAGCATTTATGGATCCATCTACTATGCAATATGCAATGAATTTATTTTGTAAATTCTTATGTACACATTATTAATAGGTATTAATTTATATCCAAAAAAAATCAGTTATTTGCCACCATTTATGGATCCATCTACTATGCAATATGCAAAGAAGTGTCTAAATACGCTATCTTTTCAATTATATTTACAACCAATATTCACATTACTACACTGTTAAACTTATGACAAATTTATATGTGACATTAAAGGTGTCAGTGTAAAAATTTATTTAAATACCGTTATTTCATCAAAATCTTAATATTATTTTTTTTAAATGTTTTACCATGACCTTAATTAGTTTTCAAGACCCACTATTAACATAAAAATGGAATTTCGCCAGCAATAGAATCCATTGCTAATCCATCTACGAGGACACCAAATGGCTGTAATTCGTCGGTGAAGCTTTATAAGAAAATCGGGTTTTACCAATGAACATTCATAAGGATTTAAGATTTTGTTAAAAAGAAACTGCGATTGATATTTTTAACAACAAATTTACTAAGATCACACGGAGTGTGCGTGGAATTTCGGCGTTTTGGCCTTTCCACGCCAGGCACACAAACCCGCGAATGGCGTCGAGGACGGCGTTGTGTGTGGGGTGGCAAGTTTTCCACCGGCGTGGAATCAAATGTGGTAATGAGATGGTGTGTTCCAATTGTTATGGCTTATAGCCGTTGGACACCAACGGCTACTTTAAAATAAAAGATTTTCAATTTGAAAAAAATAATAACTAACTTTATAAAAAACCCAACTATTCCATCATTTTCACCTCATTCTCTTCTACCCACCTCTAAACTTTATAAATTCTCTCTACTTTTTTATAAAAAAAAAATGCATCCACACAACCGCAACTTCGATTCGAACAACCTGTGTGGTGTGGGCGAAATACCAAACACTACTTTGCCTTCACCGTCTCAAGCGAGTCAACCCCGTTTTCCTGATCTGAACATATTGACGTGCGAGCATCTTCTTGCGAACCTACCTTTTATGTTTCCACAACAAATGCAAGCTCAAGAACAACCGCTCACTCCTCTATCCCAAACGCCCCTACACCCGGATCTGTACCAGAAACTCAACATACACCCAAATCCTCTACGTGAAAAAACGAAACCATAGAAAGAAAACCGAGGCCGAGAAGGAAAAAAACAAAGGAGAATAGTCCCTTATATCCGTGGACAAATGACGAAAAGTTGGTGTTGACGAAAGCTTGACTTTCAATTTCGGAGAAATCGCTTCTAGGTATAACTTATTTTATACAAATTGTAAAAAATACATTTGATATTATATATATATATATATATATATATTTAATAGGTACCAACCAAAATAGTAACGATTTTTGGAACCCAATAAACAACCTTTATCACACAACCTTGGGACGACATTACTATCGAAAAAATGATAGTCTCTCGTCAAAGTGGTGTGAAATAAATATTGCCATAACCGCCACTACAACAGCCTAAAGAACAACCCTAAAAGCAACGAAACCGATGCCGACTTGTTGAAGCGTGTGATGGCCTTGTATTCGGAAGGAAAAAAAGGGGGCACCTTTAAATTTATGTATTGTTGGAATATTGCGAAGAACTCCCCAAAATGGGCACGAGTACCTTTAGCGGGATAATCGTCGTTCAAAAAGTCTAAAAGTTGTTCCTCTACTAATCACTCGGATGCTCGTACCGAGCATGAGATCAACTTAAGCAACGATGATGTTAAAGCCAAACCCCCAATTGGAAGAGATAAATAAAAAAGATGGCGCAAAAATCATACACTACGAGTGATGAAAGAAACCCCGCTTTGGCCGGCATCTAAGAACAAACAACTATGTTCAATAACATCCAACAAGAAAGCAACACCCACAAAATAAAAAGTGCTCGAGGTTTTCAAACGAAAAGTAAATTTGAAAAACGAGAAGAACTTGGCGAAAGAAAGGCGAGCGGATATGAAATTCCTCGCTATGAAAACCAATCACCTCGGAGACTGAAGTATTGCAAAATACATCTATTTTTCGTGTACAATTTTTATAATTTTTAGTAGTTTTAGTTTTGTTTTTAGTTAGAATGTGTATCCTGTTGATCGATTGGTGTTTTCTAGGTCTCGAGAGTGAAGAATAGCTGAAAAGGGCAAAAAATGGTTCATATTTGTCACGACCCCCGACCCACCCTGGACGGAATCGGGAGCCGCGAACAGCCCAGTGGTACCGGTGATTATTTTGAAAATGTTGCAGCGGAAATTTCATCAGAACCGTGAGTTAGGAAAAATATCAGAGTTTATAAAACACCGGATTTTATTAAATAGATGGGATAAACCCATGTTTTATAATGGTAGCTTTAATAAAGATAAATTTGATTACATAAAACAATATTTCTTAATTTGATTTAATTAATAAAATAAGCCACTTCTTGATGCCTTTCAGTGCCGTATCCATCTCTTATTCCAATCTACTGTAATTACCTGAAACGCGTTTTAAAAAGGTTTTGTCAGCGGGAAATACTGAGTGAATCATTCTATTTATGAAAAAGACCTGTTTGTTATAATTTACAGTATTAAGAGAGATTACAATGTTTCAGATATCAACCAACTACCCACAGTATTTGTCACTCGACCCATTGGCCCTTCCGTCCAATGGTGTCTGTGACTATGGTCATATCACCCATTGGCTAACTCGTTGTCCAATGGTGAAGATTATCAAGTAATGTATACAAAACCCCACATACCGGCTATAATATGGTGATTACATAAACTTAATCACTGTAATTATAACTTTTGAAAATAAACATGATTTCAAAAGTAATTTGATAAAAAGAGAATGACTCACATTATAATCATGCAGATTCATATGGCCAAAGTTTAGTCTACAGATAAGTCTTGATATATTGCAGATTTACACAGGCAGAGCTTAGCCTATTGATTTAGCCTTGTAACCTAGTGCACATGAACTAGGTAGGTAACTTAATACAGCATTTACGATAACTCACGAGATCAACCCTCACAACGAATGACAAAGTGCTATGCTTAAACATCCATCGGATTCACAACGAAGGACAGAGTATTTCCCGAGTTCGGGTGGCACTCAACATCCTGTCGGAATCACGACTAATGACAAAGCATCACCCTCATATGGGAAGCCCTTAAACATCCATTGAGTACATTGATCGATCGGAAAATGAATCGTAATAGCGATCGAGTTATTACCCTGTATCGTAGCAGAATTCGAGCTAGTGTGTGTTTTTGTAGTAATTGAACTATATCTCAGTGCCTGAATTGAATTTTGTCGTCGAAACAAGTGAACTGTTCAGACTCCAAACCCCTGTATTTATACCCGAAATTGGACCCGCCCGCGGGTCGCGAAGGGATCCTCGGTCCCTGTCGCGTGTCGTGGGGCACACCCCCTAGCCTAGGGTAGCCTAGTCACTTGCATAGCCCTGCTAAGTCGACGTTTTCATAAAATTCTATTTAGACAACGAATTTGTAGATAATATCGAATTGGAAATGCCCCCTCTGAGTTTTAGGGGCCCTGATCCTGATTTTGATTATTATGAAAATTTTAGGATTTGTGCAGGATTACTTGGGTGTCTCAATTAGGGTTTCTTTTTAGACAAAATATAAATAATAATAAAAATATAATAGTTTTGGTGAGAGTTGTTATGGTTTGGGACATTTTTGCATATAATTATATTATGAAGAAAAAGGGAATAAAATAGTGAGAAAAGAAAATGGACTCACTTTGTAACTTTAGGGTTCAACTAGTAAGCCTCCTGGTATAATTTTGGGTATTATTTCTGAACTATATAAAAATATATTTTTGTAAATGGTGTTAAGTATAGTACCCCTAATTCAACCTTGTCCCGAAGTCCCGTGACAGAACCCAAACGAACTTAGTCGGGCAGAGCCCTGACATGCGTTATGAGGCTCAGATCAATCTGAAAGGGTAGCGGTGATCGGGAGTTAACACTTAAAATAGGACATGGCTTTTGAGTAAAATATTAAAGAAGAAGAAAAATTGGATTTATAGAATTAGGGGGGATGGCTGAACGAAAGAAAGAAATCAAGAATAGAAGTAGATTTAAAGTTTGAAGGCTCTATATATAGTTAAGAGTAATTGCATGGTAATTGTTTAAATTGAAGACACGTATCCATTCATTCCACCTCATTCCCTTAGGGGCTGTTTGGTAGCCTCTTAATGACCATTCAGATGCTACCTCTTAATGGTTTAAAACCTCTGAATGAATAAGAGGTAACCTCAAGTCTGAATGGTTAAGAGGTAACCTCTGAATGGTAAATTATCACATGTCACATTCTTCTATCTTTTGATTGGTAAAATTCTTAATGGTTCCATTAAGAGGTAGCCTCTTAATGACCATTCAGAGGCTACCAAACAGCCCCTTAGTTGTATTTGATGTAGGACACATATCACAATATGTCAATTGTGAGTTCCTTTTAACTTCACAATCACACGTACACCCTTTCAATTAAATGCAATTGTTGAGTTTATTAATTATTTTATATATTGAAATTTTTGACTCCTTTTTAATATTAGCATATATAGAAATTTGAAGTTTTATTATTATTTTATTTCTAATTTTTATCTCGATAACATTTACATAAAATTCTAAATCTTTAAATGTTAAGTTTATTATTATTTTATTCATATAATTAATTTACCTGCTTCACTTATTTGGCGTGTATAACTTTTAAAATATAACATTCTAGAAAATAATAAATATGTTATTAGAACAAAAATATTTTTGTCTACATTTGGGTCTAAGTTTCATTAAAAACAGAGTAGGTTCAAAAATACAATGTATTTTATATTTTAATTATTATACGGTTCCTAGGCCCGTCTAAGAACTTCATATTTCTTACGGTCAACCTATCCGTAAGTTACCTGTCTAATAGTATAAATTTTTATAAACTTTTATTTTATTAGAAAGGGCACTCATATACAAGCCAATTAATTAATATAATATTTCAACCAACTATATAAAATAGTGGTTAAAACTATTTGGGTTGAATATTTATATTAAAATAAACTATTTACTAATTACTAGTTACTAATGGTTAATAAATTTAACCAAACCTATGGTAAAAATATGGATGTTACATTCTCTCCACCTTGTTTTAAATCTCATCCTCGAGATTTGAGTTACGATATTTCTTTTAGACTTATGTCATATCTTAGTAAATAAAATAATATTAAGATAAATGACACAGAATCAAAATATCTAATTTTGTGAATATGAGTTGTATAAATAGGTAGGATTCATCGGTTCAAATGAACTAGTTTAAGAAATTGATGACAAATGAATGAAATAAAATGATATAATTTCCAAAGTGACTAGGTTCAAGTCAAAAGATATATGATCAATAGATCTTTAAAATAAATGTGAAGGACTTTTAGAATTAATAAAATTCTTTGTCAAAAGAAAGTTTACTTTGATTGGCAACTAAGGAAGACTTAAAATTTACAGGTTAAAATGAGTGTATTGAAAAGTTACACAAAAAGACAATAGAATTAGTGTGTCATTATTTAAAGTTCCAAGTTGTTTTAATTGTGAAACAAGGTGATAGTACACTATTAGTGATCATATTTTCATTTTATATACTAGAGATTGAAAAAAAAAAATAAGTTGTTTTGGCATGACCAACCATTATTATATTTGTAAAGCAAATATAATATATATTATTTGTTTTCCTGTCTGAACCGTATCTTATATATCAAATATAAATACTATGTAATATATATTATTTATTACGCATTTTTACTATATGTAAATGGTCACTGCTTTTAAATAAATATTATTTTAGTATTTTACTATACTATGTAAAATAACTTATATTTACTATGTAATATATATTACAAAACATCGTAATGAAGTTTTTACATTACAAAATATTTTATTATTTTATAAAAGAAATCATTATTATTTATAACGTTAAATAAAAATAAAGGCGTAAAAATATTTGTTGTACAAAAGTATTTGTAAAATACTTTGTAAGTATATAACACTTAATGGGTTGATTCTATGTGATTATTTATTTTCATTTTGAAACCATATAACGTTGTGAATGTATTTACAAATGTTGTAAATATGTGAAAATGGGGACTAGTTTTATATATTACAATGTTCCCTTAACCCAACATATTTGATGACTTACCATTTTATTCTTATATGATCATTTTCTTGCCAGAGCGTTATGGTACATAGTTACCATAAAACATGTGATAAATAATTTTATTCGTCCCTCTAATTCTTGTATTGTTTTATGAAAATATATCTTCTCCTTATAGTACAAAGTATATATATATATATATATATATATTTTATATATATTTAAAATTTACTTGAATAAGTATAACGACTTAATTTATATATATATTAACTAGTCATTATCATGGTTGGATATTGGTTAGTGCTACCTTGTTTAAGCATAGGTGATCAGTCCATGCCTAACTAAGGCTAGGCTATCCAATACCTGCCCTAGATAATAACCCTAGTACCTAAAAATACTAACACTACTATTATTAATATATTATTATTAATAATTAAAATTATTAAAAATAAATAACTTAAACATAAACTTAAATGGGGGTATATCTCAACATAATTTTTTTATACATATAAATAAAAATATAAATTCTTTACCTCAAATGATTTTAACAATAATTTTTTAAATATAGTAATACTATATTGTAAATTACTTATGTAATCGATTCGATATCAAAGAGTTATCATTTTGCAAAGTGCGGTTTACAGTGCCAAAATTAAGTACAGCGAAATGATATTTGAGTTTTGGATAAAATAATAAATTGGAATGAAGCCCTCCAGTGGTCTTCATAATTCAAATGAACCACATGCGCAACAAATAGTGCATGTGTAACGTGTGGATTTACCAAGAAATGAAATAGATCAATATTCGCTACTATGAAAGAAATCCTCATGGTATAATGACCATTATGGAAAGTAAAGATGTGTAAGTCAACTCTTTATGTGCAGAAGTTAGAATTTCAACGAAAGAAATTTAAGAATTTTATTTGTAATAACTGTTTGTTAAGTTAAATTACCAGGGAATGTCGAATAAAAACAAAATAGGGAATTTACAAAGGTATGTGATTCCTTTTTGCAGTGATAATAATTATGACTCTGATTAGACTGTGCACCTATGGTTGTAAAATCTTGTTACAACGTACTTTAGCGATATTCATTTTGTAGGATCATGTGGCAAAGTGCTTCTTTTTGATTAGTAGTTCTTCTACTGACGAATTTGGCATTGGTGTTATCGTGCCCAATTTATATTTTCCAAAGGTCTTGCTTCGAAAGTCATGTGTGATATACTTTAATGTCTGTGAACGTATAATTTTCATGTGTTTTCTTTGTGCATTAACACGACTTTACATGCTTCTTACTTGTGTTAATAGTTTATGGTAACGTATTGGAAATTCTTATACTTTTGATAGTATCCCATCTTAATGGGTTTCTATTGTTATTATTATTGCTTGAGTTACGAGACAGATGATCAAACGAAATAATGTTTGATATCGGAAAAGAGATTCCTAATAAAGAAATCTAGACACAGATGCTGGTGCTTTATTCCAAATTGTCAATCCTTATGGTTTTTGGATTTCCTTATAGATATACATATCTATCACATAATTCACTTGCTGAAATAAACATACCATCTATCAAGTCAATGTATTTAACAGATTCATATTTCCAAAAACCAGTCAAATATCTGGTTATAATACTATTTTAGGGAAATCTTGTCACTCGTTTGACATATTATATACCCCGTCTTATCCGGTTCGCGCTGGAGAGGTAATTCCAATATATCCGGACAAATTGGAGAGTCTGCTACACCACACCCAGTCTTGCCGGAGAAAATTTTATATTTCCCATAAATAATATCTTTTCAAAAAGTGCCTATCTTATTAGGGCTTTTATTCAGAATTAAGGAAATTTGTATTTCCATAACATATCTTATTATTATATTGATTACTAGACGATTCCTGTGACAGTGTCAATTTACTATTGATCATTCTTTCAATTAGTGACTCAGGTCATATTACTGTTGATCATTCTTTCAACTAGTAATTGTGGTCATATCACTGTTGATCATTCTTTCAACTAGTGATTCTAATCATAACACTGTTGATCATTCTCTCAACTAGTGCTTTTGGTAATGTCACTGTTGATCATTCTCTCAACTAGTGACTCTGGACTTAGTTGTCCCGTGACATTACTTTATCAATTATATTACTTATGGCACACCAAAATCCATCATATTTATTTACACAAGTACTTAGCTTATCGTGAAGCTAATACTAAGGCATCTTTTCTTAAGTTCAAGTCTAAATGCTATCATGTGTGCTACCAGTTAATAGCAATCTCCTAACTCTTTTAGATGAACTTAGGTATTATTGTCACAACACCTAAAGGCTTAAAGCAGTGGCTCTGCTTAGTGGCTCTGATACCACCTTCTGTAACGACCCCCGACCCACCCTGGACGGAATCGGGAGCCGCGAACAGCCCAGTGGTACCGGTGATTATTTTGAAAATGTTGCAGCGGAAATTTCATCAGAACCGTGAGTTAGGAAAAATATCAGAGTTTATAAAACACCGGATTTTATTAAATAGATGGGATAAACCCATGTTTTATAATGGTAGCTTTAATAAAGATAAATTTGATTACATAAAACAATATTTCTTAATTTGATTTAATTAATAAAATAAGCCACTTCTTGATGCCTTTCAGTGCCGTATCCATCTCTTATTCCAATCTACTGTAATTACCTGAAACGCGTTTTAAAAAGGTTTTGTCAGCGGGAAATACTGAGTGAATCATTCTATTTATGAAAAGACCTGTTTGTTATAATTTACAGTATTAAGAGAGATTACAATGTTTCAGATATCAACCAACTACCCACAGTATTTGTCACTCGACCCATTGGCCCTTCCGTCCAATGGTGTCTGTGACTATGGTCATATCACCCATTGGCTAACTCGTTGTCCAATGGTGAAGATTATCAAGTAATGTATACAAAACCCCACATACCGGCTGTAATATGGTGATTACATAAACTTAATCACTGTAATTATAACTTTTGAAAATAAACATGATTTCAAAAGTAATTTGATAAAAAGAGAATGACTCACATTATAATCATGCAGATTCATATGGCCAAAGTTTAGTCTACAGATAAGTCTTGATATATTGCAGATTTACACAGGCAGAGCTTAGCCTATTGATTTAGCCTTGTAACCTAGTGCACATGAACTAGGTAGGTAACTTAATAGAGCATTTACGATAACTCACGAGATCAACCCTCACAACGAATGACAAAGTGCTATGCTTAAACATCCATCGGATTCACAACGAAGGACAGAGTATTTCCCGAGTTCGGGTGGCACTCAACATCCTGTCGGAATCACGACTAATGACAAAGCATCACCCTAATATGGGCAGCCCTTAAACATCCATTGAGTACATTGATCGATCGGAAAATGAATCGTAATAGCGATCGAGTTATTACCCTGTATCGTAGCAGAATTCGAGCTAGTGTGTGTTTTTGTAGTAATTGAACTATATCTCAGTGCCTGAATTGAATTTTGTCGTCGAAACAAGTGAACTGTTCAGACTCCAAACCCCTGTATTTATACCCGAAATTGGACCCGCCCGCGGGTCGCGAAGGGATCCTCGGTCCCTGTCGCGTGTCGCGGGGCACACCCCCCTAGCCTAGGGTAGCCTAGTCACTTGCATAGCCCTGCTGAGTCGACGTTTTCATAAAATTCTATTTAGACAACGAATTTGTAGATAATATCGAATTGGAAATGCCCCCTCTGAGTTTTAGGGGCCCTGATCCTGATTTTGATTATTATGAAAATTTTAGGATTTGTGCAGGATTACTTGGGTGTCTCAATTAGGGTTTCTTTTTTGACAAAATATAAATAATAATAACAATAATAAAAATATAATAGTTTTGGTGAGAGTTGTTATGGTTTGAGACATTTTTGCATATAATTATATTATGAAGAAAAAGGGAATAAAATAGTGAGAAAAGAAAATGGACTCACTTTGTAACTTTAGGGTTCAACTAGTAAGCCTCCTGGTATAATTTTGGGTATTATTTCTGAACTATATAAAAATATATTTTTGTAAATGGTGTTAAGTATAGTACCCCTAATTCAACCTTGTCCCGAAGTCCCGTGACAGAACCCAAACGAACTTAGTCGGGCAGAGCCCTGACATGCGTTATGAGGCTCAGATCAATCTGAAAGGGTAGCGGTGATCGGGAGTTAACACTTAAAATAGGACATGGCTTTTGAGTAAAATATTAAAGAAGAAGAAAAATTGGATTTATAGAATTAGGGGGGATGGCTGAACCAAAGAAAGAAATCAAGAATAGAAGTAGATTTAAAGTTTGAAGGCTCTATATATAGTTGAGAGTAATTGGATGGTAATTGTTTAAATTGAAGACACGTATCCATTCATTCCACCTCATTCCCTTAGGGGCTGTTTGGTAGCCTCTTAATGACCATTCAGATGCTACCTCTTAATGGTTTAAAACCTCTGAATGAATAAGAGGTAACCTCAAGTCTGAATGGTTAAGAGGTAACCTCTGAATGGTAAATTATCACATGTCACATTCTTCTATCTTTTGATTGGTAAAATTCTTAATGATTCCATTAAGAGGTAGCCTCTTAATGACCATTCAGAGGCTACCAAACAGCCCCTTAGTTGTATTTGATGTAGGACACATATCACAATATGTCAATTGTGAGTTCCTTTTAACTTCACAATCACACGTACACCCTTTCAATTAAATGCAATTGTTGAGTTTATTAATTATTTTATATATTGAAATTTTTGACTCCTTTTTAATATTAGCATATATAGAAATTTGAAGTTTTATTATTATTTTATTTCTAATTTTTATCTCGATAACATTTACATAAAATTCTAAATCTTTAAATGTTAAGTTTATTATTATTTTATTCATATAATTAATTTACCTGCTTCACTTATTTGGCGTGTATAACTTTTAAAATATAACATTCTAGAAAATAATAAATATGTTATTAGAACAAAAATATTTTTGTCTACATTTGGGTCTAAGTTTCATTAAAAACAGAGTAGGTTCAAAAATACAATGTATTTTATATTTTAATTATTATACGGTTCCTAGGCCCGTCTAAGAACTTCATATTTCTTACGGTCAACCTATCCGTAAGTTACCTGTCTAATAGTATAAATTTTTATAAACTTTTATTTTATTAGAAATGGCACTCATATACAAGCCAATTAATTAATATAATATTTCAACCAACTATATAAAATAGTGGTTAAAACTATTTGGGTTGAATATTTATATTAAAATAAACTATTTACTAATTACTAGTTACTAATGGTTAATAAATTTAACCAAACCTATGGTAAAAATAGGGATGTTACAATATTTGTAAAAAACAGAGCACCGGATCGAGTTCAGGAGTGAGATGCTCGTACCGAGCATGAGATCAACTTAAGCAACAATGATGTTGAGGCCGAACCCCCAATTGGAAGAGATAAATAAAGATTGTGCAAAAATCATACCATACGAGTGATGAAAGAAACCCCACTTTGGCCGGCATCGAAGAACAACAACTATGTTCAATAACGTCCAACAAGAAAGCAACACCCAAAAAATAAAAAGTGCTCGAGGTTTTCGAACGAAAAGTAAATTTGAAAAACGAGAAGAACTTGGCGAAAGAAAGGCGAGCGGATATGAAATTCGTCGCTATGAAAACCGATCACCTCGGAGACTGAAGTACTGCAAAATACATCTATTTTCCTTGTACAGTTTTTATATTTTTTAGTAGTTTTAGTTTCGTTTTTACTTAATATGTGTATCCTACTGATCGATTGGTGTTTTCCAGGTCTCGGGAGTGAAGAATAGCTGAAAAGGGGGAAAAATGGTTCATATTTGTCAAAAACAGAGCAGCGAATCAAGTTCAGGAGTGAGAGAGCTAAAACGGCATGAAAGTCGAGAAAAAAGAACTCCCCAAAATGGGCACAATTACCTTTAGGGGGACAATCCTCGTCCTAAAAATCTAAAAGTTGTTCCTCTACTAATCACTCGGATGCTCGTACCGAGCATGAGATCAACTTAAGCAACGATGATGTTGAAGCCGAACCCCCAATTGGAAGAGATAAATAAAAAAGATCGCGTAAAAATCATACATTACGGGTTAAGAAAGAAAACCCGCTTGGGCCGACATCAAAGAACAATCAGCTACGCTCAATAATATCCAACAAGAAAGAAACACCCAGAAAATAAAAAGTGCTGGAGGTTTTCGAACGAAAAGTAAATTTGAAAAACGAGAAGAACTTGGCGAAAGAAAGGCGAGCGGATATAAATTCCTAGCTCACCTCGGAGACTGAAGTATTGCAAAATACATATGTTTTCCATGTACAGTTTTTATTATATTTGGTAGTTTTAGTTTCGTTTTTAGTCAGAATGTGTATACTACTGATCAATTGGTGTTTTCCAGGTCTCGGGAGTCAAGATAGCTGAAAAGGGCGAAAAATGGTTCATATTTGTCGAAAATAGAGCACCGGATCGAGTTCGGGAGTGAGAGAGCTAAAACGGCATGAAAATCGAGAAAAAGAAGAACTCCCTAAAATGGTCACGAGTACCTTTAGCGGGACAATCGTCATCCAAAAAGTATAAAGTTTTTCCTCTACTAAACACTCGGATGCTCGTACCGAGCATGAGATCAACTTGAGAAACGATGATGTTGAATCCGTACCCCCAACTGGAAGAGATAAATAAAAAAGATCGCGCAAAAATCATACACTATGAGTGATGAAAGAAACCCCGCTTTGGTCGGCATCGAAGAACAAATAGCTATGTTCAATAACATCCAACAAGAAAGAAACACCCACAAAATAAAAAGTGCTCGAGGTTTTCGAACGAAAAGTAAATTTGAAAAACGAGAAGAACTTGGCGAAAGAAAGGCGAGCGGATATGAAATTCCTCGCTATGAAAACCGATCACCTCGGAGACTGAAGTATTGCAAAATACATCTATTTTCCATGTACATTTTTTTTTAATTTTTTGTAGTTTTAGTTTGGTTTTTAGTCAGAATGTGTATCCAGCTGATCGATTGGTGTTTTCCAGGTCTCGAAAGTGAAGATGTAACACCATGTAAAAACGTGTTCAATTATATGAAGACACGTGTCCTAAACTCTAAATATGTGAAAGAATGAGTTTGAAGGACTAAAGATGACAAACGGTGAAAATATGTGTGCGAAGGGACTAAAAATGTCAACATGCCAAACTTGTGCCTCTGAATGATCATACATTAAGATTATATTCTTAAACGAGTGATTAATTGAATATGAGAAGCCGTTTATGAAAATAATCGAAAGATTATAAACTACAGGGGTTAAACGTGTCAACATGTTAATTCTTACCTCTGAGTGACCTTTTAACGAACTCGAGGCTTCAAAATATTCAAATATACTCTCAAGAATAAGTGACATAAATTTCACAAGGTTTCGAGATCGTTATACGTTGTTTATGCAAATTCCCAAGAATTAGGGTTTAAAGTGTTAACGAGGCGAAACTTATGTTTTCGGTGATCAATTAATGAAACCGGGCCTAACGGAGTTTGGTTATACTCCCTTGAACATCTACAAACTAACTTCAAGGGCCAATTATGTCTAAAATATAAGATATTTGAGGGAATAAAAGTGCAGGGGCTGAAAATGCAATAAATGAAAGTTGTTTAACTTGTGCCACCCCTTTACGCGGGCCGCGTAGCCCATTGTGAAACTTACGCGGGCCGCTTGACAGTTGCCAGCATCCAAAAAACTGGCAGCTGCATGTTGCAGCCTGTTCCACCGCCTTAGATGCCTGAATTTCGATACTTGGGGCTTGTTGTCGGTTTTAGGATACCACTAGGACACTTGGGGTGATCCTAAACACTCCCATTACACCTGGAGTGATCTTGAATCAAGGATTTCAAGTATAAATAGGCCTCCATGTTGAACATATTATTTGCTCATTCACTTGCAACAACTTCAAAACTCATCTTTGGAGATAGCAAGCATTTGGAGAAGATTAAGAAGTGTAGAAAAGATAGCAAGGACCTTATCTAAGTGTTTTAGTCCTTGCTTAGTCCATTTTATTAGCTTAAAAACCGAAAAGTCAAACATATCGTAATTAGGCTTTGACTTTCGGTTTAATCATAAATGGTCCAGCCACTGACCGAAATGAAAGTGGTTATAGGAGCATGTTAATGTAGGTGATTAACCCTTAAAAGGGCACCTCCTAATTATTTCGTTTGACTAGTTAATTGTCGGGTAAAACTAGTTAGTCAAAAAGTCAAACTGGACAGAAACTTTAAAAATGATTTAAACTAAGGGCCTGTTTGGTTGCCTATGAATGGCTTCATTCAGAGGTAAACCTCTGAATCGGACAGAGGTATCCTTGTTTGGTTCACAAAAACTTCACCTCTGAACTGAACCATTCAGCTCTGAATGGTTCAGCTACTTCTCATCTCTGAATGAAAATTGGACTTGTATGCCCTTTGCTCCTTCTTCTTCACGAGTTCTCCACAGCCACCACCTCCACCTCCGACACCACCTCCACCACCTCCGACACCATCTCCATCATCATCATCAACTCCGACACCACCTCCGACACCATCTCCATTATCATCATCATCATCATCGTCACCGACGCCACCACCTCCACCATCTCCGCCAACACCTCCACCATCTCCGCCACCTGCACCTCCACCATCTCCGAAACCCCCAAATCAAACCCTAATCGATCCCATCATTGAACATCATCGTCATCATCTTCATCGATCATCATCATCTCATCAACATCTTCATCGATCATCGATCATCATCATCACCGACGCATCACAACCGCCACCGCAACTCCTTCTCCGGTCTCTCTTTCCCTCCGACTCTTCTCTCGCTTTTCTCGTTCCCGTCCTCTCCCTCTGCTCATTTTCAGGTGGTTGCAGCTAGTCAGAGGGTGCGGCTGGTCGTTTTAGGGTTGTAAGAATGTTGATGGTGATGAAGTACAGAAAGAAAGATGGAGACTCTGATTTTAGAGAGAGAGAGAAAGATAATGTTGAAGATGGATATGAATTATGTGTGTTTTTTTTACTTGTAGAAATGAGCACTTTACACAAGGGAATCCGATGTAGGGTGTATTTATTTTTTTAGGGGTAAAAAAGTCATTTTACATAATCATTCAGATGTGCAACCAAACAGCGTTTTATTGGTTCAGCACTTACTGGTTCAGACCCTCTTACCCATTCAGACCTCTTATTCATTCAGCACTTATTGATTCAGATGTTGCCAAACAGCCCCTAAGAAAACAAAAGTTATAAATTATATTTTAACATTCTAATGACTTGGTAATTAGCATTAGAACATGTTTAATCAGGTCTAACCTGACAATTATCATTCTAAGGTCAGTTTATAACCGAAAGTCGCAAAAGCTTGACTTTTGCTTTGACTTTTAGCTCTGACCTGATTAAGCTTAATTCTCCCATTTTTTAAGCTTCCATTAGGACCATATTATATAGTAGTATAACCCTTTGGAGTTATATTGCTTGGAACTTAGTAGTTTGAATTATATGATCTTGTTTGTTAATATGCTTATAAATGTCGTAAATGCCCTTTTGACATGAGATTTTTAGAAATGTGAGAGGACAAAAACCTTTGCTACTGATATATAAACTTGTCCCGAAAATTTGACACCAGTTCTTGGTCTCAAACAAAAGTTATGCTCGATATCGTAATTAGAAGCTTTTTATTTATTAAATTGCGATATCTTGCATAAGACACGTTTAAACTTAGATTTTGAACCAAAACTCATTATCTACTGTTAATATATTATTTTTAAGGATTTTTAAGATTTTTGGTCAGATTATAATCTGTTTAAATCATAGAGTTCTTGTGTAATTCGGTAAATGACGATAATACCCTTTTCATGCATAGAATGAGATTAACAAATGATTTGAATGCCAAACCTTTTCCTACTGATTTCATACATAAAATAAATTATTTTGAGTATTTAAAACTGATCAAAATCTTAGATTTACATAAGCATCTTGATTATCGTCAATTAGCGAGTTTTACACTAATTAGGTGCATATTATGGTTTAAAACCATATTTAACACCTAAGACTCGTTACCTACTAAATTTTTAAACAAATTTCAATATTATTATAGTAAGTATAATTCATGAACTCAGATTTCCAAAAATGTCCTTAAAAGCATATGTGAAATGACCAAAATACCCTTTCAGGGCATAGTTTGGCCATAAATGGTAAACCTCACATATATGTAATATCTTACTGATGTAATGTGATAAAATAATTGTTTTTACTGATTACCAAAGACCAGAACCTCAGTTTATTATAAAATCTCTTTTATGATAATTAAAATGACCAAAATGCCCTTACGGGACTTAAATTGGTTTTAAATAATTTTTGGGCATATATGTTAACATCCTACTGATGTATTAACATATTTTAAGCATAATAACAATTAATACCTGTATATAATTCATTTGGTTACCCATTACGCATTTATGCGTTCGGATCGGTTTATGTGACTAGTTTACGTATAATAGCCGAAACGGGTTTAATCTTATCATTAAATCCTCAAATCCCAGAATGTGTTTAGTTTACCCATATTATACAAGTATCCAAGCTTGTCAGGTCTAAACCACATTCTATTCTGGTCTCCGCTTAATCTAGCGTTTAGAACCGTAAAGTTTCTTTCTAGCTAGCCGGTCAAAGTCTTTGACTTATCTAAAGACCCGTTAGCATCCTAATAGATTATTAAACCTTCTATACAGATTAAGTAGCATCCAGTAGAAGGTATTATCATAAAGCTTTAGGAATATACGGCTGAGTTACTTCTCATATCTAGCTCAGGTAAATACTTTTACCTTATTTTCCCTTATACGGGCTTGGGATATGGTATTATAATAATACCACTTGGTCGGGTATGAAATCATTTAATCGGATTGTGATTAATAAATTTACATAACCCGTTTTAATCTGTCTTGTTTGATAACATAAGCATTGGGGGTTAATACGACCGTGTCTAGGATATCCTCGGCTCATTTCATTTGAAAATGGCCACGACCTATGCACGGGGTGTAGGCATACACCTGACAGATGCAAATGCTAAAATATAAACCCACATGTTGGGGATAACTTGTGACACCTGTGTCACTTCAATCATCAAACAAATACCAAACCAATGAAATATTGTATTTCATACTTGGGATTTGTATGAATATGTGTATCATTTGCACATATCAACTCTTGTTCGATTTCGGGCTCTAAATCACTTTCTGGAAGGTTATACGCGCACTGATGCGTAAATATAACCAGTTTAATGCAACAAACACTATGGAATAGTGACATAGGCTTAACATACCTTAAATAACCTTTACATAACTTAGAAATAAGTTTTGGAAGGTTTGGTGTGCCGAAATCAAGTTTATTCGCTTACAGGGACTAAATTAGACAAACTACGAAAGTATGTCGATTCGTACTGTAACGAACATTCCGGAACTTGATCATAAGTTAAACATACCCTAAATATCCTTTACATAGCTTAGAAATAGGATTTGAGGGGTTCGGTATGCTAAAATAAACTTATTTGATCAATAGAGACTAAAAGCGTCAAAAGTGCATAAGTTTGCATTTTCGCGCATATCTTACGTCCTGAATATATCTGGACATCCAAAAATTTATGTAATCATTAAAACATTTTATTTTAGTGATTGGCATGATAAAATTCCATTCGTCGCGTAATTTGGATCGTTTTTGCGTTCATTACGATTTCCGTCGTAATTAACTGAACAACGCAACCGTACGACCAAACGAACCGACATCCGAGATGTTTTTTAGCATATTTTAAGTTCCCTATACTTTAAATTTATTTTAGAGCCTTGAAATGGGGTTAACGGGGCTTAAAAGTGCAAAAAAATCAAGTTTTACAAGTGCGGGGACCATTTTTGAAATTTCTGACCAGATTCATTGAACCTGGTCCATTTTGAGATTTTGATGGTTTGAACCCATGGTTTTGCAATACCATGGGCTGGTATTCAATGGTATTTATCAATCTATGGGCCATTCTAGGGGCTCCCATGGTTTTACAAAACCATGGGCACATGTGTACGGTTACGATTAAAGCACGTTATTCGACGAACGATCTTAACGGTTCCATGAAATCTATAAATACCCCCATTCATTTGTTGCAACTCACACCTTTGAATCTGATTTCATCTCTCTAAGTTGAAGTATCTACTTCATACATGAGAGTAATCGGATCAAAGCTTCCGTTCTTGGACCCGTTGTAAGTATTCTTTCGTTCTTTTACGTTTTAGCGTTAAAGTCATACTTTGTTTGACTTTCTGCATTGACCAGTTTATGGTCAATACAAAGTTCGTTTGAACTTCATAACGTGAGCGTAATCACGATGGTTATAGTCCCTAGTGACTATACCTACTGATTACCACGTTATCTAGGCTCAGTGACGAGTCGTAGTTTTGGCCAAAATGCGTATTCTTGCGTATTTTGTAACCAAACTACTTTTGGGTATCAAGACCCTTTGTCTTGATACCAAACCTATTTTCAAACCTCGTTAAACATGTTTTAACATGTTTAACTCGTCACTATTAGATTTGCGCTTATATAGGGTCGTAGAGGTTAGCGATCTAATCAATCGATTATACTTTCGAACCCGACCCATTTGGTCGATCATTAGGATCCGACCAAACACATTAGGTGACCATAGTTGTATAGGGAATAACCTTCCAAGTTTATACCTTATGGTCACGTCGTTTAGTTAGTTGTATGATAGGTAATATATATGCCTTAGGAAAATTACCAAAATGCCCTTTTTATGCCAAATTTCATTTTAAGCATATGTAACATAATTTTTGATATCTAAACTGATTAGACAACAATATTAGACATGTTAAGGCATATAATACTTGTCATAGGACTAGTTAGGCGTTCCGAACGCGTTTTACGCTAACGACGCGTTAAAGTAGCATAGGCTACCTAATGGGTCGTAACGGGTCGTAATGGGTCGTAACACATGTGCCTACTTGTTATTTTCATGCTTTCCATGTTTTCATATCATATACTTGCTATGTTCATTAGTACACTATTAGTACATGATTTCATTATGTTTTGCTATGTATGTTTACTTAACATGCTAGCACATTGTTTTACATTACATTTCTTTTGCTATGTATGTTTACTTAACATGCTAGCACATTGTTTTACATGACTTTTCTGCTTTGTATGTTAACTTAGCATACTTAGTACATTGTTTTACATTGCATCTCTGTTTCATATGTTCTCGTAACATATGGACACATTGTTTTATATCTCTACCTTGTATGTTCACTTAGCATAGTAGGTACATTATTTTCATAAAACATGCTTACATTCGGTATATCATTTGGTTTGTTTAACGGGACTAAATTACATTCATTAACACCGATCATGCCGCTCGGTAGTAGGTAGTGGTACCATAGGACTTGACAAATCCCGTTCCTAAAATCCTAGGTTTGTTTGGATGGATGGAATGACCGAATCCGAAAACACTTTCTTTTGATAACTTTTACTCTAAGGTTATCCTGCTGTCTCAAGGCTTGAAGGTAGGCGTTTAACATAACCGCATAGATGTTGTATCAGTAAAGCATGCATTATTCTACAAAGCATAACTTTTGATTTATTCAAATACTTTGTTTTGTACATTTTTACTTGTGGTTTAAGTAGTCTCATTTTACTTACCATACATAACTTTTGTTTACACATTACATGATTTACATTTGATGGTTTTCACACAAACATTTGACATATGACTATACATAAACATTTTTACATTGGTGGTTGGTTTTGTTTAAGTGATTTAAATAACGAGGCGTGTTTAATAAGATAAAAGCATGGTGGATACGCCGCTGGTACTTCCTATATATAAGTGCTTTTATAGTATTACATATCGTAGCGTTATTTAAACCATTTCAATATTTGACATATTACATTTTACACAAATGACATGTTTTCACTAAACAATTGTTTTACAAAACAACTCATTTTATACAAACTCATTTTTAGTTGGTTATTCATTTAACCTTACATTACTCTTTTACATATCATCTACTTTATCATCGCTTTTCAAATGATTTATAAAAACAAAACATTTTACAAGCATCATGACTGACTTTTGTTAAACAACTTTTTTTCTAAATTTATAAGTCATGAATCCTATTTTCACAAAACCTATGTATCTCACATGCATTTTTATGCTGACGTACCTATTTTCACATGTGTTTCAGGAAATGATGCATAGGATTGATCAAGATACACGTAGGCAGACTTGGGCCTTAGTGACAGTAAAAGATGCAAGACTAGTTAATTATGTTATGTTTCTTTGTTGTTAAGACATTGTAACTCTTTTAATCAATAAAACAAAATTTCAAATTTCCCTGTGTTATGAAACAATGATTCTGTTACAACACTCCCCGACGATTCCGCCACATTTTGCTGTTTTACGTGGTCGGGTTGTGACAGAAAAGTTGGTATCAGAGCTCATGGTTATAGGGAATTAGGTTATTAGTAGTGCTTTGACCTAGTCTATAACCTTCCTCGGACCCTAACACAAGATTCTTGTGTTTAGATCTTAAAACATTAACGTCACCTATCCTTAGGCGACGACCACAACAAGAACATAAATTTCAAAACCCGCTTTGAAAATCAATCATCTGTTCTAGGATGATTTATTGTAAGGTTTTGAACCTTCAAAGTTTTCAAAATCTCGTCAAGGTTTTGGGTTCTAAATAATGTGAACACGTGCAAACTGGAAGAGTGAATGCCTGTACTCTAAGTTTTCTGTCTAAGGCTAGAGTGTTCGTACAAATCCGCAGAATCGGACCAGTCACTCTTACCTGGGAACTCTTGGGGTGAGTGTTCACTTATAGGCGAGCATGTCTTTAGTGATACATTAATATGATCTGTTTACTTTGATTAGTCACCGTCTCATTTGTTTGCCTTAGGTAACAAACAAAAGATCACAATTTTTTTGCGTTGCCATTTTTTTTTTGATTTTCCGATAACATTTCACTTGTTTCTTCCTATGTCTTTCATTTTCTTCTAGAATGTCTTTTCCTCTCAGCAACGGTCAAATGTCCGAGCAAACAGCCAAATTTGCCCAGCAAATAGGCGAAGTGATTCTGAAGACTGTGGATTTAGGCATTGCCATGTCTCGTCTCAACAATGAAGCCACGCAAGAGTCATCGAAGGAAGTAGAAGTCAAGCCTGCACCAAAATCAAGGAAGCGTAAGGCTTCAAGGAAACCCGCAGCAGTTACACCTAATCAAGCGGGACCTAGCCAAGTGGCAGTGCCACCAGCTAGGAAGCCGTACTTAGGGGCTGCCCCATGGTGCAAACGATGCAACCGTCATCATTCAAACCTCATACCCTGCTTCAAATGTACCTACTGTGGACGGTGGGGACATTTGGTTAACATATGCCGCTTTGCTATCCAAAACAAAGCTGCTATAAGCCTTGCTGCTGCTCAACCTCCTGCCAGGGAACCTTATGCCGGTACTGCACTGATGTGCAACAAGTGTAATGTACCTCACCAAGCTTACCTGCAGTGTCGTCTGTGTGCTTCATGTGGACGACTCGGTCACCTGGCAAATGCTTGTCTTTTCAACCCAATCCAAGGTGGTCCAAACCAACCCCAAGTCAACCCTGCTCAAGCTCGTTTACCGTCTGGTACTTGGTACAACTACGGGGAGACGAGCTATTTCAGGAACAAGTAATCAGAGATTGTCAATACAAGTCTGACGCACGGATAAGCATATGGCTGAGTATAAGATATTGCTGTTTTAGTCTTATGCTTTTAATGTGAAACAATCAGTTTTGTTTATAAATAAATTGTTGTTCGCAAATTCTGATATACAAGTGTAGCTACATATGTGTATGGCATTTCCCTATAATACCTACATTAAGGAACTATGTCCCTTACAAACTACTCTTGTGATTCTCCCTTTCAAATGATCGCTCATGATTTCCTCGAAAAATTTTAAGTACTCGTTTCATTCTAGGAGACGAAGTACAAGAAATAAAGCGAAATTATGAGTAATCGTGCTTTTTGCACATCTGTGCCCTTGAATCCTTGATTAGAAAACTAAGGTATTTTTCATACCCATTACGTTCTGATTTTTTTCAACATGCATAACATAAGTTTTCAAAAACAACCTTCATGATTTCAAAAACATTTTATATATAGTTCGAAAATGTTCTTAATATAGTGTATTTACTTAACATATCAAATGCATGATTTCAAAAGCATTGTCTATGTTTTCGAAAACAACCTTCATGATTTCAAAATGTTATTAATACAGTATAATTACTTATATCAAATGCATGATTTCAAAAGCATCATTCATGTTTTCAAAAACCTTATACATAATTTCAAAATTTATCTCGCATGGTTTTAAAACATTTTTTTTAAATATACTTACCTAATACACCTACTTTATGATTTCAAATGTATTATATATAAGGTTTCAAAAACATTAAACACATTTTTTAAAAGAAACCCCATGCATAGTTTTCAAAATATTTTCCTCATACATTGACTTAACCTTCCAATTCTGCTTCATATGTCGCCTTGACATATCTAGCATCCCAACTTCATAAGCATTTTTACTTCATGTTTTGACTTAAGCACATCCAGTGCAAGGTTTCAAAACATCTTCAACTTCTAAAATCCATATGGGATCTTTTTATACAATTAGACCCTTGTGGATGATTATCTTTCAAATCAGAGTCCTTAATTGGATTCCTTGTGTACCTTAATTCGAACATTTCGGTTCCTTATAATCAAAATCGAATTTTCTCTTTAAGATCTTTCTATCTTCATAGTTAGATTCTTGGAAATATTTAAAGCACCAATCAAAATCCACGAATCGGATACCTGGTGTGCTTTAAATACATGTGCTCAATTAACAAAAACAAATTAACAAAATGATAACAAATCAAGTTAAACAATTATGTGATTATGTGTTTATGCATTTTGTGTTTTCTTTTATGCATTTTATGTTTTTGTATACTCTGGATATTCGTTATCCAAATCCTCATAGAACCTTTCATATCTTCATATGAAGGATTCGTAGTAGGATATTCAAAAGGTACTACCTTAAATCCTTATTGGGCTTCTACGTGATAGTCAAGACCCTTGGATTATATAGTACCACTCCACGATTCATAAGAGACCCTTTTAGTGGTCTAGTCAAAAAGATTGATTCAAAATCTGGTTAAGAATGACATGTGGTGATATAGCTGAATAGACTCCTTGGTAGTCTATTTAAATCATTTATTGATTTAATTAAAAAGGACCCTATGGTGGTCTAGTCACAATCATCACAAGTTCGTTCATTATTTTCTTCCCCTACACATTATAAGATGCACTACGTGACTATGCAAGGAATTACGTAATTATGGATGCATACATAATTACGAAGTTCAGTGCACGAAAACCACGGTAAGACTTATTATGTGTAAGAACCGATAGTGGCAACCATAACGAAAGGTAAACAATGTAATAGAGGTACGGTGGACGCACCAATAACACTTTATATACTTGTATATAAGTGTCCCTCTCACATTGCAAGCATGATGTTGTTTAAAGTTACTAGAAGTTCAGGACTCTAACCAGTGTTGTTTGATCTTTTCAACTTCATGTTTCAAACTCTCACAAGTTTCCTCTAAAATAAATTTCGGGACGAAATTTCCTGAAGTAGGGGAGACTGTGACACCTGTGTCACTTCAATCATCAAAAAAATACCAAACCAATGAAATATTGTATTTCATACTTGGGATTTGTATGAATATGTGTATCATTTGCACATATCAACTCTTGTTCGATTTCGGGCTCTAAATCGCTTTCTGGATGGTTATACGCGCACTGATGCGTAAATATAACCAGTTTAATGCAACAAACACTCTGGAATAGTGACATAGGCTTAACATACCTTAAATAACCTTTACATAACTTAGAAATAAGTTTTGGAAGGTTTGGTGTGCCGAAATCAAGTTTATTCGCTTACAGGGACTAAATTAGACAAACTACGAAAGTATGTCGATTCGTACTGTAACGAACATTCCGGAACTTGATCATAAGTTAAACATATCCTAAATATCCTTTACATAGATTAGAAATAGGCTTTGAGGGGTTCGGTATGCTAAAATAAACTTATTTGATCAATAGAGACTAAAAGCGTCAAAAGTGCATAAGTTTGCATTTTCGCGCATATCTTACGTCCTGAATATATCCGGACATCCAAAAATTTATGTATTCATTAAAATATTTTATTTTAGTAATTGGCATGATAAAATTCCATTCGTCGCGTAATTTGGATCGTTTTTGCGTTCATTACGATTTCCGTCGTAATTAACCGAACAACGCAACCGTACGACCAAACGAACCGACATCCGAGATGTTTTTGAGCATATTTTACGTTTTAGCGTTAAAGTCATACTTTGTTTGACTTTCTGCATTGACCAGTTTATGGTCAATGCAAAGTTCGTTTGAACTTCATAACGTGAGCGTAATCACGATGGTTATAGTCCCTAGTGACTATACCTACTGATTACCACATTATCTAGGCTCAGTGACGAGTCGTAGTTTCGGCCAAAATGCGTATTCTTGCGTATTTTGTAACCAAACTACTTTTGGGTATCAAGACCCTTTGTCTTGATACCAAACCTATTTTCAAACCTCGTTAAACATGTTTTAACATGTTTAACTCGTCACTATTAGATTTGCGCTTATATAGGGTCGTAAAGGTAAGCGATCTAATCAATCGCTTATACTTTCGAACCCGACCCATTTGGTCGATCATTAGGATCCGACCAAACACATTAGGTGACCATAGTTGTATAGGGAATAACCTTCCAAGGTTATACCTTATGGTCACGTCATTTAGTTAGTTGTATGATAGGTAATATATGCCTTAGGAAAATTACCAAAATGCCCTTTTTATGCCAAATTTCATTTTAAGCATATGTAACATAATTTTTGATATCTAAACTGATTAGACAACAATATTAGACATGTTAAGGCATATAATACTTGTCATAGGACTAGTTAGGCGTTCCGAACGCGTTTTACGCTAACGACGCGTTAAAGTAGCATAGGCTACCTAAACGGGTCGTAATGGGTCGTAAGCACTTAGGTTAGGTTTCCTTTTAGTATGTAGACTTTGTTAAACTATATCATATGAGTTCCAATACTCATTTGGTTTACGAAACCTCATACTATCCGATCCTCCGATTTAGGTCCGGTTATTTATGTAGTTATCTATATAGGGTGCTGTTTGATTCCGTGATCCCTTTAGCTTGCTTGGTTGTTGTTCAAAGACTTCTAAGCACCCTCAGGTGAGTACATAGTCCCCTCTTTTACTATTTTTCAAACGTTTTGGGGTGAAACACATGTGCCTACTTGTTATTTTCATGCTTTCCATGTTTTCATATCATATACTTGCTATGTTCATTAGTACACTATTAGTACATGATTTCATTATGTTTTGCTATGTATGTTTACTTAACATGCTAGCACATTGTTTTACATTACATTTCTTTTGCTATGTATGTTTACTTAACATGCTAGCACATTGTTTTACATGACTTTTCTGCTTTGTATGTTAACTTAGCATACTTAGTACATTGTTTTACATTGCATCTCTGTTGCATATGTTCTCGTAACATATGGACACATTGTTTTATATCTCTACCTTGTATGTTCACTTAGCATACTAGGTACATTATTTTCATAAAACATGCTTACATTCGGTATATCATTTGGTTTGTTTAACGGGACTAAATTACATTCATTAACACCGATCATGCCGCTCGGTAGTAGGTAGTGGTACCATAGGACTTGACAAATCCCGTTCCTAAAATCCTAGGTTTGTTTGGATGGATGGAATGACCGAATCTGAAAACATTTTCTTTTGATAACTTTTACTCTAAGGTTATCCTGCTGTCTCAAGGCTTGAATGTAGGCGTTTAACATAACCGCATAGATGTTGTATCAGTAAAGCATGCATTATTCTACAAAGCATAACTTTTTATTTATTCAAATACTTTGTTTTGTACATTTTTACTTGTGGTTTAAGTAGTCTCATTTTACTTACCATACATAACTTTTGTTTACACATTACATGATTTACATTTGATGGTTTTCACACAAACATTTGACATTTGACTATACATAAACATTTTTACATTGGTGGTTGGTTTTGTTTAAGTGATTTAAATAACGAGGCGTGTGTAATAAGATAAAAGCACGGTGGATACGCCGCTGGTACTTCCTATATATAAGTGCTTTTATAGTATTACATATCGTAGCATTATTTAAACCATTTCAATATTTGACATATTACATTTTACACAAATGACATGTTTTCACTAAACAATTGTTTTACAAAACAACTCATTTTATACAAACTCTTTTTTACTTGGTTATTCATTTAACCTTACATTACTCTTTTACATATCATCTACTTTATCATCGCTTTTCAAATGATTTATAAAAACAAAACATTTTACAAGCATCATGACTGACTTTTGTTAAACAACTTTTTTTCTAAACTTATAAGTCATGAATCCTATTTTCACAAAACCTATGTATCTCACAGGCATTTTTATGCTGACGTACCTATTTTCACATGTGTTTCAGGAAATGATGCATAGGATTGATCAAGATACACGTAGGCAGACTTGGGCCTTAGTGACAATAAAAGATGCAAGACTAGTTAATTATGTTATGTTTCTTTGTTGTTAAGACATTGTAACTCTTTTTATCAATAAAACAAAATTTCAAATTTCCCTGTGTTATGAAACAATGATTCTGTTACAACACTCCCCGACGATTCCGCCACGTTTTGTTGTTTTACGTGGTCGGGGTGTGACATAACTCCTTTGTGGGTTCTATAAGTGGTGAGTCGGTTAATCATGACCGGCTTCCAACCGGCCCCAATTGTATGACAAACATATAAATCTGTATACAAGATAATCATAAATAATTGTCCCAAGTTATAAATGATTTGTGCCTTGTGCACTTAAATCAATTTTCTTAAATATTTTCAAATGAGTTAGTTAATTGTATTTACCAGTGTAAACTGACGTATTTTCTAAAGACTGATTGAAAGGTACTTCTCGTAAATAGGCTGGAGCTACTAGGTGTCATATAAGAGGATCTTGCAAATCGCTAGATACCTAAAGTCTGTTATTTTCCGTTTATTGTATTTTATTTATGATCCGCCTGTGGATCTTATTACAACCCAGTCTGTATATTCTTTCATTCGGACACTCAGACATTATGGTTTGTAATAGTTTATTCACCAAGCCTTCCGCTGTGCTATTATATTGTGTGTATTGACTATGATGATATCAACTATGTCACGATACTCCCCGCCGGGCCCACCGGTAATATGTGGAAATATCGGGGTGTGACAGGTTGGTATCAGAGCCAACATTGAGTGAATTAAACACTAACCTTTTGTGTTTAATCTCAATGACACAATAAGCACATTCCTTAGACTTCCGAGTCTAGGCATATGACCTAGGATTTATTCTTAACTTTCCTTTTATCGTTTATATTTTGTTTTACTTGTTTTGACAGGTTAGCTAATCGAAAATGCCGCCACGTGTACGAGGCAAGGGAAAGTGACCAATGAGAGGAGGGCCATCAGGCCATGCGGGACCCTCCCATAGGCGCACTCCGTCAGCATCTTTCTCCAGTTCCGACTCTCGGGATCATTGGAGTCATACCTTCGAACCGGCGAGGCATTCTGTTTCGCTAGTATCCTCACCTTCAGATCCTCCATACTTTGGGCAACCCATTCCTGATGAGCCCCAACATTCCCATCACTCTCAAGAATTACACCATTCTCACCATTCGCCCCAATCTTACCACTCTTTACATTCCCATTCTTTCCATCACTCCGATTCCATTTATTCCCCAGCTCAGTTCAACCCCAACAACTATGTCAACAATCTTCTGGGTTTCAATCCTTTAGGACCCGAAGACCACTTCTCCCAAGAGATAGAAATGGATGAAGACCATGACCCTGAACCACCAACCGGAACACCTGGCCACCCTATCAGCATATCCAGCAGTTCTCCATACCAAGGATCGCCTTACCAAGGGCCCGATTCTTTTGCCGAAAGGTGGGCCACGTATGAATGGGAATTCACCCCTTCGTATCATAAATCTCCTACTCAACCTCCTTTGAATGAACCGTATCTTCAAGCGGTTACCCCACCACCTCTACCTATTGAAGAACCCCCTCAACCACCTCCTGAGCCGCCTAGGCGAAGGAGTAATGCTCGAATGTCTGTGCGTGGGGGACCACAGTTCAGTTCCCCTCAAGGTTCAAGCTCATACCCTCCTATTCCCGAGGACCCCCAAATGGGTGGACCCTCGCATGCGGTGCCGGACGACAATCCCCCGCCAGCTTCTTATGCACCACCGCTTCCACCAGTTGGTTTTGACAACCCAATACAAACATACCCAGGTTCGTCTGGGTATAACCCATCTGGATATCCAACAGATTATGGAGCCCAAGACCCATATCTTACTGCAGCACAGTATAATACGCTTTATCCTTCATCTTATCCTCCAGTTTACCTAACTGGATATCCAGTGCAAGGGTATCAATACCCACCTTACCAGTAACCTCCTCCTCCCCAACAGGAGCAAACTCAATAAATACTGCAGAGGTTGGACATGGTTGAGCGAAAAGCGGATGAAACCAATAAGAAGCATAACAGCTTTCTCAAGGGCCTTGCGAGTCTAATCAAAGGCAAAAAGAAGTAGGAAGTTGTTTGTTTATCTTGTATTGTCTTTTTAATCAAGTCCCTGCGAGGACATTTTTATTTTCAGTACCGAGTCCCTGCGTGGACTTATTTCTATTTTTGTTGCCCCTGCGTGGGCAGTGTGTTATTTCAAGTCCCGTTTAGGGCATCTTTGTAATAGTTTTAATGTTTTAATGGAATTTCTTTTCGGATTTTAAATATGTATTTTATTACATCATCATATCATTTCAATATTTAAATTGATCCGCCAAAGAAATTCTTAAAGGTATAACCTAGCCAAAATATTAATGGCTATGATGGTACAACCTTTTTAAGACAATAAATTCCCTGTTAACATCTGAAAACATGTTAACATTCCTGGCTGTGTGGCTCGAGAGACCACCCAAGCTTCCAAATGTACTTGGACTTTCCCAAGTCACTCCCATAGCCTATATAATCAATATGAATCATGGCTAATAAACATCAATATGATGAACACACCAAAACATACATTTGAGATGTATGCATTTAAGCAAGGGTGTATTAATGGCAATGATGGTTTTGTTTTCCAAACTTCTTGTCAAAAGGGAAATGAACTAGTTTTAACCCATAAAAGATCACTGATCAAAGAGATCATTGGTTATATTCTAATCGTCCTTGTGATAAGGCTTTTATGCCATCTAAATGTCCTTCGAGACGAGCCTTGTGCTGTATGAAAATGTCCTTTATGACATTGACAGTTGTGAATTATATTCATCTGTCTAATAAATATAAAGTACTATATCCTATTGATTGTTATTTATTACTTAAAAAAATGGTCTATATGGTTTAATAATACCATGATCATCTAATCATCAATGCGATGATTCATTATATAATTTAAATATATCAATATTTTTTGATATAGTACTCAAATCATGGATGGCTCTGACGAAGCAAACAGTCATCCGCGTGAAGAAAACAATAATGAAGCAAGAATAAATCTTACAAACGCTGAATTGAAAGCAATGATTGATACCGCAGTTGCTCAAGCGGTGGATAAAATATTCAAAGAACCGAGTAATGTTCGGTCCAAAACTCATACAAAACCCTTATCGCATTCGCATGCATGAAAAAAAGGATGAATCTCAGCATTCATCTAACCAGAGATCTGAATCTCAGAAGGTTGTGTTAAATCAAACTCCCAGGTACAACAAAGGTTGTACCTACAAATACTTCGTCTCGTGTAAGCCAAGGGACTTCACGGGAGAAAAGGGAGTGATAGATTGTATGAAAAGGTTAGATGAAATGGAAACTGTGATTGACATCAGTGGATGTGCTAAGGAAGACATAGTTAAGCTTGTGTCTCAATCCTTCAAGGGCGACGCCCTCACTTGGTGGAAAGCATTGGTGCAATCCACTGGAATGGTTCCTCTGTATAACCTTTCGTGGAACAAGTTTGTTGATCTTGTGAAGGACACTTATTGTCCTCAACATGAAGTCGAGAGAATAGAAACTGACTTCCTCACTTTAGTGATGAAGGATTTGGATTGCAGGTCCTATGTGACCAGCTTCAACTCGATGTCAAGGCTTGTACCATACTTGGTCACCCCAGAACCCAAACGCATTGCGCGTTTCATCGGTGGATTGACCCCTGAAGTGAAAGGAAACGTTAAGGCCTCTAAGCCTGCTACTTATAGGTCTGCTGTAGATCTATCTTTGTCCCTTACTCTTGATGTTGTAAGGAGTAGGGCAAAGAAAACCACCGATGATGGAAAAAGGAAGAGGGAGGAAGATCATTCCCATCAATCGAACAAAAAGAACAAAGGGAACTCTGGTTCCAAGAAAGGGCAATCGGGTGACAAACCCAGATGCAAGACTTGCAACAAGAGACATTTTGGAAAGTGCAACCAGGACCCACAAGCTAAACCTTGTGGGATATGCAAGAAGAAAGGGCACAAGACTGTGGAGTGCCGAAACATCAAGGATGCGACCTGCTACGGTTACAATTAAAAGGGGCACATCAAGACTAATTGCCCTAAAAACGCTAAGAAGCCCGAGGAGGCAAAGAAAACTAATGCAAGGGTTTTTCAAATGAATGCACGGGAGCTGGTGAACGACGGAAACGTTATAACAGGTACCTTCCTCATTAATAATAATTAAGCTAGAGTATTATTTGATTCAGGTGCTGATAAGTCCTTTGTAGACCATAAGTTTTGTAAGTTACTGAATCTGCCTATTAAGACTCTAGACATAAAATATGAGGTAGAGCTTGCCGATGGTACCTTAGAAACAGCTTCAACTCTTCTTGATGGATGCTCTATTTCCATTAAGAATCTTTCTATCCCGCTATCCCTCTTGCCAATGAAATTGGCCAGGTTTGATGTAGTTCTAGGCATGGATTGGTTGTCGCATAACCAGGCCCAAATTGCCTGCAATAAAAAGCAAATTATCATCAAAATCCCTTCTGGTGAATCCGTCACTATCCAAGGAGATACACAATATGGTTTGCCCAGCAATGTGTCTATTCTTAAGGTATCAAGGTGTTTGAAGAACAGATGTGTCATTTACATGGCACAAGTGACAGTGAATGACCCGAAACCCAAGATTGAAGATATTCCAATTATCTCCGAGTATCCTGATGTCTTTCCTAATGAATTACCTGGATTACCTCCTGAGAGGCAAGTTGAGTTCAGGATAGACATTCTACCAGGATCTACACCAATTGCACGAGCTCCTTACCGTCTAGCGCCTACTGAAATGAAAGAGCTCAGGACTCAATTGGATGACTTACTGGAAAAGGGTTTCATACAATCCAGCTCTTCGCCTTTGGGAGCTCCAATTTTGTTTGTGAAGAAGAAGGATGGATCTATGCGCTTATGCATTGATTATCGTGAATTAAACAAGATAGCAATAAAAAATCGTTATCCTTTGCCCAGGATCGACGATTTATTCAACCAACTTCAAGGGGTAAGCTATTTCTCGAAGATTGATCTAAGATCTGGGTATCATCAACTCAAGGTTAGAACTGAAGATGTACCCAAGACAGTGTTCAGAACAAGGTATGGACATTATGAGTTCTTAGTGATGCCTTTCGGGCTCACTAATGCACCTGCAACATTCATGGACCTCATGAATAGAGTCTACAAGCCATACTTAGATAAGTTTGTCATTGTCTTTATAGATGACATACTTATCTATTCTCGTACTCATGATGATCACGAGAAGCACCTTCGATGTATCTTAGAATTGCTTCGACAAGAGAAGTTGTATGCTAAATTCTCCAAGTGCGAGTTCTGGCTTCGTGAAGTTCAATTTCTTGGACATGTTGGTAGTGAACGTGGCATCCAAGTAGATCCCGCCAAGATAGAAGCCATTATGAACTGGGAAGCACCAAGGACACCAACAGAAATTCGCAGCTTTCTGGGATTAGCTGGTTATTATAGAAGATTCATTGAGAACTTCTCTAGGATAGCTGCACCATTGACTTCTCTGACCCGCAAGAATGTAAAATTTGATTGGGGTCCAAAACAACAAGAATCTTTTGAGATTCTTAAACAAAAATCGAGCAATGCTCCGGTATTGTCATTACCTGAAGGAGTTGAAGAATTTATCGTATACTGTGATGCTTCACACACAGGTATGGGTTGTGTACTTATGCAGCAAAGCAAGGTTATTGCCTAGGCATCGCGAAAACTAAAGGTGCATGAAAAGAATTACACCACCCATGATTTGGAGTTGGGTGCCGTTGTATTCGCACTAAAGTTATGGAGACATTATTTGTACGGAACAAAATGTGTGATCTATTCGGATCACAAAAGTCTCCAACATTTATTCAATCAAAAGGATCTCAACATGAGACAACGCTGTTGGATGGAAACTCTAAATGACTATGATTGTGAAATTCGCTACCATCCTGGTAAAGCGAATGTGGTCGCTGATGCTCTAAGCTGAAAGTGTTAGGGGAGGATTTTCTAAATCCTAAGGATCACGGGTCCTCAACTGCTATCAGGATCATGGATCCTCAATTCTGTTTAAATTAAGGATCCTCAACAGGTATCACAGGATCAGGATCCAGGATCACTTTTGTTGTCCTACTACTAACAATTGTCTTCCTTGTACGTAAACTTGTTTTGCATGAACAAGAGCATGGACTAAGTCTTACCGAAGTTCCTGGAGTATATTCCCTCAATATTCCGCACGTTCTTGATCATTGTGAACGTTATGGAGATCGTGGGGAGAGTGCACAAATTGCGGATAGTTAGTTATACTAGTTATTTTCTAATTTAAAATGGGTATGACAAGCTTGATAGAAACACTTAGCTAATTTTGGCATACACACACACTCGTAACAGCTCTCAGTCAGCTCTCAAGCAATACTTGGCGATTTCATACACATTTTTACACATTACACACTAGTGATCCTTGTAACAAGCTTGTTATCATCCCGAGTTGTAAACTTACTTTTGTTTAATCATAGTTGGTGATCGGTAGTTTCCATCACCCGAGGTTTTTTGTGCCGGAGATCAACTCTTGATCAAGGGCTTTTTCCTCGTATAAATCTCTGTGTCGTTTGTTCATTACATTTCTGAGTGATCCTTAGTATTGTCCATTGATTCAAGCATCACACCTCAGAACAGAAAGTTTGGTTGCATTATCTTTGCTTGATTTTTGGCCAAAACAGTTTGGCGCCCACCGTGGGGCAATTGGTGCTTCGTTCTTGAGAAATTATTGTTCTTGTGATCATTTCGGTTCATCACAACCAAGCAGATGGCTTCTTCAGCAAAGAACACATCAAGCTCTATGCCGGCAATGAGTTCTTCACAGGGCATTCCTCCTTTGCCTCCACCACCTTCTGGATCCCAGAAGAACGCTGAAAATGCTGCGAAGAGACAAACCCCCATTTTTCCAAAACCACCAACTTCTTCTGTTTCCTCTAATCCTACTACTAATGATCTTTTTACTCCGATTTTGCAGATGAGAGATCGCATGCAAGAGCAGGACAAAACCAATGAAAGGATCCTCCAGGAGATTGGTGATATCAAGAAACAGAAGAAATCAGTGGAGGATCACTCTCCTCTGATACCAAGGTCATTGAATTTTGACACTCCAGTTGTAACTACCCTACAATCGGCAGTTTCGGGCATCCAGTATCAAAGTGGTCCATCAGAAAGGAGTTATGGAACAGCAACTATGAGTCAAGCATTTGGCTCTCACTTCCAGCCTCAAGGATCCTATTTTCAGCCACCGGGATCCTCTTTTCAGCATCAGGGATCCTTCGTCAGCTCAGGAGGATATTTGGGAATGCACATAGTCCAAGGATCCTCCCAGGTCCAAGGATCCTCCCAGGTCCAAGGATCCTCTATGGTTCCAGGATCCTTTCAGGTTCAACGATCCTCTCAGCTTCAAGGATCCAACATCTTTCAGGATCAAGGATTCTTAAGAAGTATGCAGCCTCCAAGCTCGGATGTTCATCAAGGAGACTTCATACCAATGCAGACCATTGCTTCCTCTGGTCCTTCAATCATACCGGAACCCCGTCAATATGGATTCACATCTGCAATTCCAAACTTGAATCCCATGGGAGGTAACACTTTTAATAATTCATATGACACTAACCATGGCTCTATGCAGGATACAGGTATCAATCAGGCTATGGCTAGGGAGTTACAGAAGCTTAAGGATATGATATCCAGTGTACCAGGAGTGGTTAAACCCATTCCTAAAATTGCAGATGGTAGCCATAGGATATCTCGCTTTGCACCACCTATTTGTGATGCTGAGATACCCAAAAGGTTCCAAATACCAACTATGAAGCTATATGATGGTTCAACGGATCGAGAGGAACATGTAGCCCAATACAGGGAGAGGATGGAGATCAATCCAATTCCTGAGAGGTTAAAAGAAGCATGTCTATGCAAGGGTTTTGGATCCACACTCACAGGATCTGCTCTTAAATGGCTGCTAAGTCTTCCCCCTTACTCTATTACTTCACTTGCTAATCTAGTTAATTTGTTTAATAGTCAATTCTCTTATAGTAGAAAATTTGAACGATTAACTAGTGACCTATATAGGGTAACACAAGGTCAAAATGAATCACTTAGAGATTACATCACTAAGTTTAGTAAAGAATCCTTAGATATCCCTAACCTGGATAATAGCTACGGCTGTAGAAGCCTATAAAATGGGTTTGCTTAGGGATTCATTGTTCTATGATGATCTTGTTATGACCCCATGCAGGAATCTTGATGAAGTAAGAACCAGGGCCCTTAGGTTCTTCCGCCTAGAGGATGACAAAAGGATCCAGGAGAGATTGACAGGATCCTCAAAACAGGAAAAGCAAGGATCCTACTTTAAGAATAACAAGTTCAAGTCCTACAACAAGTCTGACAACCAGAATGTGCATGCAGTAGAGCAAGAAGAGGATTATGAGGATTATCCTCCAATTTCTGAATACTGTTTTTCTGTTGATAACAATGAGCTAATTCTTGCAATGCAGAATCTAGGTGAGAAAGCTAGGTGGCCAAGAAAAAGTGATAAACCAGCTGCTACAAAAGACAAATCCAAGTGGTGTGCATATCATGAGGATTTCGGACATCTCACTGAAGAGTGTATTGCACTTAGAAAAGAAATTGGTTACTTGTTAAGCAAGGGGCACTTGAAGGAGCTTTTGGGACGAAAGAAGTCAAGGATCCAGGATCCTGAAAGGATCCCGGAAAAGGCTCCTGCTCCTCCAGCAGATGCACAAGTTATAAACTTCATATCCGGTGGATCAGACATTTGTGGTACTTCCTTTTCAGCAGCCAAAAGACATGCCAAGGAAACCACGATGGATAATGGAGACAGACCCATCCGGACCTCCACTGTCACCAAGGACAAGATCATAACTTTTGATGAGGATGATCGTGTTGATGTTCAGGATCCTCATCATGATTGTTTTGGTCAAAAATCAAGCAATGATAATGCAACCAAACTTTCTGTTGTGAGGTGTGATGCTTGAATCAATGAACAATACTAAGGATCACTCAGAAATGAAATGAACAAGTGACACAAAGATTTATACGAGGAAAAAGCCCTTGATCAATGAATGATCTCCGGCATAAAAAACCTCGGGTGATGGAAACTACCGATCACCAACTCAGATTAAACAAGAAATGTATTACAACTTCGGATGATAGCGAGCTAATTACAAGGATCACTATAGTGTAATGTGCAAAAAAGTGTGTAATCACCAAGTGAATTGTCAAGATCTGGTGAGAGCAGTTGTGATTGTGTGTGTTAAGCTAAAAATACCCAAGTGTTTCTATTTAGCTCGCTATCCCCTTTTAAAAATGGAAAATATCTAAGCTAACAAACTGTCCACATTTTGTGCAAGTCTTCCACGACTTCCATAACGTCCACTTCAGTCATGCACGTGCGGAATAAATACGGAATATGCTCCAGGAATATCGCCAAGACCAAGTCCAAGCTCGTACTCCTGCAAAACAACTTCATATTCAAAGCAGACAATCGTTAGTATAAGGATCCTTATGATGATCCATGATCCTGATCCCACAATAACTTCTGAGGATCACTAATTCAAACAGAATTGAGGATCACTAAGCCCAACAGTAATTGAGGATCATTGATCATTGGAAAATCCTCCCCTAACAATTGCCCCCAAAATATAAGGAGTAATTTGTAAATAAACGAGTTATATTTTCTTGTTCTTATCCGTGTTTTGGTCAAAAATCAAGCAATGATAAAGCAACCAAACTTTCTGTTGTGAGGTATGATGCTTGAATCAATGATCAATATTAAGGATCACTCAGAAATGAAATGAACAAGTGACACAAAGATTTATACGAGGAAAAAGCCCTTGATCAATGAATGATCTCCGGCATAAAAAACCTCCGGTGATGGAAATTACCGATCACCAACTCAGATTAAACAAGAAATGTATTACAACTTCAGATGATAGCGAGCTAATTACAAGGATCACTATAGTGTAATGTGCAAAAAAGTGTGTAATCGCCAAGTGAATTGTCAAGAGCTGGTGAGAGCAGTTGCGAGTGTGTGTGTTAAGCTAAAAATAGCCAAGTGTTTCTATTTAGCTCGCTATCCCGTTTAAAAATGGAAAATATCTAAGCTAACAAACATTCCGCATTTCATGCAAGTCCTCCACGAACTCCATAACGTCCACTTCAGTTAAGCACGTGCGGAATAAGTCATGGAATATGCTCCAGGAATATCGCCAAGACCAAGTCCAAGCTCGTACTCCTGCAAAACAACATCATATTCAAAGTAGACAATCATTAGTATAAGGATCCTTATAATGATCCATGATCCTGATCCTGCAATACTTCCGAGGATCACTAATTCAAACAGAAGTGAGGATCACTAAACCCAACAGTAAATGAGGATCACTGATCATTTAAAAATCCTCCCCTAACAATTGCACCCAAAATATAAGGAGTAAATTGCAAATAAACGAGTTATATTTTCTGTTCTTATCCGTAATGAATCAACGGATAACTAGCCGTTGTAATCGGACTAGCCGTTACCATCCTGACGTCACTGAGGTGACTATCCTGCAAAATCATCATTATAAATTGAAGTTAGGGATAGGGATCAATTTGCATTTAAATTCAAGAGAGACTCCCTTTAAATCCACATTCGAAGATCAAGCAGGTATCTCTCTTCCTCTTCTCCCTTTACGTTTTCTTTCTCTGTTCATCTTCTTCTCTACCATTATGACCAAGATGTTGCTAAGATCCTCTCCGGCTAAGGATTACACGAAAGAAAGTCCTCTTAAGAGCCAGGGGATCATCAAAGACTCGGCGAAAGAAAGATGCTACTTTACCGATCCACAGATAAACAGGATCCGACATTGCTTTCCGGAAAACACCGATTTCAAACCATTTGATCCCACCGTTCTAAGTGATCACATTTCTGAAACCTGGGTAGCTTTCCCAGTCACTCCATTCACAATAGGATACTCGTATCCTTTCCCTGAATTCACCCAGTCTTTCTTCTCCCTCATCGGCATCTCCTATATTCAAGCTATGCCAATGATCTGGAGGGTCTTATATACCCTTGAAAGGATCATTGAGCAAGAAGGCATTGATTTGGGAATGTCGGAGTTTGCAGAGATGTATGACCTCGTTAGCCATGGATCCCACCGATATCTACTCAAACATAAACCTGGTGAAGAACATCCCATCTTCAAAGCCACTAAGAATGACACCAACTGGAAACGGCGATTCTTCTTTGTCAGAAGGGATTCTATCCCTGATGGAAAGGATCTGCCAAGGAAGTGGAGCACCTATGGTAGGATAGAGGATCCTGAGAAGGATCACCAGATGACCTTGTTTTCGTCTTAGGATCACTAACGTCCTTTTGTTTCTTTTTTGCAGCTATTACTGTCGCACACCTCATCACAACACCTGCAACAAAGGAAAGGCTTGCCGCTTTCCAGAGACTTGATCCTGCAAGAAGATCATTTAAAGCAAACACCCAGGATTCTCAAGAAGTATCCTCAGGTTCTGTCACTATGTCGAGTAAGTATCCTGTTTTTTTGCATAGTTAAATGTTTAAATAAATAGTTAAATAGAAATAGGATAAGGATACTTATCTGTTTTGGGTGTGTAGGCGCTGGAAAACCTTCAAGATCTGCCTCCAAATTCAGTGTCACTAATCTTGACACTGTCCGATCCTCAAAGAAAAAGTCTGCTGCTAGCCCCTCCGTCATAGTCCCCAAGGCAACCACTTCAAAGGGAAGAGGTGGAAAGAAAAGGAAGACCTCTGAAGCTGACAACCTAGAAGGCTTGCCTCTGATCCGCCATCAGTTCCTCGAGTACTTTGCTGATGTAAGGATCACTGACTTAACTTGATTATCCTGCCCATTTGAGGATCACGTGATCCTGAACTTTACATTGTCTTCTTTGCAGAAATTTGCTGAAATCGAGGACTATGTTGGGAACGTCGAAGAGCTTGAGGAGAAATACTCTGATCTCCAAAAAGTGGCGGTGCTCAAGGATCACAAGATTGCTTCCCTCGAAAAGGACCTCAATGATACCAAAACTCAGATGGTTGCAGCTCAGATCAATGCTGACTATGAGAAGCACGAGATCACGGAGGATGCTAAAGTCTCCGCTGCCATTGCCATGTACAAGACCAAGTTGCAGATGGCCCAAGAAGCTCAGGATCCTGCCTTTAACAGGAGAAACTGGGACATGGAGGGCTGGAAGGCTAGGCTGGCTGAGTTGGAGGATGAAGAAGAGGCTGAAGAGGTTCTGGCAATCGAAGCTGGTGGCAGTGGCAAGGATCATACGAAGGATACTGGAGCTGGAGGAGATGGTGATGCAGCCAAGGTGTAAGCTACAGGAATGGGCGATGAAGGACATTTCTAGACGTAGCCGGAGCCAATTTTTTTAGAAGTTGGTAGTTTATTTTGGTTATGGTGTTTTTGTTGAACAATGATGGGCTGTATCTTGAACAATAGTTACTAGATTAAAGGATCATGGATCCTTGAACAATAGGCAGGATAGTGGGTGGTGGATGGATCCTCTGTTTGGGGGATGAAGCCACTCGTTATCCTTCCGTCTTTTATTTCCTGCACTACAAAGACCCGTAAACAATGGACACCCTTTGCCAACCCATGTGGACGGGCCACGTTTTGCTGGTAGAAACGTGGGTTGACAATTTTGACAACCTTAAAGGGTTTAACGTTTTGTGAATAAAATAACTCTAACTTTTTGGCTATCTCCCGTGTTACTATCCTTGTTAGTATTTTACTTTTCAATTGTTGTAATATACATTCTGTCTAAACTTATCAAGTAAAGAAAAAACTTAATAAATATCCTCAAAAAGTTTAGGATATGATCAAGGATCACATATCCTATAGTCGATAAGTTCTGAAAAGTAGTATATTTTAAGGATAATAAGTTTAGTTGTCAAAGGATAAGGGTTACTCAAATGAATAATGAATAAAATCAAAATAGTTAAGGATCATACCTGAGAATCCAAGTTAGGATCCTAACCTTTAACACTTATAATCAGGATAACCCAAAAGACAAACCTTAGTACAAGGCAAGGATCAAGGATCCTTGGTCATTTAGCTTCAAAAACCTGAAATAGGATACAACTTGGGACTAACCCAATATAAGATAAGAGTTAGTAACTGGGGACAAGCCCAACAATTCTGGGGGCAAGCCCAATATAATGGGGACAAGCCCAAAGGATAACTGGGGACAAGCCCAAAGGATAACTGGGGACAAGCTCAAAGGATCGTGTGTAAACTGGAGTATGGCCCTCACTGGCGACTATCCAAACTTAGTGACATGAAAATGCCAAAACCTTAGTGTTAGGGCAGGATTTTTTAATGACCTGTGATCCTCAATTGTTACCCTCTTTAGTGATCCTTACTTCTGTGGCAGTTAGTGATCCTCAGAAGTGCTTCAGGATCAGGATCATGGATCATTCTAAGGATCCTTATACTAATGATTGTTCACTTTGAATTTGATATTATTTTTGCAGGAATACCAGCTTGGACTCAGTCATGGCGACATTCCTGGAGAATATTCCACGCTTATACCGCACGTGCTTGGCCAGAAATGGACGTTATGGGGTCGTGGAGGACTTGCACCTTTTGCGGATAGTTTGTTAGCTAGATGTTTTCTAATTTAAAAGGGGTAGCGAGCTAATTAGACAACACTTTTTTGCTATTTTTGGCTACACACACTCATACAAACCGCTCACACCAGCTCTCGTTCATTCACTTAGCAATTTCATACACTTTTTACACACTACACTATAGTGATCCTTGTATTTAGCTCGCTATCATCCGAAGTTGTAACACATTACTTGTTTAATTTGAGTTGGTGATCGGTAGTTTCCATCACCTGGGGTTTTTTATGCCGGAGATCAACTCTTGATCAAGGGCTTTTTCCCCGTATAAACCTTGTGTCACTCGTTATTTATATTTCATAGTGATCCTTATTACTAGAAATCAATTCAAGCATCATACCCCGTAACAGAGAGTTTGGTTACATTATCCTCGTCTGATTTTTTGACCAAAACAGTTTGGCGCCCACCGTGGGGCAATTGGTGCTTCATTCCTAAGAAATTCTCATTTTTGTGATCATTCCGGTTCATTGCATCCGAGCAGATGGCTTCATCATCAAAGAATACCTCCAGTGCGATGTCTGCAGTCAATTCATCCCAGGGCATTCCACCTTTGCCTCCACCACCTTCTGGGCCTCAGAAAAATGCCGAGAAGAAACCAACTCCCATTTTCTCAAAACCTCCAACTTCTTCTGCTTCTTATACTCCTACTACTAGTGACTTGTTTACTCTGATTTTGCAGATGAAGGAGCATATCCAGCAACAGGACAAGACCAATGAAAGGATTCTTAGAGAAATTGGAGACATCAAGAAACAGAAGAGATCGGCAGAGGATCATTCCCCACTGATGCCCAGATCTTTGAATTTCGATACTCCGGTTATAACTTCTCAGCCTTCAGTGGTTCCAGATGTTCAATATGTGGGAGGACCAAAAGGAGTGCATTACGGATCATCAACAATGACTCAGGCTTCAGGGTTACACTTCCAACCATCAGGATCCCATTCTCAGCATATAGGATCCTTTGCAAGCTCAGGAGGATACTCGGGAGCGCAGCAGATTCAAGGGTACTGGCCGTTTCAAGGATCCTCCCAGGTTCAAGGATGCTCCTATGTTCAAGGATCCTCCCAGGTTCAAGGATCCTCCCAGGTTCAAGGATCCTCCCAGGTTCAAGGATCCTCCTATGTTCCAGGATCCTCCCAGGTCCAAGGATACTCTCAGTTTCAAGGATCCTTCAAGATTCCGCGATCCTTAAGGAGTTTGCAATCAGGAAGTTCCGATATCCATCAGGGAGATTTCATTCCAATGCAGACCATTGCTTCTACTGGTCCATCGGTCATCCCAGAGCCCCAACAATATGGATTCATATCCACTCTTCCTAATTTGAATCCAATGGGAGGTAACACTTTTAATAATTCTTATACTACTAACCATGGCCTTATCCAGGATACAGGTATCAATCATGCCATGGCCAGAGAATTGCAAAAGTTAAAGGATATGATATCAAGCATCCCAGGAGTGGTCAAGCCTATCCCAGAGATTGCAGATGGGAGCCACAAGATATCTCGTTTTGCACCACCAATCTGTGATGCTGAGATACCCAAGAGGTTCCATGTGCCTACCATGAAGTTGTATGATGGCTCAACAGATCCTGAGGAACACATAGCACAATACAGGGAAAGGATGGAGATTAATCCCATCCCAGAAAGGTTAAAGGAAGCGTGTCTGTGCAAGGGATTTGGATCCACTCTTACTGGATCGGCTCTTAAATGGCTGCTAAGTCTTCCTCCTTACTCTATTACCTCATTTGCTAATCTAGTTAACCTATTTAATAACCAGTTTTCTTGCAGTAGAAAATTTGAGCGTTTAACTAGTGATCTGTATAGGATAACCCAGGGTCATAATGAATCATTAAGGGATTATATCACTAAATTTAGTAAAGAATCCTTAGATATTCCTAACCTGGATATAGCTACGGCTGTTGAAGCCTTTAAAATGGGACTGCTTAGGGATTCGTTATTCTATGATGATCTTGTTATGACACCATGCAGGAATCTAGATGAGGTAAGAACCCGGGCCCTTAGATTCATCCGGCTAGAGGATGACAAAAGGATCCAGGAGAGGTTAGCGGGATCCTCAAAGAAAGAGAAGCAAGGATCCTCATTCAAGAACAACAAGTTCAGATCCTATAATAGATCTGATAACCAGAATGTGCATGATGTTGAACAAGAAGAAGATGACGAGGATTATCCTCCAATCTCTGAATATTGTTTTTCTGTTGATAACAATGAACTAATCCTTGCGATGCAGAATTTAGGTGATAAAGCTAGATGGCCCAGAAAAAATGATAGACCAGCTACAACTAAAGATAAGTCAAAATGGTGTGCATACCATGAAGATTTTGGGCATCTCACAGAAGAATGCATCGCATTGAGAAAAGAAATCGGATACTTGTTGAGCAAGGGGCACTTGAAAGAATTATTGGGGAGAAAGAAGTCAAGGACTCAGGATCCTGAAAGGATCCCAGAGAAAGCTCCAGCCCCTCCAGCAGCTGCACAAGTTATAAACTTTATTTCTGGAGGATCAGACATTTGTGGAGCATCCTTCTCTGCGGCCAAAAGACATGCAAAGGAAACCAAGATGGATAATGGAGATAGACCCATTCGAACATCCAGTGTCTCCGAAGGAAAAGTTATAACTTTTGATGAGGATGATCGTGTTGACATTCAGGATCCTCATCACGATGGTTTGGTTATCACTCTTTTTATTTCTAACCATTTTGTTCACAGGATCCTTATAGATGGAGGAAGCTCTGTGAACATTATCCAGCTTGATGTTCTCAAGAAGATGAATATTCCTGAATCCGACATCATACCAAGATCCTCTGTGCTCGTTGGATTCAGTGGCGAGACTAAGAATACTCTGGGGGACATTAAACTCCCAATCTATATCGAAGGCCTACATTCTTACTAAAAATTTTGTGTTATTGACTGTTTATCTTGTTGTAATGTTATCCTTGGCAGGCCTTGGATACATGACATGAAGGCAGTCCCATCCACTTATCATCAATGTGTGAAGCTTCCTAGTCCTTGGGGAATAGTGAAGATTGATAGTGATCAGCAAGAAGCTAAGAACTGTTACACATCATCAATGAAACCAGCATCAAAGTCAAGGGAGCAATAGCAATTAAAGCATCCTCCAAGGGATGTCTTGGAGGCAAGGGAACAGGATTTGAAAGAAATCCTCATGGATCCTGATGATCCTGAATCCAGGATCATGATTGGGTCAGGGATCCTTAGTGATATTGAACAGGAGCTAGTATCCTTCCTTAAAAGAAGGAAATCCACCTTTGCATGGAAACACGAAGACATGACAGGTATATCTAAGGATATAATTACTCATAAACTTGGCATTGATAGGTCCTTCAAACCAATCCATCAAAAGAGGAGGAAATTTGCACCAGAAAGAAATGCCATTATCCAGGAGGAGGTAGAGAAATTACTCCGAGCAGGTATGATTAGAGAGGTCAAGTATCTAAGATGGTTGGCCAATGTGGTTGTTGTTCAAAAGAAAAATGGAAAGTGGAGGGTATGTGTCGATTTCACCGATTTAAATAAGGCATGTCCCAAGGATCCTTTCCCATTACCCCACATTGACTCCATGGTGGATGCAACTGCGGGCCATGAACTGTTAACTTTTATGGATGCTTCATCTGGATTTCAACAAATTCAAATGGAACCATCCGATCAAGAGGATACAGCCTTCATGACTCCAACTGGTATATACTGCTATATTGCTATGCCATTCGGACTAAGAAATGCAGGTGCAACTTATCAAAGGCTAGTGAATATGATGTTCAAGGATCAGATTGGACAAACTATGGAGGTTTACATAGACGATATGGTGGTAAAATCGATAAAGGCTGAGGATCACCTAAGAGACTTGGAGGAAGCGTTCAATATCCTTGACAAATATAATATGAAGCTTAATCCTTCAAAATGTCACTTTGGTGTTAAAGCAGGTAAATTCTTAGGATATATGGTGACAAAGAGAGGCATTGAAGCCAGTCCAGAACAAATCAAAGCTATAGTGAACATCAAGTCACCTGCCAATGCTAAGGATGTTCAGAGGTTAACTGGCAGGATTGCAGCTTTGAACAGATTCATATCCAAATCCTCAGAAAAGTGCAAGGAATTCTATGATATCCTAAGGAAGAACAAGAAATTCGAGTGGACTGAGAAGCATGAGAGTGCCTTAAGAGCTCTTAAGGATTACCTATCCTCGGCCCCAGCCTTGATGAAACCAGAAAAAGGAGATGTGTTATCCTTATATCTTGCGGTATCCTTAAAAGCAGTAAGTGCTGTCCTTGTTAAGGATCACGAAGGTACACAACATCCTGTCTATTATGTAAGTAAGAGTTTACACTATGCTGAATCCAGGTATTCACACTTAGAAAAACTTATCCTTGCATTAATAATGGCATCTACTAAATTAAGACATTATTTTGAAACTCATGCTATTATCGTTAAAACTAATTTTCCAATCAAGAATGTCCTCAGGAAACCTGAAATGTCAGGAAGGATGGCTAAGTGGGCAGTGAAGCTTAGTGCATATGATATAAAATATGAGCCCAGGACAGCCATTAAATCCCAAGCATTAGCTGACTTTGTGGCAGATTTCAGTAGTGATTTGCAAGAGGAAGCTGAATTAGAAGTCCAGCAGCTTGAAGAGACCAAGGATCCTTGGCTACTCTACACTGATGGATCCTCAAACGTCAAAGGAACAGGGCTTGGAATACTACTAAAATCGCCACAGGGGGACATAATACCCCACTCTATAGCTTGTGAGTTCCAAACCACTAACAATGAGGCTGAATATGAAGCCTTGATAGCTGGTTTGCAAATTGCTAAGCGTATGAGGATCAGGTATCTTGAGGTACATGTAGATTCTTTGTTAATCACTAATCACTTTAATGGATCCTATGCTGTTAAAGGAGAAAAGCTAATCAAATATCTGGAGTTAGTCAAAGAATTGGCACTCTCTTTTGTATCCTTTAGTTTGACACAGGTACCAAGGGAAGAGAATGCAGAGGCAGATGCACTAGCCAATTTTGGATCATCCTTGAAGATCCCAGAGGATATCAAGATCCCTATTATCCATATCCTGACCCCGGCTATCGAGGATCATGTGGCTATGGAGATAGGAGAGGATTCTGCAATCACCCCTAGCGATGATAATCAATCCCATTCAGGATCATGGATCCTCCCAATCATAAGATACTTACAACATGGAGAGATTCCTACAGGAGAAAACCCTAGGGCTTTCAAAATTAAGGTATCTCAATTCACAATTTTAAATAATATGTTGTACAAGCGATCTCTTGCAGGACCATATTTAAGATGCATTGAGGATCCTGAAATCCAAGAAGTTTTAAAAGACTTCCATGAAGGAGATTGTGGAAACCACACTGGGGGCAGGGCATTATTCTCAAGAATCCTGAGAACAGGATACTATTGGCCAACTATGAAGAGAGATGCTGTGGAGTATGATAAGAAGTGTGATCCTTGTCAAAGACACAGCAATATCCTTCATCAACCAGCTGAATTTTTGCATCCTATATCCTCCTCTTGGCCATTTATGAGATGGGGTATGGATATAGTTGGTAAGCTCCCTAAGGCACCTGGTGGAAAAGTGTTCATGCTTGCTATGACTGATTACTTCTCCATGTGGATAGAGGCTGAAGCTTTTGCCCAAGTCAGAGAAAAGGAACTTATATCCTTCATTAAAAGAAATATTATAACTAGATTCGGTATTCCTTCTATAATTATATGTGATAATGGTTCCCAATTTATTGGGGGCAGAACTACTAACTTTTGTGACAGTTGGGGGATTAAGATGATAACATCAACACCAGTCCACCCACAAGCTAATGGTCAGGCAGAATCATCCAATAAGATCATCATCAACAATTTGAAGAAGAAGCTTGGATCCAAGAAAGGGAAATGGGCAGAAGAACTACCTTATGTGCTTTGGGCTGATAGGACAACTCCTAAGAATGCTACGGGCCAAACTCCATTCTCTTTGGTATTTGGGGCAGAATCAGTGATCCCTACAGAAATGGTGGTCCCAACTGCTAGAACCAGTATTCGTGATCCTGAGGTAAATGATGAGAACTTGGTTCAGGACCTGGATACTATAGAGGAAATCAGAGATTTGGCAAGGATAAGAATGGCCAGTTATCAGCAAAGAATGGCCGGTGCCTACAACAAAAATGTCAGGATCAGGAAATTCCAAGTTGGTGATATGGTACTAAGGAAAGCATTTCAGAATACCACCAATCCTGCTGATGGAAAGTTGGCACCAAAATGGGAAGGCCCTTATTTAATTGAAGCTGAGGCAGGAAAGGGGACATATCGATTGCTAACAATGGAAGGTGACTTACTACCAAGAGCTTGGAATGCTGTCCATTTGAAGAAATATTTCATGTGATAAGGATCCATGATCCTCACATGATGAATATCCTTAAAGGATCATTAAAGCACAGATGATCCTCATTTTGGTAACCCTCTAATCCTAAACTATTTCATATCCTTACTTTCTCATATATGGATAAGGATCCTGTATCCTTTATCCCCCTTTCACGTGATTTTGAGTTTTGAAGGTTCAGGTACTCTTAACAAAAGGATGATTATCCACAAAAGCAACCAGTTACTTGGGTTTAACCCCAGTTATTTGGGCTTGACCCCAGTTCCGCCAGTAGCGCACGATGATCCTGGTATAGTTCATGGCAGTGGGACCAGTACTCGTTTTAGGGTCTGATAATTCCATTGTACTGGCTATACCTAGGATCCTACGTATAATGGTAGACGTACCATACATCCGTTCTTAAGGTTTCTAGCGTTTTCACGTTAGCTAAGGCTTTGGCATTTTCATGCCACTAAGTTTGGATAGTCGCCAGTTAGGGCCATACTCCAGTTTACATACGATCCTTGGGCTTGTCCCCAGTTATCCTTGGGCTTGTCCCCAGTTATCCTTGGGCTTGTCCCCAGTTGCTAACCTTTATCTTATAATGGCTTAGTCCCAAGTTATGTTCTATTTCAGGTCTTCGAAGTTAAACCACCAAGGATCCTTGATCCTTACCTTTTACTAAGGTTGGTTCTGTGGTTATCCTATTTATAGTATTAAGAGTTAGGATCCTAACTTGGATCCTCAGGTATGATCCTTAACTATTTTGATTTTATTCATTGATTATTTGAATAACCCTAATACTTTGACAACTGAACTCATGATCCTTAAAATATACTACTTTTTGGAATTTTCCAACTATAGGATATTTGATCCTGGATCATATCCTAAATATTTTCTATCTAATTTGTTCAACTTTTTCCATTCAGACAAGTGTATATCAAAACAATTGAAAATTAGAAGGATAAACAAGGATAACAACATAAGATAAGCCAAAAAAGATTAAGGTTATTTTATTAACAAAAGTTTAACCGTCGAAAGTTGTCAAAATTACCTACCCCGAGCATCTACCAGCAATACGTGGCCCGTCCGCTGGGGTAGATAAAGGGTGTCCATTGTCTAAAGGTCTTGGTAGTGCAGGAATTAAAAAGATGGCAGGATCACAATGGCTTCATCCCCCAAACAGAGGATCCCTCCACCAGTTGTAATCCTACCTATTGTCCAAAGGATCATTCATGATCCTTAACCCTAATAGCTATTGTTTAGTTATTACAGACCATCATTGTTTAAAACATCACAACCACAAAACAAACTACTACCAAATTTAAAAATTGGGCTCCGGCTACGTCTAAGAATGTCCATCATCGCCCAATTGTGCAGCCTACACCTTCGCTGCATCCTCATCCCCTCCAGCTTCGGTATCCTTAACCTGATCCTTCCCACTACCTCCAGCCTCGATCGCCAAAACCTCCTCAGCCTCCTCATCATCTTCAAGATCAGCCAACCTCGCTTTCCAACCCTCAACATCCCAGCTGCTTCTATCGAAGTTAGGATCTTGAGCTTCCTGGGCCATCTTTAGTTTTGTCTGATACATCATGATGGCAGCGAAGACCTTTGCACCTTCCACGAGCTCATGTTTCTCGTAGTCAATGTCGATTAAGATTTTAGCTGTCTGAGTCTCGGCGTCTTTAAGGGCTTTTTCAAGATCAGCAATCTTAAGATCCTTAAGCACTGCAACTTGCTGGAGGTCAGCAATCTTCTTATCCAGCTCCTCGATGCTTCCCACATAATCTTCAATCTCAGCAAATTTCTGCAAAAAAGACATAGCAATTCAAGATCAGATGATCCTCAAATGAGTAGGATACCTAGGCAGAATTGGTGATCCTTACCTCATTGAAGTATTCAAGGAACTGGTGGCGGATCAGTGGCAGGCCTTGTAGGTCCTCTGCATCAGAGGTTTTCCTCTTCTTGCCACCCCTTCCTTTAATGGGTGCCTTGGGGATGGAGACGCTAGGGCTGGCAGTGGCCTTCTTCTTCCTGGATCGAACAGCATCAAGGTCGGCCGTGTTGAACTGGGAGGCAGGCTTGGAAGATTTTCCGGCACCTACACATTCAAAGCAAGATAAGTATCCTTACCCTATTTCAATTTAACTATTTATTTTAATATTCAACTATACAAAAAGCAGGATACTTACTTGACATGGTGATGGAACCTGAGGATACTTCTTGTGAGTCTTGGGTGTCTGTCTTGAATGACCTTATTTCAGGATCAAGCCTCCAAAAAGCAGCAAGCCTTTCCTTGGTTGCGGGTGTTGTGATGAGATGCGAAACAGAGATAGCTGCATAACACAAGACAAAAAGGGGTTAGTGATCCTATCACAAGAACAAGATTACCTGGTGATCCTTCTCAGGATCCTCTGTCCTACCATTGGTGGACCACTTCCTTGGTAAATGCTTTCCGTTTGGAATGGTATCCCTCCTGACAAATAAAAAGCGTCGTTTCCAATTTGTATCGTTCTTGGTGGCTTTAAAAATGGGATGTTCCTCGCCGGGTTTTCGCTTAAACAGATATCGGTGGGATCCAAACGTCATGAGATCATACATCTCTGCCAGTTCCGACATTCATAAATCAATCCCTTCCTGCTCTATGATCCTCTCCAGGGTATATAGAACCCTCCAAATCATCGGCATAGCTTGGATGTAAGAGATGCCGGTAAGGGAGAAAAAGGATTGGGTAAAAGCTGGAAAAGGATAGGTGTATCCTATGGTGAATGGGGTAACTGGAAAGGCAACCCATGTTTCAGAAACGTAGTCGCTCAGAACAGTGGGATCGAAGGGTTTGAAAAAGGCGTTCGCCGGAAAGCAGTGTCGGATCTTATCTACTTGTGGATCGGTAAAGCAACACCTCTCATTCATTGAGTCCTTGATGATCCCTTGACTCTTCAAGGGGCTATCCTTCTGGTGATCCTTGGCGGGGGAAGACCGGAGCATCATTCTTAACGAGAGGATGAACAGAGAAAGTAAAACAGAGTAAGAGAAGGAGAAATAAGAGAAGAGACACCTGATTGATCTTCGACTGAGAATTTAAAGGGAGTTTCTTTCGGATTTAAATGCATATTGATCCTATCTCTAACTCCTATTTATAATGATGATTTGCAGGATTGTCACTTCAGTGACGTCATGATCGCAACGGCTAGTTTGATCTTAACGGCTATATATCCATTAGTTTGTTACGGATAAGATCGATAAAATATAACTCGTTTATTTACGATATTACTCCTTATATTTTGGGGGCAATTGTTAGGGCAGGATTTTTTAATGACCTGTGATCCTCAATTGTTATCCTCTTTAGTGATCCTTACTTCTGTGGCAGTTAGTGATCCTCAGAAGTGCTTCAGGATCAGGATCATGGATCATTCTAAGGATCCTTATACTAATGATTGTTCACTTTGAATTCGATATTATTTTTGCAGGAATACCAGCTTGGACTCAGTCATGGCGACATTCCTGGAGAATATTCCACGCTTATTCCGCACGTGCTTGGCCAGAAATGGACGTTATGGGGTCGTGGAGGACTTGCAACTTTTGCGGATAGTTTGTTAGCTAGATGTTTTCTAATTTAAAAGGGGTAGCGAGCTAATTAGACAACACTTTTTTGCTATTTTTGGCTACACACACTCATACAAACCGCTCACACCAGCTCTCGTTCATTCACTTAGCAATTTCATACACTTTTTACACATTACACTATAGTGATCCTTGTATTTAGCTCGCTATCATCCGAAGTTGTAACACATTACTTGTTTAATTTGAGTTGGTGATCGGTAGTTTCCATCACCCGGGGTTTTTTATGCCGGAGATCAACTCTTGATCAAGGGCTTTTTCCCCGTATAAACCTTGTGTCACTCGTTATTTATATTTCATAGTGATCCTTATTACTATAAATCAATTCAAGCATCATACCCCGTAACAGAGAGTTTGGTTACATTATCCTCGTCTGATTTTTTGACCAAAACACTTAGCTAACGTGAAAACATTAGAAACCTTAGGAACGGATGTATGGTACGTCTACCATTATACGTAGGATCCTGAATATAGCCAGTACAATGAAATTGTCAGCCCCTAAAGCGAGTACTGGTCCCATTGCAATGAACTATACCAGGATCATCGTGCGCTACTGGCGAAACTGGGGACAGGCCCAAACGGGGGCCAAGCCCAAATAACTGGGGTCAAGCCCAAATAACTGGGGTCAAGCCCAAATAACTGGATACTTCTGTGGATAATCAGTCTTTTGTTAAGGATACCTGAACCTTCAAAACTCAGAATCAAGTAAAAGGAGGATAAAGGATGCAGGATCCTTATCCTTACATAAGAAAATAAAAGAATGAAATAGTTTGAGATTAGAATGTTACCAAAATGAGGATCATCTGTTCTGTAAGAATCCTTCAAGGATACTTGTCATGTAAGGATCATGGATCCTGATCACATGAAATATTTCTTCAAATGGACAGCATTCCAAGCTCTTGGTAGCAAATCACCTTCCATTGTTAGCAATCGATATGCCCCCTTTCCTGCTTCAGCTTCAATCAAATTGGGGCCTTCGCACTTTGGTGCTAGCTTTCCATCAGCAGGATTGGTGGTATTCTGAAATGCTTTCCTTAATACCATATCACCAACTTGGAATTTCCTGATCCTGTCATTTTTGTTGTAGGCTCTAGCCATCCTTTGTTGATAACTAGCCATCCTTATCCTTTCCAAATCCCTGATTTCTTCTATAGTATCCAAGTCTTGAACCAAGTTTTCAGCATTTTCTTCAGGATCATGAATGCTTGTTCTTGCAGTTGGAACCACCATCTCTTTAGGGATCACTGATTCTGCCCCAAATACCAAAGAGAATGGAGTTTGGCCAGTAGCATTCTTGGGAGTTGTCCTATCACCCCAAAGTACATAAGGTAGTTCTTCTGCCCATTTTCCGTTCTTGGATCCAAGCTTTTTCTTCAAGTTGTTGATGATGATCTTGTTGGATGATTCTGCCTGACCATTAGCTTGTGGGTGGACTGGTGTTGATGTTATCATCTTAATCCCCCAGCTGTCACAAAAGTTAGTAGTTCTACTCCCAATAAATTGGGATCCATTATCACAAACAATTTCAGAAGGAATACCAAATCTAGTAATAATGTTTCTTTTAATAAAGGATATAACTTCCTTTTCTCTGACTTGAGCAAAGGCTTCAGCCTCTATCCACTTGGAGAAGTAATCAGTCATAGCAAGCATGAATACTTTTCCACCAGGTGCCTTAGGAAGCTTACCAACTATATCCATTCCCCACCTGATAAATGGCCAAGGAGAGGATATAGGATGCAAAAGTTTTGCTGGTTGGTGAAGGATATTACTACGTCTCTGACAAGGATCACACTTCCTGGCATACTCCACAGCATCCTTCTTCATAGTGGGCCAATAGTATCCTGTCCTCAGGATCCTTGAGAATAATGCCCTGCCCCCAGTGTGGTTTCCACAATCTCCTTCATGGAAATCCTTTAGGACTTCTTGGATTTCAGGATCCTCAATGCATCTTAGATATGGTCCTGCAAGAGATCGTTTATACAACATATTATTCAATATTGTAAATTGAGATACCTTAATTTTGAAAGCCCTAGGGTTTTCTCCTGTAGGAATCTCACCATGTTGTATGTATCTCATGATTGGGAGGATCCATGATCCTGAATGAGATTGAGTATCATCGCTAGGGATGATTGCAGAATCTTCTCCTATCTCCATAGCTACATGATCCTCGATAGCAGGGGTCAGGATATGGATAATAGGGATCCGTATATCCTCCGGGATCTTCAAGGATGATCCTAGATTGGCTAATGCATCAGCCTCTGCATTCTCTTCCCTTGGTACCTGTGTCAAACTAAAGGAAACAAAAGAGAGTGCCAATTCTTTGACTATCTCTAAATATTTGATTAACTTTTCACCTTTAACAGCATAGGATCCATTAAAGTGATTAGTGATTAATAATGAATCTACATGTACCTCAAGATACCTGATCCTCATATGCTTAGCAATTTGCAAACCAGCTATCAAGGCTTCATACTCAGCCTCATTGTTGGTAGTTTAAAATTCACAAGCTATGGAGTGGGGTATTATGTCCCCCTGTGGCGATTTTAGTAGTATTCCAATCCCTGTTCCTTTGACATTAGAAGCACCATCAGTGAAGAGTATCCAAGGATCCTTAGTTTCTTCAAGCTGTTGGACTTCTAACTCAGCTTCCTTTTGCAAGTCACTACTGAAATCTGCCACAAAGTCAGCTAAAGCTTGGGATTTAATGGCAGTTCTAGGCTCATATCTTATATCATAAGCACTAAGCTTCACTGCCCACTTAGCCATCCTTCCTGACATTTCAGGTTTCCTGAGAACATTCTTAATTGGAAAATTAGTCTTAACAATAATGGCATGAGTCTCAAAATAATGTCTCAATTTAGTAGATGCCATAATTAATGCAAGGATAAGTTTTTCCAAATGTGAATACCTGGATTCAGCATCAAGCAAACTCTTACTTACATAATAGACAGGATGTTGTGTACCTTCGTGATCCTTAACAAGGACCGCACTTACTGCTTTTAAGGATACTGCTAAGTATAAGGATAATATATCTCCTTTTTCTGGTTTCATCAAGGCCGGGGCTGAGGATAGGTAATCCTTAAGAGCTTTGAGGGCACTTTCATGCTTCTCAGTCCATTCAAATTTCTTGTTCTTCCTCAGGATGTCATAGAATTCCTTGCACTTTTCTGAGGATTTGGATATAATTCTGTTCAAGGCTGCGATCCTGCCCGTCAATCTTTGCACATCCTTAGCATTGACAGGAGATTTGATATTCACAATAGCTTTTATTTGCTCTGGACTTGCTTAGCCTAAGAATTTTCCTGCCTTAACACCATAATGACACTTGGAAGGATTTAGTTTCATATTAAATTTATCAAGGATATTGAATGCTTCCTCCAAGTCTTTAAGGTGATCCTCAGCTTTCTTGGACTTAACCACCATGTCATCAATATAAACTTCCATAGTGTGTCCAATTTGTTCCTTGAACATCATATTGACTAGCCTTTGATAAGTAGAACCTGCATTCCTTAGTCCAAATGGCATAGCAATATAACAGTATATACCAGTTGGGGTCATAAAGGCTGTATCCTCTTGATCAGATGGTTCCATCTGAATTTGTTGAAATCCAGAGGAAGCATCCATAAAAGTCAACAACTCATGACCCGCGGTAGCATCCACCATGGAGTCAATGTGGGGTAATGGGAAAGGATCCTTGGGACATGCCTTGTTTAAATCAGTAAAATCGACACATACCCTCCACTTTCCATTTTTCTTTTAAACAACAACCACATTGGCTAACCATCTTGGATACTTAACCTCTCTTATCATACCTGCCCGAAGTAGTTTATCTACTTCTTCCTGGATAATAGCATTCCTTTCAGGTGCAAACTTCCTCCTCTTTTGATGAATTGGCTTGAATGACCTGTCAATGCCAAGTTTATGAGTAATTATATCCTTAGATATACCTGTCATGTCTTCATGTCTCCAGGAAAAGGTGGATTTCCTCCTCTTAAGGAAGGATACTAGATCCTGTTCAATGTCGCTAAGGATCCCTGATCCTATGAAGACTATGGATTCAGGATCATCAGGATCCATGAGGATTTCTTCCAAATCCTGTTCTCTTGCCTCCAAGACATCTCTTGAAGGATACTTTAATTGCTATTGCTCCCTTGGTCTTGAGGCTGGCTTCATTGATGAGGTATAACAATTCTTAGCCTCTTGTTGATCACTCTCAATTTTCACCACTCCCCATGGACTTGGAAGCTTTACACACTGATGATAGGTGGATGGGACTACCTTCATATCATGTATCCATGGCCTGCCAAGGATAACATTGCAACAAGATAAACAATCTATAACACAAAATTTTTGATAAGAATGCAATCCTTCAATATAGATTGGCAGTTTAATGTCCCCCAATGTATTCTTAGTTTCCCCGCTGAATCCCACAAGTACTGAGGATCTTGGGACAATATCAGACTCTGGGATATTCATCTTCTTGAGGACATCAAGCTGAATGATGTTCACGGAACTCCCTCCGTCTATAAGGATCCTGCGAACAAAGTGGTTAGAAATAAACAATGTAATTACAAGACCATCATGATGAGGATCCTGGACATCAACACGATCATCCTCATCAAAGGTTATGACTTTATCCTGGGTGACAACGGAGGTCCGGACAGGTCTGTCTCCATTATCCATCTTGGTTTCCTTAGCATGTCTTTTTGCTGCTGAAAAGGAAGTACCACAAATGTCTGATCCACCGGATATGAAGTTTATAACTTGTGCATCTGCTGGAGGAGCAGGAGCTCTTTCCGGGATCCTTTCAGGATCCTGGATCCTTGACTTCTTCCGTCCTAGAAGTTCATTTAAATGCCCCTTGCTCAAGAAGTAACCAATTTCCTTTCTTAGTGCATTACACTCTTCAGTGAGATGCCCGAAATCCTCATGATATGCACACCACTTGGACTTATCCTTTGTAGCAGCTGGTTTATCACTTTTCCTTGGCCACCTAGCTTTCTCACCTAGATTCTGCATCGCAAGGATTAGTTCATTGTTATCAATAGAAAAACAGTAATCAGAAATAGGAGGATAATCCTCATCATCCTCTTCTTGTTCCACCGCATGCACGTTCTGGTTGTCAGACTTATTGTAGGACTTGGATTTGTTGTTCCTGAAGTAGGATCCTTGTTTCTCCTGTTTTGAGGATCCTGTCAACCTATCCTGGATCCTTTTGTCATCCTCTAGGCGGATGAACCTAAGGGCCCTAGTTCTTACTTCATCAAGGTTCCTGCAAGGTGTCATAACAAGATCATCATAGAATAATGAATCCCTAAGCAATCCCATTTTAAAGGCTTCTACAGCCGTAGCAATATCCAAATTAGGAATATCTAAGGATTCTTTGCTAAACTTAGTGATGTAATCTCTAATTGATTCATTTTGACCTTGAGTTACCCTATATAGATCACTAGTTAACCGTTCAAATTTTCTACTACAAGAGAATTGACTATTAAACAAATTAACTAGATTAGCAAATGAAGTAATAGATTAAGGGGGAAGACTTAGCAGTCATTTAAGAGCAGATCCTGTGAGTGTGGATCCAAATCCCTTGCATAGACATGCTTTTTTTAACCTTTCAGGAATTGGATTGATCTCCATCCTCTCCCTGTACTGAGCTACATGCTCTTCTGGATCTGTTGAACCATCATACAGCTTCAAAGATGGTATATGAAACCTTTTAGGTATCTCAGCATCACATAAGGGTGGTGCAAAACGAGATATCCTATGGCTACCATCTGCAATTTCAGGAATGGGTTTAACCACTCCTGGTACACTGGATATCATATCCTTAAGCTTCTGTAGTTCCCTAGCCATAGCCTGATTGATACCTGTATCCTGCATAGAGCCATGGTTAGTGTTATATGAATTATTAAAAGTGTTACCTCCCGGAGGATTCATGTTTGGAATTGCGGATGTGAATCCATATTGACGAGACTCTGGTATGATTGAAGGACCAGAGGAAGCAATGGTCTGCATTGGTATGAAGTCTCCTTGATGAACATCGGTGCTTGGAGGTTGCATACTCCTTAAGGATCCCCGATCCTAAAAGATGTTGGATCCTTGAAGGTGAAAGGATCCTGAAACCAGAGAGGATCCTTGGACCGGGAAGGATCCTTGGACCTGGGAGGATTCTTGGACCTGGGAGGATCCTTGGACCTGGGAGGATCCTTGGACCGGGAAGGATCTGTTGGTGCATGTTATGTGACAACAGCTGTGGATTGGTCTTTGGATATTAAACAGTAGATTGGACTATGAAGACTTAAAGATTTCGAGATTATCAAGCCCAATCAAGTCCAAGTTTGTATGAAGTTTATTAGGTCCGAATTTATTATGAAATTGTATACGGGCCAGAGCCCAATTCGTGTATAGGAGGTTGTAGTATATAAACAACCTCTTGCTACATGTTTAGGGTTAGACTTTTGGAAATTGTGAGAGAGCATTCGAATTGAGAGAGTTTGGAACAAACAGAAATCGGCTGTTGGGTTCTAGGAGATCTTAGTGATTGTAAAACGTTTCTAAGGTTTGATAATCACAGAAGATCAGTTTGAAAGTTTGTGTGTTTGAGTTCATATTCGTCTAATATTCTTGTTTCTGGTTCGAAGGTTTATCAAGGGGATTCCGCACCCTTGATAGATTAACAGTCTTGTTACGATCCATACGGGATACGGGGACCTACAATTGGTATCAGAGCATTTGCTCTTGTGCGTGGTTCAAGACTGATCGATTGGAATCAAGGCAGTTGGTTTGTTTGAATATTTTCGAGTTAAAATTCTGGATTTTACGAAGAACAGGAAGAACAGTTTAAATTCGTGTAGTTTGATCTGTTTTGATTATTGGTTTGACTGTTTTTCGTGTTTGTAGGAGTTATTTGTTTGGAAAGTTGGCAAAAGGAATTAATTTCGAGTTTTTGGAAAGATTTGCTGATTTACAGTTGCTGATTTTTCGGGATTTAGTTGCTGAACTTGTGCGTTTAGTAATCTTGTGAGATCAGAGGCCATCTTGTACGTTTGAAGATTTTGTACGTTTGAAGATCTTGTACGTTTGAAGATCTTGTGCGACTCGTTATTGATCTCGTGCGACCCAGATAGTACTTGTGTGACCCGAACTGTTCTTGTGCGACCAGGATCTCACTTGTGTGATTGGAGACTTGTGCGATCAGGCCCATTTAGTGATAGATCGGCCCAAAGTTAGTGGATTGTGTGATCCAGAAGACCTTGTGCGTTTCAAAGGGTCTTGTGCGATCCTATCTTGTGTGATTCACTAGTGGTGGAATTTTGAAAGGCAAGCGTAGGAATTTTTCCAGTGTTTCGAGTTTAGAGAACTATCGATAGCTCATCTGAAGAAGCCGGCTGCACCGTTGAACTCGTGGGATTTTTAGGACAAAAAAAAAAAAAAGTACATGTCTAAATTGAACGAACTCGTGGGAACTCGTGGAAAATCCCGAATTCAGTATTCGACATTATATATCTTTGGATTTGTCTTTTCGAGACGATTCTAACGGTGTAATTTGGTAACCACTGTTCTCGGAAAAATTCTTGTACGGTTTTATCAGTCTGTTACGTAGAAATGTCGAACATGTCTAAATTGAACGAACTCTTAAGGATGGAACATGAGGTAGGCACGACGAACAAACCACCTAAGATGATGAAGGTGGAGAACTACTTGACATGGAAGGATAGGTTCCAATCCTTTGTTGAGTACCAGGACACGCGTATGTGGATATGCATAGACGATGGGTATGTGAACCCAACTCACGAGTTTGAGGGAAGACAACGTATAACTGCTTATGTTGATATGGATGCCGAACAAAAGAAAATGTATGAGGCTGAAAAGAGAGCCTTGGCAGCCATTAAAATGTCTTTACCTGATGGCATCAAACATACCTTTAAGAAGTACACTACTTCAAAGGAAATGTGGGATGCACTAGAGAAGAGATATGAGGGAAATCCTGATGTCAAGAAGAACAAAGTTGATCTACTGAAGAAGCAGTTTGCTGTGTTCAAGTACATGAAAAATGAGTCACTTGAAGACGTCATCACTCGATACTACCATCTGATGTCAGAATTGGACAATTATGATATAGATTGCTATACTGACATAGAGAAAAATGACAAGCTGCTTGATCCCCTACCTGCTAAATGGGATATTTACACTCTCATGATAAAGGGAGAAGCTGATTATGAAACAAAAGAGCTGGAAGAAATGGTTGGAAAACTAAGAGCTTATGAGCTCAGCATGAAGAAGAAGGACACTGGATATGATCAGGTTCAAGATCCAGGGATTTACAATGGGCTTACATCTTCTTCATCTCACGATGCTTCTAGCGACTCTGCCACTGCTTTTCTCTCGCGTGAAAATGAGCAGGTCATAGTGAATGAGGATGGTGATGTGTGTTTTGTGGCTGCATCGGGAGGATCAACTGGAGCTAAGAGAACATCAACTGTTAAGCAAAGTAGTAGTTCAAAATCGATGCCAATGAGTGTGAAGTCTGCTGAAGAACATCTTGCTCTACTTGCTTCGTTTGTTGCTTCTTATGAAAACTACATTCAGGGGAAGATATCTGATCCTGCCGTTTTAGATGAAGATTACGATCAGATTGACCCTGATGATCTTGAAGATATGGATTTGCAATGGCAAATGGCCATGATTACCAGACGTGTGAAGAGGTTCATGAACAGAACTGGAAGGAAGTTTGTAGGGAAAACTGTTGGTTTTGACAAGACCAAAGTTAGGTGCTTTAACTGTCAAAGTTATGGACATTTCGCTAGAGAATGTCAAAAACAAAAGCAAGAGACGTCGAGTCAGAATTCAAACAACAGGAATGCTTCCAACAACTATAACTCAAGGGCATTGATCTCTACTGCTCGAGAAGGTTCATATGACTGGAGTATTCATTTGGAAAATGATGAAAATGTCACTCAAGCATTCATGGCTGAGATTGTCCCCGTTGATGATGCTGAAGCTAACGTGGATGCTGAGGTTAAGAAGGAAAATGAAGCTGAGGAAAAGAAGGCTGATCAGACAACGGATGCTGAAAAAGAAAAGCCAAAGTCTGAGCATGAAAGGGAAGACGAAGCTAAAGATGAGATCATCAAAAGAATGGAAGCTCAACTTGCTGCTCTTATGGCCAACTCAGACAAATCAACAGGAGAGGTAAGTAACTCTGCCACTTCTGTTTGCTTAAAGTGTCGTGAACTACAGGGTGAAGTTGAAAAATTGTCAACTCAAAACAAAAGTCTTGTGAGCGAAATATCTAACGTAAAAGAATCAAATTTCTTTGCTAAACGAAACGAGTCATCATATTTGAAAAAGATAAAAGGCTATGAGGCTGAAATTGACGTTTTAACCAGCAAACTAAACGAAAAACTTCAAGTCATAGACTTAGCTCATGACATGATGGCTGAGAAAACAAAAGAGATTTCTGAAAAATGCAAAGAGTTGTCAGATGCACAACTCAAAATTGTTGAACTTGAAAAGAAATTAAGTCAATTCAGGGATTCTACTTTTGTTATGAAACACATGATGGGGGGGGGTTAAAGAAGAGTAATGACAAGACCAGTGTGGGATTCAAGGGCTTCAATGAAGTCCCACCTCCTCTTAGTCATGACTATTCTTTCTTACCTGATGAAGATGAGTTCACAGACTTTCTGTCAACATCACCAAGTAGTTTCACATCAAGTCAAGGTGACGTGTCTGAAGATAATGATGCTAAGAAGGAAAATAACAGCAAACCTGTTTTGAAAAAGAAAAACTCAAATCCTACGAATAAAAATCCAACTTTTGTTAAAAAGGTTAATTTTGTTCAAGGAAGTGACATGAAAAATGAAACAGCTGTTATTGAAAACGAATCAAATTTAAAGTTTGCAAAAAATAAGAACATAGAAAATCTTGAAACTAAGCAAACTGAACCAAATCCTTCTAACGCATCATCATCAACACCAGAATCTAGTTCAAAGGCTTCAGCTGAGAAGTCTTCGAAAAAGAGATCGTGCTTCAAATGTCACACAAAGGGACATGTAGCTAGCTGCTGTCCTAACAAAAAGGTTGAAGCACAAGTTAGTGAGAAACAAAGAGGGAAATCACCTGAGAAGCAAGGTGATAATGAGGAGAAAGTCTCAAACTCTCCAAAGAAATCTGCTCCAAAGCAACAACCGGGTGTTGCTGGTGGTGTATATAAGGCTGAAAAAGGAACTCCACAAGTTCCTCGTTTTCAAAGAAATCAACCAAGGTTTCAGCCTGAATCTACATCAGGCAGATATGAAAGACCTAGAAGTAACTCACCAAGAATGAAAAATCAAAATTCAAATAATTTCAGAAGTCAAGGTCAATATCAAAATCGATACCAAAATAATGGTGGTCGAACTTTTTATAACAATGGCTTTAGAAATTACAATCAAGGTTCTTGGAATCAAAATCAAAATTTTCAAAGGTCACATAGTCCAAACACAAATAGGTACCCTCAGGACCAGAGACCTTATGGAAATCATGCCCCATTTCCATCAACAGGCTCAAGATCCAAGACTCCAGCTAGGAGTGATGGATACTGGATGGATGTTCCTGTAGTTGATGAATCTGGAAGACCCAAGACCATTAAGGCTTGGGTCCCCCAATCTAACTAATCCTTTGGTTGGTGTGTGCAGGAGCTGCTAAGGAGGATTATCAACTTATGGTATGTTGATAGTGGCTGCTCCAGGCACATGACGGGGGATGCGAGGTTGTTTTCTAAATTTGAAGAATATGATGGTGGACATGTTAATTTTGCTGGTGCTAAAGGTGGTAGGATTACTGGTCGAGGAAAAGTGACGAATGGGAAGATCACATTGGACAAAGTGAACTATGTTGAGCAGCTTAAACACAATCTGATGAGCGTGTCTCAAGTCTGCGACAAGGGTCACTCGGTCCATTTTACCAAAACTGAGGCATTGGTGTTGAAACCGGGTTTGGTCATTCCGGACGATTGGATAGTTATGCGTGCACCAAGGAAAAATGATACTTATGTCATGGACATGGGTGCCAAGGATCCAACTGCTGCGGTGGCGTGTTTACTGTCAAAAGCATCTGAAGCTGAATCTATGTTGTGGCACAGACGCATGGCCCACATTCACTACCGCAAAATGAATTACATTATTAAAAATGAGCTAGTGAAAGGGGTTCCATTGCTGAGGTTTCAAGTGGAAGATAAATGTCTTCCATGCCAAAAGGGAAAACAACACAAGAAACCTCATAAGTCTAAAACAGTAAATTCCATTAATGCCCCTTATGAATTACTTCACATGGATTTATTCGGTCCAGTGAACGTGAGGAGCATAGGTGGAAAGTACTACTGTCTGGTTGTCACTGATGATTACTCACGTTATTCATGGGTTTTCTTTTTAGGTACAAAAGATGAGACAGCGGAGATGCTGATAGATCTTTTTACGAAATTGGAAAACGTCCATGATGCAAGGATTAAGAGGATAAGGAGTGATAATGGCACGGAGTTCAAGAATCGGGTTCTGGATCTCTACTGTCTTCGAAAGGGAATAGAACATCAATATTCTGCTCCTTATACTCCTCAACAGAATGGAGTCGCTGAGAGGAAAAACAGGACGTTGATTGAAGCCGCTAGGACTATGCTTTCAGATTCAAAGCTACCAGTTCTTTTCTGGGGAGAAGCTGTGAATACAGCTTGCTACGTCCTAAACAAAGTTTTAACCGTTAAACGTTTTAACAAAACTTGTCATGAACTTATGTTTAACGAAAAACCAAACTTAACAGGCTTTGAACCATTTGGATTACCCTGCACCATTGTGCGAAACAAAGATAAACAAAAATTCGGTGAGGTGGCTGACGAAGGCTACTTTCTAGGTTACATGCCTGGCACACCGAATAAAAGGGTTTTTAATCTCAAAACTGGTAAAATTGAGGTTGTCTTTAATGTGGAGATTACTTCCTACAAACCTCAACAATCAACGAGTGGTCCTGCTATATTATATGATTATGAAAGTGTGTTTAAATCATTTAATATTCCTGAGGTTTCTGATGCAGGTGATTCTCAGCTGATTCAAACGGTGATTGGTGATGACGATGAAGGCGAGTTTATGCCTAGATCGAATGTTGATATGTCAGATGCTCCGGAAACTTCCCATGGTGCTACTAATCCTAATTCAAGCGATAGTGACTCTGAACCTATTCAGGGGGAGGAGTTTGTTAATCCGTTTGCAAATCAGAATATTCAGGGGGAGGTTGGATCAAACCTGGGTGATAATCTTGAAGTTGATGCAGTTGCTTCTACACGAGCAAATAGAGATCATCCAGTTGACATGATACTTGGAGATCCTACTGCAGGTGTTCAGACGAGAAGAAGCATAGCAGCGAATTCAGGGTTATTTGTTTCGATTGAGAAGACTGGGATAGTGAACGAGTGCTTGTATAGTTGCTTTATTTCCCAAGAGGAGCCGAAGAACATTCATATGGCTCTTAAAGACAATTCATGGGTTGAAGCTATGCAAGAGGAATTGGCCCAGTTTGCGAAGTTGAAGGTATGGGAGTTAGTAGACCTTCCTAAAGGTGAAAGAGAGATGGGCACTAAGTGGGTGTTTAAGTGCAAGAAGGATGATAGAGGTATTGTCACGCGCAACAAGGCTCGGTTAGTTGTTAAAGGGTTCAATCAGCAAGAAGGGATAGATTACAATGAGGTATTTGCACCAGTAGCAAGGTTGGAGGCAATTCGTTTGTTTCTAGCTTTCGCTTCATTCAAGGGCTTTAAAGTTTACCAACTAGACGTGAAGAGTGCATTTCTTTACGGTAAAGTCCAAGAAGTGGTGTATGTCTCACAACCAGATGGGTTCGTTGATCCAGACTACCCAGATCGAGTGTACAAACTTGATAAGGCTTTGTATGGGTTACATCAAGCTCCCAGGGCGTGGTACGAGACACTGTCTACACATCTGATCAAGAATGGTTTTGAGAGAGGTCAGATTGACAGTACACTGTTCATCAAGAGGAAGAAGGAAGATTTTCTGCTGGTACAAGTGTACGTGGATGACATCATCTTTGGGTCATCAGACGAGAACATGTGTAAGGAGTTTGAACAGGTGATGAAGAGCAAGTTTGAAATGAGCGCTATGGGTGAGCTGTCTTACTTTCTGGGATTACAAGTTGAACAGAAGGAGGATGGGATGTTTATTCATCAAACGAAGTATGTGTATGACATTTTGGATCGGTTCAAAATGAATGATTGCTCTACTTTCAACACACCCATTTGTGAAAATCACAATCTAGGACCAGATCATGAAAGTACTGAAGATGTTGATCCTACTCAATACAGGGCGATGATTGGTTCTCTAATGTACTTGACTGCTTCAAGACCTGACATCATGTTTGCAGTATGCTTGTGTGCCAGATATCAGGCAAATCCGAAAGAGTCACACATGAAAGCAGTGAAGCGTATTCTTCGTTACTTGAAGGGGAAACCTAAACTTGGGTTGTGGTATCCAGCAGATAGTGATTTGAGGTTCGTTGCTTACACTGATTCAGACTTTGGAGGATGCAAATCAAACAGAAAGTCTACAACAGGTGGTTGTCAGTTCTTAGGAGGCAGGATCGTGTCTTGGCAATGCAAGAAGCAATCCTGTGTGTCTACATCTACGTGTGAAGCTGAATATATTGCTGCGGGTAGCTGTTGCTCTCAAGTTCTCTGGATTCAACAGCAGATGCGCGATTACGGTTTGGATTTCACTCGTACTCCTATTATGATAGATAATAATGCCACTATTTCAATCACAAACAATCCCGTAAAGCACAGTAGAACTAAACATATTGACATACGTCATCACTTTATACGGGATTGTGCTGAAAAACGACTCATTGAATTGCACCGAGTCGACACAGAAGATAACCTTGCTGATCTTTACACAAAAGCTTTTGATCGAGCTCGCTTTGAACACTTAGTCGAACTCAACGGGATGAGGAATCCTGAATAACTGGTTTTTCATAAGAATTTTGTAAATAGTTTACTGCTTTCTTAAAAAAACAAAAATACAAAAACATTGAAAAATCAAAAACATAAAAAAAATATAGAAAATCAAAAATGAGTTTTCACTGTGTGAAAAAGAAGAAATGATAGTACATCAGCAAGTTAGACTGTCACACTCAAACTGAATTAACATGCTTAAGTGTGATAGCAGCTTCATCATATGATGTACCAGTAGGCAAAAGCATGAAATAATCAACTTACCAATGTGATATAAACCTAAATGTACTGAGTATGAGTGGGGAACACATCAGTGGTGTATGGTTTAATGACCTTAAATCTTGCGTTGATAGATTGCCAAAATCTGAAGTTTTGGGTCTTTATACTGTTATCTCATCTGGGGATATCAGGGGTGTCCTTCTGCTGCATCCAGATACATGCTGACCTAGACACACCCCGGATATCTTAAAAGAGCTAAAAATGCCAAAACCCTGAAAATGAAGAAGCTCTCATAGAGAGTCTTTCAAAATAAGTGCAAAATGCACAAATCGTACCAAAAATGGTATCTGTCTTAGCCCTCGATAAGATATTTTGGTCTCTCTGCTGTACGGAAGTACTGACCTGTTCACCAATTATCTATCGTTGAAAAACAAACGGATGAATTCAGTATACTCACCTACTACGATGAATCTTTGTGCATACCTTGATCGCGGGGGTATATCCTGAAGTGGGACACACTAATATATCTGAAATAAAATTACCTTAACGTATCATACGGTAATGGTACTTGAAATGTTCATGCATTTGTTTAAGTGGACAAACATACTGGTAATCGTCTTGAACTGTTTTTCACGAAAAATTAAATAAAGAATTATCTAATAGTGTGAAACAGTTTGATTGTGCTGATATGATCTTCTTACCGGTGATTCTCACAAAAATAGAGTGTTTATTGCTTTTCGTATTTATTTGCTTTCAGAAAATACAAATAATACAAAAATAGTGTCTTTTTCTGTTAAAATTCTTAACGTACGGAAAACTGTTATTCTTGGAGGATTTGTTACTGATAGGGGGAGACGGTGTTAGTAAGTGGGTTCAAAATTTTGAAATGATGCAGGTTATAAGGTGTTTGATTAAAAATTGTTGCGTGTTGGTGCTTAAATTGAAAATGCTTAATCTGATACAGTTTAACTATCTCTTGAATAATAATAATTCTTTAACTATGTTGAAAAATTCTTATGGTTTCTCGAGATGTTTGTTTTATAGTATACAGATTGAAGCAGTTTGTTGATGAGAAGTTGCTTTGAAGAGATGAGGAGTTTGTTGCTGCTTGGTAGAATCCTCCTTTTACAATGCAGAGTGGATGCTGTGAAGACTTATTGAGAATGCTGAATCACAACTTGGAAGATTTGGTGATTGGATACATCAGCTTAGGGGGAGTCTGTTGCTGACAGAGTTCATGTTGAAGCTGACGCTATCCAAAGACCAAAGACTATAAGATTCTGAAGACTAAAGTTTCCTTTGCAAGCTATTGTCAAGGGGGAGTTTGTTGGTGCATGTTATGTGACAACAGCTGTGGATTGGTCTTTGGATATTAAACAGTAGATTGGACTATGAAGACTTAAAGATTTCGAGATTATCAAGCCCAATCAAGTCCAAGTTTGTATGAAGTTTATTAGGTCCGAATTTATTATGAAATTGTATACGGGCCAGAGCCCAATTCGTGTATAGGAGGTTGTAGTATATAAACAACCTCTTGCTACATGTTTAGGGTTAGACTTTTGGAAATTGTGAGAGAGCATTCGAATTGAGAGAGTTTGGAACAAACAGAAATCGGCTGTCGGGTTCTAGGAGATCTTAGTGATTGTAAAACGTTTCTAAGGTTTGATAATCACAGAAGATCAGTTTGAAAGTTTGTGTGTTTGAGTTCATATTCGTCTAATATTCTTGTTTCTGGTTCGAAGGTTTATCAAGGGGATTCCGCACCCTTGATAGATTAACAGTCTTGTTACGATCCATACGGGATACGGGGACCTACAGGATCCTTGGACCTGGGAGGATCCTTGGACCTGGGAGGATCCTTGGACTGCAGGTGTTCCCAAATATCCTCCTGACGTGAAGTATCCTTGATGCTGAAAAGAGGATCCCGATGGTTGAGAGGAGGATCCTTGAGGCTGGAAGTGAGAGCCAAATGTCTGACTCATAGTTGCTGTTCCATAACGCCTTCCTGGTAATTCACCCAAGTATTGCACATCCGGAGCTGCTGAGTGCTGGGAAGTTATGACTGGAGTGTCGAAGTTCAGCGACCTTGGCATCAGAGGAGAGTGATCCTCCACTGATTTCTTCTGTTTCTTGATATCACCAATCTCCTGGAGGATACGTTCATTGGTTTTGTCCTGCTCTTGCATGCGATCCCTCATCTGCAAAATCAGATTAAAAAGATCATTAGTAGTAGGATTAGTGGAAACAGAAGAAGTTGGTGGTTTTTGGAAAATGGGGGTTTGTCTCTTCGCAGCATTCTCAGCATTCTTCTGGGATCCAGAAGGTGGTGGAGGCAAAGGAGGAACGCCTTGTGAAGAACTGATTGCCGGCATAGAGCTTGAGGTATTCTTTGTTGAGGAAGCCATTTGCTTGATTGTAACAAACCGAAATGATCACCAGAACAATGATTTCTCAAGAACGAAGCACCAATCGCCCCACGGTGGGCGCCAAACTGTTTTGGTCAAAAATCAAGCAATGATAATGCAACCAAACTTTCTGTTGTGTGGTATGATGCTTGAATCAATGATCAATATTAAGTATCACTCAGAAATGAAATGAACAAGTGACACAAAGATTTATACGAGGAAAAAGCCCTTGATCAATGAATGATCTCCGGCATAAAAAACCTCGGGTGATGGAAACTACCGATCACCAACTCAGATTAAACAAGAAATGTATTACAACTTCGGATGATAGCGAGCTAATTACAAGGATCACTATAGTGTAATGTGAAAAAAAGTGTGTAATCGCCAAGTGAATTGTCAAGAGCTGGTGAGAGCAGTTGCGAGTGTGTGTGTTAAGCTAAAAATAGCCAAGTGTTTCTATTTAGCTCGCTATCCCGTTTAAAAATGGAAAATATCTAAGCTAATAAACATTCCGCATTTCATGCAAGTCCTCCACGAACTCCATAACGTCCACTTCAGTTAAGCACGTGCGGAATAAGTCATGGAATATGCTCCAGGAATATCGCCAAGACCAAGTCCAAGCTCGTACTCCTGCAAAACAACATCATATTCAAAGTAGATAATCGTTAGTATAAGGATCCTTATGATGATCCATGATCCTGATCCTGCAATACTTCTGAGGATCACTAATTTAAACAGAAGTGAGGATCACTAAACCCAACAGTAAATGAGGATCACTGATCATTTAAAAATCCTCCCCTAACAATCCGTAACCAACTAACGGATATATAGCCGTTGTAATCGAGCTATCCGTTGCCATCCTGACGTCACTGAAGTGACTACCCTGCAAGATCATCATTATAAATTGAAGTTAGAGATAAGGGTTAGAGAGCATTTAAATTCGTGCGTTTCCTCCTTTAAATCTTCATTCAAAGACTTGATCAGGTATTTCTCTTTCCTTTCTCTCTTCATCTTCTTTCTTTGTTCCTCCTTTCTTTATCTTTATCCGCGATCAAGATGATGCTGAGATCTTCGCCGGCTAAGGATCATCGTAAGGATAGTCCTCTTAAAAGCCAGGAAATCATCAAAGATTCTGTGAAGGAACGGCGCTGCTTTACTGATCCACAAATAGACAGAATCCGACATTGCTTTCCGGCAAACACCGTTTTCAAACCATTTGACCCCACCGTTCTAAGTGACTATATTTCTGAAACCTGGGTAGCCTTCCCGGTCACACCATTTATAATAGGGTACTCGTATCCTTTTCCAGATTTCACCCAATCCTTCTTCTCTCTCACCGGCATCTCCTACATTCAAGCGATGCCAATGATCTGGAGGGTCTTATATACCCTTGAAAGGATCATTGAACACGAAGGAATTGATCTGGGAATGTCGGAGTTTGCAGAGATGTATGACCTCGTAAGCCATGGATCTCATCGGTATCTACTCAAACATAAACTTGGTGAAGAACACCCCATCTTCAAAGCCACTAAGAATGACACCAACTGGAAAGGGAGATTCTTTTTTGTCAGAGGGGATTCTCTCCCAGATGGAAAGGATCTGCCTAGAAAATGGACCACTCATGGTAGGATAGAGGATCCTTAGAAGGATCACCTGATGACCTTGTTTCTGCTGAGGATCACTAACATCCTTTTGTTTCTATTTTGCAGCTATTACTGTCGCACACCTCATCACAACACCTGCAACAAAGGAAAGGCTTGTTGCTTTCAGGAGACTTGATCCTGCAATAAGATCATTTAAAGCAAATACCCAGGATTCTCAAGAAGTATCCTCAGGTTCTGTCACTATGTCGAGTAAGTATACATGTTTATATGTAATTAAATGCTTAAATTAAAATGAAATAAGGATACTTATCTATTTTGGATGTGTAGGTGCTGGAAAATCTTCAAGATCTGCCTCCAAATTCAGTGTCACTGACCTTGACACTGTCCGATCCTCAAAGAAGAAGCTTGCTGCCAGTCCAACTGTCACGATCCCCAAGGCAACCACTTCTAAAGGCAAGGGTGGCAAGAAAAGGAAAACTACCGACACCCTTGAAGGCCTGCCTCTGATCCGCCATCAGTTCCTTGAGTACTTTGCTGAGGTAAGGATCACTAACCTAGCTTAGTTATCCTGCCCACTTTGAGGATCATGTTATCCTAAGCTTTATATTGTCTTTTTGCAGAAATTTGCTGAAATCGAGGACTACGTAGGCAATGTTGAAGAAGTTGAGCTAAAGTGCCTGGACCTCCAAAAGATGATGCTGGCCAAGGATCAGAAGATAGCCTCCCTTGAAAATGATGTCAATCTGGTGAAGAGGGAACTTGTCCTGGCTCACATTACTGCTGATCAAGAGAAAAATGAGATCACCAATGATGCTAAAATCTCAGCTGCCATCGCTATGTACAAGACCAAGTTGCAGATGGCCCAAGAAGCTCTGGATCCTGACTTTGACAAGAGCAGCAGGGACGTAGAGGGCTGGGAGGCTAGATTGGCTGAGCTGGACGACGAAAAGGAGGCTGAAGAGGTCCTAGCACTCGAGGCTGGCAGCAGTGGAGTCAAGGATCATGTGGAGGATGCTGGAGCTGGAGGAGATGGTGATGCAGCAAAGGTGTAAGCTGAGGAATGGGCGATGAAGGACATTTCTAGACGTAGCCGGAGCCCATTTTTTTAGAATTTGGTAGTTTTATTTTGGTTATGGTGTTTTAAAACAATCTTAGGTTGTAATAACTTTAGACAATAGTTTCTAGGGTGAAGGATCATGGATCCTTGAACAATAGGCAGGATAATGGGTGGTGGATGGATCCTCTGTTTGGGGGATGAAGCCACTCGTTATCCTTCCGTCTTTTATTTCCTGCACTACAAAGACCCATAAACAATGGACACCCTTTGCCAACCCATGTGGACGGGCCACGTTTTGCTGGTAGAAACGTGGGTTGGCAATTTTGACAACCTTAAAGGGTTTAACGTTTTGTGAATAAAATAACTTTAACTTTTTGGCTATCTCCCGTGTTGCTATCCTTGTTAGTACTTTACTTTTCAATTGTTGTGATATTCATTTTGTCTAAACTTATCAAGTAAAGAAAAAACTTAATAAATATCCTCAAAAAGTTTAGAATATAATCAAGGATCACATATCCTTTAGTTGGTAAGTTCTGAAAAGTAATATAGTTTAAGGATCATAAGTTCAGTTGTCAAAGGATAAGGGTCACTCAAATGAATAATGAATAAAATCAAAATAGTTAAGGATCATACCTGAGAATCCAAGTTAGGATCCTAACCTTTAACACTTATAATCAGGATAACCAAAAGACAAACCTTAGTATAAGGTAAGGATCAAGGATCCTTGGTCGTTTATCTCCAAAAACCTGAAATAGGATACAACTTGGGACTAAGCCAATATAAGATAAGAGTTAGTAACTGGGGACAAGCCCAACAATTCTGGGGATAAGCCCAATATACTGGGGACAAGCCCAAAGGATAACTGGGGACAAGCCCAAAGGATCGTGTGTAAACTAGAGTATGGCCCTCACTGGCGACTATCCAAACTTAGTGACATGAAAATGCCAAAACCTTAGCTAACGTGAAAACGTTAGAAACCTTAGGAACGGATGTATGGTACGTCTACCATTATACGTAGGATCCTGAATATAGCCAGTACAATGAAATTGTCAGCCCCTAAAGCGAGTACTGGTCCCATTGCCATGAACTATACCAGGATCATCGTGCGCTACTGGCGAAACTGGGGACAGGCCCAAACTGGGGTCAAGCCCAAATAACTGGGGTCAAGCCCAAATAACTGGGGTCAAGCCCAAATAACTGGATACTTCTGTGGATACTCAATCCTTAGATAAGGATACCTGAACCTTCAAAACTCAGAATCAAGTGAAAGGAGGATAAAGGATGCAGGATCCTTATCCTTATATAAGAGAATAAAAGAATGAAATAGTTTGAGATTAGAATATTACCAAAATGAGAATCATCTGTCCTATAAGGATCCTTCAAGGATACTTGTCATGTAAGGATCATGGATCCTTATCACATGAAGTATTTCTTCAAGTGGACAGCATTCCAAGCTCTTGGCAGCAAATCACCTTCCATTGTTAGCAATCGATATGCCCCCTTTCTTGCCTCAGCTTCGATCAAGTAAGGGCCTTCCCATTTTGGTGCCAACTTTCCATTAGCAGGATTGGTGGTATTCTGAAATGCTTTCCTTAATACCATATCACCAACTTGGAATTTCCTGATCCTGACATTTTTGTTGTAGGCTCCAGCCATCCTTTGTTGATAACTAGCCATCCTTATCCTTGCCAAACCCCTGAGATCTTCTATAGTATCCAAGTCTTGAACCAAGTTTTCAGCATTTTCTTCAGGATCACGAATGCTTGTTCTTGCGGTTGGAACCACCATCTCTGTAGGGATCACTGATTCTGCCCCAAATACCAAAGAAAATGGAGTCTGGCCAGTGGCATTTTTGGGAGTTGTCTTATCAGCCCATAGTACATAAGGTAGTTCTTCTGCCCACTTTCCCTTCTTAGATCCAAGCTTTTTCTTCAAATTATTGATGATGATCTTGTTGGATGATTCTGCGTGACCATTAGCTTGTGGGTGGACTGGTGTTGATGTTATCATCTTAATCCCCCAGTTGTCACAAAAGTTAGTAGTTCTATTCCCAATAAATTGGGATCCATTATCACAAACAATTTCAGAAGGGATACCAAATCTAGTAATAATGTTTCTCTTAATAAAGGATATCACTTCTTTTTCTCTGACTTGAGCAAAGGCTTCAGCCTCTATCCACTTGGAGAAGTAATCAGTCATAGCAAGCATGAATACTTTTCCACCAGGTGCCTTAGGAAGCTTTCCAACTATATCCATTCCCCATCTCATAAATGGCCAAGAAGAGGATATAGGATGCAAAAGTTCTGCTGGTTGGTGAAGGATATTACTATGTCTCTGACAAGGATCACACTTCTTGGCATATTCCACAGCATCCTTCTTCATAGTAGGCCAATAGTATCCTGTCCTCAGGATCCTTGAGAACAATGCTCTGCCCCCAGTGTGGTTTCCACAATCTCCTTCATGGAAATCCTTTAGGACTTCTTGGATTTCTGGATCCTCAATGCATCTTAGATATGGACCTGCAAGAGATCGTTTATACAACATATTATTCAATATTGTAAATTGAGATACCTTGATTTTGAAAGCCCTAGGGTTTTCTCCTGTAGGAATCTCTCCATGTTGTATGTATTTCATGATTGGGAGGATCCATGATCCTGAATGAGATTGAGTATCATCACTAGGGATGATTGCAGAATCCTCTCCTATCTCCATAGCTACTTGATCCTCGATAGCAGGGGTCAGGATATGGATAATAGGGATGTTGATATCCTCCGGGATCTTCAAGGATGATCCTAGATTGGCTAATGCATCAGCCTCTACATTCTCTTCCCTTGGTACCTGTGTCAAACTAAAGGAAACAAAAGAGAGTGCCAATTCTTTGACTATCTCTAAATATTTGATTAGCTTTTCACCTCTAACAGCATAGGATCCATTAAAGTGATTAGTGATTAATAATGAATCTACATGTACCTCAAGATACCTGATCCTCATATGCTTAGCAATTTGCAAACCAGCTATCAAGGCTTCATACTCAGCCTCATTGTTGGTAGTTTGAAATTCACAAGCTATGGAGTGGGGTATTATGTCCCCCTGTGGCGATTTTAGTAGTATTCCCAGCCCTGTTCCTTTTACATTAGAGGCTCCATCAGTGAAGAGAATCCAAGGATCCTTAGTTTCTTCAAGCTGTTGGACTTCTAACTCAGCTTCCTTTTGCAAATCACTACTAAAATCTGCCACAAAGTCAGCTAAGGCTTGGGATTTTATGGCAGTCCTTGGTTCATATCTTATATCATATGCACTAAGCTTCACTGCCCACTTAGCCATCCTTCCTGACATTTCAAGTTTCCTGAGAACATTCTTAATTGGAAAATTAGTCTTAACAATAATGGCATGAGTCTCAAAATAATGTCTTAATTTAGTAGATGCCATAATTAATGTAAGGATAAGTTTCTCTAAGTGTGAATACCTGGATTCAGCATCAAGTAAACTCTTACTTACATAATAAACAGGATGTTGTGTACCTTGGTGATCCTTAACAAGGACCGCACTTACTGCTTTTGAGGATACTGCTAAGTATAAGGATAATATATACCCTTTTTCTGGTTTCATCAGGGCCGGGGCTGAGGATATGTAATCCTTAAGAGCTTTGAGGGCACATTCATGCTTCTCAGTCCATTCAAATTTCTTGTTCTTCCTCAGGATGTCATAGAATTCCTTGCTCTTTTCTGAGGATTTGGATATGAACCTGTTCAAGGCTGCGATCCTGCCTGTTAATCTTTGCACATCCTTAGCATTGGCAGGGGATTTGATATTCACAATAGCCTTGATTTGCTCTGGACTTGCTTCAATGCCCCTCTTTGTCACCATATAGCCCAAGAATTTACCTGCCTTAACACCAAAATGACACTTGGAAGGATTTAGTTTCATATTAAATTTATCAAGGATATTGAATGCTTCCTCCAAGTCTTTAAGGTGATCCTCAGCTTTCTTGGACTTAACCACCATGTCATCAATATAGACTTCCATAATGTGTCCAATTTGTTCCTTGAACATCATATTGACTAGCCTTTGATAAGTAGTACCTGCATTCCTTAGTCCAAATGGCATAGCAATATAACAATATATACCAGTTGGGGCCATAAAGGCTGTATCCTCTTGATCAGATGGTTCCATCTGAATTTGTTGAAATCCAGATGAAGCATCCATAAAAGTCAACAACTCATGACCTGCGGTAGCATCCACCATGGAGTCAATGTGGGGTAATGGGAAAGGATCCTTGGGATATGCCTTGTTTAAATCAGTAAAATCGACACATACCCTCCACTTTCCATTTTTCTTTTGAACAACAACCACATTGGCTAACCATCTTGGATACTTAACCTCTCTTATCATTCCTGCCCGAAGTAGTTTATCTACCTCCTCCTGGATATTAGCATTCCTTTCAGGTGCAAACTTCCTTCTTTTTTGATGAATTGGCTTGAATGACCTGTCAATGCCAAGTTTATGAGTAATTATATCTTTGGATATACCTGTCATGTCCTCATGCTTCCAGGCAAAGGTGGATTTCCTCCTCTTAAGGAAGGATACTAGATCCTGCTCAATGTTGCTAAGGATCCCTGATCCTATGAAAACTATGGATTCAGGATCATGAGGATCCATGAGAATTTCTTTTACATCCTGCTCTCTTGCCTCCAAGACATCTATTGAAGGATACTTTAATTGCTATTGCTCCCTTGGTTTTGAGGCTGGCTTCATTGACGATGTATAATAATTCTTAGCCTCTTGTTGATCACTCTCAATTTTCACCACTCCCCATGGACTTGGAAGCTTTACACACTGATGATAGGTGGATGGGACTGCCTTCATATCATGTATCCATGGCCTGCCAAGGATAACATTACAACAAGATAAGCAATCTATAACACAAAATTTCTGATAAGAATGGAGTCCTTCAATATAAATAGGGAGTTTGATGTCCCCCAATGTGTTTTTGGTTTCCCCACTGAATCCCACAAGGACTGAGGATCTTGGGATAATATCAGACTCCGGGATATTCATTTTCTTGAGGACATCAAGCTGAATGATGTTCACAGAGCTTCCTCCATCGATTAGGATCCTGCGAACAAAGTGGTTAGAAATAAACAATGTAATTACAAGACCATCATGATGAGGATCCTGGATATCAACAAGATCATCCTCATCAAAAGTTATGATCTTATCCTTGGTGACGGTGGAGGTCCGGATGGGTCTGTCCCCATTATCCATCTTGGTTTCCTTAGCATGTCTCTTGGCTACTGAAAAGGAAGTACCACAAATGTCTGATCCACCGTATATGAAGTTTATAACTTATGCATCTGCTGGAGGAGCAAGAGCCCTTTCCGGGATCCTTTCAGGATCCTGGATCCTTGACTTCTTTCGTCCCAAAAGTTCCTTCAAATGCCCCTTGCTCAACAAGTAACCAATTTCCTTTCTTAGTGCAATACACTCTTCAGTGAGATGCCTGAAATCTTCATGATATGCACACCACTTGGGCTTATCCTTTGTAGCAGCTGGTTTATCACTTTTTCTCAGCCACCTAGCTTTCTCACCTAGATTCTGCATTGCAAGGATTAGTTGATTGTTATCAACAGAAAAACAGTATTCAGAAATAGGAGGATAATCCTCATCATCCTCTTCTTGTTCCACTGCATGCACGTTCTGGTTATCAGACTTGTTGTAGGACTTGGATTTGTTGTTCCTGAAGTAGGATCCTTGTTTCTCCTGTTTTGAGGATCCTGTCAATCTATCCTGGATCCTTTTGTCATCCTCTAGGGGGATGAACCTAAGGGCCCTGGTTCTTACTTCATCAAGATTCCTGCAAGGTGTCATAACAAGATCATCATAGAATAATGAATCCCTAAGCAATCCCATTTTAAAGGCTTCTACAGCCGTAGCAATATCCAAATTAGGAATATCTAAGGATTCTTTACTAAAATTAGTGATGTAATCTCTAAGTGATTCATTTTGACCTTGTGTTACCCTATATAGATCACTAGTTAATCGTTCAAATTTTCTACTACAAGAGAATTGACTATTAAACAAATTAACCAGATTAGCAAATGAAGTAATAGAGTAAGGGGGAAGACTTAGCAGCCATTTAAGAGCAGATCCTGTGTGTGTGGATCCAAATCCCTTGCATAGACATGCTTCTTTTAACCTCTCAGGAATTGGATTGATCTCCATCCTCTCCCTATACTGAGCTACATGCTCTTCTGGATCTGTTGAACCATCATACAGCTTCATAGATGGTATCTGGAACCTTTTGGGTATCTCAGCATCACATAAGGGTGGTGCAAAATGAGATATCCTATGGCTACCATCTGCAATTTCAGGAATGGGTTTAACCACTCCTGGTACACTGGATATCATATCCTTAAGTTTCTGTAATTCCCTAGCCATAGCCTGATTGATACCTGTTGTTTTGGTCAAAAAATCAGACGAGGATAATGTAACCAAACTCTCTGTTATGGGGTATGAAGCTTGAATTGGTTTATAGCAATAAGGATCACTATGAAATGTAAATAATAAGTGACACAAGGTTTATACGGGGAAAAAGCCCTTGATCAAGAGTTGATCTCCGGCACAAAAAACCCCGGGTGATGGAAACTACCGATCACCAACTCAAATTAAACAAGTAAGTGTGTTACAACTTCGGATGATAGCGAGCTAAATACAAGGATCACTATAGTGTAGTGTGTAAAAAGTGTATGAAATTGCTAAGTGAATGAACAAGAGTTGGTGTGAGCGATTGTATGAGTGTGTGTAGCCAAAAATAGCCAAAAAGTGTTGTCTAATTAGCTCGCTACCCCTTTTAAATCAGAAAATAACTAGCTAACAAACTATCCGCATTTCGTGCCTTCTCCCCACGTTCTCCATAACGTTCACAAATGGTCCAGCACGTGCAGAATTGCAGGGAATATTCTCCAGGAATGTCGCCATGACCAAGTCCAATCCGGCACTCCTGCAAAACAATATCGAATTCAAAGTGAACAATCATTAGTATAAGGATCCTTAGAATGATCCATGATCCTGATCCTGAAACACTTCTGAGGATCACTGTCTGACACAGAAGTAAGGATCACTAAAGAGGATAACAATTGAGGATCATAGGTCACTAAAAAATCCTGCCCTAACAATTGCCCCCAAAATATAAGGAGTAATATCGTAAATAAACGAGTTATATTTTATCGATCTTATCCGTAACAAACTAACGGATATATAGCCGTTAAGATCGAACTAGCCGTTGCGATCATGACGTCACTGAAGTGACAATCCTGCAAATCATCATTATAAATAAGAGTTAGAGATAGGATCAATATGCATTTAAATCCGAAGAAACACCCTTTAAATTCTCAGTCGAAGATCAATCAGGTATCTCTTCTCTTATTTCTCCTTCTCTTACTCTGTTTTACTTTCTCTGTTCATCCTCTCGTTAAGAATGATGCTCCGATCTTCCCCCGCCAAGGATCACCAGAAGGATAGCCCCTTGAAGAGTCAAGGGATTATCAAAGACTCAGTACATGAGAGATGTTGCTTTAACGATGCTCAAATAGATAAGATCCGTCACTGCTTTCCGGCGAACGCCTTTTTCAAACCCTTCGATCCCACTATTCTGAGCGACTATGTTTCTGAAACATGGGTTGCCTTTCCAGTTACTCCATTCACCATAGGATACACCTATCCTTTTCCAGACTTTACACAATCCTTCTTTTCCCTTACCGGCATCTCTTACATCCAAGCTATGCCGATGATTTGGAGGGTCTTGTATACCCTGGAGAGGATCATAGAGCAGGAAGGGGTTGATTTAGGAATGTCAGAACTGACACAGATGTATGATCTTACGACGTTTGGATCACATCGATATCTGTTTAAGCGAAAACCCGGCGAAGAACATCCCATTTTTAAAGCTACCAAGAATGACACAAATTGGAAACGACGCTTCTTCTTTGTCAGGAGGGATACCATTCCAAACGGAAAGCATTTACCCAGAAAGTGGTCCACCAATGGTAGGATAGAGGATCCTGAAAAGGATCACCAGGTAACCCTGCTCTTGTGAAAAGATCATTAACCCCTTTTTGTCTTGTGTTATGCAGCTATCTCTATTTCGCACCTCATCACAACACCCGCAACCAAGGATAGGCTTGCTGCTTTTTGGAGGCTTGATCCTGAAATAAGGTCATTCAAGATAGACACCCAAGACTCACAAGAAGTATCCTCAGGTTCCATCACCATGTCAAGTAAGTATCCTGCTTTTTGTATAGTTGAATATTAAAATAAATAGTTATATTGAAATAGGATAAGGATACTTATCTTGCTTTAAATGTGTAGGTGCCGGAAAATCTTCCAAGCCTGCCTCCCAATTCAACACGGCCGACCTTGATGTTGTTCGATCCAGGAAGAGGAGGGCCACTACCAGTCCTAGCATCTCCATTCCCAAGGCACCCACTAAAGGAAGGGGTGGCAAGAAGAGGAAAACCTCTGATGCAGAGGACCTACAAGGCCTGGCACTGATCCGCCACCAGTTCTTTGAATACTTCAATGAGGTAAGGATCACCAATTCTGCCTAGGTATCCTACTCATTTGAGGATCATCTGATCTTGAATTGCTTTGTCTTTTTTGCAGAAATTTGCTGAGATTGAAGATTATGTGGGAAGCATCGAGGAGCTGGATAAGAAGATTGCTGACCTCCAACAAGTTGCAGTGCTTAAGGATCTTAAGATTGCTGATCTTGAAAAAGCCCTTAAAGACGCCGAGACTCAGACAGCTAAAATCTTGATCGACATTGACTACGAGAAACATGAGCTCGTGGAAGGTGCAAAGGTCTCCGCTGCCATCACAATGTACCAGACAAAACTAAAGATGGCCCAGGAAGCTCAAGATCCTAACTTCAACCGAAGCAGCTGGGATGTTGAGGGCTGGAAAGCGAGGTTGGCTGATCTTGAAGATGATGAGGAGGCTGAGGAGGTTTTGGCGATCGAGGCTGGAGGTAGTGGGAAGGATCAGGTTAAGGATACCGAAGCTGGAGGGGATGAGGATGCAGCGAAGGTGTAGGCTGCACAATTGGGCGATGATGGACATTCTTAGACGTAGCCGGAGCCCAATTTTTAAATTTGGTAGTAGTTTGTTTTGTGGTTGTGATGTTTTAAAACAATGATGGTCTGTAATAACTAGACAATAGCTATTAGGGTTAAGGATCATGAATGATCCTTTGGACAATAGGTAGGATTACAACTGGTGGAGGGATCCTCTGTTTGGGGGATGAAACCATTGTGATCCTGCCATCTTTTCAATTCTTGCACTACCAAGACCTTTAGACAATGGACACCCTTTACCTACCCCAGCGGACGGGCCACGTATTGCTGGTAGATGCTCGGGGTAGGTAATTTTGACAACCTTCGATGGTTAAACTTTTGTTAATAAAATAACCTTAATCTTTTTTGGCTTATCTTGTGTTGTTATCCTTGTTTATCTTTCTAATTTTCAATTGTTTTGATATACACTTGTCTGAATGGAAAAAGTTGAACAAATTAGATAGAAAATATTTAGGATATGATCTAGGATCAAATTTCCTATAGTTGAAAAATTCCAAAAAGTGGTATATTTTAAAGATCATGAGTTCAGTTGTCAAAGTATTAGGGTTATTCAAATAATCAATGAATAAAATCAAAATAGTTAAGGATCATACCTGAGGATCCAAGTTAGGATCCTAACTCTTAATACTATAAACAGGATAACCATAGAACAAACCTTAGTAAAAGGTAAGGATTAAGGATCCTTGGTTGTTTAACTTCGAAAACCTGAAATAGAACATAACTTGGGACTAAGCCATTATAAGATAAGGTTAGCAACTAGGGACAAGCCCAAAGGATAACTGGGGACAAGCCCAAAGATAACTGGGGACAAGCCCAAGGATAACTGGGGATGAGCCCAAGGATAACTGGGGACGAGCCCAAGGATAACTGGGGACAAGCCCAAGGATCGTACGTAAACTGGAGTATGGCCCTAACTGGCGACTATCCAAACTTAGTGGCATGAAAATGCCAAAACCTTAGCTAACGTGAAAATGCTAGAAACCTTAAGAACGGATGTATGGTACGTCTACCATTATACGTAGGATCCTAGGTATAGCCAGTACAATGGAATTATCAGCCCCTAAAACGAGTACTGGTCCCACTGCCATGAACTATACCAGGATCATCATGCGCTACTGGCGGAACTGGGGTCAAACCCAAGGATAACTAGGGTCAAACCCAAGTAACTGGTTGCTTTTGTGGATAATCATCCTTTTGTTAAGAGTACCTGAACCTTCAAAACTCAAATTCATGTGAAAGGGGGATAAAGGATACAGGATCCTTATCCATATATGAGAAAGTAAGGATATGAAATAGTTTAGGATTAGAGGGTTACCAAAATGAGGATCATCTCTGCTTTAAGGATCCTTTAAGGATATTTATCACGTGAGGATCATGGATCCCTATCACATGAAATATCTCTTTAAATGGACAGCATTCCAAGCTCTTGGTAGTAAGTCACGTTCCATTGTTAGCAATCGATATGCCCCCTTTCCTGCCTCAACTTCAATCAAGTAAGGGCCTTCCCATTTTGGTGCCAACTTTCCATCAGCAGGATTGGTGGTATTCTGAAATGCTTTCCTTAGTACCATATCACCAACTTGGAATTTCCTGATCCTAACATTTTTGTTGTAGGCACCGGCCATTCTTTGCTGATAACTGGCCATCCTTATCCTTGCCAAATCTCTGATTTCTTCTATAGTATCCAGGTCTTGAACCAAGTTCTCATCATTTTCGTCAGGATCACGAATACTGGTTCTAGCAGTTGGAACCACCATTTCTGTAGGGATCACTGATTCTGCCCCAAATACCAAAGAGAATGGAGTTTGGCCTGTAGCATTCTTAGGAGTTGTCCTATCAGCCCAAAGTACATAAGGTAGTTCTTCTGCCCATTTCCCTTTTTTGGATCCAAGCTTCTTCTTCAAATTGTTGATGATGATCTTATTGGATGATTCTGCCTGACCATTAGCTTGTGGGTGGACTGGTGTTGATGTTATCATCTTAATCCCCCAACTGTCACAAAAGTTAGTAGTTCTGCCCCCAATAAATTGGGAACCATTATCACAAATAATTTCAGAAGGAATACCGAATCTAGTTATAATATTTCTTTTAATGAAGGATATAACTTCCTTTTCTCTGACTTGGGCAAAAGCTTCAGCCTTTATCCACTTGGAGAAGTAATCAGTCATGGCAAGCATGAACACTTTCCCACCAGGTGCCTTAGGGAGCTTACCAACTATATCCATGCCCCATCTCATGAACGACCAAGTGGAGGATATAGGATGCAATAATTCAGCTGGTTGATGAAGGATATTGCTGTGTCTTTGTCAAGGATCACACTTCTTAGCATACTCCACAGCATCTCTCTTCATAGTTGGCCAATAGTATACTGTCCTCAGGATCCTTGAGAATAATGCCCTGCCCCCAGTGTGGTTTCCACAATCTCCTTCATGGAAGTCTTTTAAAACTTCGTGGATTTCAGGATCCTCAATGCATCTTAAATATGGTCCTGCAAGGGATCGTTTGTACAACATATTATTTAAAATTGTGAATTGAGATACCTTAATTTTGAAAGCCCTAGGGTTTTCTCCTGTAGGAATCTCTCCATGTTGTAAGTATCTCATGATTGGGAGGATCCATGATCCTGAATGGGATTTATTATCATCGCTAGGGGTGATTGCAGAATCCTCTCCTATCTCCATAGCCACATGATCCTCGATAGCCGGGGTCAGGATATGGATAATAGGGATCTTGATATCCTCCGGGATCTTCAAGGATGATCCTAAGTTGGCTAGTGCATCTGCCTCTGCATTCTCTTCCCTTGGAACCTGTGTCAAACTAAAGGATACAAAAGAGAGTGTCAATTCTTTGACTAACTCCAGATATTTGATTAGCTTTTCACCTTTAACAGCATAGGATCCATTAAAGTGATTAGTGATTAACAAAGAATCTACATGTACCTCAAGATACCTGATCCTCATATGCTTAGCAATTTGCAAGCCAGCTATCAAGGCTTCATATTCGGCCTCATTGTTAGTGGTTTGGAACTCACAAGCTATAGAGTGGGGTATTATGTCCCCCTGTGGCGATTTTAGTAGTATTCCAAGCCCTGTTCCTTTGACGTTTGAGGATCCATCAGTGTAGAGTATCCAAGGATCCTTGGTCTCTTCAAGCTGCTGGACTTCTAATTCAGCTTCCTCTTGCAAATCACTACTGAAATCTGCCACAAAGTCAGCTAATGCTTGGGATTTAATGTCTGTCCTGGGCGCATATCTTATATCATATGCACTAAGCTTCACTGCCCACTTAGCCATCCTTCCTGACATTTCAGGTTTCCTGAGGACATTCTTGATTGGAAAATTAGTTTTAACGATAATAGCATGAGTTTCAAAATAATGTCTTAATTTAGTAGATGCCATTATTAATGCAAGGATAAGTTTTTCTAAGTGTGAATACCTGGATTCAGCATCAAGTAAACTCTTACTTACATAATAGACAGGATGTTGTGTACCTTCGTGATCCTTAACAAGGACAACACTTACTGCTTTTGAGGATACCGCAAGATATAAGGATAACACATCTCCTTTTTCTGGTTTCATCAAGGCTGGGGCCGAGGATAGGTAATCCTTAAGAGTTCTTAAGGCACTCTCATGCTTCTCAGTCCACTCGAATTTCTTGTTCTTCCTTAGGATATCATAGAATTCCTTGCACTTTTCTGAGGATTTGGATATGAATCTATTCAAAGCTGCAATCCTGCCAGTTAACCTCTGAACATCCTTAGCATTGGCAGGTGACTTGATGTTCACTATAGCTTTGATTTGTTCTGGACTGGCTTCAATGCCTCTCTTTGTCACCATATATCCTAAGAATTTACCTGCTTTAACACCAAAGTGACATTTTGAAGGATTAAGCTTCATATTATATTTGTCAAGGATATTGAATGCTTCCTCCAAGTCTCTTAGATGATCCTCAGCCTTTATCGATTTTACCACCATATCGTCTATGTAAACCTCCATAGTTTGTCCAATCTGATCCTTGAACATCATATTCAGTAGCCTTTGATAAGTTGCACCTGCATTTCTTAGTCCGAATGGCATAGCAATATAGCAGTATATACCAGTTGGAGTCATGAAGGCTGTATCCTCTTGATCGGATGGTTCCATTTGAATTTGTTGAAATCCAGATGAAGCATCCATAAAAGTTAACAGTTCATGACCCGCAGTTGCATCCACCATGGAGTCAATGTGGGGTAATGGGAAAGGATCCTTGGGACATGCCTTATTTAAATCGGTGAAATCGACACATACCCTCCACTTTCCGTTTTTCTTTTGAACAACAACCACATTGGCCAACCATCTTGGATACTTGACCTCTCTAATCATACCTGCTCGGAGTAATTTCTCTACTTCCTCCTGGATAATGGCATTTCTTTCTGGTGCAAATTTCCTCCTCTTTTGATGGATTGGTTTGAAGGACCTATCAATGCCAAGTTTGTGAGTGATTATAGTTTTAGATATACCTGTCATGTCTTCGTGTTTCCATGCAAAGGTAGTTTTTCTCCTTTTGAGGAAGGATATAAGGTCTTCCTTCATTTCGCCAAGGATCCCTGATCCTATATAAACTATAGATTCAGGATCATCAGGATCCATAAGGATTTCTACTATATCCTGTTCTCTTGCCTCCAAGACATCCCTTGGAGGATGCTTTAATTGCTATTGCTCCCTTGACTTTGATGCTGGTTTCATTGATGATGTGTAACAGTTCTTAGCTTCTTGCTGATCACTATCAATCTTCACTATTCCCCAAGGACTAGGAAGCTTCACACATTGATGATAAGTTGATGGGACTGCCTTCATGTCATGTATCCAAGGCCTGCCAAGGATAACATTACAACAAGATAAACAGTCAATAACATAAAATTTTTGGTAAGAATGTAGGCCTTCGATATAGATTGGGAGTTTAATGTCCCCCAGAGTATTCTTAGTCTCGCCACTGAATCCAACGAGCACAGAGGATCTTGGTATGATGTCGGATTCAGGAATATTCATCTTCTTGAGAACATCAAGCTGGATAATGTTCACAGAGCTTCCTCCATCTATAAGGATCCTGCGAACAAAATGGTTAGAAATAAAAAGAGTGATAACCAAACCATCGTGATGAGGATCCTGAATGTCAACACGATCATCCTTATCAAAAGTTATAACTTTTCCTTCGGAGACACTGGATGTTCGAATGGGTCTATCTCCATTATCCATCTTGGTTTCCTTTGCATGTCTTTTGGCCGCAGAGAAGGATGTTCCACAAATGTCTGATCCTCCAGAAATAAAGTTTATAACTTGTGCATCTGCTGGAGGGGCTGGAGCTTTCTCTGGGATCCTTTCAGGATCCTGAGTCCTTGACTTCTTTCTCCCCAATAATTCTTTCAAGTGCCCCTTGCTCAACAAGTATCCAATTTCTTTTCTCAATGCGAGTGCATTCTTCTGTGAGATGCCCAAAATCTTCATGGTATGCGCACCATTTTGACTTATCTTTAGTTGCAGCGGGTCTATCATTTTTTCTGGGCCATCTAGCTTTATCACCTAAATTCTGCATCGTAAGGATTAGTTCATTGTTATCAACAGAAAAACAATATTCAGAGATTGGAGGATAATCCTCGTCATCCTCTTCTTGTTCAACAGCATGCACATTCTGGTTATCAGATCTATTATAGGATCTGAACTTGTTGTTCTTGAATGAGGATCCTTGCTTCTCTTGCTTTGAGGATCCTGCTAACCTCTCCTGGATCCTTTTGTCATCCTCTAGCCGGATGAACCTAAGGGCTCGGGTTCTTACCTCATCTAGATTCCTGCATGGTGTCATAACAAGATCATCATAGAATAACGAATCCCTAAGCAGTCCCATTTTAAAGGCTTCAACAGCCGTAGCTATATCCAGGTTAGGGATATCTAAGGATTCTTTACTAAATTTAGTGATATAATCCCTTAATGATTCATTATGACCCTGGGTTATCCTATACAGATCACTAGTTAAACGCTCAAATTTTCTACTGCAAGAAAACTGGTTATTAAATAGGTTAACTAGATTAGCGAATGAGGTAATAGAGTAAGGAGGAAGACTTAGCAGCCATTTTAGAGCCGATCCAGTAAGAGTGGATCCAAATCCCTTGCACAGACATGCTTCCTTTAACCTTTCTGGGATGGGATTAATCTCCATCCTTTCCCTGTACTGTGCTATGTGTTCTTCAGGATCTGTTGAGCCATCATACAACTTCATGGTAGGCACATGGAACCTCTTGGGTATCTCAGCATCACAGATTGGTGATGCAAAACGAGATATCTTATGGCTCCCATCTGCAATATCCGGGATAGGCTTGACCACTCCTGGGACACTTGATATCATATCCTTTAACTTTTGCAATTCTCTGGCCATGGCATGATTGATACCTGTATCCTGCATAAGGCCATGGTTAGTAGTATAAGAATTATTAAAAGTGTTACCTCCCATTGGATTCAAATTAGGAAGAGTGGATGTGAATCCATATTGTTGGGGCTCTGGAATGACCGATGGACCAGTAGAAGCAATGGTCTGCATTGGAATGAAATCTCCCTGATGGATATCGGAACTTCCAGATTGCAAACTCCTTAGGGATCCCGGAATCTGGAAGGATCCTTGAAACTGAGAGTATCCTTGGAGCTGGGAGGATCCTGGAACATAGGAGGATCCTTGAACTTGGGAGGATCCTGGAACATAGGAGGATCCTTGTACTTGGGAGAATCCTGGAACATAGGAGGATCCTTGAACTTGGGAGGATCCTGGAACATGGGAGGATCCTTGAACCTGGGAGGATCCTTGAACCTGGGAGGATCCTTGAACCTGGGAGGATCCCTGAACCTGGGAGGATCCTTGAACCTGGGAGGATCCCTGAACCTGGGAGGATCCTTGAAACGGCCAGTACCCTTGAATCTGCTGCGCTCCCGAGTATCCTCCTGAGCTTGCAAAGGATCCTATATGCTGAGGATGGGATCCTGATGGTTGGAAGTGTAACCCTGAAGCCTGAGTCATTGCTGATGATCCGTAATGTACTCCTTTTGGTCCTCCCACATATTGAACGTCTGGAACCACTAAAGGCAGAGAAGTTATAACCGGAGTATCGAAATTCAAAGATCTGGGCATCAGTGGGGAATGATCCTCTGCCGATCTCTTCTGTTTCTTGATGTCTCCAATTTCTCTAAGAATCCTTTCATTGGTCTTATCCTGCTGCTGTATATGATCCTTCATCTGCAAAATCAGAGTAAACAAGTCACTAGTAGTAGGAGTATAAGAAGCAGAAGAAGTTGGAGGTTTTGAGAAAATGGGAGTTGGTTTCTTCTCGGCATTTTTCTGAGGTCCAGAAGGTGGTGGAGGCAAAGGTGGAATGCCCTAGGATGAATTGACTGCAGACATCGCACTGGAGGTATTCTTTGATGATGAAGCCATCTGCTCGGATGCAATGAACCGGAATGATCACAAAAATGAGAATTTCTTAGGAATGAAGCACCAATGGCCCCACGGTGGGCGCCAAACTGTTTTGGTCAAAAAATCAGACGAGGATAATGTAACCAAACTCTCTGTTATGGGGTATGATGCTTGAATTGGTTTATAGCAATAAGGATCACTATGAAATGTAAATAACAAGTGACACAAGGTTTATACGGGGAAAAACCCCTTGATCAAGAGTTGATCTCCGGCATAAAAAACCCCGGGTGATGGAAACTACCGATCACCAACTCAAATTAAACAAGTAAGTGTGTTACAACTTCGGATGATAGCGAGCTAAATACAAGGATCACTATAGTGTAGTGTGTAAAAAGTGTATGAAATTGCTAAGTGAATGAACGAGAGTTGGTGTGAGCGATTGTATGAGTGTGTGTAGCCAAAAATAGCCAAAAAGTGTTGTCTAATTAGCTCGCTACCCCTTTTAAATCAGAAAATAACTAGCTAACAAACTATCCGCATTTCGTGCCTTCTCCCCACGTTCTCCATAACGTTCACAAATTGTCCAGCACATGCAGAATTGCAGGGAATATTCTCCAGGAATGTCACCATGACCAAGTCCAATCCGGCACTCCTGCAAAACAATATCGAATTCAAAGTGAACAATCATTAGTATAAGGATCCTTAGAATGATCCATGATCTTGATCCTGAAACACTTCTGAGGATCACTGACTGACACAGAAGTAAGGATCACTAAAGAGGATAACAATTGAGGATCATTGGTCACTAAAAAATCCTGCCCTAACACCTGTATCCTGCATTGAGCCATGGTTAGTGTTATATGAATTATTAAAAGTGTTACCTCCCGGAGGATTCATGTTTGGAATTGCGGATGTGAATCCATATTGACGGGATTCTGGTATGGTCGAAGGACCAGATGAAGCAATGGTCTGCATTGGTATGAAGTCTCCTTGATGAACATCGGTGCTCGGGGGTTGCATACTTCTTAAGAATCCCTGATCCTGAAAGATGTTGGATCCTTGAAGCTGAGATGATCCTTGAATCTGAAAGGATCCTTGGGGCAGAGAGGATCCTAGAAACTGGGAGGATCCTGGAGTCATAGAGGATCCTTGTAGCTGGAAGGATCCTTGAGCCATGGAGGATCCTTGGACCTGGGAGGATCCTAGAGCCGTGGAGGATCCTTGAACCTGGGAGGATCCTAGAGCCGGGTGCATTCCCAAATATCCCCCTGAGCTGAAGTAGAATCCCTGATGCTGAGAAGAGGATCCCGATGGTTGAGAAGAGGATCCTTGAGGCTGGAAGTGAGAGCCAAATGCCTGACTCATAGTTGCTGTTCCATAACGCCTTTCTGATGGACCACTTTGATACTGGATGCCCGGAACTGCCGATTGTAAGGTAGTCACAACTGGAGTATCGAAATCCAATGACCTTGGTATCAGAGGAGAGTGATCCTCCACTGATTTCTTCTGTTTCTTAATATCACCAATCTCCTGAAGAATCCTTTCATTGGTTTTGTCCTGCTTTTGCATGCGATCTCTCATCTGCAAAATCAGAGTAAAAAGGTCATTAGTGGTAGGATTAGAGGAAACAGAAGAAGTTGGTGGTTTTGTGAAAATGGGGGTTTGTCTCTTCGCGGCATTCTCAACATTCTTCTGAGATCCAGAAGGTGGTGGAGGCAAAGGAGGAACGCCTTGTGAAGAACTAATTGCCGGCATAGAACTTGATGTATTCTTTGTTGAGGAAGCCATCTGCTTGGTTGTAATGAATCGAAATGACCACAAAAGTATGAATCTTCTTAGGAATGAAGCACCAATTGCCCCACGGTGGGCGCCAAACTGTTTTGGTCAAAAATCAAGAAATGATAATGCAACCAAACTTTCTGTTGTGAGGTGTGATGCTTGAATTAATGAACAATACTAAGGATCACTCAGAAATGAAATGAACAAGTGACACAAAGATTTATACGAGGAAAAAGCCCTTGATGAATGAATGATCTCTGGCATAAAAAACCTCGGGTGATGGAAACTACTGTTTTGGTCAAAAATCAGACGAGGATAATGCAACCAAACTCTTTGTTATGGGGTATGATGCTTAAAAAGTGTAACAACAATGAGGATCACTTCAATGCGGAATGCACAAACAACACGAGGATTTATACGGGGAAAAAGCCCTTGATCAAGAATTGATCTCCGGCACAAAAAACCCCGGGTGATGGAAACTACCGATCACCAAGCTCAAATAAATGAATAAACGTTTACAACTTCGGATAGTAACGAGCTAGGTACAAGGATCACTATGGTGAAATGTGTAAAAAGTGTAAGTAACTGCTAAGTGTTTGAACGAGAGCTTGTATGAGCGTGTTTGCGAGTGTGTGTAATTGCCAAAATGACTAAGTGTCACTAACTAGCTCGTTACCCCTTTAAAATAAGAAAAATATCTAGCTAACAAACTCTCCGACTTTCGGGCCAAGCCTCCACGTTCTCCATAACGTCTAGTTTTGATCTAGCACGTGCAGAATACTTCGGGAATATTCTCCAAGAATGCCGCTAAGACTTGGTCAAGCTTGTTATACCTGCGAGATGTTATAAAACATATGTAAACAATCGTCAGTACGAGGATCCTTGAAGTGATCCATGATCCTGATCCTAAAGCCCTTCTGAGGATCACCACCTGTCACAGAAGTAAGGATCACCAGTTAGGATAACGAATAAGGATCACTAATTGTTAGAAAATCCTCCCCTAACAATTGCCCCCAAAATATAAGGAGTGAAATTGTAAAATTAGCGAGTTATGTTTTCTTGATCTTATCCGTAACAAACTAACGGATATATAGCCGTTAATTTTGAACTAGCCGTTGCGATGATGATGTCACGGAAGTGACAACCTGCAAGATCATGATTATAAATAGAGATATAGATAGGATCAAATGCATTTAAATTTTCAGAGAAACTCCCTTTATAATCCACATTCCGAAGACGTTCAGGTATTCTCTCTCTCTATTCTTTTCCCTCTCTTGCTCTGTTTTTATCTTTCCATCAAAGATGTTGCTCCGAAGTTCTCCGGGCAAAGATCACAAGAAGGATAGCCCTTTGGAAAGTCAAAAAATCATCAAGGACTCAGCGAATGAAAAGTGTTGTTTTAACGACGCACAGATAGACAGAATCCGTTGCTGTTTTCCGGCGAATGCCTTTATCAGACCCTTTGATCCTACTACCCTTAGCGACTATGTTTCAGAAACATGGGTTGCATTCCCAGCCACTCCATTCACCATAGGATACACCTATCCTTTCCCAGAGTTTACACAATCCTTCTTTTCCCTTACCGGCATCTCTTATATCCAAGCCATGCCGATGATTTGGAGGGTCTTGTATACCCTGGAGAGGATCATCGAACAAGAAGGCATTGCTTTGGGCATGTCAGAATTGGCGGAGCTGTATGATCTTACTACTTTTGGTTCCCATCGTTATTTGATCAAGCGAAAACCCGGTGCAGATCATCCTCTTCTGAAAGTCACCAAGAATGACAAAGACTGGAAACGTCGCTTTTTCTTTGTCAAGAGAGATTCTATCCAGGATGGAAAGGATCTTCCTAAAAATTGGGCTACCCATGGTAGGATGGAGGATCCTGATAAGGATCACCAGGAACTTTCTTTGATTGCAAGGATAACTTATATTTTTGCTTTCTTGTTTTGCAGCTATCACCGTTTCACGTATCCGCACATCACCTGAAACCAAGGATAGGCTCGCTGCTTTTTGGAAGCTTGATCCTGAAACAAGGACATTCAAGATAGATACCCAAGACTCACAAGAAGTATCCTCAGGTTCCATTACCATGTCGAGTAAGTATCCTGTCTTTTGTATAGTTTAAATATTAAAATAAATAGATAAATTGAAATAGGATAAGGATACTCATCTTGCTTTGAATGTGTAGGCGCTGGAAAACCTGTCAAGCCTGTTTCCCAATTCAACACAGCTGATCTTGATCTCGTACGACCCAGGAAGAAGAGGTCCACTACCAGTCCTAGCATCTCCATTCCAAGGGCACCCACTAAAGGAAAGGGTGTCAAGAAAAGGAAAACTTCTGATGCTGAAGATCTTCAAGGGCTGCCACTGATCCGCCACCAATTCCTTGAATACTTCAATGATGTAAGGATCCTTAACTTTGCCTAGGTATCCTACTCTTATGAGGATCACTTGACCTTGAACTGCCTTATCTTCTTTCTGCAGAAATTTGCTGAGATAGAGGATTACGTGGGCAATGTTGAGGAGCTGGACAAGAAAATAGCTGATCTCCAACAGGTTGCCGTGCTCAAAGATCTTGCACTTGCTGATGCTCGGAAGGAACTCCAGGATACCAAACAGGAAATGGCCAAGGTGCTGGTCAACTTTGATTATGAAAAGCATGACCTCATCGAAAATACCAAGCTCTCTGCTGCCATCACAATGTATCAGACTAAGTTGAAGATGGCCCAGGAAGCTCAAGATCCTAGTTTCGACAAAAGCAGCTGGGATGTTGAAGGCTGGAAGGCAAGGTTGGCAGATCTTGAGGATGATGAGGAGGAGGCAGCTGATGTCCTGGCAATTGAGGCAAGTGGCAGTGGGAAGGATCAGGCTGGTGGTGATGATGCTGGTGGTGATGCAGCCAAGGTGTGAGCTGCACAATTGGGCGATGATGGATATATGTGCCAAGGCCGGAGCCCAATTTTTTAGTTTGATGGTTGTTTTTTGTGGTTGTGATGTTTAAGACAATTTCATGGGTTGTACTTTGAACAATAGGTTTTAGGATTAAGGATCATGTATGATCCTTTGGACAATAGGCAGGATTGCAATTGGTGGAGGGATCCTCTGTTTGGGGGATGAAGCCATTGTGATCCTGCCGCCTTTATATTCCTGCACTATCTTTGAACTCATTATCATGGACACCCTTTACCTACCCCAGCGGACGGGCCACGTTTTGCTGGTAGAAGCTCGGGTAGGTAATTTTGACAACCTTTAAAGGGTTAGTCTTATGTTAATAAATAAAAACTTAACCTTTTGTCGCTTATCTTGTATTTGTTATCCTTTTTAGTATGTTATTTTCCAACTGTTATAATGTTCAATTTGTTTATACTTATCAAGCCTTGAAAAACTAGAAAAGATATCCAAAAAGTTTAAGATATGAACAAGGATCACATATCCCATAACAGATAAGTTTAAAAAATGACATGATTTAAAATTTATAAGTTCAGTTGTCAAGTATAAGGGTTATTTAAAAGAATAATGAATAGAATCAAAAGAGTTAAGGATCATACCTGAGGATCCAAGTTAGAATCCTAACCATAATAAGGATAACTATAAGATAAACCTTAGAGTGAAATAAGGATCAAGGATCCCTAGTTGCCTATCTTCAATGACCTGAAATAGAGCATAACTTGGGACTAAGCCAATATAAGAAAAGAGTTAGCAACTGGGGACAAGCCCAAGGATAACTGGGGACGAGCCCAAGAATAACTGGGGACGAGCCCAAGGATAACTGGGGACAAGCCCAAGGATAACTGGGGACAAGCCCAAGGATCGTGTGTAAACTGGAGTATGGCCCTAACTGGCGACTCTCCAAACTTAGTGACATGAAGATGCCAAAACCTTAGCTAACGTGAAAACGTTAGAAACCTTATGACCGGATGTATGGTACGTCTACCATTATACGTAGGATCCTAAGCATAGCCAGAACAATGGAATTATCAGCCCCTAGAACGAGTACTGGTCCCAAAGCCTTGAACTATACCAGGATCATCGTGCGCTACAGGCGGAATCTGGGGACAAGCCCGAATAACTGGGGTTAGACCCATATGACGGATTGCTTCTGTGGATAACCATCGTTATGCTAAGGATACCTGAACTTTCAAAACTAAGTAAGGATCATCGATACTTTGAGGATCCTTTAAGGATATCCCTTTTGCTAGGATCACCTCTGCCACGAGGATCCTTGTCACATGAAATATTTCTTCAAGTGAACAGCATTCCAAGCTCTTGGTAGCAAATCACCTTCCATGGTTAGCAATCTATATGCCCCCTTTCCTGCTTCAGCTTCAATCAAATAAGGGCCTTCCCATTTTGGAGCCAATTTTCCATCGGCAGGATTGGTGGTATTCTGAAATGCTTTCCTTAACACCATATCTCCAACTTGAAACCTCCTGATCCTGACATTTTTGTTGGAAGCACCAGCCATTCTTTGTTGATAACTGGCCATCCTGATCCTAGCCATATCCCTGATTTCTTCAATAGTATCCAGGTCTTGAGCCAAGTTTTCATCATTTTCCTCAGGATCACGGGTACTTGTTCTAGCAGTAGGAACCACCATTTCTGTTGGGATCACTGATTCTGCTCCAAACACCAAAGAGAATGGTGTTTGACCAGTAGCATTCTTGGGGGTTGTCCTATCAGCCCAGAGCACATAGGGTAGTTCTTCTGCCCACTTCCCTTTCTTGGATCCAAGCTTTTTCTTCAAATTGTTGATGATGATCTTGTTGGATGATTCTGCTTGGCCATTAGCTTGTGGGTGGACTGGTGTTGATGTTATCATCCTAATCCCCCAGCTGTCACAAAAGTTAGTGGTTCTGCCCCCAATAAATTGGGAACCATTATCACATATAATCTCAGAGGGAATTCCAAATCTAGTTATAATATTTCTTTTAATGAAGGATATAACTTCCTTTTCTCTAACTTGGGCAAAAGCTTCAGCCTCTATCCACTTGGAGAAGTAATCAGTCATAGCTAGCATGAATACTTTTCCACCAGGTGCCTTAGGGAGCTTGCCAACTATGTCCATACCCCATCTCATAAATGGCCAAGAGGAGGATATAGGATGCAATAATTCGGCTGGTTGATGAAGGATATTGCTGTGTCTCTGGCAAGGATCACATCTTCTGGCATACTCCACAGCATCTTTCTTCATGGTTGGCCAATAATATCCTGTCCTCAGGATCCTTGAAAATAAAGCCCTGCCCCCAGTGTGGTTTCCACAATCTCCTTCATGGAAGTCTTTTAAAACTTCCTGAACTTCAGGATCCTCAATGCATCTCAAGTATGGTCCTGCAAGAGATCGTCTATACAACATATTATTCATAATTGTGAATTGAGATACCTTAGATTTGAAAGCCCTAGGGTTTTCTCCTGTAGGAATCTCTCCATGTTGTAAGTATCTCATAATTGGTGAGATCCATGATCCGGATCCTGAATAGGATTGAATATCCTCACTAGGGATAACTCCAGAATCATCTCCTATCTCCATAGTCTGGTGATCCTCGATAGCCGGGGTCAGGATATGGATAATAGGAATCTTGATATCCTCTGGGATCTTCAAAGATGATCCTAAGTTAGCCAATGCATCAGCTTCTGTATTTTCTTCCCTTGGTACCTGTGACAAACTAAAGGAAACAAAAGAGAGTGCCAAACTTTTGACTATCTCCAAATATTTGGTTAGTTTTTCACCTTTAACAGCATATGATCCATTAAAGTGATTTGTAATTAACAAAGAATCTACGTGTACCTCAAGATACCTGATCCCCATATGCTTTGCAATTTGCAAACCAGCAATTAAGGCTTCATATTCAGCCTCATTATTAGTGGTTTGGAACTCACAAGCTATAGAATGGGGTATTATGTCCCCCTGTGGCGATTTTAGTAGTATTCCAAGCCCTGTGCCTTTGACATTTGAGGATCCATCAGTGTGGAGTATCCAAGGATCCTTGGTCTCTTCTAGCTGCTGGACTTCTAGCTCAGCTTCTTCTTGTAGATCACTACTGAAATCAGCCACAAAGTCAGCTAATGCTTGGGATTTGATAGCTATCCTAGGCTCATATCTTATATCATAGGCACTCAGCTTTACTGCCCACTTAGCCATCCTTCCGGACATCTCTGGTTTCCTGAGGACGTTCTTAATTGGAAAATTAGTTTTAACAATGATAACATGAGTTTCAAAATAATGTCTTAACTTGGTAGATGCCATTATTAATGCAAGAATAAGTTTTTCAAGGTGTGAGTACCTGGATTCGGCATCAAGTAAACTTTTACTTACATAATAGACAGGATGTTGTGTACCTTGATGATCCTTAACAAGGACCGCACTTACTGCTTTTGAGGATACTGCGAGATACAAGGATAACACTTCACCTTTTTCTGGTTTCATTAAAGCCGGGGCCGAGGATAGGTAATTTTTGAGGGCTTTTAAAGCACTTTCATGCTTCTCCGTCCACTCAAATTTCTTGTTCTTTCTTAGGATATCATAGAATTCTTTACACTTCTCGGAGGACTTGGATATGAATCTGTTCAAGGCTGCTATCCTTCCTGTTAGCCTTTGAACATCCTTAGCATTGGCCGGAGATTTGATGTTCACTATTGCTTGGATTTGTTCCGGGCTAGCTTCGATGCCTCTCTTAGTCACCATGTATCCTAAGAATTTACCTGCTTTAACACCAAAATGACATTTTGAAGGATTAAGCTTCATATTATATTTGTCAAGGATATCAAATGCTTCCTCCAAGTCTCGTAGGTGATCCTCAGCTTTTAAGGATTTCACCACCATATCATCTATGTAGACCTCCATAGTTTGTCCAATCTGATCCTTGAACATCATATTCACCAGCCTTTGGTACGTTGCACCTGCATTTCTCAATCCAAACGGCATAGCAATATAGCAATATATACCAGTTGGAGTCATGAAGGCTGTATCCTCTTGGTCGGATGGTTCCATTTGGATTTGTTGAAATCCAGATGAAGCATCCATAAAAGTTAATAGTTCATGACCCGCAGTTGCATCCACCATGGAGTCAATGTGGGGTAAAGGGAAAGGATCCTTGGGACATGCCTTATTTAAATCGGTAAAATCGACACATACCCTCCACTTTCCGTTTTTCTTTTGAACAACAACCACATTGGCCAACCATCTTGGATACTTAACCTCTCTAATCATACCTGCCCGGAGCAATTTTTCTACCTCTTCCTGGATAATGGCATTCCTTTCTGGTGCAAACTTCCTTCTTCTTTGATGTATTGGTTTGAAGGATTTGTCGATGCCGAGTTTATGGGTGATAACATCTTTGGATATACCAGTCATGTCTTCATGTTTCCATGCAAAGGTAGTCTTTCTCCTTTTGAGGAAGGATATGAGGTCTTCTTTCATTTCGCCAAGGATCCCTGATCCGATATAGATTTTGGATTCAGGATCATCAGGATCCATGAGGATTTCTACCACATCCTGCTCTCTGGCCTCCAAGACATTCCTTGGAGGATACCTTGATTGCTATTGCTCCCTTGACTTCGAAGCTGGTTTCATCGATGAAGTGTAGCAATTCTTAGCTTCCTGCTGATCACTATCGATCTTTACTATTCCCCAAGGACTAGGGAGCTTCACACATTGATGGTAAGTAGATGGGACTGCTTTCATATCGTGTATCCAGGGCCTGCCAAGGATAACATTACAACAAGATAAACAGTCAATAACACAAAATTTTTGATAAGAGTGTAAGCCTTCAATATATATTGGGAGTTTAATGTCCCCCAGGGTGTTCTTAGTTTCGCCACTAAATCCCACGAGCACGGAGGATCTTGGTATGATCTCTGATTCAGGGATACCCATCTTCTTTAGAACATCAAGCTGGATAATGTTCACTGAACTTCCTCCGTCTATTAGGATCCTGCGGACAAAACAGTTAGATATAAAAAGAGTAATAACTAAACCATCGTGATGAGGATCCTGGATATCAGTACGATCCTCTTCATCAAAGGTTATAACTTTTCCTTCGGAGACACTCGATGTTCGAACTGGTCTTTCTCCATTATCCATTTTAGTTTCCTTTGCATGCCTCTTAGCTGCTGAGAAGGATGTGCCACAAATGTCGGATCCCCCAGAAATAAAGTTTATCACTTGTGCATCTGCTGGAGGGGCTGGAGCCTTCTCAGGGATCCTTTCAGGATCCTAAGTCCTTGACTTTTTTCTACCCAACAACTCTTTTAGATGCCCTTTGCTCAACAAGTATCCAATCTCCTTTCTTAATGCAATGCATTCTTCTGTGAGGTGCCCAAAATCTTCATGATATGCACACCACTTTGATTTATCCTTAGTTGCAGCTGGCCTGTCATTCTTTCTTGGCCATCTAGCTTTATCACCTAGGTTCTGCATGGCAAGGATTAGTTCATTGTTATCAACACTAAAGCAATATTCAGAAATTGGAGGATAATCCTCATCATCCTCTTCTTGATCAATAGAATGCACGTTCTGATTATCGGATTTGTTGTAGGATCTGAACTTGTTGTTTCTGAATGAGGATCCTTGCTTATCCTGCTTTGAGGATCCTGTTATCCTCTCCTGAATCCTCTTGTCATCCTCTAGCCGAATGAACCTGAGGGCCCGGGTTCTTACCTCATCTAGGTTCCTGCATGGTGTCATAACAAGATCATCATAAAATAACGAATCCCTAAGCAGTCCCATTTTGAAGGCTTCAACAGCCGTGGCTATATCTAAGTTGGGAATGTCTAAGGATTCTTTACTAAATTTGGTAATGTAATCCCTTAATGATTCATTATGACCCTGGGTTATCCTATATAAATCACTAGTTAATCGTTCAAATTTTCTACTACAAGAAAACTGAGTATTAAACAAGTTAACTAGGTTTGCAAATGAGGTAATAGAATAGGGAGGAAGACTTAGCAGCCATTTGAGAGCTGATCCAGTAAGAGTGGATCCGAATCCTTTGCATAAGCATGCTTCCTTTAACTTTTCTGGGATTGGATTGATCTCCATCCTCTCCCTGTATTGTGCTATGTGTTCTTCAGGATCCGTCGAACCATCGTACAATTTCATTGTAGGCACATGGAACCTCTTGGGTATCTCAGCATCACAGATTGGTGGTGCAAAGCGAGATATCTTGTGGCTCCCATCTGCAATCTCTGGAATAGGTTTGACCACTCCCGGAACACTCGAGATCATATCCTTTAGCTTTTGTAATTCTCTGGCCATGGCATGATTGATACCTGGATCCTGCATAAGACCATGGTTAGTAGTATGAGAATTATTAAAAGTGTTACCTCCCATTGGATTCAAGTTAGGAAGAATAGAGGTCAATCCATATTGTTGAGACTCTGGAATGATCGAGGGACCGGTAGAGGCATTGGTCTGCATTGGAATAAAATCTCCTTGATGGACATCTGAACTTCCTGTTTGTAAACTCCTCAAGGATCCTGGCATCTGGAAGGATCCCTGAAACTGAGACGATCCTGGAACAAAGGAGGATCCTTGAACCTGGGATGATCCTGGAACGAAGGAGGATCCTTGAACCTGGGATGATCCTGGAACGAAGGAGGATCCTTGAACCTGGGATGATCCTGGAACGAAGGAGGATCCTTGAACCTGGGATGATCCTGGGACGAAGAAGGATCCTTGAACCTGGGATGATCCTGGAACAAAGGAGGATCCTTGATGCTGCTGCATTCCTGAATATCCTCCTGTACTCGTGAGGGATCCCATATGCTGGGGATAGGATCCTGCTGGCTGGAAATATGAACCTAGTGCTTGGGTCATAGCTGTTGTTCCATAGTGCACTCCTTTTGGTCCACCCGCATATTGAATGTCTGGAACCACTGATGGCTGAGAAGTAATCACCGGAGTGTCAAAATTCAAAGATCTGGGCATCAGTGGGGAATGATCCTCTGCCGTTTTCTTCTGTTTTTTAATCTCATCAATCTCCCGGAGGATCCTTTCGTTGGTTTTATCCTGCTCTTGTGCATGATTCCTCATCTGCAAAATCAAGGCATAGAGATCATTAGTAGTAGGGTTAGTTGAAACAGAAGAAGTAGGTGGTTTTGAGAAAATGGGAGTCGGTTTCTTCGCAGCATTCTCTGTATTCTTCTGGGATCCAGAAGGTGGTGGAGGCAAAGGAGGAACGCCTTGTGAAGAAGTGAACGAAGGCATCAAGTTTGAAGCATTCTTCGCTGAGGAAGCCATTTGCTTGGTAGTAATGAAACGGAATGAGCACAGAAATGCGAATTCTTCTAAGGACAAAGCACCAATTGCCCCACGGTGGGCGCCAAACTGTTTTGGTCAAAAATCAGACGAGGATAATGCAACCAAACTCTTTATTATGGGGTATGATGCTTAAAAAGTGTAACAACAATGAGGATCACTTCAATGCGGAATGCACAAACAACACGAGGATTTATACGGGGAAAAAGCCCTTGATCAAGAATTGATCTCCGGCACAAAAAACCCCGGGTGATGGAAACTACCGATCACCAAGCTCAAATAAATGAATAAACGTTTACAACTTCGGATAGTAACGAGCTAGGTACAAGGATCACTATGGTGAAATGTGTAAAAAGTGTAAGTAACTGCTAAGTGTTTGAACGAGAGCTTGTATGAGCGTGTTTGCGAGTGTGTGTAATTGCCAAAATGACTAAGTGTCACTAACTAGCTCGTTACCCCTTTAAAATAAGAAAAATATCTAGCTAACAAACTCTCCGACTTTCGGGCCAAGCCTCCACGTTCTCCATAACGTCTAGTTTTGATCTAGCACGTGCAGAATACTTCGGGAATATTCTCCAAGAATGCCGCTAAGACTTGGTCAAGCTTGTTATACCTGCGAGATGTTATAAAACATATGTAAACAATCGTCAGTACGAGGATCCTTGAAGTGATCCATGATCCTGATCCTAAAGCCCTTCTGAGGATCACCACCTGTCACAGAAGTAAGGATCACCAGTTAGGATAACGAATAAGGATCACTAATTGTTAGAAAATCCTCCCCTAACAACTACCGATCACCAACTCAGATTAAACAAGAAATGTATTACAACTTCAGATGATAGCGAGCTAATTACAAGGATCACTATAGTGTAATGTGCAAAAAAGTGTGTAATCGCCAAGTGAATTGTCAAGAGCTGGTGAGAGCAGTTGCGAGTGTGTGTGTTAAGCTAAAAATAGCCAAGTGTTTCTATTTAGCTCGCTATCCCCTTTTAAAAATGGAAAATATCTAACCTAACAAACTGTCCACATTTTGTGCAAGTCTTCCACGATTTCCATAACGTCCACTTCAGTCATGCACGTGCGGAATAAATATGGAATATGCTCCAGGAATATCGCCAAGACCAAGTCCAAGCTCGTACTCCTGCAAAACAACTTCATATTCAAAGCAGACAATCGTTAGTATAAGGATCCTTATGATGATCCATGATCCTGATCCCACAATAACTTCTGAGGATCACTAATTCAAATAGAATTGAGGATCACTAAGCCCAACAGTAATTGAGGATCATTGATCATTGGAAAATCCTCCCCTAACAATGACTGTCTTGTTATTACTCTGTTCATTTCTAACCATTTTGTTCGCAGGATCCTGATAGATGGAGGAAGTTCAGTAAACATCATCCAGCTTGATGTCCTCAAGAAGATGAACATTCCTGAATCAGACATTGTTCCAAGATCCTCAGTACTTGTGGGATTTAGCGGAGAGACCAAAAATACATTGGGGGACATCAAACTCCCTATCTATATTGAAGGACTCCATTCTTATAAAAAATTTTGTGTTATAGATTGCTTATCTTGTTGTAATGTTATCCTTGGCGGGCCATGGATACATGACATGAAGGCAGTCCCATCTACCCATTGTTAGGGGAGGATTTTCCAATGATCAATGATCCTCAATTACTGTTAGGCTTAGTGATCCTCAATTCTGTTTGAATTAGTGATCCTCAGAAGTTATTGTGGGATCAGGATCATGGATCATCATAAGGATCCTTATACTAACGATTGTCTGCTTTGAATATGAAGTTGTTTTGCAGGAGTACGAGCTTGGACTTGGTCTTGGCGATATTCCTGGAGCATATTCCATATTTATTCCACACGTGCATGACTGAAGTGGACGTTATGGAAGTTGTGGAAGACTTGCACAAAATGCGGACAGTTTGTTAGCTTAGATATTTTCCATTTTTAAAAGGGGATAGCGAGCTAAATAGAAACACTTGGCTATTTTTAGCTTAACACACACACTCGCAACTGCTCTCACCAGCTCTTGACAATTCACTTGGTGATTACACACTTTTTTGCACATTACACTATAGTGATCCTTGTAATTAGCTCGCTATCATCCGAAGTTGTAATACATTTCTTGTTTAATCTGAGTTGGTGATCGGTAGTTTCCATCACCCGAGGTTTTTTATGCCGGAGATCATTCATTGATCAAGGGCTTTTTTCCTTGTATAAATCTTTGTGTCACTTGTTCATTTCATTTCTGAGTGATCCTTAGTATTGTTCATTGATTCAAGCATCACACCTCACAACAGAAAGTTTGGTTGCATTATCATTGCTTAATTTTTGACCAAAACACCTATCATCAATGTGTAAAGCTTCCTAGTCCGTGGGGGGTGGTGAAATTTGAGAGTGATCAATAAGAAGCTAAAAATTGTTACACATCATCAATGAAGCCAGCCTCAAGACCAAGGGAGCAATAGCAACTAAAGTATCCTCCAAGAGATGTCTTGGAGGCAAGAGAACAGGATGTGAAAGAAATCCTTATGGATCCCCATGATCCTGAATCCATCATCTTCATAGGATCAGGGATCCTCAGTAACATTGAACAAGATCTAGTATCCTTCCTTAGGAGGAGGAAAACCACCTTTGCCTGGAAGCATGAGGATATGACAGGTATATCTAAGGATATAATTACTCATAAGCTTGGCATTGACAGGTCATTCAAGCCTATACATCAGAAGAGGAGGAAGTTTGCACCTGAAAGGAATGCTATTATCCAGGAAGAGGTAGATAAACTACTTCGGGCAGGTATGATAAGAGAGGTCAAGTATCCAAGGTGGTTAGCCAATGTGGTTGTTGTTCAAAAGAAGAATGGAAAGTGGAGGGTATGTGTCGATTTTACTGATTTAAACAAGGCATGTCCCAAGGATCCTTTCCCATTACCCCACATTGACTCCATGGTGGATGCTACCGCGGGTCATGAGTTGTTGACTTTTATGGATGCTTCATCTGGATTTCAACAAATTCAGATGGAACCATCTGATCAAGAGGATACAGCCTTTATGACCCCAACTGGTATATACTGTTATATTGCTATGCCATTTGGACTAAGGAATGCAGGTGCTACATATCAAAGGCTAGTCAATATGATGTTCAAGGAACAAATTGGACACACTATGGAAGTTTACATAGACGACATGGTGGTTAAATCCACGAAAGCTGAGGATCACCTTAGAGACTTGGAGGAAGCATTCAATATCCTTGATAAATTTAATATGAAACTAAATCCTTCCAAGTGTCACTTTGGTGTTAAAGCAGGTAAATTCCTAGGCTATATGGTGACAAAAAGAGGCATTGAAGCAAGTCCAGAGCAAATCAAGGCTATTGTGAATATCAAATCTCTTGCCAATGCTAAGGATGTGCAAAGATTGACAGGCAGGATTGCAGCCTTGAACAGGTTCATATCCAAATCTTCAAAAAAATGCAAGGAATTCTATGACATTTTGAGGAAGAACAAGAAATTTGAGTGGACTGAAAAGCACGAAAATGCTCTCAAAGCTCTTAAGGATTACCTATCCTCAGCCCCTGCCTTGATGAAACCAGAGAAAGGGGATATATTATCCTTGTATTTAGCGGTATCCTCTAAAGCAGTAAGTGCGGTCCTTGTTAAGGATCACGAAGGTACACAACATCCTGTCTATTATGTAAGTAAGAGTTTGCTTGATGCTGAATCCAGGTATTCACATTTAGAAAAACTTATCCTTGCATTAATTATGGCATCTACTAAATTAAGACATTATTTTGAAACTCCTGCCATTATTGTTAAAACTAATTTCCCAATTAAGAATGTTCTCAGGAAACCTGAAATGTCAGGAAGGATGGCTAAGTGGGCAGTGAAGCTTAGTGCATATGATATAAGATATGAACCAAGGACTGCCATCAAATCCCAAGCCTTAGCTGACTTTGTGGCAGATTTTAGTTGTGACTTGCAAAAGGAAGCTAAGTTAGAATTCCAACAGCTAGAAGAAACTAAGGATCCTTGGATACTCTTCACTGATGGTGCTTCTAATGTCAAAGGAACAGGGCTTGGAATACTACTAAAATCGCCACAGGGGGACATAATACCCCACTCCATAGCTTGTGAATTTCAAACTACCAACAATGAGGCTGAGTATGAAGCCTTGATAGCTGGTTTGCAAATTGCTAAGCATATGAGGATCATGTATCTTGAGGTACATGTAGATTCGTTGTTAAATACTAATCACTTTAATGGATCCTATGCTGTTAAAGGTGAAAAGCTAATCAAATATTTAGAGATAGTCAAAGAATTGGCACTCTCTTTTGTTTCCTTTAGTTTGACACAGGTACCAAGGAAAGAGAATGCAGAGGCTGATGCATTAGCCAATCTAGGATCATCCTTGAAGATCCCGGAGGATATCAGGATCCCTATTATCCACATCCTGAGCCCTGCTATCGAGGATCATGTAGCCATGGGGATAGGAGAGGATTCTGCAATCATCCCTAGTGATGATACTCAATCTCATTCAGGATCATGGATCTTTCCAATCATGAGATACATACAACATGGAGAGATTCCTACAGGAGAAAACCCTAGGGCTTTCAAAATCAAGGTATCTCAATTTACAATATTGAATAATATGTTGTATAAACGATCTCTTGCAGGACCATATCTAAGATGCATTGAGGATCCTGAAATCCAAGAAGTCCTAAAGGATTTCCATGAAGGAGATTGTGGAAACCACACTGGGGGCAGAGCATTATTCTCAAGGATCCTGAGGACAGGATACTATTGGCCTACTTTGAAGAAGGATGCTGTGGAATATGCCAAGAAGTGTGATCCTTGTCAGAGACATAGTAATTGTTAGGGGAGGATTCTCATATGATTAGTGATCCTCATTTACAGTTGGGTTTAGTGATCCTCACTTCTGGTTTAAATAGTCATCCTCAGAAGTATTGCAGGATCAGGATCATGGATCATCTTAAGGATCCTTATACTAACGATTGTCTACTTTGAATATGATGTTGTTTTACAGGAGTACCAGCTTGGACTTGGTCTTGGCGATATTCCTGGAGCATATTCCATCTTTATTCCGCACATGTATGGCATAAATGGACGTTATGGAGTTCGTGGGGGGACTTGCATGAAATGCGGAATGTTTGTTAGCTTAGATATTTTCCATTTTTAAAAGGGGTAGCGAGCTAAATAGAAAACACTTGGCTATTTTTGGCTACACACACACTCTTGCAACTGCTCTCACCAGCTCTCGATAATTCACTTGGCGATTACACACTTTTTTACACAATACACTATAGTGATCCTTGTAATTAGCTCGTTATCATCCGAAGTTGTAATACGTTTCTTGTTTAATTTGAGTTGGTGATCGGTAGTTTCCATCACCCGAGGTTTTTTATGCCGGAGATCATTCATTGATCAAGGGCTTTTTCCTCGTATAAATCTTTGTATCACTTGTTCATTTCATTTCTGAGTGATCCTTAGTGTTGTTCATTGATTCAAGCATCTTACCTCACAACAGAAAGTTTGGTTGCATTGTCATTGCTTGATTTTTGACCAAAACAGTTTGGCACCCACCGTGGGGCAATTGGTGCTTCATTCCTAAGAAAATTCATACTTTTGTGGTCATTTCGGTTCATTACAACCAAGCAGATGGCTTCCTCAACGAAGAATACATCAAGTTCTATGCCAGCAATCAGTTCTTCACAAGGCGTTCCTCCTTTGCCTCCACCACCTTCTGGATCCCAGAAGAATGCCGAGAATGCCGCGAAGAGACAAACCCCCATTTTCACAAAACCACCAACCTCTTCTGTTTCTTCTAATCCTACTACTAATGATCTTTATGCTCTTATTTTGCAGATGAGTAATCACGCACAGGAGCAGGACAAAACCAACGAAAGGATCCTCCGGGAGATCGCTGAGATCAAGAAACAGAAGAAATCAGTGGAGGATCACTCTCCTCTGATGCCAAGGTCGCTAAACTTCGACACTCCAGTCATAACTTCCCAGCACTCAGCAGCTCCGGAAGTGCAATACTTGGGTGAATTACCAGGAAGGCGTTATGGAACAGCAACTATGAGTCAGGCATTTGGCTCTTACTTCCAGCCTCAAGGATCCTCTTCTCAACCATCGGGATCCTCTTTTCAGCATCAGGGATACTTCACGTCAGGAGGTTATTTGGGAATGCATGCAGTTCAAGGATCCTCCCAGGTCCAAGGATCCTCCCAGGTCCAAGGATCCTCCCAGATCCAAGGATCCTCCCAGGTCCAAGGATCCTCCTAGATCCAAGGATCCTCCCAGGTCCAAGGATCCTTCCCGGTCCAAGGATCCTTCCCGGTCCAAGGATCCTCCCTTGTCCCAGGATCCTCTCTGGTTCCATGATCCTTTCAGGTTCAAGGATCATCTCATCTTCAAGGATCCAACGTCCTTCAAGATCAAGGATTCTTAAGAAGTATGCAGCCTCAGAGTTCGGATGTTCATCAAGGAGACTTCATACCAATGCAGACCATTGCTTCCTCTGGTCCTTCCATCATGCCGGAGTCTCGTCAATACGGATTCACATCCGCAATTCCAAACACGAATCCTGTGGGAGGTAACACTTTTAATAATTCATATAACACTAACCATGGCTTAAGGCAGGATACAGGTATCAATCAAGCTATGGCTAGAGAGCTACAGAAGCTTAAGGATATGATATCCAGTGTACCAGGAGTGGTTAAACCCATTCCAGAAATTGCAGATGGTAGCCATAGGATATCTCGTTTTGCAACACCCTTATGTGATGCTGAGATACCTAAAAGGTTCCAGATACCATCTATGAAGCTGTATAATGGTTCAACGGATCCAGAGGAGCATGTAGCTCAATACAGGGAGAGGATGGATATCAATCCAATTCCTGAAAGGTTAAAAGAAGCATGTCTATGCAAGGGATTTGGATCCACACTTACAGGATCTGCTCTTAAATGGCTGCTAAGTCTTCCCCCTTACTCTATTACTTCATTTGCTAATCTAGTTAATTTGTTTAATAGTCAATTCTCTTGTAGTAGAAAATTTGAACGATTAACTAGTGATCTTTATAGGGTAACTCAAGGTCAAAATGAATCACTTAGAGATTACATCACTAAGTTTAGCAAAGAATCCTTAGATATTCCTAATTTGGATATTGCTACGGCTGTAGAAGCCTTTAAAATGGGATTGCTTAGGGATTCATTATTCTATGATGATCTTTTGATGACACCTTGCAGGAACCTTGATGAAGTAAGAACCAGGGCCCTTAGGTTCATCCGCCTAGAGGATGACAAAAGGATCCAGGACAGATTAACAGGATCCTCAAAACAGGAGAAACAAGGATCCTACTTCAGGAATAACAAATCCAAGTTCTACAATAAGTATGACAACCAGAACGTGCATGCGGTGGAACAAGAAGAGGATGATGAGGATTATCCTCCTATTTCTGAATACTGTTTTTCTGTTGATAACAATGAACTAATCCTTGCAATGCAGAATCTAGGTGAGAAAGCTAGGTGGCCAAGGAAAAGTGATAAACCGGCTGCTACAAAGGATAAGTCCAAGTGGTATGCATATCATGAGGATTTCGGGCATCTCACTGAAGAGTGTATTGGACTAAGAAAGGAAATTGGTTACTTGTTGAGCAAGGGGCATTTGAAGGAACTCTTGGGACGGAAGAAGTCAAGGATCCAGGATCCTGAAAGGATCCCGGAAAAGGCTCCTGGTCCCCCAGCAGATGCACAAGTTATAAACTTCATATCCGGTGGATCAGACATTTGTGGTACTTCCTTTTTAGCAGCAAAAAGACATGCTATGGAAACCAAGATGGACAATGGAGACAGACCCGTCCGGACCTCCGTTGTTATCCAGGATAAAATCATAACTTTTGATGAGGATGATTGTGTTGATGTCCAGGATCCTCATCACGATGGTCTTGTAATCACATTGTTTATTTCTAACCACTTTGTTCGCAGGATCCTTATAGATGGATGAAGTTCTGTGAACATCATTCAGCTTGATGTCCTCAAGAAGATGAATATCCCGGAGTCTGATATTGTCCCAAGATCCTCAGTACTTGTGGGATTCAGTGGGGAAACCAAGAACACATTGGGGGACATCAAACTCCCAATCTATATTGAAGGATTGCATTCTTATAAAAAATTTTGTGTTATAGATTGCTTATCTTGTTGCAACGTTATCCTTGACAGGCCATGGATATATGATATGAAGGCAGTCCCATCCACTTATCATCAGTGTGTAAAGCTTCCAAGTCCATGGGGAGTGGTGAAAATTGAAAGTGATCAACAAGAGGCTAAGAATTGTTATACCTCATCAATGAAGCCAGCCTCAAGACCAAGGGAGGAATAGCAATTAAAGTATCCTTCAAGAGATATCTTGGAGGCAAGAGAACAGGATTTGAAAGAAATCCTCATGGATCCTGATGATCCTGAATCCAAGATCTTCATAGGATCAGGGATCCTTAGCGATATTGAACATGAGCTAGTATCCTTCCTTAAGAGGAGGAAATCCACCTTTGCCTGGAAACATGAAGACATGACAGGTATATCTAAGGATATAATTACTCATAAACTTGGCATTGACAGGTCATTCAAGCCAATTCATCAAAAGAGGAGGAAGTTTGCACCTTAAAGGAATGCTATTATCCAAGAAGAAGTAGATAAACTACTTCGGGCAGGTATGATAAGAGAGGTTAAGTATCCAAGATGGTTAGCCAATGTGGTTGTTGTTCAAAAGAAAAATGGAAAGTGGAGGGTATGTGTCGATTTTACTGATTTAAACAAGGCATGTCCCAAGGATCCTTTCCCATTACCCCACATTGACTCTATGGTGGATGCTACCGCGGGTCATGAGTTGTTGACTTTTATGGATGCCTCCTCTGGATTTCAACAAATTCAGATGGAACCATCTGATCAAGAGGATACAACCTTTATGACCCCAACTGGTATATACTGTTATATTGCTATGCCGTTTGGACTAAGGAATGCAGGTGCTACTTATCAAAGGCTAGTCAATATGATGTTCAAGGAGCAAATTGGACACACTATGGAAGTCTATATTGATGACATGGTGGTTAAGTCCAAGAAAGCTGAGGATCACCTTAAAGACTTGGAGGAAGCATTCAATATCCTTGATAAATTTAATATGAAACTAAATCCTTCCAAGTGTCATTTTGGTGTTAAGGCAGGTAAATTCTTAGGCTATATGGTGACAAAGAGGGGCATTGAAGCAAGTCCAGAACAAATCAAGGCTATTGTGAATATCAAATCTCCTGCCAATGCTAAGGATGTGCAAAGATTAACGGGCAGGATTGCAGCCTTGAATAGATTCATATCCAAATCCTCAGAAAAGTGCAAGGAATTCTATGACATCCTGAGGAAGAACAAGAAATTTGAATGGACTGAGAAGCATGAAAGTGCCCTCAAAGCTCTTAAGGATTACCTATCCTCAGCCCCAGCCTTGATGAAACCAGAAAAAGGGGATATATTATCCTTATACTTGGCGGTATCCTCAAAAGCAGTAAGTGCGGTCCTTGTTAAGGATCACCAAGGTACACAACATCCTGTTTATTATGTAAGTAAGAGTTTACTTGATGCTGAATCCAGGTATTCACACTTAGAAAAACTTATCCTTGCATTAATTATGGCATCTACTAAATTGAGACATTATTTTGAGACTCATGCCATTATTGTTAAGACTAATTTTCCAATTAAGAATGTTCTCAGGAAACCTGAAATGTCAGGAAGGATGGCTAAGTGGGCAGTGAAGCTTAGTGCATACGATATAAGATATGAGCCTAGAACTGCCATCAAATCCCAAGCTTTAGCTGACTTTGTGGCAGATTTCAGTAGTGACTTGCAAAAGGAAGCTGAATTAGTAGTCCAACAACTTGAAGAGACTAAGGATCCTTGGATTCTCTTCACTGATGGAGCCTCTAATGTAAAAGGAACAGGGCTTGGAATACTACTAAAATCGCCACAGGGGGACATAATACCCCACTCCATAGCTTGTGAATTTCAAACTACCAACAATGAGGCTGAGTATGAAGCCTTGATAGATGGTTTGCAAATCGCTAAGCATATGAGGATCAGGTATCTTGAGGTACATGCAGATTCATTATTAATCACTAATCACTTTAATGGATCCTATGCTGTTAAAGGTGAAAAGCTAATCAAATATTTAGAGATAGTCAAAGAATTGGCACTCTCTTTTGTTTCCTTTAGTTTGACACAGGTACCAAGGGAAGAGAATGCAGAGGCTGATGCATTAGCCAATCAAGGATCATCCTTGAAGATCCCGGAGGATATAAGGATCCCTATTATCCATATCCTGACCCCTGCTATTGAGGATCATGTAGCTATGGAGATAGGGGAAGATTCTGCAATCATCCCTAGTGATGATACTCAATCTCATTCAGGATCATGGATCCTCCCAATCATGAGATACATACAACATGGAGAGATTCCTACAGGAGAAAACCCTAAGGCTTTCAAAATTAAGGTATCTCAATTTACAATATTAAATAATATGTTGTATAAACGATCTCTTGCAGGACCATATCTAAGATGCATTGAGGATCCTGAAATCCAAGAAGTCCTAAAGGATTTCCATGAAGGAGATTGTGGAAACCACACTGGGGGCAGGGCATTATTCTCAAGGATCCTGAGGACAGGATACTATTGGCCTACTATGAAGAAGGATGCTATAGAATATGCCAAGAAGTGTGATCCTTGTCAGAGACATAGTAATATCCTTCATCAACCAGCAGAGCTTTTGCATCCTATATCTTCTTCTTGGCCATTTATGAGATGGGGAATGTATATAGTTGGTAAGCTTCCTAAGGCACCTGGTGGAAAAGTATTCATGCTTGCTATGACTGATTACTTCTCCAAGTGGATAGAGGCTGAAGCCTTTGCTCAAGTCATAGAAAAGGAAGTTATATCCTTTATTAAGAGGAACATTATTACTAGATTTGGTATTCCTTCCGAAATTGTTTGTGATAATGGATCCCAATTTATTAGGAATAGAACCACTAACTTTTGTGACAGCTGGGGGATTAAGATGATAACATCAACACCAGTCCACCCACAAGCTAATGGTCAGGCATAATCATCCAACAAGATCATCATCAACAATTTGAAGAAGAAGCTTGGATCTAAGAAAGGGAAATGGGCAGAAGAACTACCTTATGTGCTTTGGGCTGATAGGACAACTCCCAAGAATGCTACTGGCCAAACTCCATTCTCTTTGGTATTTGGAGCAGAATCAGTGACCCCTACAGAAATGGTGGTTCCAACTGCAAGAACAAGCATTCGTAATCCTGAAGAAAATGCTGAAAACTTGGTGCAAGACTTGGATACTATAGAAGAAATCAGGGATTTGGCAAGGGTAAGGATGGCCAGTTATCAACAAAGGATGGCTGGAACTTACAACAAAAATGTCAGGATCAGGAAATTCCAAGTTGGTGATATGGTATTAAGAAAAGCATTTCAAAATACCACCAATCCTGCTGATGGAAAGTTAGCACCAAAGTGGGAAAGCCCCTATTTGATTGAAGCTGAAGCAAGAAAGGGGGCATATCGATTACTAACAATGGAAGGTGATTTGCTACCAAGAGCTTGGAATGCTGTCGATTTGTAGAAATATTTCATGTAATCAGGATCCATGATCCGTACCTGACAAGTATCCTCGAAGGATCCTTATCAGGCAGAGGATCCTCATTTTTGTAATGATCTAATCTCAAACTATTTCATTTTTTAATTATCTCATATAAGGGTAAGGATCCTGCATCCTTTATCCTCCTTTTACATGATTCTGAGTTTTGAAGGTTTAGGTATCCTTAACTAAGGATTGAGTATCCACAGAAGTATCCAGTTATTTGGGCTTGACCCCAGTTATTTGGGCTTAACCCCAGTTATTTGGGCTTGTCCCCAGTTTGGGCATGTCCCCAGTTTCGCCAGTAGCGCACGATGGTATAGTTCATGGCAATGGGACCAGTACTCGCTTTAGGGGCTGACAATTTCATTGTACTGGCTATATTCAGGATCCTATGTATAATGGTAGACGTACCATACATCCGTTCCTAAGGTTTCTAACGTTTTCACGTTAGCTAAGGTTTTGGCATTTTCATGTCACTAAGTTTGGATAGTCGCCAGTGAGGGCCATACTCTAGTTTACACACGATCCTTGGGCTTGTCCCCAGTTATCCTTGGGCTTGTCCCCAGTTATCCTTGGGCTTGTCCCCAGTTATCCTTTGGGCTTGTCCCCAATATATTGGGCTTGTCCCCAGAATTGTTGGGCTTGTCCCCAGTTACTAACTCTTATCTTATATTGGCTTAGTCCCAAGTTATATCCTATTTCAGGTTTTTGAAGCTAAATGACCAAGGATCCTTGATCCTTACTTTCTACTAAGGTTTGTCTTTTGGGTTATCCTGATTATAAGTGTTAAAGGTTAGGATTCTAACTTGGATTCTCAGGTATAAACCTTAACTATTTTAATTTTATTCATTATTCATTTGAGTAACCCTTATCCTTTGACAACTGAACTTATGATCCATAAACTATATTACTTTTCAGAACTTATCGATTATAGGATATGTGATCCTTGATCATATCCTAAACTTTTTGAGGATATTCATTAAATTTTTTCTTTACTTGATAAGTTCAGATAAAATGAATATCACAACAATTGAAAAGTAAAGTACTAACAAGGATAGTGCTTTGGTCAAAAAATCTGTTGAGGATATTACAACCAAACTCTTTGTTACGGGGAATGATGCTCAAAATGTGTAACAGCGATGAAGATCACTTCAATGTAAATTGCACAAACAACACAAGGATTTATACGGGGAAAAAGCCCTTGATCAAGAGTTGATCTCCGGCACAAAAAACCCCGGGTGTGGAAACTACCGATCACCAAGCTCAAATAAATGAATTAATGTTTACAACTTCGGATAGTAACGAGCTAGGTACAAGGATCACTACGGTGATATGTGTAGAAAGTGTATGAAATTGCTAAGTGTTTGAACGAGAGCTTGTATGAGCGTTTGTACGAGTGTGTGTAACTGCAAAAAATGACTAAGTGTTTTCTACTAGCTCGTTACTCCCTTTTAAAATAGAAATAACCACCTAAACTAACTATCCGACTTTCGTGCCAAGCCTCCACGTTCTCCACAACGTCTATTTTTGGTCAAGCACGTGCAGAATAGTTTAGGAATATTCTCCAGGAATGTCGCCAAGACCTGGTCAAGCTCGTCATACCTGCGAGATAGTATAATACATAAGTAAACAATCGTTAGTACGAGGATCCTTAAAGTGATCCATGATCCTGATCCTGAAGCTCTTCTGAGGATCACCACCTGTCACAGAAGTAAGGATCACCAGTTAGGATAACGAATAAGGATCACTAATTGTTAGAAAATCCTCCCCTAACAATTGCCCCCAAAATATAAGGAGTGAAATTGTAAAATTAGCGAGTTATGTTTTCTTGATCTTATCCGTAACAAACTAACGGATATATAGCCGTTAAAATAGAACTAGCCGTTGCGATGATGATGTCACGGAAGTGACAATCCTGCAGAATCATAATTATAAATAGAGATATAGATAGGATCAATATGCATTCAAATCCGAAAGAAACTCCCTTTATAATCTCAGTTGAAGATCAATCAGGTATCTCTTTCTCCTCTTTCTTCCTTTCTTACTCTGTTCTTCTTTCTTTATCTTCATCACTTCGAAAATGTTGCTCCGAAGTTCCCCGGCCAAGGATCACAAAAAGGATAGCCCTTTGAAGAGTCAGAAGATCATCAAGGACTCAGTGAACGAGAGGTGTTGCTTTAACGATGCACAAATGGATAACATCCGTCACCGTTTTCCGGCGAATGTCTTTTTCAAACCTTTCGATCCAACTGCCCTGAGCGACTATGTTTCAGAAACATGGGTTGCCTTTCCAGTTACTCCATTTGCTATAGGGTACACCTATCCTTTCCCGGAATTCACACAATCCTTCTTTTCCCTTACCGGCATATCTTACATTCAAGCCATGCCGATGATTTGGAGGGTTTTATACACCCTGGAGAGGATCATCGAGCAGGAAGACGTTGATTTAGGAATGTCAGAACTGGCGGAACTGTATGATCTTACTACCTTTGGATCCCACCGTTATTTGTTCAAACGAAAACCCAGTGCAGATCATCCTCTTCTCAAAGTCACCAAAAACGACAAAGATTGGAAACGTCGCTTCTTCTTTGTAAGAAGGGATACCATTTCAGATGGAGAGCATTTACCAAGAACATGGTCCACCCATGGTAGGCCGAAGGATCCTGGGAAGGATCACCAGATGGTCATGTTTTTGTAATAGGATCACTAACCCCTTCTTTGTCTTGTGTCATGCAGCCATCTCTGTTTCACATCTCATCACAACACCCGCAACCAGGGAGAGACTTGCTGCTTTCTGGGGACTCGACCCTGAAACTAGAACTTTTAAGACAATAACCCAAGACTCACAGGAGGTATCCTCAGGCTCTGTCACAATGTCAAGTAAGTATCCTTGTTTAAAATTTAAATAAATAGTTAAATGTATATTAAGAAAAGATACTTATCTTGTTTTGGTTGTGTAGGTGCTGGAAAATCTGCCAAAGCTGCTTCAAGGTTCAGTGTCACCGATCTCACCACTGTCAAATCCTCCAAAAGAAAGGTTCCTACCAGTCCCACAGCTTCAATCCCCAAGGCACCCCTCAAAGGAAAGGGAATCAAGAAAAGAAAGACTTCCGAGGCTGAGGATTTGCAGGGTCTGCCCTTAATTCGCCACCAGTTCCTCGAGTACTTTAATGATGTAATGATTACCATCTCTGCTCGTATATCCTGCTATCATATCCTGCTGATTTAAGGATCACTTGGTCTTGAACTGCTTTATCCTTTTCTTTTGCAGAAATTTGCTGAGATTGAGGATTACGTAGGCCACGTTGAGGATCAAGATAAAAAGATTGCCGACCTCCAGCAGGTTGCCGTGCTCAAGGATCTTGCACTTGCTGATCTTCAGAAGGAACTCCAGGATACCAAACAGAAGATGGCTAAGGTGCTGGTTAACTTTGACTATGAAAGGCAGGAGATCACAGATGATGCTAAAGTTTCTGCCGCCATAGCAATGTACAAAACCAAGCTTCAAATGGCCTTGGAAGCTCAGGATCCTGCCTTTGACAAAAGTAGCTGGGAAATTGAAGAATGGAAGGCAAGGCTGGCTGAATTGGGTGATGAAGAGGAGGCTGGAGAGATCTTGACAATCGAGGCTGGTAGCAAGGATGAAGCTGGTGAAGCAAGTGGAGCCGGAGGTGGTGATGCAGCGAAGGTTTAGGCTGCTTGATTGGGCAATGATGGACATTTCTAGACGTAGCCGGAGCCCAATTTTTTTTTTAAGTTTGATAGTTTGTTTTGGTGATGATGTCTTTTGTTGAACAATGATGGGTTGTACTAAACAATAGGTTTTTAGGATTAAGGGTCATGTATGATCCTTTGGACAATAGGCAGGATTGCAATTGGTGGAGGGATCCTCTGTTTGGGGGATGAAGCCATCGTGATCCTGCCGCCTTTATATTCCTGCACTATCTTTGAACTCATTATCATGGACACCCTTTACCTACCCCAGCGGACGGGCCACGTTTTGCTGGTAGATGCTCGGGTAGGTAATTTTGACAACCTTTAAAGGGTTAGCCTTATGTTGATAAATAAAAACTTAACCTTTTGTCGCTTATCATGTGTTGTTATCCTTTTTAATATCTTACTTTCCAACTGTTATAATGTTCAATTTGTTTATACTTATCAAGCCTTGAAAAATTAGAAAAGATATCCAAAAAGTTTAGGATATGATCAAGGATCACATATCCCATAACCGATAGGTTCTAAAAAGTAATATGGTTTAAGAAACACAAGTTCAGTTGTCAAGTATAAGGGTTATTTAAAAGAATAATGAATAAAGTCAAAAGAGTTAAGGATCATACCTGAGGATCCAAGTTAGAATCCTAACCATAATAAGGATAACTATAAGATAAACCTTAGAGTGAAATAAGGATCAAGGATCCCTAGCTGCCTATCTTCAAGGACCTGAAATAGAGCATAACTTGGGACTAAGCCAATATAAGAAAAGAGTTAGCAACTGGGGACAAGCCCAAGGATAACTGGGGACAAGCCCAAGGATAACTGGGGACAAGCCCAAGGATAACTGGGGACAAGCCCAAGGATCGTGTGTAAACTGGAGTATGGCCCTGACTGGCGACTATCCAAACTTAGTGACATGAAGATGCCAAAACCTTAGCTAACGTGAAAACGTTAGAAACCTTAGCTAACGTGAAAACGTTAGAAACCTTATGAACGGATGTATGGTACGTCTACCATTATACGTAGGATCCTAAGCATAGCCAGAACAATGGAATTATCAGCCCCTAGAACGAGTACTGGTCCCAAAGCCTTGAACTACACCAGGATCATCGTGCGCTACAGGCGGAATCTGGGGACAAGCCCGAATAGCTGGGGTTAAACCCAAAAGACGGATTGCTTCTGTGGATAACCAACGTTATGCTAAGGATACCTGAACTTTCAAAACTTGAACTCACGTGAGAGATGGATAAAGGATACATGATCCTTATCCTTATAAGAGAAAATAATGAAATGAAATAGCTCAAGTTTAGGATATTACCTAAGTAAGGATCACCGATACTTTGAGGATCCTTTAAGGATATCCCTTCTCGCTAGGATCACCTCTGCCATGAGGATCCTGGTCACATAAAATATTTCTTCAAGTGGACAGCATTCCAAGCTCTTGGTAGCAGATCACCTTCCATGGTTAGCAATCTATATGCCCCCTTTCCTGCTTCAGCTTCAATCAAATAAGGGCCTTCCCATTTTGGAGCCAGTTTCCCATCAGCAGGATTGGTAGTATTTTGAAATGCTTTCCTTAATACCATATCTCCAACTTGAAACCTCCTGATCCTGACATTTTTGTTGTAAGCACCAGCCATTCTTTGCTGATAACTGGCCATCGTTATCCTAGCCATATCCCTGATTTCTTCAATAGTATCCAGGTCTTGAGCCAAGTTTTCATTATTTTCCTCAGGATCACGAGTAGTTGTTCTAGCAGTTGGAACCACCATTTCTGTTGGGATCACCGATTCTGCCCCAAACACCAAAGAGAATGGTGTTTGACCAGTAGCATTCTTAGGGGTTGTCCTGTCAGCCCAAAGCACATAGGGTAGTTCTTCTGCCCATTTCCCTTTCTTGGATCCAAGCTTCTTCTTCAAATTGTTGATGATGATCTTGTTGGATGATTCTGCTTGGCCATTAGCTTGTGGGTGGACTGGTGTTGATGTTATCATCCTAATCCCCCAGCTGTCACAAAAGTTAGTGGTTCTGCCCCCAATAAATTGGGAACCATTATCACACATAATCTCAGAAGGAATTCCAAATCTAGTTATAATATTTCTTTTAATGAAGGATATAACTTCCTTTTCTCTAACTTGGGCAAAAGCTTCAGCCTCTATCCATTTGGAGAAGTAGTCAGTCATAGCTAGCATGAATATTTTTCCACCAGGTGCCTTAGGGAGCTTGCCAACTATATCCATACCCCATCTCATAAATGGCCAAGAGGAGGATATAGGATGCAATAATTCAGCTGGTTGATGAAGGATATTGCTGTGTCTCTGGCAAGGATCACATCTTCTGGCATACTCCACAGCATCTTTCTTCATGGTTGGCCAGTAGTATCCTGTCCTCAGGATCCTTGAGAATAATGCCCTGCCCCCAGTGTGGTTTCCACAATCTCCTTCATGGAAGTCTTTTAAAACTTCTTGAACTTCAGGATCCTCAATGCATCTCAAGTATGGTCCTTCAAGAGATCGTCTATACAACATATTATTTAAAATTGTGAATTGAGATACCTTAGATTTGAAAGCCCTAGGGTTTTCTCCTGTAGGAATCTCTCCATGTTGTAAGTATCTCATAATTGGTGAGATCCATGATCCTGATCCTGAATGGGATCGAGTATCCTCACTAGGGATCATTGCAGAATTATTCCCTATCTCCATAGCCACATGATCCTCAATAGCTGGGGTCAGGATATGAATAATAGGGATCTTGATATCCTCTGGGATCTTTAAAGATGATCCTAAGTTAGCCAATGCATCAGCTTCTGTATTTTCTTCCCTTGGTACCTGTGACAAACTAAAGGAAACAAAAGAGAGTGCCAAACTTTTGACTATCTCCAAATATTTGGTTAGCTTTTCACCTTTAACAGCATATGATCCATTAAAGTGGTTTGTAATCAACAAAGAATCTACGTGTACCTCAAGATACCTGATCCCCATATGCTTTGCAATTTGCAAACCAGCAATTAAGGCTTCATATTCAGCCTCATTATTAGTGGTTTGGAACTCACAAGCTATAGAATGGGGTATTATGTCCCCCTGTGGCGATTTTAGTAGTATTCCAAGCCCTGTGCCTTTGACGTTTGAGGATCCATCAGTATAGAGTATCCAAGGATCCTTGGTCTCTTCTAGCTGCTGGACTTCCAGCTCAGCTTCTTCTTGTAAATCACTACTGAAATCAGCCACAAAGTCAGCTAATGCTTGGGATTTGATGGCTGTCCTAGGCTCATATCTTATATCATATGCACTCAGCTTTACTGCCCACTTAGCCATCCTTCCTGACATCTCTGGTTTCCTGAGGACATTCTTAATTGGAAAATTAGTTTTAACAATGATAATATGAGTTTCAAAATAATGTCTTAACTTGGTAGATGCCATAATTAATGCAAGAATAAGCTTTTCAAGGTGTGAATACCTGGATTCGGCATCAAGTAAACTTTTACTTACATAATAAACAGGATGTTGTGTACCTTGATGATCCTTAACAAGGACCGCACTTACTGCTTTTGAGGATACTGCAAGATACAAGGATAACACTTCACCTTTTTCTGGTTTCATTAAAGCCGGGGCCGAGGATAGGTAATCTTTGAGGGCTTTTAAAGCATTTTCATGCTTCTCCGTCCACTCAAATTTCTTGTTCTTCCTTAGGATATCATAGAATTCTTTACACTTCTCGGAGGACTTGGATATAAATCTGTTCAAGGCTGCTATCCTTCCTGTTAGCCTTTGAACATCCTTAGCATTTGCCGGAGATTTGATGTTCACTATTGCTTTGATTTGTTCCGGGCTAGCTTCAATGCCTCTCTTTGTCACCATATATCCTACGAATTTACCTGCTTTAACACCAAAGTGACATTTTGAAGGATTAAGTTTCATGTTATATTTATCAAGGATATCGAATGCTTCCTCCAAGTCTCTTAGGTGATCCTCAGCTTTTAAGGATTTTACCACCATATCATCTATGTAAACCTCCATAGTTTGTCCAATCTGATCCTTGAACATCATATTCACCAGCCTTTGGTATGTTGCACCTGCATTTCTTAATCCGAACGGCATAGCAATATAGCAGTTAAAGCTGGCAAATCGTGTCTTAACAGGTTTAACAGGTTTCTGACAGCGCGCACAACATAAGTTTCAAACATGATTACGACTCGTTTAACTACTTTCTACCTCATGTTTATAAAACAGTTTTATGTTTTATGTACAAAGATGAATAAATGATAGATCCTAACATTGTAATTTTAATTATTTTAAAAATTAAAAAAGTCAAAGGGTGTATTTTTCAGTCAAACAGGTCTAATCGTGTCTTAACAGGTACCCAATTGCCAGCCCTAATAGCAGTATATACCAGTTGGAGTCATGAAGGCTGTATCCTCTTGGTCGGATGGTTCCATTTGGATTTGTTGAAATCCAGATGAAGCATCCATAAAAGTTAACAGTTCATGACCCACGGTTGCATCCACCATGGAGTCAATGTGGGGTAAAGGGAAAGGATCCTTGGGACATGCCTTATTTAAATCGGTAAAATCGACACATACCCTCCACTTTCCGTTTTTCTTTTGAACAACAACCACATTGGCCAACCATCTTGGATACTTGACCTCTCTAATCATACCTGCCCGGAGCAATTTCTCTACCTCTTCTTGGATGATGGCATTCCTTTCTGGTGCAAACTTTCTTCTCCTTTGATGGATTGGTTTGAAGGATCTGTCAATGCCGAGTTTATGAGTGATAACATCCTTGGATATACCAGTCATGTCTTCGTGTTTCCATGCAAAGGTAGTCTTTCTCCTTTTGAGGAAGGATACGAGGTCTTCTTTCATTTCGCCAAGGATCCCTGATCCGATATAGATTTTGGATTCAGGATCATCGGAATCCATGAGGATTTCTACCACATCCTGCTCCCTGGCCTCCAAGACATTCCTTGGAGGATACCTTGATTGCTATTGCTCCCTTGACTTCGAGGCTGGTTTCATCGACGAAGTGTAACAATTCTTAGCCTCCTGCTGATCACTATCAATCTTTACTATTCCCCAAGGACTAGGGAGCTTCACACATTGGTGGTAAGTAGATGGGACTGCTTTCATATCGTGTATCCAGGGCCTGCCAAGGATAACATTACAACAAGATAAACAGTCAATAACACAAAATTTTTGATAAGAGTGTAAGCCTTCAATATATATTGGGAGTTTAATGTCCCCCAGGGTGTTCTTAGTTTCGCCACTAAACCCTACGAGCACGGAGGATTTTGGTATGATCTCTGATTCAGGAATACCCATCTTCTTTAGAACATCAAGCTGGATAATATTCACTGAACTTCCTCCGTCTATAAGGATCATGCGGACAAAATGGTTAGATATGAAAAGAGTGATAACTAAACCATCGTGATGAGGATCCTGGATATCAACACGATCCTCTTCATCAAAGGTTATGACTTTTCCTTCGGAGACACTTGATGTTCGAACTGGTCTTTCTCCATTATCCATTTTAGTTTCCTTTGCATGCCTTTTAGCTGCTGAGAAGGATGTGCCACAAATGTCGGATCCTCCAGAAATAAAGTTTATCACTTGTGCATCTGCTGGAGGAGCTGGAGCCTTCTCAGGGATCCTTTCAGGATCCTGAGTCCTTGACTTTTTTCTTCCCAACAACTCTTTTAGGTGCCCTTTGCTCAACAAGTATCCAATTTCCTTCCTTAATGCAATGCATTCTTCTGTGAGGTGCCCAAAATCTTCATGATATGCACACCATTTTGATTTATCCTTAGTTGCAGCTGGCCTATCATTCTTTCTCGGCCATCTAGCTTTATCACCTAGGTTCTGCATAGCAAGGATTAGTTCATTGTTATCAACACTAAAACAATATTCAGAAATTGGAGGATAATCCTCATCATCCTCTTCTTGATCAACAGAATGCACGTTCTGATTATCAGATCTGTTGTAGGATCTGAACTTGTTGTTCCTGAATGAGGATCCTTGCTTATCCTGCTTTGAGGATCCTGCTAACCTCTCCTGGATCCTCTTGTCATCTTCTAGCCGAATGAATCTAAGTGCTCGGGTTCTTACCTCATCTAAGTTCCTGCATGGTGTCATAACAAGATCATCATAGAAAGACGAATCCCTAAGCAATCCCATTTTAAAGGCCTCAACAGCCGTGGCTATATCTAAGTTGGGGATGTCTAAGGATTCTTTGCTGAATTTGGTAATGTAATCCCTTAATGATTCATTATGACCCTGGGTTATCCTATATAAATCACTAGTTAATCGTTCAAATTTCCTACTACAAGAAAACTGATTATTAAACAAGTTAACTAGGTTGGCAAATGAGGTAATAAAGTAGGGAGGAAGACTTAGCAGCCATTTAAGAGCTGATCCAGTAAGAGTGGATCCGAATCCTTTGCACAGACATGCTTCCTTTAACCTTTCTGGGATTGGATTGATTTCCATCCTTTCCCTATATTGTGCTATGTGTTCCTCAGGATTAGTCGAACCATCATACAGCTTCATTGTAGGCACGTGGAACCTCTTGGGTATCTCAGCATCACAGATTGGTGGTGCAAAACGAGATATCTTGTGGCTCCCATCTGCAATCTCTGGGATAGGTTTGACCACTCCCGGAACACTTGATATCATATCCTTTAGCTTTTGCAATTCTCTGGCCATGGCATGATTGATACCTGGATCCTGCATAAGACCATGGTTAGTAGTGTGAGAATTATTAAAAGTGTTACCTCCCATTGGATTCAAGTTAGGAAGAATAGATGTTAATCCGTATTGTTGAGGCTCTGGAATGATCGAGGGACCAGTAGAGGCATTGGTCTGCATTGGAATAAAATCTCCCTGATGGACATCTGAACTTCCTGTTTGCAAACTCCTCAAGGATCCTGGCATCTGGAAGGATCCTTGAAACTGAGACGATCCTGGAGCGAAGGAGGATCCTTGAACCTGGGATGATCCTGGAACAAAGGAGGATCCTTGAACCTGGGATGATCCTGGAACAAAGGAGGATCCTTGAACTTGGGATGATCCTGGAACGAAGGAGGATCCTTGAACCTGGGATGATCCTGGAACGAAGGAGGATCCTTGAACCTGGGATGATCCTGGAACGAAGGAGGATCCTTGAACCTGGGATGATCCTGGAACGAAGGAGGATACTTGAAACTGCTGCATTCCTGAATATCCTCCTGAACTCGTAAGGGATCCCATATGCTGAGGATAGGATCCCGCTGGCTGGAAATATGAACCTGATGCCTGGGTCATTGTTGTTGTTCCGTAGTGCACTCCTTTTGGTCCACCCACATATTGAATGTCTGGAACCACTGATGGCTGAGAAGTAATCACCGGGGTATCAAAATTCAAAGATCTGGGCATCAGTGGGGAACGATCCTCTGCCGTTTTCTTCTGTTTCTTAATTTCGTCAATCTCCCGGAGGATCCTTTCGTTGGTCTTGTCCTGCTCTTGTGCATGATTCCTCATCTGCAAAATCAAGGCATAGAGATCATTAGTAGTAGGATTAGTTGAAACAGAAGAAGTAGGTGGTTTTGAGAAAATGGGAGTTGGTTTCTTCGCGGCATTCTCAGTATTCTTCTGGGATCCAGAAGGTGGTGGAGGCAAAGGAGGAACGCCTTGAGAAGAAGTGAATGAGGGCATCAAATTTGAAGCATTCTTCGCTGAGGAAGCCATTTGCTTGGTTGTAGTGAACCGAATTATGCACAGAAATGCGTATTTTTCTAAGGACGAAGCACCAATTGTCCCACGGTGGGCGCCAAACTGTTTTGGTCAAAAAATCTGTTGAGGATATTACAACCAAACTCTTTGTTACGGGGAATGATGCTCAAAATGTGTAATAGCGATGAAGATCACTTCAATGTAAATTGCACAAACAACACAAGGATTTATACGGGGAAAAAGCCCTTGATCAAGAGTTGATCTCCGGCACAAAAAACCCCGGGTGATGGAAACTACCGATCACCAAGCTCAAATAAATGAATTAATGTTTACAACTTCGGATAGTAACGAGCTAGGTACAAGGATCACTACGGTGATATGTGTAGAAAGTGTATGAAATTGCTAAGTGTTTGAACGAGAGCTTGTATGAGCGTTTGTACGAGTGTGTGTAACTGCAAAAAATGACTAAGTGTTTTCTACTAGCTCGTTACTCCCTTTTAAAATAGAAATAACCACCTAAACTAACTATCCGACTTTCATGCCAAGCCTCCACGTTCTCCACAACGTCTATTTTTGGTCAAGCACGTGCAGAATAGTTTAGGAATATTCTCCAGGAATGTCGCCAAGACCTGGTCAAGCTCGTCATACCTGCGAGATAGTATAATACATAAGTAAACAATCGTCAGTACGAGGATCCTTAAAGTGATCCATGATCCTGATCCTGAAGCTCTTCTGAGGATCACCACCTGTCACAGAAGTAAGGATCACCAGTTAGGATAACGAATAAGGATCACTAATTGTTAGAAAATCCTCCCCTAACAGATAGTAACATGGGAAGTAGACAAAAAGTTAAAGTTATTTTATTCACAAAAAGATTAAACCCTTTAAGGTTTTCAAAATTGCCAACCCACGTTTCTACCAGCAAAATGTGGCCCGTCCACATGGGTTGGCAAAGGGTGTCCATTGTTTAAGGGTGTTGGTAGTGCAGGAAATAAAAGACGGCAGGATCACAATGGCTTCATCCCCCAAACAGAGGATCCCTCCACCATTTGTAATCCTACCTATTGTTCGAAGGATCCATGATCCTTAGCCCTAATTACTATTGTTCAGATACAACCCATCATTGTTCAACAAAAACACCATGACCAAAATAAAACAACCAAGTTCTAAAAAAATGGGCTCCGGCTACGTCTAGAAATGTCCTTCATCGCCCAAATGTCCTTCATCGCCCATTCCTGCAGCTTACACCTTGGCTGCATCACCATCCCCTCCAGCTCCGGTATCCTACACATGATCCTTGCCACCGCCACCAGCCTCGATTTCCAGAACCTCATCAGCCTCATCTTCATCCTCCAACTCAGCCAGCCGAGCCTTGCAGCCCTCCATGTCCCAGTTGCTCCTGTCAAAGGTAGGATCCTGAGCTTCTTGGGCCATCTGCAACTTGGTCTTGTACATGGCAATGGCAGTGGAGACTTTAGCATCCTCCGTGATCTCGTGCTTCTCATAGTCACTATTGATCTAAGCCTGGGTTTTGGAATCGTTGAGGTCCTTTTCGAGGGAGGCAATCTTGTGATCCTTGAGCACCGCCACCTTTTGGAGATCAGAATATTTCTCCTCAAGCTCTTCGACATTCCCAACATAGTCCTCGATTTCAGCAAATTTCTGCAAAAGAGACAATATAAAGTTAGGATCACATGATCCTCAAATGAGCAGGATAACTAAGCTAAGTCAGTGATCCTTACATCAGCAAAGTACTCGAGGAACTGATGGTGGATCAGAGGCAAGCCTTGTAGGTTGTCAGCTTCAGAGGTCTTCCTTTTCTTTCCACCTCTTCCCTTTGAAGTGGTAGCCTTGGGGACTATGATGGAGGGGCTAGCAGCAGACTTTTTCTTTGAGGATCGAACAGTGTCAAGATCAGTGACACTGAATTTGGAGGCAGATCTTGAAGGTTTTCCAGCGCCTACACACCCAAAACAGATAAGTATCCTTATCCTATTTCTATTCAACTATTTATTTGAACATTTAATTATGCAAAGAACAGGATACTTACTCGACATAGTGACAGAACCTGAGGATACTTCTTGAGAATCCTGGGTGTTTGTTTTCAATGATCTTCTTGTAGGATCAAGTCTCTGGAAAGCGGCAAACCTTTCCTTTGTTGCAGGCGATGTGATCAGGTGTGCGACAGTAATAGCTATAAAAAAGGAACAAAAGTACGTTAGTGATCCTTAAAACGAAAGCAAGGTCATCTGGTTATCCTTCTCAGGATCCTCTATCCTACCATGGGTGCTCCACTTCCTTGGCAGATCCTTTCCATCAGGGATAGAATCCCGTCTGACAAAGAAGAATCGCCGTTTCCAGTTGGTGTCATTCTTAGTGACTTTGAAGATGGGGTGTTCTTCACCGGGTTTATGCTTGAGTAGATATCGGTGGGATCCAAATGTTACGAGGTCATACATCTCTGCCAACTCCGACATTCCCAGAGCAATTCCTTCTTGCTCAATGATCCTTTCAAGGGTATATAAGACCCTCCAGATCATTGGCATAGCTTGAATGTAGGAGATGCCGGTGAGGGAGAAGAAAGACTGGGTGAATTCAGGGAAAGGATACGAGTATCCTATTGTGAAAGGAGTGATCGGGAAAGCTACCCATGTTTCAGAGATATAATCACTTAGAACGGTGGGATCAAATGGTTTGAAATCAGTGTTTGCCGGAAAACAATGGCGGATTCTGTCTATTTGTGGATCAGTGAAGCAGCATCTTTCTTTCGCTGAATCTTTGATGATCCACTGGCTCTGAAGAGGACTGTCTTTTGTGTGATCCTTAGCCGGAGAGGATCTTACCATCATCTTGGTCATGAGGGTAGAGAAGAAGGTGAACAGAGAAAGAAAACGTAAAGGGAGAAGAGGAAGAGAAATACCTGCTTGATCTTCGGATGTGAATTTAAAGGGAGTTTCTCTTAAATTTAAATGCGGATTGATCCCTATCTCTAACTCCTATTTATAATGATGGTCTTGCAGGATAGTCACTTCAGTGACGTCAGGATGGTAACGGCTAGTCCGATTACAACGGCTAGTTATCCGTTGATTCATTACGGATAAGGACAGAAAATATAACTCGTTTATTTACATAATTACTCCTTATATTTTGGGGGCAATTGTTAGGGGAGGATTCTCATATGATTAGTGATCCTCATTTACTGTTGGGTTTAGTGATCCTCACTTCGGGTTTAAATAGTGATCCTCAGAAGTATTACAGGATCAGGATCATGGATCATCTTAAGGATCCTTATACTAACGATTGTCTACTTTGAATATGATGTTGTTTTGCAGGAGTACCAGCTTGGACTTGGTCTTGGCGATATTCCTGGAGCATATTCCATCTTTATTCCGCACGTGCATGGTAGAAATGGACGTTATGGAGTTCGTGGGGGACTTGCATGAAATGCGGAATGTTTGTTAGCTTAGATATTTTCCATTTTTAAAAGGGGTAGCGAGCTAAATAGAAAACACTTGGCTATTTTTGGCTACACACACACTCTTGCAACTGCTCTCACCAGCTCTCGATAATTTACTTGGCGATTACACACTTTTTTACACAATACACTATAGTGATCCTTGTAATTAGCTCGCTATCATCCGAAGTTGTAATACATTTCTTGTTTAATTTGAGTTGGTGATCGATAGTTTCCATCACCCGAGGTTTTTTATGCCGGAGATCATTCATTGATCAAGGGCTTTTTCCTCGTATAAATCTTTGTGTCACTTGTTCATTTCATTTCTGAGTGACCCTTAGTGTTGTTCATTGATTCAAGCAGCATACCTCACAATAGAAAGTTTGGTTGCATTGTCATTGCTTGATTTTTGACCAAAATAGTAATATCCTTCACCAACTAGCAGAACTTTTGCATCCTATATCCTCTTCTTGGCCATTTATGAGATGGGGAATGGATATAGTTGGTAAGCTTCCTAAGGCACCTGGTGGAAAAGTATTCATGCTTGCCATGACTGATTACTTCTCCAAGTGGATAGAGGCTGAAGCCTTTGCTCAAGTCAGAGAAAAGGAAGTGATATCCTTTATTAAGAGAAACATTATTACTAGATTTGGTATCCCTTCTGAAATTGTTTGTGATAATGGATCCCAGTTTATTGGGAATAGAACTACTAACTTTTGTGACAGCTGGGGGATTAAGATGATAACATCAACACCAGTCCACCCACAAGCTAATGGCCAGGCAGAATCATCCAACAAGATCATCATCAACAATTTGAAGAAGAAGCTTGGATCCAAGAAAGGGAAATGGGCAGAAGAACTACCTTATGTACTTTGGGCTGATAGGACAACTCCCAAAAATGTTACTGGGAGATCAGGCAGAATCATCCAACAAGATCATCATCAACAATTTGAAGAAGAAGCTTGGATCCAAGAAAGGGAAATGGGCAGAAGAACTACCTTATGTACTTTGGGCTGATAGGACAACTCCATTCTCTTTGGTATTTGGAGCAGAATCAGTGATCCCTACGGAGATGGTGGTTCCTACTGCAAGAACAAGCATTCGTGATCCTGAAGAAAATGCTGAAAACTTGGTTCAAGACTTGGATACTATAGAAGAACTCAGGGATTTGGCAAGGATAAGGATGGCCAGTTATCAACAAAGGATGGCTGGAGCCTACAAAAAAAATGTAAGGATCAGGAAATTCCAAGTTGGTGATATGGTGTTAAGGAAAGCATTTCAGAATACCACCAATCCTGCTGATGGGAAGTTAGCACCAAAGTGGGAAGGCCCCTATTTGATTGAAGCCGAAGCAGGAAAGGGGGCATATCGATTGCTAACAATGGAAGGTGATTTGCTACCAAGAGCTTGGAATGCTATCCACTTGAAGAAATACTTCATGTAATAAGGATCCATGATCCTTAGCTAACAAGTATCCTTGAAGGATCCTTACAAGACAGAAGATCCTCATTTTGGTAATGATCTGATCCTAAGCTATTTCACTTTTTAATTATCCTATATATAAGGAAAAGGATCCTGGATCCTTTATCCTCCTTTCACTTGAATCTGAGTTTTGCAGAAGGTTTAGGTATCCTTAACAAAGGATTGAGTATCCACAGAAGTATCCTGTTATTTGGGCTTGACCCCAGTTGTTTGGGCTTGACCCCAGTTGTTTGGGCTTGACCCCAGTTATTTGGGCTAGTCCCCAGTTTTGGGCCTGTCCCCAGTATCGCCAGCAGCGCACGATGATCCTGGTACAGTTCATGGCAATGGGACCAGTACTCGCTTTAGGGGCTGACAATTTCATTGTACTGGCTGTATCCGGGATCCTACGTATAATGGTAGACGTACCATACATCCATTCCTAAGGTTTCTAATGTTTTCACGTTAGCTAAGGTTTTGGCATTTTCATGTCACTAAGTTTGGATAGTCGCCAGTGAGGGCCATACTCCAGTTTACACAAGATCCGTTAGGCTTGTCCCCAGTTATCCTTTTTGCTTGTCCCCAGTTATCCTTTGGGCTTGTCCCCAGTTATTTTTTGGGCTTGTCCCCAGTATATTGGGCTTGTCCCCAGAATTGTTGGGCTTGTCCCCAGTTACTAACTCTTCTCTTATATTTGGCTTAGTCCCAAGATATGTTCTGTTTCAGGGTTTTGAAGTTAAACAGACAAGGATCCTTGATCCTCACCATTTATTAAGGTTTGTCTTTCGGTTATCTTGATTATGAATGTTAAAGGGTTAGGATCCTAACTTGGATTCTCAGGTATGATCCTTAATCATTTAGTTTTTATTCATTATTCATATAAGTGACCCTTATCCTTTGACAACGGAACTCGTGATCCTTAAGCTGCATAACTATTCTGAATTTATGGGATATTTGATCCTCGATCATATCCTAAAATTTTAAACATGATTTATTAAACTTGATGAATTCAAACAAAGTGGATAACTATAATAAGAAAATAAAGAATGCACAAGGATAACAACACGGGAAATAGACAAAAAGTTGAAGTTATTTTTATTCACAAAAGTTAACCCTTCGAAGGTTGTCAAAATTACCTACCCCAAGCATCTACCAGCAATACGTGGCCCGTCCGCTGGGGCAGGTAAAGGGTGTCCATTGTTAATAGGTCTTTGAAGTGCAGGAAATAAAAGATGGTAGGATAACAAGTGGTTTCATCCTCCAAACAGAGGATCCCTCCACCACCTATTATCCTACCTATTATCTAAGGATCCTTGATCCATAACCCTAGAAACTATTGTTCAAAATACAACCCAACATTGTTTAAAACATCATAACCAAAAAACTACCAAATCCTAAAAAATGGGCTCCGGCCACGTCTAGAAATATCCATCATCGCCCATTTCAGCAGCTCACACCTTGGCTGCATCACCACCAGCATCATCACCAGCCCGATCCTTCCCGCTGCCACTCGCTTTGATTGCCAAGACCTCGGTAGCCTCTTCTTCATCCTCCAGCTCTGCCAGCTTGGCCTTCCAACCCTCCTTGTCCCAAGTGGTCCGGTCGAAGTTAGGATCCTCATCCTCCTGAGCCATTTGAAGCTTGATCTTATACATGGTGATGGCGGCAGAGATTTTAGCATCCTCCAACAGCTCAGCTTTCTCGTGATCAGCATCAATTTGGGCCATGACCACCTGCTTCTTCGCCAGATTGAGATCCTTCTCAAGGGAGGAGATGGTTTGATCCTTGGCTAGGAAGAACTTTTGGAACTCCTGATGCTTTTGCTCCGCCTCCTCAACATAAGGGTCAAACAGCATTTCGACCTCAGCAAATTTCTACAAAAAATCAAGGTAAAGTTCAGGATCACGTGATCCTCAAGTGTGCAGAATAATCAAGCAGAGTCAGTGATCCTTACATCAGCAAAGTACTCTTGGAACTGGTGGCGGATAAGAGGCAACCCTTCAAGATTTTCAGTCTCAGAGGCCTTCCTTTTCTTTCCCCCCTTGGAGGTGGTAGGCCTTGGAACCACAGCACTTGGGCTAGCAACCGTCTTCTTCTTCTTCCCAGACCTGGGACCAACAGTAGTAAGATCGGTGACACTAAAGCGGGAAGCAGACCTTGAGGATTTTCCAGCACCTATCCATCCAAAACAAAAGATAAGTATTCTTGTTTTATTTACGTTTTAACATATAATTATATACAAACATGGATACTTACTCGACATTGTGACAGAGCCTGAGGATACTTCTTGAGAATCCTTGGTACTTGCTTGGAATGATCTTATAGCAGGATCAAGACTCCGAAAAGCGTCAAGCCTTTCCTTCGTTGCAGGTGATGTAATGATGTGTGAAACAGAAATAGCTGCAAAATAGAAACAAAGGGGTTAGTGATCCTCGGCGGAGACAGGGTATCCTATGATCCTTCTATAAGGATCCTCTATCCTACCATGAGTGGCCCATGTTCTGGGGAGATCCTTCCCATTAGGGATAGAATCCCTCCTGACGAAGAAAAAACGTTTCTTCCACTTGTTATCATTCTTGGTGGTTTTCAAGATTGGATGTGGTTCACCGGGTTTATGTTTGAATAGAAAGCGATGTGAACCATGGCTCACAAGGTTGTATAGTTCAGACAACTCCGACATTCCCAAATCGATGTCCTCCTACTCAATGATCCTCTCAAGGGTAAACAGAACCCTCCACATCATTGGCATAGCCTGGATGTAGGATATGCCGGTAAGGGAGAAGAAGGATTGGGTAAAATCAGGAAAAGGGTAGGAGTATCCTATTGAGAATGGGGTGACTGGAAATGCAACCCAAGTTTCAGAGATGAAATCACCCCAAACGGTGGGATCAAAGGGTTTGAAAATAGTGCTCGTCGGGAAGCAATGACGGATCCTGTCGATCTCAGGATCAGTAAAGCAGCATCGTTCCTTCGGAGAGTCTTCGATGATCCCTTGGCTTTTTAAAGGACTGTGTTTTCGATGATCCTTAGCAGAGGATGATCTTAGCTTCATTGTGATTCAGAAATTTTGAAGAAAAGAGAAACAGAGTAAGAAAAAGAAGAGGAAGAGGAAAGAGAAGTACCTGCTTGATCTTCAAATGCGGATTTAAAGGGAGTATTGCTCGAATTTAAATGCACATTGACCCTTATCTCTAACTTCAATTTATAATCATGATTCTGCAGGGATGTCGCTTCAATGACGTGTGATCGTAACGGCTAGTCAGATTATAATGGCTATATATCCGTTGGTTTGTTATGGATAAGATCAAGAAAATATAACTCGACAATTTACACTTTACTCCTTATATTTTGGGGGCAATTGTTAGGGAAGGATTTTCTAAATCCTAAGGATCACGGGTCCTCAACTGCTATCAGGATCATGGATCCTCAATTCTCTTTGAATTAAGGATCCTGAGCAGGTGTCGCAGGATCAGGATTCAGGATCACTGTTGTTGTCCTACTACTAACAATTGTCTTCCTTGTACGTAAACTTGTTTTGCAGGAACGAGAGCATGGACTAAGTCTTACCGAAGTTCCTGGAGTATATTCCCTCAATATTCCGCACGTGCTTGACCATTGTGAACGTTATGGAGATCGTGGGGAGAGTGCACAAATTGCGGATAGTTAGTTATACTAGTTATTTTCTAATTTAAAATGGGGATGACAAGCTTGATAGAAACACTTAGCTAATTTTGGCATACACACACACTCGTAACAGCTCTCAGTCAGCTCTCAAGCAATACTTGGCGATTTCATACACATTTTTACACATTACACACTAGTGATCCTTGTAACAAGCTTGTTATCATCCCGAGTTGTAAACTTACTTTTGTTTAATCATAGTTGGTGATCGGTAGTTACCATCACCCGAGGTTTTTTGTGCCGGAGATCAACTCTTGATCAAGGGCTTTTTCCTCGTATAAATCTCTGTGTCGTTTGTTCATTACATTTCTGAGTGATCTTTAGTATTGTCCATTGATTCAAGCATCACACCTCACAACAGAAAGTTTGGTTGCATTATCTTTGCTTGATTTTTGACCAAAACAGAAAGGAAAGAGTTAAACCTATCAGGATTAATGCCAAGAGCATTGAATTGAAGAATAATCTGAATGAAAGGCTATTAGCTGCACAGAAAGAAGCCGTTTTGGAAGCTAACTTTCCAATTGAAAAGTTAGGTATAACTGCTGAACAATTAACACCTGGCAAGGATGGAATCCTCAGACTGAATGGAAGAATTTGAGTTCCTATTCATGGATGACTTCGTGATATAATCCTCCAAGAAGCTCACAATTCCAAATACTCAGTTCACCCTGGAGGTGACAAAATGTATCAAGATTTAAAAACTAATTATTGGCGGATAGGTTTGAAGAAATCTATTGCCACCCACGTAGCTAAGCGTCTGACCTGTGCTCAGATTAAAGCTGAACATCAGAAGCCTTCAGGTCTGCTTCAACAGCCAGAGCTTCCCACATGGAAATGGGAGATGGTAACTATGGACTTTATAACCAAGCTACCTAAAACAAGGCATGGAAATGATAATATATGGGTTATAGTTGATAGACTGACTAAGTCAGCACACTTCTTACCCAGTAAGGAGACTCATAGCTCCGACCAGATAGCTCAGTTGTACGTGGATAGATTGTATCCCTCCACGGAGTGCCGGTGTCTATTATATCCGATAGAGATACTAGATACACCTCTCACTTTTGGAAAAGTTTCGAACAATCCTTAGGCACTCGTTTGAATTTTAGTACTGCTCACCATCCTCAGTCAGATGGACAGAGTGAGCGTACAATTCAAACTTTGGAAGACATGCTTCAGGCATGTGTTATTGATTTGGGAGGTAGTTGGGATGACCATCTACCTTTGATTGAGTTCTCCTATAACAATAGCTACCATTCTAGCATTCAGGCTGCGCCTTTTGAGGCATTGTATGGAAGAAAATGCAGAACGCCTGTTTGTTGGGTGGAAGTAGGAGAAGCTCAGTTATCAGGACCTGATATAGCCCTTGAAACGACAGACAAGGTTGTCCAGATTCGTGACCGCCTGAAAGCTACCAGAGACAGGCAGAAAAGTTATGCTGATAAAAGGCGGAAACCTCTAAAATTCGAAGTGGGCGATAAAGTCTTACTAAAAGTATCACCTTGGAAAGGAGTGATGCGCTTTGGTAAGAAGGGCAAATTGAGCCCGAGGTATATTGGACCATTCGAGATTATCGAATGTGTCGGCAGTGTAGCTTATAAGCTAAACTTGCCTGAGGAGCTGAGTGGAATCCACAATGTGTTCCACATCTGTAATCTTAAGAAATGTCTAGCTGATGAATTGCTAGCTATGTCTCATAAAGACGTACAGATTGATAAAAGCCTGAGATTTGTTGAAAGACCTATATCGACCGGGGTTCGTTAGGTTAAAAAGCTCCGAAGGAAACACGTGCCTATAGTGAAAGTTAAATGGGATGCCCATAGAGACCCTGAATATACGTGGGAAGTTGAGTCCACTATGCGACAGAAGTACCCTCACTTATTCTGGTAAATCTCGGGGTCGAGATTTCTTTTAAGGGGGTGAGGATGTAACACCACGTAAAAACGTGATAAAGACACGTGTCCTAAACTCTAAATATGTGAAAGAATGAGTTTGAAGGACTAAAGTTGACAAACGGTGAAAATATGTATGCGAAGGGACTAAAAGTGTCAACATGCCAAACTTGTGCCTTTGAATGACCACACATGAAGAATATATTCTTAAACGAGTGATTAATTGAATATGACAAGCCGTTTATGAAAATAATCGAAAGATTATAAACTACAGGGGTTAAAGGTGTCAACATTTTAATTCTTATCTCTGAGTGACCTTTTAACGAACCCGAGGCTTCGAAATATTCAAATATACTCTCAAGAATAAGTGACATAAATTTCACAAGGTTTCGAGATAGTTATACGTTGTTTATGCAAATTCCCAAGAATTAGCGTTCAAAGTGTCAACGAGGCGAAACTTATGTTTTCGGTGATCAATTAACGAAACCGGGCCTAACGGAGTTTGGTTATACTCCATTGAACATCTACAAACTAACTTCAAGGGCCAATTATGTCTAAAATATAAGATATTTGAGGGAATAAAAATGCAGGGGCTGAAAATGCAATAAATGAAAGTTGTTTAACTTGTGCCACCCCTTTACACGGGCTGCGTAGCCCATTGTGAACACTTACGTGGGTCGTGTGACAGTTGCCAGCATCCAAAAAACTGGCAGCTGCATGTTGCAGCCTGTTCCACCGCCTTAGATGCCTGAATTTCGATACTTGGGGCTTGTTGTCGGTTTTAGGATACCACTAGGACACTTGGGGTGATCCTAAACACTCCCATTACACCTGGAGTGATCTTGAATCAAGGATTTCAAGTATAAATAGGCCTCCATGTTGAACATATTATTTGCTCATTCACTTGCAACAACTTCAAAACTCATCTCTGGAGATAGCAAGCATTAGGAGAAGATTAAGAAGTGTAGAAAAGATAGCAAGGACCTTATGTAAGTGTTTTAGTCCCTGCTTAGTCCATTTTATTAGCTTAAAAACCGAAAAGTCAAACATATCGTAATTAGGCTTTGACTTTCGGTTTAATCATAAATGGTCCAGCCACTGACCGAAATGAAAGTGGTTATAGGACCATGTTAATGTAGGTGATTAACCCTTAAAAGGGCGCCTCCTAATTATTTCGTTTGACTAGTTAATTGTCGGGTCAAACTAGTTAGTCAAAAAGTCAAACTGGACAGAAACTTTAAAAATGATTTAAACTAAGAAAACAAAAGTTATAAATTATATTTTAACATTCTAATGACTTGGTAATTAGTATTAGAACATGTTTAATCAGGTCTAACCCGACAATTATCAGTCTAAGGTCAGTTTATAACCGAAAGTCGCAAAAGCTTGACTTTTGCTTTGACTTTCAGTTCTGACCCGACTAAGATTAATTCTCCCATGTTTTAAACTTCCATTAGGACCATATTATATAGTAGCATAACCCTCTGGAGTTATATTGCTTGGTCCTTAGTAGTTTGAATTATATGCTCTTGTTTGTTAATATGCTTATAAATGCCGTAAATGCCCTTTTGACATATAATTGAGATTTTTAGAAATGTGAGAGGACGAAAACCTTTGCTACTGATATATAAACTTGTCCCGAAAATTTGACATCAGTTCTTGGTCTCAAACAAAAGTTATGCTCGTTATCGTAATTAGAAGCTTTTTATTTATTAAATTGCGATATATTGCATAAGACACGTTTAAACTTAGATTTTGAACCAAAACTCATTACCTACTATTAAGATATTATTTTCAAGGATTTTTAAGATTTTTTTTTAGATTATAATTTGTTTAAATCATAGAGTTCTTGTGTAATTCGGTAAATGACGATAATACCATTTTCATGCATAGAATGAGATTAACAAATGATTTGAATGCCAAAACTTTTCCTACTGATTTCATACATTAAATAAATTATTTTGAGCATTTAAAACTGATCAAAATCTCAGATTTACATAAACATCTTGATTATCGTCAATTAGCAAGTTTTACACTAATTAGGTGCATATTATGGTTTAAAACCATATTTAACACCTAAGACTTGTTACCTACTGAATTTTTAAACAAATTTCAATATTATTACAGTAAGTATAAGTCATGAACTCAGATTTCCAAAAATGTCCTTAAAAGCATATGTGAAATGACCAAAATGCCCTTTCGGGGCATAGTTTGGCCATAAATGGTAAACCTCACATATATGTAATATCTTACTGATGTAATGTGATAAAATAATTATTTTTACTGATTACCAAAGACCAGAACCTCAGTTTATTATAAAATCTCTTTTATGATCATTAAAATGACCAAAATGCCCTTACGGGACTTAAATTGGTTTTAAATACTTTTTGGGCATATATGTTAACATCCTACTTATGTATTAACATATTTTAAACATAATAACAATTAAGACCTGTATATAATTCATTTGGTTACCCGTTACGCATTTATGCATTCGGATCGGTTTATGTGACTAGTTTACGTATAATAGCCGAAACGGGTTTAACCTTATAATTAAATCCTCAGATCCCAGAATGTGTTTAGTTTACCCATATTATACAAGTATCAAAGCTTTTCAGGTCTAAACCACATTCTATTCCGGTCTCCGCTTAATCTAGCGTTTAGAACCGTAAAGTTTCTTTCTAGCTAGCCGGTCAAAGTCTTTGACTTATCTAAAGACCCGTTAGCATCCTAATAGATTATTAAACCTTCTATATAGATTAAGTAGCATCCAGTAGAAGGTATTATCATAAAGCTTTAGGAATATACGGCTGAGTTACTTCTCATATCTAGCTCAGGTAAATACTTTTAACTTATTTTCCCTTATACGGGCTTGGGATATGGCATTATAATAATACCACTTGGTCGGGTATGAAATCATTTAATCGAATTGTGATTAATAAATTTACATAACCCGTTTTAATCTATCTTGTTTAATAACATAAGCATTGGGGGTTAATACGACCGTGTCCTGGATATCCTCGGCTCATTTCATTTGAAAATGGCCATGACCTATGCACGGGGTGTAGGCATACACCTGACAGATGCAAATGCTAAAATATAACCCCACATGTTGGGGATAACTCCTTTGTGGGTTCTATAAGTGGTGAGTCGGTTAATCATGACCGGCTTCCAACCGGCCCCAATTGTATGACAAACATATAAATCTGTATACAAGATTATCTTAAATAATTGTCCCAAGTTATAAATGATTTGTGCCTTGTGCACTTAAATCAATTTTCTTAAATATTTTCAAATGAGTCAGTTAATTGTATTTACCAGTGTAAACTGACATATTTTCTAAAGACTGATTGACAGGTACTTCTCGTAAATAGGCTGGAGCTATTAGGTGTCATATAAAAGGATCTTGCAAATCCCTAGATACCTGAAGTCTGTTATTTTCCGTTTCTTGTATTTTATTTATGATCCGCCTGTGGATCTTATTACAACCCAGTCTGTATATTCTTTCATTCGGACACTCAGACATTATGGTTTGTAATAGTTTATTCACCAAGCCTTCCGCTGTGCTATTAAAGTGTGTGTATTTACTATGATGATATCAACTACGTCACGATACTCCCCGCCGGGCCCACCGGTAATATGTGGAAATATCGGGGTGTCACAGAAGAATAGCTAAAAAGGGCGAAAAATGGTTCATATTTGTAAAAAATAGAGCACTAGATCGAGTTCAGGAGTGAGAGAGCTAAAACTACACGAAAATCGAGAAAAAGTACCAAGTCGTGTCACACGACAAGGGCTAGAACTCTCCCCGTGCGACATGGGGAGGTGATATTGACCATCTTTGACTTTTAACACACCGGGTCACGCGGCCTTACACCATATGCTCCCCGCGCGACACAGGAAGCCTGTTTTCGCAGAAAGATGCGATCTGTTGTTGGGTTTGAGCTGATTATTCATATATAAACATCATTATGCAACAAAAACTCTAACCCTGCGAATTGGAGCTTTACAAAGATGAATTTTGGAGTTCAAGGAGTAGGAATTGAAGAGTTTTAAGCTTTGGTTGAAGATTTGAAGGTTGGAGATTGAGTGGCTCGTGATTAATCATTCGGGTTTCTTCGTTCTTTTTATCTCTTTGATTCAAACCATGTTTTTCCGTTGTTATTTAATCTTTGTTCGTTCGTTCATGATGTGTCTTGGCTAAATACTTTAAAACTACCTAGGTAGGATGATTGCATGACAAAGTTTGGATTTTTATTGGTTTTGATTATTGTTTATGGATTGTTAATAAAGTATAGAACTTGGTAATACTGATTTGATGTGTACAAGTATCTAGATTTGTTTGATTTCACGTTTATTGCCTTCACACGTATCTTGTGGAATGTCTTTCATATAAAAGGTTCGTGTTAGATTATAATCACTTGTGGTTGGATTTTTATGGTTAATTGGCCAATACACCATAGGAGATAAATTCGTGAATTGAGTAGGTCTAAGTGTTTAACTAATCTTAAAATCCGTGAGGTGAGAGATTATCGGTTTGTCTAGGTTCCTAGATCGCTAAAATTAGGATCTTTGTGAAAAGACCACGTTAGTTTACCTTGCAATCCCTTCTAATCGATTCAAACGAATTTGCCGTAGTTACCTTAGACTTTTAGACCGTGACGGAAATTGTCAAATTAAGGTACTTTAGTAACATAATTGGAAAGTGGTGAGGAAGTCCAAAATAACCGGTAGTTTAACACTTTGCTAGGTTTCCATAGGTGTCTTCTTGAGAAAGGTCGAGGGTCCTGTTCGGTTATCCAGTGAGTTTAGTATTCAAAGATCTCGGATCCATAATATAGTTAAACCAATAGCAAGCCAATCCGAGTTGTCTAGGATTCCAGCCTAGGTTGTTTCATCATCATCTGAGTAAAACCCAAAGTCTTAGTTCGTGTCTTAGTTCGTTCGGTTTTGTTAGTATTAATTTAATTGCAATTTTAGGATTTTAGAAACCCCCCTTAAAATATAAAAAACAGTTAGTCGTGTTAGTCAATAGGTCTAGTGAGTCTAGTTACGTAATCAAAAGAGTCTCGTGGGTTCGATTTCCGAACTTAGCTTTACTGTTGGGCTCTTGAAGGTTTATACATTAGTTAATTAGTATTGTGGGCTAGATGTTAGTTGGTTGTTTTGGGCTTGTATGTGGGTTTGGTGGGGGTGAACTGGGCTTAGGTTTAGGGGGAGTTATGGGCTCAACTCTCCTATAAATACATGTTTAGTTGTTCTTGTTTAGGTTGTTGACTCTAAGTAATTCTGCAGCAAACTTGTATCAGACAATTACATTGTATGCAAGTTAAGCTTTTGTTGTTAATCATTCTGTTTCATCTACTTTCTTGTGCTTGTTATTGAATCAAGTTTGATTGTGTGATTCCCCCACCAATCAAACTAGTTGTGATATCTTTGTTTGATCCAATTTTTGGGACTTACAATTGGTATCAGAGCCTGTTGAACCTGTTTCTAGGCTCAGATCGATATCACACTGATGCGGGTTGGTGTGTATATCGATTTAAGTATATTTTAAGCCCTTTTTACACGTTAGTCAAGTTTTAAATTTATAAAACACGATATTTTACTAACACCAAACACACATATGGGCAAGTGCACCCATCGTGAGCGTAGTATAGTGTTGGCAAGATACCGAGGTCGTCCAAGGACACAAGAGCTTTTAGTACCGGTTTATCCTCAATTTCTAATCAAATCAAAAGTTAGAAAAAGGTTTTTAAACTAGAAAAATAAAACTAACTAAAATGCTGAAAAATAAAATAAAAGTAAAAACAGATAGACAAGATGAATCACTTGGCTCCGACTCGTGTATAGTGTAACCTTTGATTATTTCCGCACTTTTGCACATTTTAAGAGATTATCTTAGTTATTGTAGTAGGCCCCTCTTTTGAAGGTGACGTTACCCACAACCCAGTAGTTTGAGTCAGCAAGGATACAATCCTAAAGGGTCGGATTATTGAAAGATAATTAATTAAGTTATTAATGCATATTATGGTATGCCCCTCTTTTGAAGGTGACGTTACCCTCGGCTAAGTAGTTTGAGTCAGCAGGGATACAGTCCTAAGTAGCCGGATTAAAGTATTAATAGTAGCTTACATATGAGGGGATCAAAGAGTTTGGACCCCCGCCATCCAATACCGGTGGGTATTGAAGGAGGTCCTACTAAATTTGACCCCGGTCCTTGCAGGATTTATACACTGAACAAGGCAAGACTCATACTAAACCGTTCTCTTAACCCCCGACCAGGTAGCCAACATATCTCCATATAAACCGTGGAGATATGAATGGTGAAAATCTTTTATTTTATATAGATAGTAAAATAATGCCAAGACACCACGGACAAACGATAAGGAAGAATTACCTTCAACATAAGAAACTAGTTATTAAAGTCATTAATACATAACCAAGTAAAAAGTGCGAAAAGATTAAAAATAAAAAGTATTACACTAGACACTTGTCTTCACCAAGTGATGTAAGAGACTTAGGCAAACATGGCCTTTGATTGTCAAGAACTCTTACGATCAATCTTGGATCCCGAGATGACTCACACACTCTATGATGGACTATGGATGATGGTGGTGGATGATGGTGTTGTGATGGTGGTGGGTGGTGGGTGAAGTGTGAGAGAGGTGGTGTGCCAAGGGATGGTTTGCAAATGAGCCAACCACCCCTATTTATAGCCTGAACAGCAGCTCGGGCACGGACCCGTGTCCATCTTCTTCTCTGTCTTCATTAATTGCAGTTTGTCTGCATTAGTTGACCACGACCCCGTGTGCAGAAGCGTATCTGTACTATCAAGATTTGCCTGGATTCTGCGAATCTTATAGTTGACCACAGCCCCGTGTCCGCTGAGCACGGCCCATTGGTGGGCGATAGAAGCTTCTACAGCTTTGTCTTTTATGCTGACACTTGGGCATGCCCCCGTGTTCACTGAGCACGGGGCGTGTTCAGCCTTCTGTCTTCTTGATTTTGCTTGGGAAGATGCTGTCGGGGGGTCGAGCATGCCACGTTTGTTCCTTTTCTTGTATTTATGTTAGATTTAGCTGTCTTTTTGCTTCTTTTGTTAATTTGAGCTCATTTAATCCTGAAAATACAAAAGGAAGACAAAAACACACTTTTTCCAACATTAGTACTAAAAAAGGGTTAGTTTTATGCCACAATTGATGTAATTTATATGTTGCATTTTGTGCACATCAGATACACCCACACTTGAATCTTTGCTTGTCCTCAAGCAAAACTCTTTATAATGTGGCTTTACACTCCCAAATGGAATGGGTAGAAGAGAAGGTTTTCAGGCTTGTCATAGAGTGTCGGGATTTCCAAGATTCTTTATTAAGTTTTATTTTTATATATTTACAATCCTATTCGTCATGATTTATTTGAAACATTACATAAGATAAATTACTTATTAGGGCATAACATGCCTTTTTAAAATTCCACTTATATACAAGTTCACATACCTCACGGGGGATCACTCAACACTCGGCCGAAGATGTTTTTTAGTGAATCACTCGAGAGCGGCATGGAACTTACTCCTACCATAGGCTTGCCAAGCAATCAATCCTCCTCCTTTTTAACTATATACCTTTGTAAATATCAAGAGAACTTTTGGGTGAAGGGTTAGGCTTGGGTTAAAGGTGGGTGGTTGGGTTAGTGGTTAGTAAAAGGGCGAAAGGCGTAAAAAGCTTCGGTTTTCGTAAGACTTTTTTATTTTTGCAATTTTTATTTTGATGAAGCCATTAATCAAACAAAGTTATTTTTGATGAACTTGTTTGTTTATTTCTCTTTTGCTTCATCGTCAACAAAATATATATATTTTTTTTTGAAAAGTCATACGAAAAACCGAGCTAGTTACTAAAACAAAGGGTTAAAAATAAAAAAGGTTTTGGTGGGTGAAAGGGTGTTTGTTTTTTGGGTTAAGAAATGAAAAGGTTTAGGCTCAAAGGGGTTAACTAGGGGGATTTTGGGTAGGTGGTAAAAAAAAATAATGGTGTAGAAATAAAAAGGGTTAGTCCTAATAGCTCCATCATTTACTTACTCGGGTTTAAGTTGGTAAGGACCGGGAATGTATCGTCGTGGCAAGTTCTAGAGTCATAAGAACCAAGCGGCTATTCACACAAGAAACGAAAAATGAGCATTTAGTTTAAAGATATGTATTTGTATGCTCAATAAAGGCTCAAAACTCACTTTTGTGGGAATGGGTTTTTATGTGATCAAGTATATATAATCAAATTTTAACTAAGCTTGTCATGCCATTTCATAATTTTCTTATGTTGGTTCTTTTTATCACGACGCTATCGGTTATAAATTTGTAAAAATAAAACCTTTTTAGAACTTGAAATTCCCAAATTAAACCTAGACAAGTAAAAAAAAATGAAAAAAATTTGAAAAAATTTGGGGTGATTAGCGGTTCCAATAGAGTTTTGTGTAAGGCTTGTATTTAGGACTTGCAAGATTCAAGGTTTTAGGATCCCCCCCACACTTAAATTACACATTGTCCTCAATGTGTCCCAAAAATAAGTTTTTAGGTTGATTGAATGTGTAAAAAGGTGTGAAAAAGCAAAATTTATGTTACTGGGCGTCTGGACACGGCCCCGTGGTGTCCGGGCACGGCCCCGTGTTCATATCGCCAGTAACAGAAATGAATAAAGAGAAACAGAAGCCTGGGCACGGGGGCGTGTTCATTGAGCACGGCCCGTGTCCAGTTACCTGAACTGGGCATTTTCTGCAGATTGTGCAGCACGGGGCCGTGTTGGGCGGGCACGGCCCGTGCTGAACTTGCTGTAATGAAGAAAAATTTGTCGAATGGCCCTGTTTTCGTGCATGGGGTGCTGGTTCAAGTTTCCCTTGTTATCCTTCACCATCCCGAGTGTGTTTTACTCATTACAACATCATCCAAACACCAAATTAGCTAAAACCATCATTCATTAAAACATAGAGAGAATTACATAATAATCCTAAAAGTTAAAATTCTAGATAAATAGGTCAAAGAAACACAAGAAATCTAGACCAAGAAGTTCTAGCCTAATACTTATTCTAATAGCAAAATTTCCGAGAAGATAATTCCCTCGGTTGGATGCGGCTTGAAAAGCTTCTTTCTCCGGGCATGGGCTCCTCACACGTCGGCGAGCCACTCCTCTATCTCCCTAGAGAGAAGAAAGGCGGGCTCATTGGCATTGGTTTGAGGTGGTGCAACCTCCACCGAGACTTCTTGTAGATCTTCAAGAGGAGGCTCCGCTGGAATGTCGTCCCATCCAGTCGGGTTGTTGATTCCAAGTGCTAAGTTCCAATCCTCTTGAGGGAGGATTGGTTCCATGGGAGGTGTCACAAGAATGTTCAACCTCTGGTGCAAGAGGTTGATTTCTTGAAAACTGTTTTTCGACCCCACCGTAAGATAATTTATACGGTCTATTAGGTCCTCCTCTACTGAAGTCATCTCGTCAAGAGCTTCATGTAATGCCATTACGCAGCGTACGAGAGTTGCTTCAATTGATGACCTTCTTTCCCTCCGACTGTTTCTGGAGTGCGCAAAAGAGGTTCCACTGTTTTGACTAGACATTCTATGAAAACAAACCAAAAATAGTTCATTTTAATGAAACAGTGACTTCGGACACGGCCCCATGCTCAATGAGCACGGCCCCGTGTTCAACTTTCTGCAAATCTTTGGAACAAGGAATCTTGGAGTTTCAAATTATTTTTTCAACTTATGAAGCATTTTTTAGCAGAAATAACTTAAAACAATGTTGTACAACTTATTTTTAACAAGATTCCTTGAACAAAAACCTAATAAACATCTCAATAAAGCTTGGAATCATGGTGATCTCAAGCTTCAATGGAGGTGTTGATGCAAGAAAGATGAAGAAGAAGGCAATGGATAAAAGAGGAAAGGACAAGATGGTTGTTAGAACCTTCTTTTAGAAAATACATAGGATGGTAGGTGAGAAGATCCTTTCAAATCTCTGTCCTTGGATGGTCCAAATGTGCAGGATTCTTGGCTGCATTTATAGAAAATGACAGCATGCTGGACACGGCCCCGTGTCGGCTGGACACGGCCCCGTGTGCAGGCAAGATCCTGACACACTTTGTCCGTATTCTGACAAAAAATAAGAAAGGAATCTTTTGGTGGACACGGGGGCGTGTTGACCTGGGCACGGCCCCATGTCGAAAGGCTGTTTTATGAAGTTTGTCTATATTTAAAGTGCCTAAGATACCTTAATCGCTCTAAATTAAGACGAGAACGCAAGAGGTTGTCGGTGAGGGTGATTCCTATGCTAAATGTAGGTGGACAAGTCCAACCCTTTCCCGGGCTCTCGTTAAAGAAGGTGTATGCCGAATCGCTCATGTCTATGTATGTACCGAACGAAGTCGATGGAGAGTCCTTCACGGCACAATCGGCACAGGGACGACTATCGCTCAAGTCCTCGCAAGAGTTAGAGGTAACATCGGGAACAACGAAGTTGTTTTTATTTGAATGTGATCCCAACAATTCTTCTTGGTTATCGTCTTGAGATAAATTATTGAAATCTATCCTAAGTTCTTCTAACCAATTAAGAATTAGATCTTCCATTTGAAATAGTTCATCAAGAAGCATTTCTCCTAGAAGATCCGGTTGAGAGCATTCGAGGGAGAGATAGGGATTATTTTTACTTTCGCCCCTCTTAAGGCTACGGGAAAACCATGGGTCTATATAGTGGGGCTTATAATTTAGAAAATAACATTCTAATTCTTTATGAGAGCCACCACATATTTGACACCACGTACCATAAGAGTGCCGAAAGTAAAAAATATCAGTATCACTCATGTTTTTGTCAGAAATTACCAACAGTCGGGATCTTACGGTTATGTTTTCAGTAACTGAATCTTGGGCACGGGGCGTGTTGAGTGGGCACGGCCCCGTGTTCAGCTTACTGTCCGACTAAAAACAGGATTGCCAGTTCCAATGATTGGGCACGGGGCGTGTTCAGCGGGCACGACCCGTGCTGAGTTCTGGAGAAGCTGAAAAACTAAGAAAATCCTAAAAAAACAGAAAAATTAGGAAAAACGATTAGGCCGTTGATTCCTAACTTTCTTAAAATCCTTCTGTCCCCGGCAGCGGTGCCAAAAAAACTTGATGCGGGTTGGTGTGTATATGGATTTAAGTATATTTTAAGCCCTTTTTACACGTTAGTCAAGTTTTAAATTTATAAAACACGATATTTTACTAACACCAAACACACATATGGGCAAGTGCACCCATCGTGAGCGTAGTATAGTGTTGGCAAGATACCGAGGTCGTCCAAGGACACAAGAACTTTTAGTACCAGTTTATCCTCAACGTCTAATCAAATCAAAAGTTAGAAAAAGGTTTTTAAACTAGAAAAATAAAACTAACTAAAATGCTGAAAAATAAAATAAAAGTAAAAACAGATAGACAAGATGAATCACTTGGCTCCGACTCGTGTATAGTATAACATTTGATTATTTTCGCACTTTTGCACATTTTAAGAGATTATCTTAGTTATTGTAGTAGGCCCCTCTTTTGAAGGTGACATTACCCTCAACACAGTAGTTTGAGTCAGCAAGGATACAATCCTAAAGGGTCAGATTATTGTAAGATAATTAATTAAGTTATTAATGCATATTATGGTAGGCCCCTCTTTTGAAGGTGACGTTACCCTCGGTTAAGTAGTCTGAGTCAGCAGGGATATAATCCTAAGTAGCCGGATTAAAGTATTAATAGTAGCTTACATATGAGGGGATCAAAGAGTTTGGACCCCCGCCATCTAATACCGGTGGGTATTGAAGGAGGTCCTACTAAATTTGACCCAGGTCCTTGCAGGATCTATACACTGAACAAGGCAAGACTCTTACCAAACCGTTCCCTTAACCCCCGACCTGGTAGCCAACATATCTCCATATAGACCATGGAGATATGAATGGTGAAAATCTTTTATTTTATATAGATAGTAAAATAATGCCAAGACACCACAGACAAACGATAAGGAAGAATCACCTTCAACATAAGAAACTAGTTATTAAAGTCATTAATACATAACCAAGTAAAAAGTGCGAAAAGATTAAAATAAAAAGTATTACACTAGACACTTGTCTTCACCAAGTGATGTAAGAGACTTAGGCAAACATGGCCTTTGATTGTCTAGAACTCTTACGATCAATCTTGGATCCCGAGATGACTCACACACTCTATGATGGACAATGGATGATGGTGGTGGATGATGGTGTTGTGATGGTGGTGGGTGAAGTGTGAGAGAGGTGGTGTGCAAGGAATGGTTTGCAAATGAGCCAAGCACCCCTATTTATAGCCTGAACAGCAGCTCGGGCACGGCCCCGTGTCCATCTTCTTCTCTGTCTTCATTAATTGCAGTTTGTCTGCATTAGTTGACCACGGCCCCGTGTCCGCTGGGCACGACCCCCTGTGCAGAAGTGTATCTGTACTATCAAGATTTGCCTGGATTCTGCGAATCTTATAGTTGACCACGGCCCCGTGTCCGCTGAGCACGGCCCCGTGGTGGGCGATAGAAGCTTCTACAACTTTGTCTTTTATGCTGACACTTGGGCACGCCCCCGTGTTCACTTAGCACGGGGCGTGTTCAGCCTTCTGTCTTCTTGAGTTTGCTTGGGAAGATGCTGTCGGGGGGTCGGGCATGCCACGTTTGTTCCTTTTCCTGTATTTATGTTAGATTTAGCTGCCTTTTTGCTTCTTTTGTTAATTTGAGCTCATTTAATCCTGAAAATACAAAAGGAAGACAAAAACACACTTTTTCCAACATTAGTACTAAAAAGGGTTAGTTTTATGCCACAGTTGATGTAATTTATATGTTGCATTTTGTGCACATCACACACCAATTTTGGTTGATTTCGGAAGTGCTGGATTGTTGTGTTTGAAGACTGCTCTGAAGAATAGGAGATTTCAGATACTCTACTGCTAATTCGGATCATCTGCTGCAGATTTCGGATAATCGAGAAGGGGTTTTGGATAAAGTGTTTGAAAATTGTTTTGAATATTGCCATGTAGCTGCTGGTGATTTCGGATAATTCTTAAAGATCTGCTACCGCTTCTTCGAAGAGTTCAAAAAGATTGATTGAAAATCTCGGAAAGTTTGTTACCAGATTTTTCGGGATTTCGGTTACTAAGTTTATTAGATTTGAGGATATCTTCAATAGTTTTTGGATATATCAGAATCCATGATTATTCAGAAGTTTGTTACTGACAGTTTCGGTTTTGCAGGTTTTGATACACCATTTCGAAATCATCATTTCGGATACACTGTTTCGAAAGGGATTTAAGATAACTGTTATTTTGAACATCATCATCATTTTGGATAGTTCACTGTTTCGAATAACATCATCATTTCGGATAGTTCATTATTTCAATAGCATCATCATTTTGGATAGCTACTTTTTCGGAGAAGATCACTGTTTTGAGAAGACTACTATTCCGAATTACTGGGTTTCGAATTGGACTGATTTCGGATTTCAGGACTGTTCACATTTTTTAAAAATATATCTAAATTATTATTTGGCAATTTTTAAAATGATTAATGTAAACAGACTGATGACTGCAACGGACCTTACGAATGCCACCTTAGCTGCCATTTAGTCTCAAACCCTGGTTTTTCATCAAGAACTGGACCAGATCATTGATACTTCTACCAAGGTTCCCAGATTGTTGTATTGGGTATGATTATTATGAATGGAAGTTTCGGTTCGAACAGTACTATAAAGCGAAGGAATCGGGTGTTTGGAGGTGTTTTAGAGATGGACGTTGAATCATAATGTACACTACTTAAGCTGATCCATTAACTCAATTCCAAAACCTAAGAATTTGTGGATGGAAAAGGATAGGAAAACTCAAGAAGACGATGATAAAGCCATGGCAATTCTTACCATGGCATTGGTCCAAATATCTGCATTTTTTCAGAAAGTGTACGAATGCTCAGGAAGTGTGGAATGAGCTTAAAAATTTATACGAAGGAAATGTTGACATGAAGGCGAGCAGAGTGAACATGTTGAATTAGCAGTTTAGCTCTTTCAACCACATCTATGGTGAAACCATTGAAAATCATATCAGAAGGTTTGTTAAGCTGGTCTCGTAGATGATTAGCGCATGTATCACCATTACGAACAGTGGCAAGAATCGTCAACTTCTAAACTCCTTGCCAAAGAACTGGGATGCTGATGTGGCTATGATCAAGAGGATAAAGAATTTGAATGATGTCACACTCACTGAGCTGATTGCAACAATCAGGTTGTGTGAAATAGATAATCATCAAAGAGACCTGAACCATAAAAGTTCTTTAATGGCTGCCGGTTTGACCAGTTCCATTAATGCACTAGTCTCTTAGAATCATCCTAGCATTGTTTTCAGTCCTGTTCATGGAGTGTTGAATGCTAACCCAAACATTGTTTTTAGCCCTCTAACCTAAACTTCGAAGTCTAACTATGTGTATCGTATGTCTCTTCTAACACAACAAGTTGTTGTTAGTAATCCTGGACTAGCTACATCAGCCTAACCACAACCTCAACCTCAACCTCAGTAAACAAATGTGTTTTTTAGCCCAGTAATCCCTTCACCAACTCAAGGCGCTATTCCTCTACCACAGCTCAAAATACAGTGTTCCTAACCAAGCAAATGAAGAAAGACTAGCTCTTGCTGCATCTATGCTTAACAGTTTACATGCCTTTTTAGCAGGTGATCTCTTGCCTTCATCTCTTTTAGCCACTGAAGTTGATCAAGTTGTTGAAGAAGACATAGAAGAGCTGGATGTGTCCTGGAACTTGGCAATGCCAGCGTTTAGAGCTGAAAAATTTCAGAAAAGTTTGGTCGTTGTCTAATGTCAAATCTTCGTACTGGGCCCATGAGAGACAAACTGAGATGTTACAGATGTCATGATTCGGGATATTTTTTCCAGAGACTGCAAGAAGGCATGTGTAGGATATGTTCCTAGTCAGACTGTTGCAGCTCAGAATGACGAAAGAGCAATGGTGCCTGTTACGCCTGCATAAACTTCAACAAGTAAAGGGATACCGAAGCTGGAAAGGCATTGATGGCTCAAGAGCAACAAGGTTTCAACTGTTCAGATGCACTGGCACACGTAGAATCACTCAAGATCTCTGTAGCTGCACCACTAAATCATTGCTTGATGGTATAGACAGATGAACCTAAATCACTTTCTAAAATGGTAAACTTTCTTTTATGTTCTAATCGTTGTAGAAATAAAATTGCACAGATGAGGGCACATATCTTTAATTGAATTAATGATTACAACAGTGAAATGTCTAAGTGCATCATCCTCAGAGAGAACAATAAGTTACTCTATGAAATGGTTGAAGCATAAAAGAAGGACATAGCTCAACTCCACAAGGATCTTAATCAACAGCAGTGTTGGGTCCAAGACTATAATAAACTAAATGTTAAAATCATGGAACTTGATTATCTGAGAGCTGAGCTAGAACTTGTGACTGGTTAGTATCAACAAAATGAGTTAAACATAAAGAAGTTTGATACATCCAGTGACACTGTTAGAAATCTATGTGATGTGCAACTGGCATATAAGGAAAACAAGGGAAAAGGTTTGGGTTATAAACAGGTTCCCCCTCCATACAATCATAATTACTCTAGAATGCCCACTACTGAGCAAGATCTAGAAAACGAAAAAAATACATGATTTATGGTAAACTAAGTGATTATGTTCCATGGGAACCTTTCAAACCAAAACATGCCAGACCAACTAATTTTAAAACCCATGGATTTTGTTAAAAACATGGATTTTACTAAAATTTTTTCGAATGAATCAGTTGATAAATTAGAATCAGAAAAGGATTTAGTGGAACCGTCAACAGGGGACATTAGGAAAATTTGTGAAATTGTGATTTTGCAACCAATACTAACTGTTCTAGTTCATGTCCAGAGTCAATGATAGTTGAAGAGCAAACTGAAGTGGATGATGAATGACATTCGAATGCTACTGATGATTCGAATGATTCTTTATGTGTTGAACATAATTTTTACATTTGGAACTTTTTTCAGTCTATGCTTGCTGAGACTAAGGGTTTTTCTAACAGTTTTTCTGATAATGTTGCTAAAACTGAAAATTTAGATTCTGTAGTTTCAAAAACTACTTGTGATGTAGAGGGAGCTAATACATCTACTGATGAATTCGAAACAACTGTTTCGAATGACTCAGACAACTATACCAGTATGTTTGAATCATCAACAGATGTCTCAGAATCCTTTGAAACTGATGAAGTTGAGAATATTTTCTTGTCTGAATGTGTGAATGATAATGAGATAGTTGATAAGCAGGGATCATCTGATATTGGCATCAAGCCTAAAAATCAGACTGGAGATTCTAGTATGTCAGATGATGAGCAAAGTCTTCCTGAGGATTCCGCTTTTTCTGTTGAATCCAAACCCACTGTCTCAAACACAAGTGTGGACTCAAATGTTTTAAATGAAAATTCCTCATCATCTGACAAACTAGAATCAGTTGTTCCCAAAAGTTCAGATTCTGAAGAGGAGGTTTCTAAAGAAAATAGTTTTCAAAAAACTACTCCTCTAAACAAAATGAGATCACGCAAAAATAATAAGTGAAACAAAAAGGTAACACAAGTTGAAAATGCCACTGATGCAGTGAATGAAAAACCAAAGGAAAAACCAACTCAAAAGAAAGCTGAAACTCAGTTAAAGGGTGAAGTTATCGAAACTCACTCTTGTGCTGATGATTGTGAGCAGGTTTCATCCAAGTCCAAACATGCACATAAGAAATTAGCATCAAGTGGAAAGAAGATACCTAATCCGCTCCCTATAATAACACAAGCTGAACTAAATGTCTTTTTCTCAAAGAGACAAACTTGTTTTAATTGTGGAATTCTAGGGCACATAGCTAGAAACTGTGTTCATCGTCCTTCCGTGCCTTACTACTCGAAGAACGTACATTATCAGACGGCTAAGCCTTATAGATCCACTGGGAATCGATTCACTCAGGATAAGCCATCTGATGGAGACTGGAATCTAGCAGAGAAATGTAATCAAAAGTTCTCAAACATGCAGAGTTTCCAAAATCAGTCAACAAAATCAAGTGTAACATCTACAACAAAATTTTTTTTTAACAACACTGATTTTAAAATTTGGAAACCCAAAATTCTTGCTAGATCTCAGTCTCCGCAATTGTCGCAATCATCTTCATCTTCACAAACGTCTACCACTGCTAATGCCCCATATGATATTTTGTGAGGTTTCTTATACTAACAGTGATGGTCAACCCATATCAACAATAGCCTGGGTTTCAGTTTCTAATTAATCCCGTTGTATATGAAGGAACCACTATGGAGGGCTGTCGTCAGACTTTGGTTCATGGATAGTGGTTGTTCCAGGCACATGACAGGAGACATTTCCTAGATGAATGACATAAAAATATTCGATGGTGGATTTGTCAACTTTGCTGGAGGCGAAACTGTAAGAATTACGTACAGTTCGAAACCGGGTTCTCAGCTTCTCATATGTGAATTATGTTCCAGAATTGAAACATAGTCGTTTGAGCGTGTCTCAGATATGTGATAAAGCTTATCAGTTCATTTCACCAAAAAGGGTTGTGTAGTGTTGAAACCGGGGATTGTAATACCGGATGATTGGTTCCTCATTGAAGTAGAACAAAGGGGTAATGCTTACGTCATTGACATGAATAAAGCCCCTACTGATCAAATTACATGTCTTTTCTCGGAGATCGCTGAACAATGTTGTGGCATCATCTCCTGGGTCATCTCAATATGAAAAATCTTAATCGACAAGCAAAAGGAGGATTAGTCAGAAACCTACCAATTAGTGAGTTCATGCAAATTGAGAAATGTGAATCATGCGCTCGAGGGAAACATCATCGCAAGCCACATAAGCCTAAACTCATGCACTCAACTTCCAAAGTTCTAGAACTACTTCACATGGATCTTTTTGGTCCTGTCAATGTGTTGAGCATTGGAGGAAAGGCTTACTGCTTAGTCATAACTGATGATTTCTCACGCTTCACTTGGGTGTTTTTCTTAGAACATAAAAGTGAAACAACAAGGTTGATTAAGACATTCATCACTCTCATGGAAAATCAGGCGAATGAGAGGGTGAAAATTATTCGATGCGACAATGGGACGGAGTTCAAGAATGCTGAGCTAAATGATTTATGTTCCTCAAAGGGAATTGACCGTCAATATAGTGCAGCTCGAACTCCTTAATAAAATGGAGTTGCTGAAAGGCTCAACAGAACTCTCATTGAAGCTGCTCGAATAATGCTGATAGATTCTAGCCTTCCATTGATATTTTGGGCAGAAGTAGTGAACACCGCCTGCTATGTACAAAATCATGCTTTGATCAACAAACTCCACATGAAGACGCCATATGAGATAGTTGAAGGACAAAAACCCTCTGTACAACATTTTAGAACCTTTGGTTGTCACTTTGTTCTTCTGCTTATGGATGCCAAGGGAAATTTTGAAGCGAGAGGGGACCCATGCTATTTCATTGGTTATTCTAAAAATACTACATATCATGTTTAGACCAAGATCAAAAAGCAGATTGTGGAGACCTACAATGTGGATTGGCTCAAAGAAAATCCCAAAGACATGCGCATTAGACCTGATTGGTTATATAATTATTCCTCCCTATTTAAGTCTTTTAATATTTTACCTAATGTGGTTACAAATGCAGGTGTCACAAATCTAGTGATACCTATTCCAGTCGCAGAAGAAGATGAAGCAGTGACGTTACCAGACTCATTCAAGACACTTAATGTGGATCCATCGAGATTCCACGACGCTACTGAAGCATCGCCTCATACTTCACAGATTTAGGAGCCGGTTTCTAAATCCAACACTCAATCAGGTTCCCCCGATGATGCAGTTCAAACCACTGAAGAAGCCTCACAACAGACAAATGCAGAAATCTCAAATCCAAATGTCCAAGGAACTTCTGTGTTTCTGGAGCCGATTCCATCTGATTGCATTGTTGATCCGCCGGTGGACAACACTACGACTGCATCAAATGAGGGGGAGCAAACTAGAATATAATCAGGATTTTTTTCCAACTTGCAACCAAACTGGCAGGCACCAATTATGGCGATACCGCACGTATTCAGAGAAATCATCCAATCAAGAACATTATTGGTCCGTGGATGCCGGTGTTCAAACCTGCAACAAATCAGGGGATATTAATACATGTTTACATTGTTGCTTTATTTCTCAGATTGAACCTAAAAGTATTGATATTGCCTTGCAGGAACCTGGATGGGTCGATGCAATGCATGAAGAGCTTAATCAGCCTGAGAAATTGGGAGTCAGCAAGTTGGTGAAGCTGCCTCAAGGAAAGCATGCTCTCGGAATGCACTGGATGTATCAAAACAAACAAGATGAAACTAGTGTGATCATGAGAAACAAGGCACGATTAGTGGTACAAGGTTTCAGGCAGATTGAAGGTTTAGATTAAGATGAGGTGTACGCGTCGGTGGCAAGACTAGAAGCCATTCACATTTTCTTGGCATATGCATCCTACATGGGATTCACTCTTTATCAAATGGATGTCAAAATGGCGTTTCTGTATGGAAAAGTTAAGGAAGAAATATATGTCGCTCAACCACCTGGTTTTGTCGATTCAGAGAAACAGGGCTATGCCTACAAGTTGGATAAAGCTTTGTATGGGTTGCACCAAGTAACTCGTGCATGGTATACGACCTTGACAGAGTATCTGCTTGCTCATGGATACACTCGGGGACTATAGATCAAACACTGATCATCAAACACGTTGACAAGGATCTTATTCTTGTGCAAATCTATGTGGACGACATCATTTTTGGTTCAATTGATGAAAGTTTGTGTAAAGAATTTGAAGAAGTGATGAAGAAAAAGTTTGAGATGAGTTCGTTGGAATAGATGACGATGTTTTTGGGCCTGCAAGTTCGTCAAAGCACTCAAGAGATCTTAATTCATCAAGGGAAATTTGTTCATGACGTTCTTGCAAAATTCAAGCTTACAGATTTGAAACCTATGGAATTACCCATGGTAGAACGACCATTATTGAATGAGGATGCTAATGGAAGCTCAGTTAACCAGACACTGTATCGATCTATGATTGGTTCATTGATGTACTTGATTGCAATTCGGCCAAACATTATGTTTAGCGTCTGTCAATGTGCTCGTTATCAGGCTAACCCTAAACTTTCTCATCTCACTGCAGTTAAAATAATTTTTTTTATATTTTAAAGGAGCTTTAAAACTGGGACTCTAGTATTCTAGAAATTCAGACTTTGATCTGTTTGCTTTTTCTGACAGTAATCTTGGAGGAACGGACAAGGACATGAAGTCTACATCAGCTGGTTTCCGGTTCTTGGGAGACAAACTTATCTCGTGGCAATGCAAGAAGCAAAAGACCATGTCATTCTCAACTTCGGAAGCGGAATATGTTGTAGCATCAGCTTGATGTTCCCAGGTTCTCTGGATGCAACACCAGCTTCAGGATTACGGTTTGACTTATCTTAACACTACTATTTATTGTGATAATGATGCCGCTATCCGAATCATTAAAAACCCTATCTTTTACTCTAAAACCAAGCACATTGATATCAAGGTTCATTTCATTCGAGATTGCTATGACAGAGGACTCATTAAACTAGAACAGATCCATATTGATGCAAATACAACGGATATTTTACATAACCTGTCAGCAACTCTAGATTCAAAGTGCTTGTGTATCTTTTGAAAATGATGTGTTTCACCGACTGGGCAATTTAAAAAAAGAAGGGGTGGGGGTTGATGATTTTAATGTTTAAGGTTAAATAAATTTGAGCATAAAGTATTCTGCTTTTGTACAAATTTAGGGGGAGAAGTATTTGCTGGGAAATGAAAGAAATGTTCGTGCTAAAGGGCTTGATTAACACATATAAGGTGTCAAGGCTAAAAAGACTAGGATCTACTACGATGTGTTGATACGCCTAACACTCAAACGGATAAAAGATACCATGTGTTACAAACATAACGAACTATGTACCATGTGGGTAACATACCATCGACGTATGATTTTATGGTCTTAAATCTTACGTTGATAGATAGCCAACGTCTGAGGTTTTGGGTCTTTATACTGTTGAGTCATTCGGGGATATCGAGGTTGTCCTTTTGTTGCATCCAGATTATATGTAGACCTAGGCACAGTCAGGATATCTTAAAAGAGCCAAAAGGAGGCCAAAAACCTTAAAGGAAGATAAACCTTTTTGAGGGAATTCCATGTGCTTACAAGAGCAATATTCATACCAACAAGTTATTTGCCTAACCCTCGTTGGACATAATTATTGGTTACTTTGTTGTATGAAAGTACTGACCTGTTCACCAATAGTCTGACATTGTAATTCAAAATGATGAACTCAGTATGCTCACCTGCTATGATGAATTGTTGTGCTTACCTTGATCACGGGGGTATATCAAGGAATGGGACACATAGGTATTATAGTATAACATTACCTTAAATGTATCACGAGGTTGAAAATTGAAAGTTGACTATTAGGTTTAAGAGGACAAACATATTGGCAATCGTATAGACCAGTCTGATTAAGCTACTGAAAAGTGTTCCATAGTCAGCTTGAGAACGATTTTATCCCGCAGCAATTTCGGGTAATTTTTAGTATTTGTGCAAATTTACATGTGTTTGTGTGCTTTCAAAAGGTTGCTTGGTTGGTTGGATCGTGGAATTTACGAAAGATGGTTTTCTGTCAGTAAAAAGTGACGTGGGTCTGATTTCGGCTGATCCATGAAAAGCCCAGACTTAACCTATTTTCGAAAAGACCCAAACACATTTTGGATAAAGCCTAATTTATTTTCGAATATGTTACTATTCCGAATTGGGCCTACACATTAAGGCCCAATTGTTTTCGAACAATACTGTTCCGAATTGGGCTTTAGTTTTGACTAGGCCCATTAGTCCAAAGCCCATTTTGAAAGAGTATTTAAAGTTGATTTACTATTTCGGAAAGATCATTCAACAGTAAAACATTTCTAACCTTTTCGAATTCTCTCTAAACATTCAAGGACTTATTCGAATCTTCAAGGTATTTGCAAGTTTCGGATGAATTTCGGATAGATCTTCATGCATTTCGGATAATGGATCTTCATGTTTCGGATAGATTTTGGATAAATCAAGCATTTCGGATAATCAGACTTCAAAACATGGTTTATCCAAAAACTAACATGATTTATTCGAAAACTGGCCTGATTCAGATAGATTTTGGATAAATCAAGCATTTCGGATAATCAGACTTCAAAACATGGTTTATCCAAAAACTAACATGATTTATTCGAAAACTGGCCTGATTCATTAGGAATGTCAGAAAGTTTTCAAAAAATCTGAAGAGGGTCATTAATTTGAACTTTTTAATTTTTCGAAACAGTATTTTAAACCTTTGACCTTTTTGGAATTGAACTCTTCATGTTTTTCAAAAAGATGAACCAGTCCGGTTGACCTGTTGACTGGGTAACTTGTTGACTACTCAACTGGGTTTTGTCATTTATCTAACTTGGTTAGTTTGGTGCAGATAATGGTTGATCAACGAAAGTTAGATATTGAAGCGTCACACAACTAAGCAGGATATTTATCGAATCCTTCGGCAGAACATTATGACGAATTCAATTCTATGATTGTCGGATTAAATTCATGTCGAATTACACGCGCCCTGAAAGCCAATCCAGTGATCTACAGCGACATGATTAGAGATTTCTGGCTGTCTGCCAAGGTTAACAGGAGTGGAGCTGAAGGTGCGGGTTCAATAAAAGCTAAGATACAAGGAAAAGATATTGTTATTACGAAAGCTATTGTACGAGAAGTGTTGAAACTTGACGATCAAACTCATCATCCAACAACTTTCAGAAGGGATAAAGTGATGAAAGCTTTGAGAAAAATGAGTTATGAAGGCGAGTATCCTTCTGTATTGAAGAAGTTATTTCCACCGTATTGGAGGTTACTTGTGCATGTGTTCTGGCTTTGCATATCGGAGAACAAGGTTGGGTTAGATCAGTTAAATCAGATTCATACTTCTGCTATGGTTTCTCTTGTAAACAATTGGGATTATAACTTCTCCACTTTTGTATTTGATATCATGAAGAGAATGTTGGAGAATCCGAAGAAGAAGATCTTTATGCTTTATCCGCAGTTTTTTTCAGATGATTCTTGATGAAAAGTATTGAGATCTGGTTAAGAGTGCAAACGTATTGAATCTAAAGCCGATGGGTCCTAATTGTTTTGATATGGTGAAAAGGAATCAAGAAACCGTGAAGAGACATCAATTTTTAGGGAAGTATGCACTAGAGAAGCATGGAAAGTTTGGACCGGTTGTAGGTCAGGTGCCAGCTCTAACACCACTGAATGCCACAATTACCGAAGAGCACGATGTACAATTTGTTGGAGTTGGGGTGAAACCAAAGATTGAGACGGAAAATCTAGTAACTGATGATGAAGGCACTAAGAGTGATGTGGAACTGATGGAATCTGTACAAGCTGAGTTACCTGTTCGAGAACTACTAGTGATGAATTCTGAAAATCTTGCAGCTTTGATCGAATCATTGAAGGATAGTCATGAGAACCCTCCTCCTGTGATTCCTCCTACACAAGAAGAACAAGATGAAGATGATACTACTGATGATACTGATTTAGTAGCAAGCAAGAGACAAAGAGTTGACTCTAAACCAAGTATTGTTGAACATGTGAGCCCTACTGCTGAAACCGAGCATGTTACTCAAACTGAGACTGAATTTGCAGCTGCAACAACCCAAGAAAACGTTGTACCAGATTTCTTTGAGTCTACATTCCTAGAGACTACTACCAGAACAGAACCTGAAAGTTCAAATGGTTTACATTTTGATGTTGGTGGAAGTTCAAGTGGTACTATGTTTGAACATAATGAGAATCTTTTACGAGCTGCTGAGAAGATGGATTTCATCGAAGAGTCTGATAGTGATGATAATGTAGATGTGGATGTAGTGAAACTACAAAAGAGAGCGGCCATGTTAGAATAAGATTCTCTTCTGAAAGATGCTCAGATCTCATCTTTAAAAGATCAAGTCTTCAACAAGGATCAAACCATCAATCAACTACAAAGTGATGTGAATTTGTTAATGTCTACGGTGTTTGATCTAAAAGCGAAGTTGAAGAGGAAATTTGGACATGAGTTTGCTGATGAAGATGATGATCCTATGAATGTTGAACAAAGAGATCGAACTGCTGAAGAGAAAGTTGCAGCTGATGCTAAACGTGAAGCAGCTTTAATGAGTATCTACAAGCTGCACAGAAGAAGAAGAAGAGGAAGTTGCCATAGAAAAAGCAAAGTAACAAGCAGATTCTTATGATGAAAAATCAAGATGTTAATCCTCTGGATGAAAGCTTTCAACCTAAGGATCCAACGAACATCTGATCGATATGTGATAGAGATGGGAAAGATTCATTATGACAAGGTTGGGAACAAGTCAGGAATTACAAGCTGGAGATAAGATCAAAACAAACAGATGTGGTTAGTGATAAGAGAGAGTGGATACAGAGAATATTATTCCAAGGAATCTCAGTTTGAATCTTGGACGAAGATTGATCTGAAGAATTTGCTGAGAGTTCCTTATTGTCACGTGTAACAACTCTCACTAAAAAGTCCTAATTATTACTTTAATTGATCATTAGGAAACCCTAATTGAGACACCCAAGTGATTTCGCACAAACCCTAAAATTTTCAGAATAATCGGAATCAGGATTAGGGCCCCTAAAATTCAAGGGGGGGTAAACCCTAATTGACAATTATCTTCAAATCAACGTTGTCACCTAACTGAAAATCAAAAGTGTCAACTCACCTGAGCTAGTCCCAATCGTGGCTACCCTATAAGCTAGTTTTATTCCTTACGCATCGTAGGGATAGGAGTGATACGATGCGTAAGCTTGACCAAAATTCAGCTATAAATAGAGGACATTGGCACTTGATTTCTGGACATTCAACGTCGAAAGAATTCGCACTATACACTGAGATACAAACTGAATACTCTAAATTACACCCTCGGGTCTCGAAATTCTGCCGCAAAACAGGGTATTAGCACAATCGCTGCTACGATTCATTTTTCGACGATCAATATATCCAATGGATGTTTAAGTGCCACCCACATTAGGGTTATACTTTGTCGTTCGTCGTTAATTCGATGGATGAAGTATCGCACTTTGTCGTTCGTTGTGAGAATTTGATCTCGTGAGTTATCGTAAATGCTGGATTGATTACTAACCCAGTTTTGTGTGCATTGTTATTTAAATTAGGTTAACAAGGCTAATTCATAGACTAGACTCTGTCCGTATTAAATCAGCAATGTGAGTCATTCTCTTTTTATCAAATTACTTTCCAAATCATGTTTAATTTCAAAGTTATAATTACGGGGATTAAGTCTTTGTAATCACCAAGTTACAGCCGGTATGTGGGGTTTTGTATACATTACTTGATAATCGTCACCATTGGGGCAGCCAATTGGGGGATATGACCATAGTCACAGATTCGGTCGAGTGACAAATACCGTGGGTAGTTGGTTTGATATTAGAAACATTGTAATCGCTCTTAATACTGTAAATTATAACAAATGTGTCATTTTAGTAAATAGAATGATTCACTCAGTATTTCCCGCTGACAAAACCTTTTTCAAACATGTTTCAGGTGATCTGTTGTAATTCAGGAAAAGTGTTGGGGAGCATTTCACGCTTAAGATAGTGGCTCATTATAAAATAAAGAAATATGTTTTGTAATATAAAGATTTCTCTGTAAAATAGTAGTATTGTAAATTACAGGGGTTTTATCCCAAGTTGTAAAATAAAATAATCGGGAAAAATTTTAGCTTTAAAACGATCCTGATGATAAACTTCCGCTGTTAAACTCAATTAAATAAATACCACGGGATTTCTGTTCCGCGGCTCCTGAAACGGGTCAAACTGGGTCGGGGGCCGTGACAGAAATAAGGTGGTATCAGAGCCACTGAGTTAAGCTAATTAAGTATTTAGAAATACTTAATTTTTCCTGATTACTATTACGTGATTATGTATGTTATTAACTGATTATTTGTTAGTTACAGTATGGGTAAGCAAAAGCTGTCAAGTATCTATCTTAAATTAGATAGATCATCCAATGAGAAGGGAAGTTCATCCCGAACCAAATCCTCGAATCAGGTTGAAATTCCTGAAGAAGGAATATTTGTGCGAAAGGCACAATACGAGGAATCACTTTCTCCTAGAAAGAGGGAGATGATTATTAAGAAAAGTAAAGAGAAAATCCGAGAAAAGAATATTAAACGGGAAACCCAGGAATTAATTGATAAATCACCTTGGGAAGATAAGCTAGATAAGAAATGGGCAAATTTATATATGCTAGCCACAGTAGCAGAAAATATAAATCTTTAAATATTTTAAAGTTTTAGCACCTTACCCTTATAATCTAGAAACCCTGTGCAATAAATAAAATTTCAAACCCTAAGTGTGTTTTCCAGTTATCTTTGTAATAAATTAGTACACAATATGTAATAAATTAAAAGGTTATTTATGAATTTTAACTTAGTATTTTATGCATTTTGCATATATGCTACATCAGCATGAGTGGGATATCTGAAGCTTTTCAGAACCTCAATCTTTACCCGGTGAAAATAGAAGTTTCCAAAGAAGTTACTGGATACTTTCCCGATGTAGAACAACCGGTAGAATTCAAGGCTCCTCCTTTGAACAAGCCAAAACGAAAGAAAAGAAAGAATTATGTGTGGGGAAGTCGTATACGTAGGAACAAGCCAGCTACAAAACTTCCCAAAATAAATAATCCTTTAGAAAAAGGAAAAGAAATTGTAACCAGGAAAAGTTCTAGACTGCAGGAGATGGAGACTAAAATCAAGGAAGATTCTAGGCAAATGGAAGAACAATTTGAGGAATATTCTAAGGATATAGAAATAGAAGTTGGACAAGGTTCTAGACCAACTCAGATAGAAATTGGAGAAAGTTCCAAACAAAACCAGGAAAGGACTTTTCAGGAAGAAATAGATTTTCTATTGGCAAGCTGTGAAACTATTCAGCCTGTTAATACCAATATTTTTACCAATCCTCTTGAAAATCAACACCCTATGAATTTTGAACCAGTAATCCCAGAACCCATAATTCACTCACAACCTTTAGAAATGGACGAATGGTGGACAAATGATTGGCAATTTCAAAATATTGTCAACGATCCTTATTCTTTTTTTCCACAAGTCGATCCAGAACCCCTACCTAATCCACCAATGAGTAACGAAAATATGGCTGAACTTCGCCATTTTGGTGAAGAATTGATGGATGCGGGAAATAGAATTAGGGAAATAGGGGGACAAATTGCCTGGAAATATGATGAAAGGGAGCTTCGTTTTTAGGACGACAAGTGACGAGAGATAGTAGGATGGTAAAACTGTGGTTGTGTAATAGTAAAAGTAATAATAAAATCAGTCTGTAAAATAACGACGAATAAAACTCTGTAAGATATTGGTGTGTAATGATGCATACTATCCAATATATAAAATGTAATCGAGAAATCGATAGTTTTGCCTATACGTGTGTTGAAAATTGTTTGATTGTTTTTCTGTATAATTGTTATTTATCAGATACTAATAAAAATTATATATATATTATCAGATGGCAAACATTGATAATGAACCAGTAAATGAGGTTAATCAGTCTGAGCAACATCTAGGAGATCAATATATGACTCGGCAAGATATCGAAAACATTGTTGCTCAAGGGATAGCCAATGCTATTCCAGCATTCGTTGCTGCTATAAAGAATCCAATCGAACCGCAACAAATTGTCCCTAGTAAACATATTACTGAAGATAACTTCAGTAATAGTGTAAACGGAGGCAATAATCATATAGATCATAATAGGGAACCACATCAAGCTCCATTACCCAAGAAAATGAAAACTGCAACGCCTGGTTGCACTTTCAAAGAATTCCTTGCTTGTAAACCCACTGAATTTGCAGGCAATGAAGGAGCAACTGCATCACTGCGTTGGTTAGAGAAAACCGAAGCAGTCATTGCAGTAAGTAAATGTGGTAAAGATGATCAGGTCATGTACGCATCAAATCTCTTCAAAGAAGGAGCACTCGAATGGTGGAACACTGTGTTACAATCAAAAGGAAGAGTAATAGCTTATGCTATGACTTGGGAAGAATTTAAGGGTTTTGTGGAAAGAAAATTCTGTCCCGAGTATGAAAAGGAACAGATGACGAATAAGTTTCTAAATCATCGGATGATGGGTGTAGATTGTCGCGGTTATACCTCGACATTCTTTGAATATGCTAGAGTGGTACCAACACTGGCTTCGCCAGAACCGGTACTCATTTCTCGCTACATTTGGGGATTGATTAGTGAAATTCGCAATATCGTTAAAGCTGCGAGACCACGCACTATTGACGATGCTGTGGAATTAGCTAATACCCTAACCGATGAACTGGTACGCACAAGAGATGAAGATAGGAAAAAGGAACTAGCTCAGAAAATTAACCAAGGATTTCGTGTGGGTAATAATAACAGCTTCAAGAGAAAAGGAACAGGGCAATCTCCAGCTCCGTCATTCTGCAGGAAATGCAAAAAGAAACATTATGGAAGATGCGATATCACTTGCAATTTTTGCAAAGCTGTAGGACATCGTGAAGAAAACTGCAAAAAGAAAACCGTAATCTGTTTTAACTGTGGAGAAGCGGGGCATTATAAAACAGAATGTCCTAAATTGATCAAACCAGTAGATAACAAACCCAAGGCGACCGAAGGAGCTACTAAGAAGAATGTCAGAGCATTCCAGCTAACCACTCAAGAAGCTGAACTCATCCCAGATGTAATAGCTGGTACGTTCTTAGTTCACAACGTGTACGCAAAAGTATTATTTGACTCTGGTGCAAACCAAAGTTTTATAAATACTTTATTTTGCCAAGCTCTTAAGTTACCTTTAACCAACATTAGACAGATTTTTACAGTCGAAACCGCAGATGGGAATTCAGTTAAAATAGATCAGGTTTTGCAAAAAGTAGAAATAGAACTTTCAGGTCATAAATTTTCTGCAAACTTATTACCTATGAAATTAGCTGAATTCGATGTTGTATTAGGAATGGATTGGTTAATAGCCAACCATGATCGAATTCTTTGTGATCAGAATTCCATAGAAATTCAATCACCCACCGGAGAAGTAATTAGGATTACAGGAGATAAACCACGTAAGCCTATGAAGTTCATATCAGTTATGAAAGTTGCTAATTATGAACGAAAACAAGGAATAGTGTATATGATTTCATTAATCATTAGCACTAAGGGTAAAGAACTTAAGGAAATTTCTGTAGTCTCAGAATATCCTGATGTATTCCCTGAAGATTTACCGGGATTACCTCCAGACAGGGAAGTAGAATTTAGGATTCATCTAATTCCAGGAACTACACCGATAGCCAAGGCACCTTATCGGTTAGCACCCACAAAAATGTTAGAACTGAAAAAGCAATTAGATGAATTACTAAGTAAAGGATTCATACAACCTAGCTCATCCCCTTGGGGAGCGCCAGTGTTGTTTGTGAAGAAAAAGGATGGTTCAATGAGAATGTGTATCGATTATAGGGAATTGAATAAGGTTACAATTAAGAATCGATATCCATTACCTAGGATTGATGATCTATTTGATCAACTTCAGGGAGCTAGATATTTTTCTAAGATAGATTTACGCTCCGGATATCACCAATTGAAGGTACAAGAAGAAGACATACCTAAGACTGCTTCCAGAACTAGGTATGGTCATTACGAGTTTACAGTCATGCCCTTCGGGTTAACAAATGCACCTGCAGCATTCATGGACATGATAAATAGGATCTGTAAACCGTACTTGGATAAATTTGTAATTGTCTTCATAGACGATATACTTATTTATTCCAAAAGTCAGGACGAACATTGTCAGCACTTGCATGCACTCTTAACTTTGTTAAGAAAAGAAAAGTTGTACGCCAAATTCTCGAAATGTGAATTTTGGCTAAAGGAAGTGCAATTTTTAGGACATATGGTAAATCATGAAGGTATTCATGTAGATCCTGCTAAGATAGAAGCAATTACCAATTGGAAGGTTCCACAATCCGCAATGGAAATTAGAAGTTTTATAGGATTAGTTGGATACTATAGACGGTTTATTAAGGATTTTTCCAAGATAGATGTACCATTAACTAAGCTAACCTGTAAAGCCACTAAGTTTGAATGGGGACCTAAACAAGAAGAAGCTTTTAGAATATTGAAGCAGAAATTAACCCATGCACCAATCTTAGCCTTACCAGAAGGAACTGAAGATTTTGAAGTATATTGTGATGCTTCAAAATTAGGATTTGGATGTGTGCTTATGCAACGCAAGAAAGTAATTGCGTACGCATCAAGGCAATTGAAAAAGCACGAAGAAAACTATACGACTCATGATTTAGAATTAGGAGCCGTAATTTTTGCCCTTAAGATTTGGAGACATTGTCTGTACGGAAGTAAGTTTAATATCTATACAGATCATAAGAGTTTAAGATATATATTTGGGCAAAAAGAGTTAAACATGAGGCAAAGGAGATGGATGGAAATCTTAAGCGACTACGACTGTGATATTCAATATCATGAAGGAAAAGCAAATGTAGTTGCAGATGCTTTAAGTCGTAAGTATCATGAAAAACAACGACGAGTTCGTGCTCTCAGATTAAATTTACAAGTAGATTTAATGGAGCAATTAAAATATGTTCAAAAGACAGCAATAGAAGACATTGCTGAAGGAATGAAAGGACGAATCAAAGAATTAGAGCAAGGAGCAGATGGAATTTGGAGATTCCACAAAAGTAGAATTTGGGTACCTAAGCAGGGAGACTTAAGACCTAAGATTTTAGAAGAAGCTCATAAATCTAGGTATACTATGCATCCAGGGAACAATAAGATGTACCAAGATTTAAGAAAGAACTTTTGGTGGATAGGAATGAAAAAGGACATAGCAAGATATGTTTCTAAATGTCTTACTTGTTCACAAGTTAAAGCAGAACATCAGAAACCTTCAGGATTACTACAACAATTAGAAATGCCAGTATGGAAATGGGAACTTATAACAATGGATTTTGTTACTAAGTTACCCAAAACCAGAAAAGGTAATGATGCGATTTGGGTAATTGTGGATCGATTAACCAAATCAGCTCACTTTTTACCAATGAAAGAAACCTTTAGCATGGAAAGACTGGCTAAATTGTATGTAGATGAAATTGTATCCTTACATGGAGTTCCACTCTCTATTCTTTCGGATAGGGATAGTCGTTTTACTTCCCATTTCTGTAAAAGTTTCCAGCAAGCTATGGGAACTCGACTAAATTTAAGCACTGCATATCATCCCCAAACAGACGGACAAAGTGAAAGGACAATCCAAACTCTAGAAGACATGCTCCGAGCATGTGTAATAGATTTTGGTGGAAGTTGGGATGATCATTTACCATTAATTGAATTCTCCTATAATAATAGTTATCATTCAAGCATTGAAACTGCCCCATTTGAAGCATTATATGGAAGAAAGTGTAGAACTCCAGTTTGTTGGGCAGAAATAGGAGAAAGTCAATTATCAGGTCCTGAAATTGTGCAAGAAACGACTGATAAGATTACTCAAATCAAGGAAAGGCTGAAGACGGCTCGAGATCGCCAGAAAAGTTATGCGGACAATAGATGCAAACCGTTAGAATTCCAAGTTGGAGACAGAGTACTATTAAAAGTTTCTCCTTGGAAAGGAGTTGTGAGATTCGGTAAGAAAGGAAAGCTAAGTCCCAGATACGTAGGACCATTTTCAGTGATCCAACGTATAGGACCAGTTGCTTATTGTTTACAACTACCAGAAGAATTAGCAAGAGTACATGATGTATTTCATGTATCCAATCTCAAGAAATGCTTATCAGATGAATCACTGGTAGTACCTCTTCAAGACATAGAAATAAATGAAAAGTTAAAATTTGTGGAGAAACCTCTTCAGATAGAAGACAGAAAAGTGAAGTTTCTCAAACACAAACGCCTAGTGCTAGTTAAAGTAAAGTGGGATTCAAAGAGAGGAGCTGAATACACATGGGAGCTGGAATCAGAAATGAAGCGAAAATATCCACATTTATTCCAGTAAATCTCGAGGACGAGATTTTTATTAAGGTAGGGAGAATGTAACAACTCTCACTAAAAAGTCCTAATTATTACTTTAATTGATCATTAGGAAACCCTAATTGAGACACCCAAGTGATTTCGCACAAACCCTAAAATTTTCAGAATAATCGGAATCAGGATTAGGGCCCCTAAAATTCAAGGGGGGTAAACCCTAATTGACAATTATCTTCAAATCAACGTTGTCACCTAACTGAAAATCAAAAGTGTCAACTCACCTGAGCTAGTCCCAATCGTGGCTACCCTATAAGCTAGTTTTATTCCTTACGCATCGTAGCAATAAGGTCCCTGCGGTGCGCAGGAAGCCTTACGCATCGTAGGGATAGGAGTGATACGATGCGTAAGCTTGACCAAAATTCAGCTATAAATAGAGGACATTGGCACTTGATTTCTGGACATTCAACGTCGAAAGAATTCGCACTATACACTGAGATACAAACTGAATACTCTAAATTACACCCTCGGGTCTCGAAATTCTGCCGCAAAACAGGGTATTAGCACAATCGCTGCTACGATTGATTTTCCGACGATCAATATATCCAATGGATGTTTAAGTGCCACCCACATTAGGGTTATACTTTGTCGTTCGTCGTTAATTCGATGGATGAAGTATCGCACTTTGTCGTTCGTTGTGAGAATTTGATCTCGTGAGTTATCGTAAATGCTGGATTGATTACTAACCCAGTTTTGTGTGCATTGTTATTTAAATTAGGTTAACAAGGCTAATTCATAGACTAGACTCTGTCCGTATTAAATCAGCAATGTGAGTCATTCTCTTTTTATCAAATTACTTTCCAAATCATGTTTAATTTCAAAGTTATAATTACGGGGATTAAGTCTTTGTAATCACCAAGTTACAGCCGGTATGTGGGGTTTTGTATACATTACTTGATAATCGTCACCATTGGGGCAGCCAATTGGGGGATATGACCATAGTCACAGATTCGGTCGAGTGACAAATACCGTGGGTAGTTGGTTTGATATTAGAAACATTGTAATCCTCTTAATACTGTAAATTATAACAAATGTGTCATTTTAGTAAATAGAATGATTCAGTCAGTATTTCCCGCTGACAAAACCTTTTTCAAACATGTTTCAGGTGATCTGTTGTAATTCAGGAAAAGTGCTGGGGAGCATTTCACGCTTAAGATAGTGGCTCATTATAAAATAAAGAAATATGTTTTGTAATATAAAGATTTCTCTGTAAAATAGTAGTATTGTAAATTACAGGGGTTTTATCCCAAGTTGTAAAATAAAATAATCGGGAAAAATTTTAGCTTTAAAACGATCCTGATGATAAACTTCCGTTGTTAAACTCAATTAAATAAATACCACGGGATTTCTGTTCGGCGGCTCCTGAAACGGGTCAAACTGGGTCGGGGGCCGTGACATCACGGACCCCGTCCTGGTTTCACCCGGTCCAGGAGCCGCGGGACAGAAACCCGTGGTATTTATTAATTGAGTTGACAGCGGAAGATTTTACAGGATCTTTTAAAACTTGAAATGCCCGATTATTTTATTTCATAATTCGGGATAAACCCCGTAATTTACAATAGAGGAATTTCACAAGGAAATTCCCTGATTTACAAAACATGTTTATTTATTTAACTGAGCCACTACTTCAAGCTTGTTAGTGCTCCGTAGCACTTTTCCTTGGTTCACAGTAGTCACCTGAAACATGTTTTGAAAATATTTTATCAGCGGGGAAATACTGGCGAGTCACTCAAATTTAATAAAATGACACATAGTTATAAATTACAGCATAAGAGCGATTACAATGGCTTCTATCTTATTTTTATCTGGCGCCGTGTCACCTCCTGGTGACGATGGTCATACCACTATTGGGTCCTTTCACCCAAGTAGTGTTGATTATCACTGTTAGGATTTATTAGCCTAACCGTGAGAAATTTAGTAATGTGCACAATACCCCACTAGCCAGTGATTAAGATAACCATGACTTAATCCCTGTAATTATAACTTTTGAAAATAACTTGGAGTATTGAAAAACATTATTGATAAAAAGAGAATGACTCACATTGCAGATTTAAACGGGCAGAGTTTAGCCTACTGATTAGCCTTGTAACCTAATTTAACAACAATGCACACGAACTAGGTCAGTAACTAATACAGCATTTATGATAACTCACGAGATAAAAACCCTCACAACGAATGACAAAGTGCAATACTTAAACATCCATCGAATTCACGACGAATGACAAAGTATGGCCCTAATGTGGGCAGCACTTAAACATCCATTGGATAGTTTCAATCGATCGAACATTGAATCGTAGCAGTGATCGAGTTAATACCTTGTATCGTAGCAGCGCCTCCCTAATGAAAATTGTGATTTCTAGCAGTATACTTTCATTTTTTACTGAAATCTCGAGCACAGATGAACTGCTCATGGCCTAGCATTTTATAGCTGATTTTTGTGTTTTACGCGGCCCGCGTAAGACACACTTAAACTTTACATGGCCCGCGAGGGTCGCCTACTCGTAGATTAGGGCTAGCGTGTCATACCTAGGGCTGCCACGTGGCTACCACGTGGCCTGTTTGCTGCTCCGGAGTTTTGGTGAACTGTCGCGGCCCGCGTAACCTTCCCTTAAGGTTTACGCGGCCCGCGTGAAACCATAAAATTTGTTTTTCTTGATTTTTGTTATGGATTAGGGTTTCAGGGGTCCGGGTTTTCACTTACGGGTCGTTTTGGGACATTTTTGTAGTCCTTACATTCTTCCTACCCTATTTAAAATCTCGTCCTCGAGATTTATTGGAATAAGTGAGGATACTTCCGCTTCATCTCCGATTCCAGCTCCCAAGTGTATTCGGGTCCTCTCTTTGAATCCCATTTGACTTTGAGCAGTACTAGTCTTTTGTGTTTGAGAAATTTAATCTTTCTGTCTTCTATTTGCAGTGGCTTCTCAACAAATTTTAACTTTTCATTTACCTCTACATCTTGAAGAGGTACTACCAAGGATTCGTCAGATAGACATTTCTTGAGATTGGATACATGAAATACGTCATGTACTCCAGCTAGCTCCTCTGGTAGTTGTAAGTGATAGGCGACTGGCCCTATTCGCTGGATTACTGGGAATGGTCCTATGTACCTTGGACTTAGCTTTCCTTTCTTACCGAACTGAACTACTCCTTTCCAAGGAGAAACTTTCAAGAGTACCTTGTTTCCAACTTGAAAATCTAGTGGCTTGCGTCGGTTATCGGCATAACTCTTTTGGCGATCTCGAGCCGTTTTCAGGACCTGATAGTTGACTTTCTCCTATCTCTGCCCAACAGACTGGAGTTCTACACTTTCGTCCATATAGTGCTTCAAATGGGGCAGCTTCAATACTTGAGTGATAACTATTGTTATAGGAGAATTCAATTAAGGGTAGGTGGTCATCCCAATTTCCACCAAACTCTATCACACATGCCCTGAGCATGTCTTCCAGGGTTTGGATTGTCCTTTCACTTTGTCCGTCTGTCTGAGGATGATATGCAGTGCTTAGATTTAGTCGGGTTCCCATTGCTTCCTGGAAACTTGTCCAGAAGTGGGAAGTGAAACGACTATCCCTATCCGATACAATGGAGAGTGGAACTCCATGTAAGGATACGACTTCAACTACATACAACTTTGCCAACCTTTCCATGCTAAAGGTTTCTTTCATGGGTAGAAAATGAGCTGATTTGGTTAATCGATCCACAATTACCCAAATCGCGTCATTACCTTTTCTTGTTTTGGGCAACTTAGTAACAAAGTCCATAGTTATTAGTTCCCATTTCCAAACAGGCATTTCTAATTGTTGCAGTAGACCTGAGGGTTTCTGATGTTCTGCCTTAACTTGTGAACAAGTAAGACACTTAGATACATATCTAGCTATGTCCTTTTTCATTCCTATCCACCAGAAATTATTCCTTAAATCTTGGTACATTTTATTGTTTCCCGGGTGCATTGTATACCTAGATTTATGGGCTTCCTCTAAAATCTTATTTCTTAATTCTCCTTGCTTAGGTACCCAAATTCTTTTCTTATGGAATCTCCAAATTCCATCACTTCCTTGCTCTAATTCTTTTACTTGTCCTTTCATTCCTTCAGCATCATCCTTGATTGCTGTTTCTTGAATGTTTTTCAGTTGTTCCATTAAGTCTAGTTGTAGACTTAATCTAAAAGCACGAACTCGTCGTTGTTTCTCATGATACTTACGACTTAAAGCATCAGCAACTATGTTTGCTTTTCCTTCGTGATATTGAATATCACAGTCGTAGTCACTTAGGATTTCCATCCATCTCCTTTGCCTCATGTTCAATTCTTTTTGCCCAAATATGTATCTTAAGCTTTTATGGTCCGTATAGACAGTAAACTTACTTCCATACAAATAGTGTCTCCAAATCTTAAGGGCAAAAATTATGGCTCCTAATTCTAAGTCATGAGTTGTATAGTTTTCCTCGTGCTTCTTCAATTGTCTTGAAGCATACGCAATTACCTTTTTGCGTTGCATTAGCACACATCCTAATCCTAACTTAGAAGCATCACAATAAACTTCAACATCTTCCGTTCCTTCTGGTAAGGCAAGAATTGGAGCGTTTGTTAGCTTTTGCTTCAAAATCCTAAAGGCCTCTTCTTGCCTAGGTCCCCATTCAAACTTAACTGATTTACAGGTTAGCTTAGTTAAGGGTACAACTATTTTGGAAAAGTCCTTAATAAACAGTCTATAGTATCCGGCTAATCCTATAAAACTTCTAACTTCCATAGCTGATTGCGGAACCTTCCATTTAGTGATCGCTTCTATTTTGGAGGGATCTACGTGAATACCTTCGTGATTCACCATGTGTCCTAAAAATTGTACCTCCTGTAGCCAAAATTCATACTTCGAGAATTTGGGATAAAGCTTTTCTTTTCTTAACAAAGTTAAGAGTTCATGCAGGTGCTGACGGTGTTCATCCTGGCTTTTGGAATAAATAACTATATCGTCGATGAAGACAATTACAAATTTATCCAAATACGGTTTACAGATTCTATTCATCATGTCCGTAAATGCTGTAGGAGCATTTGTTAACCCAAAGGGCATGACTGTAAACTCGTAATGACCATACCTAGTTCTGAAAGCAGTTTTAGGTATGTCTTCTTCTTGTACTTTCAATTGATGATATCCGGAGCGTAAATCGATCTTAGAAAAGTATCTAGCTCCTTGCAATTGATCAAAGAGATCATCAATCCTAGGTAATGGGTATCGATTCTTAATGGTAACCTTATTCAATTCCCTATAATCGATACACATTCTCATTGACCCATCTTTCTTTTTCACAAACAATACTGGAGCTCCCCACGGGGACGAACTAGGTTGTATGAATCCTTTACTTAATAATTCATCTAACTGCTTTTTCAATTCTAGCATTTCGGTGGGTGCTAACCGATAAGGTGCTTTGGCTATCGGTGTAGTTCTAGGAATTAGATGAATTCTAAATTCGACTTCTCTATTGGGTGGTAATCCCGGTAGTTCTTCTGGGAATACATCTGGGTATTCTGCTACTACAGGAATTTCTTTAAGTTCCTTACCTTTCGTGTTAATGATTACTGAAATCATATACACCATTTCTTGTTTTCTTGAATAACTGGCCAACTTCATTACTGAAATGAATTTCAGTGGCTTTCATGGCTTATCTCCTGTAATCACCACTAATTCTCCTGTGGGTGTATGAATTTCTATAGAATTTTTATCACAGAGAATTCGAGCATGGTTGGCTACTAGCCAATCCATTCCTAATACCACATTGAATTCGGCTAAATTCATAGGTAACAGGTTTGCAGAGAATTTATGGCCTAAGAGTTCTATCTTTTCTTCTTGCAAAACCTTATCTATATTAACAGAATTCCCATCTGTCTTTTCTACCGTAAAAATTTGTCTAAGGTTGGTTAAAGGTAGGTTAAGAGCTTGGCAGAATGAAGTATTTATAAAACTTTGGTTTGCACCAGAGTCAAATAATACTTTTGCATAAACGTTGTGAACTAGGAACGTACCAGCTATCACGTCAGGGATTAGTTCTGCTTCCTGAGTAGTCAACTGGAAGGCTCTTGCGTTTCTCTTGGTAGTTCCTTCTGCAGGTTTGGCTTTGTTATCAACTGGTTTGACCAATTTCGGGTAGTCTGGCCTAAAATGTCCAGCTTCTCCACAGTTGTAGCAGATTGTGGATTTCTTTCTCCTGTAATCGTCTTCTTGATGCCCTGGAATTTTGCAGAAATTGCAATACCTCTTGCATCTTCCAAAATGCTTTCTTTTACAGGCATTGCAAAATGGAACAGTGGAAGATTGCCCAGTTCCCTTTTTCTTGAAATTACTACGGTTACCCACACAAAATCCCTGGGTAATCTTTTGGGCCACTTCCTTTTTCCGGTTTTCTTCTCTTGTGCGTATCAGCCCATCAGTTAGGGTGTTAGCTAATTCCACAATATCGTCAATAGTGCGAGGTCTCCCAGCTTTAATGATATCACGGATTTCGCCAATCAATCCCCAAATATAGCGAGAAATAAGTACCGGTTCTGGCGAAGCCAGGGTTGGTACTACTCTAGCATATTCGAAGAATGTCGAAGTATACCCTCGACAATCTACATCTACCATCCGGTGGTTCAAAAATTTATTCGTCATTTGTTCCTTTTCATACTCAGGACAGAATTTTCTTTCTACTAGTCGCTTAAATTCTTCCCAACTCATGGCATAGGCTACATTACTTCCCTTGGCTTGAAGTACCGTATTCCACCATTCCAGCGCCCCTTTTTTAAAAAGATGTGACGCGTACATGACCTTGTCTTCCTCAGCACATTTACTTATTTTAATCACCGCCTCGGTTTTCTCTAACCAACGCAGTGCAGCAGTCGCCCCTTCGTTGCCTGCAAATTCAACCGGTTTACAGGCAAGAAATTCTTTATAAGTGCAACCAGGCGTTGCAGCTTTCATTTTCTTAAGGAGTGGGGATTGCATTCCATCGTTGTCGTTATTAGTACGGTTACCGCCTCCGTTTACACTATTACTAAAATTGTCGCCGTGTGTACGTTTGCTAGGAATAATTTGTTGAGGTTCAACTGGATTTCGGGCAGCAGCAAGGATTGTTGGAATAGCATTGGCTATTCCCTGAGCAACGATATTCTCGATATCTTGCCTATTCGGAAATTGATCTTCATTGTTTTGCTCAGATTGATTAACTTCATTAACGGGTTCATTACCAGCATGTTCCATCTGGTAATTATATAACCCTACAAAAAGTAACTTGGGGCACCATGATTTAGATCACAACTCTTCAAAAAGTCACAACCCTTCAAACTAATGTATTAAGACACACCCTTTTACATGCCCTTTCATGCATTAAGACGCACCATTTAAAAAAAGTAACTTGAGGCACCCTGATTTAGATCACAACTCTTCAAAAATTCAGAACCCTTCAAACATTGGACACCTCTCTTAATAAACCGACGTAATGTTAAAAAAGAAAGTGAAGCACCTTATGAAAAGGTGTGTACGTATATTACTAAATACATGGGAAATTACATCACAACGGTTCATGACCGAACCGACGTTCTGTTAAAAAAGAAAGTTATGCAACCACCTTTTCAAGAGGTTTGTTGATTACATCACAATGGTTCATGACATATATATGTATGTGTATTATATATCTGCAAATTACACAACATTATCTCTTATCTTCAATCTGTTCTCAAAGATTGTCTTGCTGCACAACCTTTTTTTTATCTCAAATTCGATCTTCAATAGAATGGTTGCGATTTCAGAAGGCCAAAGGCTGCATGAATTTGAAAAACAAGCCTCTTCGTCTCCAGCGAGTCATATCACCATCTCTTCCTCTCCGACGAGTTGTAACCACGGTTTCTTCGTCTCCAGTGATTCACAACCGTGGCCTCTTCGTCTCCGGTTTGGGAAAGCCAAAACCACTGTTCAATCCCTTCGACAATTCATAATCATCACGATACACCCATCAACGCCCTCTCCCAACCGCTATATACTTCCGCATGTAGCCGTCAACCTTTTCAGTTGTCTTCATATTTTGCTATCGTCGATTCTCTCGTGGACATTTACCACCGGCACCACATTGTCATATCACTTGCGATTTTCCTTCTAACGTTTCAATTCGGGTATGTTCTCCCAACATTTTTTATTCCTGCAATTGTGATTTCTTCAATTTTTTAACTTATTCGTTCTTTGTTTGTATTCCACTAGAATCACATGAACCCCTTATTTTCTCCAAACAAACAAAAAATGCAATCAGATATCGACTCAAACAGTTGAAATGCTTGCACATCAACATCCTCATCATCTCCAAAATGTGATTACATTGTCCGGAGCCCCTTCACGTGACTTGCACGATTGCAAATCATCAACCAACACTCCCAAGACGGTTACGACCCTTGCCAAATCCCAGTCGTATTCGAGGATGTCGTCTGAGAGCCGAGTGTCGGGGGATTATATATGTGGACGATGATTATTATGATGATCAACAATTTACAACATAGGATTTGCGCTGGTTTTTAACAATATTTTATATGCACACACACTTTTGGTAGTGTGTGTTTTTTTGTTTGCGTTATAAAATAATTAAATGAGAAAAAGATGATCAATTCTAATCAAAATTGTTCTTGAGTAATAAAATTTTGTTGGATTTATAATAGAAATCCCTTCATATCACGTGTATATGGTTTGTGAAATGAAATGACATGGCCAGTCATCACCGAACCATCATTTCGGTACATTTCAATATGATTTCAAACATAATTTTTAAGAAATAGTCACGGTTCTATGAAAGGTTGTGTTTAACCATCATATCTTAGCAATCACATAACCATACCACATGTAAAAAAACGTTCAAAATATATTGTGTCGTTTTATGAATTTTATTATGAGTAACAAGAATTGATTTGGTCTTGAGGATTTTAACGCATTTATTAATATATTATTCTTAATGTATTATCCTGCTTAAATCAAAGGTTTTCTATGATGCATTGGTTCGTAATATATTAAGTTGCTTTATGTGTTTTATTATGAGTAACCGCCAAATGAAGGAGTAGGCATTACACCGTTTAAAGTTTAACCACCTGTTCACAATAAAATATGCCATTTCAGAAAATGAAAAAAAAAAAAAAAACTAAATGACCTTAAAATTTGGTGCATTCCAACGTTTCACTCTATAAAAATTTTAATATTTTCTTTTTTTCAGTGGCCATATTTGTAGAATTTGAAACCCCAAAATCCATATGTGTAAAAATTTTAGTATTTCTATTTATCAGTAGTCATTTGTAGAATTTGAAACCCAAATCCATACGTTGAATTTACTTTGTACAATCGATTGAGAATTTACCTTTACAGTCAGTCAGTCGAACTCAACTTGATTGATTAATCTATGGAAATCTTAAAATATTTATTTTTTTTATTCTATGAAAATTGTTTCTAACAAGCAATGAATCAAATATTGGTAATCATCACCATCACCATTTTCTTGAATAATATCATCGATTCCTCTTTTTTCTTGAATAATATTACCCACCTTTACCAATCATCATCATCACCACCATCTAGAGGGAGTCGGGTAATTGTGTATTCTTGATTTTGTATAGGGCTTCTAATTTAAACTACTAATCTACATACCCAAATTTTATAAAGAAAATAATGTTGTTTTGTTTCTTTTCTCTTTTGCAACCTACAAAACTAAACATTTTCATTCATGGAAAACCCTTGATTTGTTTGTTGAATACTAAAATATCTACATGTTAGAAACCCTAATATCTTTTGCTTAGAATAATTCATTGGGTTAAAATCCTAATATCTTTCGATTTGAATAGTTCATTCTCTCTTTTGATGTGTTGTGAGTTTTAATGTGAATCGCTGAAACTTTCGTAATCAGCATCCCGCCGCAACACGCGGGGTAACTTCACCTCGTTAATTTATATAAGTGATTAGCATAAAATAATTAATAACCAAACATAATAAAATAATTGCACATAATCACGTTAACAAGTATAGCCAAAATTGTCGCTTTTTCGACGTTCGATATTTTATCTATTATAATAGGCATCCGTACACACTGGTTATCTTACAAAAGTTTTATTTTTAAGCTATTTCACATAATTATATTTTTATGATTATATTATTATTAAACAAACACACCACACAACCACACATGATTCCTGTTAGCTGGCACTTCAGAAACGACGCTCCCTCTCGTCGCACTTCCAAGATATCCTCTCTCCTACTTCCCGGATTCTATTTCCCGCGTCCACTAGTTCTTCGCCATAGTGGCGGAGTTCTGCCAAGTTTTCGGAGCTCATAGGTGGGTGTAGTGGAGGCTCCGGGTCAAACTGGGGGAAAAAGGTATTAGGGTTATTTAGGAGATTTTGAAACTGTCAGTCGGTGGTCCACCATTCTTCTAGATCTGCTGGTAGAGTTGGGAGTAGATAATAGGATCTGGGATTTCGGGCTCTAGGTCAACTGGAAGTTGTGCTTCTGCTGGGTAATTAAAGAGGTTTTCACTGGCAGGTCCGATGAGGTCACTAAGTGCCAATTTATGATCCAGCTCCTCCCAGGGTGGCATTTCCTGATCTTACCTGGAACTTTCCCCAATTTCTATCCCCTTGCCTTTATCTTTGGGATCCTCCGTCTTTATAACTTTCCGTGTCGCTGGTTTCCTCCTGCGCACACGCCTCCAGCCCACAATTCTTCTTCTCTTCTTTGGCATGGGTTTCTCCGGTGGCTGGGCTTGAAATTCCATAGGTTCCTCAACATCGGCACAATAACCGGTAAAGTCTCTGGAAACTTCCACATTAACAGAATAGAGATTGAGATTCTGAAGAGCTTCAGACAACTCATTCATGCTGTTTAGCAGATATGAAGAAACACAAAAATTCTAGGTTAAAATTTTGTAAATTGAATTTTCACATAATCACAAAAAGGTAATCAGAAAATACAAATATCTAATATTTATACAAACAGATTGATTAAAACAAAATATTGCGATTATATATATATATATATATATATATATATATATATATATATTACAAATTACAACTGAAATTTAAAATATACTAGGGATTGTGCATTAATAATTTATTTTAGTCTATCTTTTCTTACTAAGTTATTTATCTAATGGGCAAGTTTCCTTAAAGTTTCTGGCTTATGGATGATATGGGTGATAGTACTAGGTCAGGGTGTTGGCAGTTAAAGGTTAACATTTACTGCTGTAGTGGCTAACATATAGAGATTTGCCCATTGTTCGTCTAATTCATCTTCCCATGGTGGGTTATCACCTGTTTCCTGAGTCTCTTTATTAATTATCACTTCTTTTGTTTGTGACTTCTTTATTTTCTCCTGACTTTTTCTAATAATCCAACTTCTTTTCTTAATGGTAAGTGGTTTCTCAAACTGTGCCTTACGAACAAATATTCCTTCCTCGGTATCTGCTGAGTATCTTGAGGAATTTGATTGAAATGAAGTTCCCTTATCTTTTGGTGAACTATCTAATTGACGATAGATGTCCGAGATTCTTTGCTTACCCATACTGTAGATTAACAGATAGTCAAAATAACAAAAACACAGGATGGTAATTAGGAAAATTAAGTATTTCTAAATACTTAATGGGCTTAAATCAGTGGCTCTGATACCACCTTTTTCTGTCACGGCCCCCGTCCCGGTTTCACCCGGTCCAAGAGCCGCGGGACAGAAACCCGTGGTATTTATTAATTGAGTTGACAGCGGAAGATTTTACAGGATCTTTTAAAACTTGAAATGCCCGATTATTTTATTTCATAATTCGGTATAAACCCCGTAATTTACAATAGAGGAATTTTACAAGGAAATTCCCTGATTTAAAAAACATATTTATTTATTTAACTGAGCCACTACTTCAAGCTTGTTAGTGCTCCGCAGCACTTTTCCTTGGTTCACAGTAGTCACCTGAAACATGTTTTGAAAATATTTTATCAGCGGGGAAATACTGGCGAGTCACTCAAATTTAATAAAACGACACATAGTTATAATTACAGCATAAGAGCGATAACAATGGCTTCTATCTTATTTTTATCTGGCGCCGTGTCACCTCCTGGTGACGATGGTCATACCACTATTGGGTCATTTCACCCAAGTAGTGATGATTATCACTGTTAGGATTTATTAGCCTAACCGTGAGAAATTTAGTAATGTGCACAATACCCCACTAGCCAGTGATTAAGATAACCATGACTTAATCCCTGTAATTATAACTTTTGAAAATAACTTGGAGTATTGAAAAACATTATTGATAAAAAGAGAATGACTCACATTGCAGATTTAAACGGGCAGAGTTTAGCCTACTGATTAGCCTTGTAACCTAATTTAACTACAATGCACACGAACTAGGTCAGTAACTAATACAGCATTTACGATAACTCACAAGATAAAAACCCTCACAACGAATGACAAAGTGCAATACTTAAACATCCATCGAATTCACGACGAATGACAAAGTATGGCCCTAATGTGGGCAGCACTTAAACATCCATTGGATAGTTTCAATCGATCGGACATTGAATCGTAGCAGCGATCGAGTTAATACCCTGTATCGTAGCAGCGCCTCCCTAATGAAAATTGTGATTCTAGCAGTATACTTTCATTTTTGACTGAAATCTCGAGCACAGATGAACTGCTCATGGCCTAGCATTTTATAGCTGATTTTTGTGTTTTACGCGGCCCGCGTAAGACACACTTAAACTTTACGCGGCCCGCGAGGGTCGCCTACTCGTATATCAGGGCTAGCGTGTCATACCTAGGGCTGCCACGTGGCTACCACGTGGCCTGTTTGCTGCTCCGGAGTTTTGGTGAACTGTCGCGGCCCGCGTAACCTTCCCTTAAGGTTTACGCGGCCCGCGTGAAACCATAAAATTTGTTTTTCTTAATTTTTATTATGGATTAGGGTTTCAGGGGTCCGGGTTTTCACTTACGGGTCGTTTTGGGACATTTTTGTAGTCCTTACACTTATCATGATTCTGATCCTAACCTGCGTGGAAGAGGTTGGGCATTCTTATCAAAGCTTGAAAGGGAAGTCAAGAATTATTTTCCTAACATGAAGTGTGCTGAATCTTCAGTGAAAAAGAATCGTGGTGTTCTTGATCCTAACACTGGAAGAATGATTAAAACTGTGATCTGGCCCCCAACTAAGAAAGAGAAGATTATTCCAGTTGCCCCAAAGTTTCCAAAGAGAGTGTTGAAGAATTTTAAATTTTAGGCATATTATCCGAAGATGGGCGAAGCTGTGATTGTTACTGAAGAATCTGCATATAGTTTAGAAGATACATTGGATTTAATAAGTTTTCATGAAGAAGATATAATAATCATGAGCAAGAATCAAATACGCACAAACGAAAAGTATAAAGTATGTGCAAAATCGTGGACGAGTGCGGTGGTAAATGTGATTAGTTCGAGGTTGTATGTGGATGCTGCTCCATTAACGAGCAGGAATGCAGCTGGTGGAGCGTCAAGCTGAAGAGCACTAATGTTATAAGCCTATGGGAGATTGTTGGGCCCTTGAAGGTTTATAAATTAGTAATTAATTAGTATTGTGGGATAGATGTTAGTTGGTTATTTTGGGCTTGTATGTGGGCTTGGTGGGGGCAAACTGGGCTTATGTTTAGGGGGAGTTGTGGGCTCAACTCTCCTATAAATACATGTTTAGTTGTTCTTGTTGTGGTTGTTGACTCTAAGAAATTCTGCAGCAAACTTGTATCAGACAATTACATTGTATGCAAGTCAAGCTTTTGGTGTTAATCATTCTGTTTCATCTACTTTCTTGTGCTTGTTATTGAATCAAGTTTGATTGTGTGATTCCGCCACCAATCAAACAAGTTGTGATATCTTTGTTTGATCCAATTTTCGGACTTACATTTACTAGAGTCGATCGGTTCACTTGCCGGTTAGTAGTTTAGTCAAGTTTTAGAAGGTGTAGAGTATAACTTAGTGTCTAGATTAGGTTAATTTAGTTGTTAATTAATAAACTACTTTTAGCACATCAATTTTTGGCGCCGTTGTCGGGGACTCTTGGCGATTCCGTTCATTAGCTTATATTAGACTTTCTTGATTCACACGTACTATTTGTGTTTTTTAGTCGTAGGAGTCTAAATAGTCGTGTCTTTTTATTTTATTACTTTAGAGTCTAAATAGTAGATTCTTCTTATTTGTTCCGTGTCTATTTTGCAGTGAATGGCCCATACGCATTCACAAGGACCGTTGCCAAAGCCACCAGTTGTCAATCACGCGCTCTTTTGTTCCGACCAAAAGGTTAGTTCTTCTTCCTTAAGCTCGCCCCTTCTGACTTTACTCTCCAATCTAAACCACCCCACTTTGACTTTACACCAAAGTCATCACCACACAATTCCCCACCACCAAGTCCTAGACAAAACCCTGATTTTCAAATGGCCAACTGTAGGACCATCCACCAACAATCCAGTGAGGGTTTCACCGGCATGAACTCTCCCATCACTGTTCCACAAATCACCAACGAAAGCTCACGGAAAATCTCCTTGTACATCATGACTGCTATCACAAACTCTTATCAGTTCCACGTTCGTGATGACGAGGACGCACCCGCACATATAGCCCGCCTTACCCGAATCATAGGTACATTTAGGCTTCAAGGTGTAACCAATGATGGCATCTTTCTCCAGCTTTTCCCTTTTTCACTTGCGGGACAGGCCGCCACTTTGCTCGACTCGCAACCTACGGGAACTTTTACCACTTGGGCGGACCTTCGTGATAGGTTTCTCAATAAATACTTCCCGCCTGCTAAGGCGTCTCACCATCGTGACTAGATTCACTTGTTCCGCATGGAACCGGCCGAGCCCTATTACCTTTCTTGGGAGCGATTCCAAAACTTGCTAGCTCGATGCTCCCAGCATGGTCTCTCTAATTAGGCCCTTGTGGAGAAATTATACAACAGGCTCACTTATGAAATTAGGGCCCGATTTGATACTTCAGCAGGAGGCCACCTTATAGGAAAGAAAAATGTAGCTGAATGCAATGGTCTCTTTGAAAGCTTTGCCCAATCTGAGTATGAGCAAAGGTCAGTTAACAGGAATTCCATTCCTGTCACTAGTACAACCTCATCTGCACGAGGTATTCACCAGGTTACACCGGATACTAGTGTGGCTGCGACTTTAGAAAACCTAGCCCGAGAGATGGAACTAAAATTTAAGGTAGATAAGTGCGAGATATGTCGGGGGGTCATGGCACTCTTGAATGTCCACTAATGACTGAGGAGCAGGTAGAGTTCATAGGGGTCAAAATAGGGATCCAACCAATGCGTTCAATAATAATAATTTGAGTTGGAACAATTATAAAAACTCAAGTTGGCGTTCCGCTGGTGTCCCCCTGGTTTCCAATCAAATTTTAATTCCAAATGGTGGTAGGGTCAATTCTCTAGTGGGGGTTCAGGTGGTCAAGGTTCAGGTAGTGGTCAAGGTTCAAGTAGCAAGTTAGAGAGGATAGAGGAACTACTATCGCAGTTAGTTGTTAAAGACCAGGTTACTCAGAAAACCCTAACGGAGCATGATATTCTCTTGAGAAATCACCAATCTGCATTCTTAGATCTTCAGTGGTCTGTTGGTGACATAGCTAGGAAACTTGAAGAACGGGCACCTGGCCAGTTCTCGGGTGGTACTCAAACCAACCCGACCGCCCAGTCGAAGGCAGTCACCACTCGTACCAGTAGAGATTTAGGTGAGGAGTTAGTTAGAGAAGAAGTCGAGGTAGATGATGAAGAATTACTAGATGAAGAGATTTAGATGGAGGCTCCTGGGAAAGTGCAATCTAGGCTAGACCCAACAATTACCGCATAAACCAGTGAGTCTCGAGTAGAAAAGAGTATAAGAAAGAAACCTATAGAGGTTAGGACATCACCACTCATCGATCATTTGCGCGTTCCTGTATCCTGCCCACATTAAGAATCTGAAATATGCTAAGGAATATGGGCATTTCCTCAACATGTTTAAGGAGCTCAAAATAAACCTTCCATTCATCGAGGCCATCCAGCATATGCCCAAATATGCCAAGTTTTTGAAGGGTCATCTTAAACAAAAGGATAATCTGGGGGAGGTTTCGAACATTTCTTTGACCGAAGGTTGTTCCGCGGTGGCTTTGAGCAAACTACCAGAGAAATTAACGGACCTGGGAGTTTTCACGACCCCATGCTTATTCGTTAGCGACACCCCTAGCCAAGCCTTAGCCGATTTAGGTGCTAGCATCAACTTGATTCCATATTCTCTCTACGAGAAGCTAGACCTAGGAGAGCTTACACCCACCCACATGACCTTGTCTTTAGCCGACCGTTCAGTTAAATACCTACGTGAAAGCGTTGAAAACTTGCTCGTAAGGTCGATAAATTTGTTTTCCCCATAGACTTTGTCATTCTCGACATGGAGGCCGACGAGAGAGTTTTCATCATTCTAGGCGGTCCATTATTATGCACCGCAAAGGCAATCATCGATGTCTTTGACGAGAAGATCACACTCCACGTAGGTGACGAGAACATCACATTTGAGGTTGCCAGGTCTATGCAACATTCGGGTGGTCAAGATGATTATAGTGGTCCATGTGGTACCATTTATATCTTAAACTTATTCATCTCGAAAGTGGACCAATGTCTCGACTACATCTGTTGAGCCGATTTGGTAGGAAAGGACGTAGTTGCCGAGGTTGAGGATGTTGACGAAAAGGATAGGAGGAAGCACCATGGGTTCCTGATAAGATGGACCTTTGTGAAAATAGTGTTGAGAGTTAGAGACCTTCCTTAGAGATACCACCACCTTTAGAACTTAAGGTCCTACCCTCAACATTTAGAGTATGCCTATCTAGGAGAGGAGTCCACTTTACCCATCATTATTTCATCCAAAATGACAGAGGAGGAGAAGTTGAAATTGCTTGAGGTGTTCAAGATGCATAGAGAGGCTATTGCACGGAGACTTTCCGAAATAAAGTGTCACACCCCAACCGATGGCGGAAACATCGGGGCGTGGCACTAAGCATCCAGATTGCTCAAGAGATTCCATAACACTAAATTGTTTCGATATAAATTAATTCAGGATTTCATAAATTGTCTAAAACATCCACCACATCATAAAGTATCAACTAATCATACAAGCCAAATGAAGTTCAAATTGTTTAATTAACTAGAATGGGTTTCTAAGCATCATCCTAGCTTGTTTTCTTGAGTTCCTCAGCTACTATCAACCTGCAACATGTATTAAAATACTATCAACAAAAATGTTGGCGAGTATACAAGTTTGAGTACAAAGTAGCATAATAGTTTAAAAGACTCATATCCATCATGTAAACACATAAAAAGTTTCACCATGCTAGTTTACGCACTCCAAGTGATAGCCCAACTTTCCAATGCGTTAAATGCCTTTCCAAAAGACTAACAGGAGGTTAAATGTCTCCTCCTAACAATACCCCAAAGACTAATGGGGAGGTGCATTACCCCTATAGCACTACCGTTGTTAAGGCGGAACTACACACAAGGGTTAAACGTTCACATAGCATAAAAGTCTCAAGAATCACAAGTTTCAATTTTCATGTTCACAGCGGATAGAGTATGTTTTCAAATAAGTTTCAATTGTCAAGTGACATGTTTATAGAATACATGTTGCATCCCAAAAGTGTTTAAAAACAAAAAGGGATCGAGTATACTCACAGTGGGTGCTAAGTATCAACACCAACTAATTGGATCAAAGTGAGCACTGGAGTTAGCCTAATTATAGTATAACAGTATAAGCGTCGAACAGAATGTTGAATCGTGCTGAAATCGGCTAAAAGTGTCTGACAGGTTTCCTGATCGGATGGTTATTCGGACGGATGGTCATCTGGTCGGATGACCATTCGATCGGACGGCCGTTCGATCAGTCGTGTGCTTTGCGAAAGGTTTCCAAACTTTTGATGTTTTCGTTGCAGTATAAATTCAAGTCATTTGATCGGATGGTCATCCGGTCGGATGATCGTTCGATCGGATGACTATTCAAGTGAAAATTTGATAGTTTAAAGTCCTGATTCAAATAGTTTAAGTGTTAAAGGCTACAGGGAACAGGTCGTTTGGTCGAATGATCGTTCAATCGAACGGTCATCCATTTGGACGATCATTCGGCTGTTGTGATCTTGATCCTTTGAACCTTTTGTAAAATCTCTAAGTTCGAGTTCAACGGAGATGACATGATAACGTATCAAGATGACGGAAAACCCACCAAGGTTCAGCTTGTCTGATCAGATGGGAATCACCCCGTTCGATCAGGGTAACTGTTCTTGACGGATTTTTGTGTCGGACCCGTAGATCAGTCATCTCTCCGGTGGGAAGTCGTTATCGAGCCGACTCCAGACTAAGGAACAAGTCCTAGGCCTGTTTGGGTCCAGATTCCACCAAGTTTAGTAGGAAAGTTAAGAATAGTTTAAAGAAAAGTTGTAAAGTATAAATTCCTTTGAGAAAATGTTAAGGTTCTACGAAGATTCGTGTTTAAAACGTGTAAAAGTCCTTAAGACCTGCACCATTTCCGGTAAGATGACATCATTCAACCGGTGACATGAGCAGCCAGTGACGATGTCACCTTCAAAGGTCCAAATCAGACGATTTTATGGTGGAAACGTATTATTTTGCTGAAGAATCTAATGAGAAAGTGTGTAATGATGAAAGTTGTACAAGATTCATGGGGAAAACTTACAAGAATCACGTGAAATCAAAGGAAAAGTGCCTTAGAACGAGTTGGAAGCTTCTGGGTCGGACGTGGTTGTCACATCAGTGAACAGTGATGTGACAGCGGGTATTTATAGTTTGAGAGTGACGGTAAGGCGATGCAAGTGTGCTCTGGGTCGGACGGCTGTTCGGTCGAATGACCATCCGATCGGACGGTCATCCGATCGGAGGGTCATCCGATCGGACGGTCATCCGATCGGACGGTCATCCGATCGGACGGTCATCCGGACAGCCGAAACCCGTTTGCTAGTTTTTCGACCTTGATTTGTTTTGTGAGCTAGATTAAGCATTGCGTTGCGTATTATTGTGTAATATCATCACATGATAGGATTGTGTAACTAACGCAAAAGTTTCCATGTTTCAAGTCCATGTATGAGCTAGCTAGTAGGTGTCAGGTTTCAAGTTTCTTGTTTAACAAAGTATCAAGTTTCTCGTTCATTAAGTATCAAGTATCTCGTTCAATAAGTATCAATAAAGTGTCAAGTTTCTTGTTTAATCAGTATCTATCATAATAAATGTCAAGTTTCAAGATTCGAGTCTCAAAGCACCATAAGAGTCAAGATTCAAGTATCAAAAGAGTTAAGATCCATAAGAGTCTAGTATAGTTTCAAGATTTACGCACAAAGTATCACGAAAGCATTATAGAGTAAAAGTTTCACGTAGTGTCAAAGTTTCACAAGTATCACATTGAGTAAAGTTTCACATAGTTTTAACATAGTTTAAGGCTCAAATAGGTAACATTAAGTATTACAGGGACGAGGCTTGCCAAAATGTGAAGGTTTCAAAACGCAGGGCGTTACAGTCTCCCCTCCTTTAGGAGATTTTGTCCCCGAAATCTAAGAGGGAGACTGTTCTAAGAGCTGTGGATACTTGGTCTTAATCTCACTCTCGAGTTCCCAAGTAAATTCGGCACCACGCTTTTCTTCCCATCGCACCTTAACTGTGGAAATTTTGCTGCGCCTCAATCGCTTGGTACCTCGGTCCATGATTTCGACCGGTTTCTCCACAAAATGAAAATTCTCGTTTATTTGCAAGTCTTTGATGGGAACCTGAAGTTCCTCGTCGGTTAAACACTTACGTAGATTAGATACGTGGAACGTTGGATGTACATTGCTAAGCTCTTGTGGCAAATCGAGTCGGTAAGCCACCTTGTCAACCCTTTCGAGAGTATGACTCCTTTCCAAGGAGATACTTTGAGCAGAACGTGATCTCCAACATTGAATTCCAGAGGCTTATGCCTTTTGTCAGCATAGCTCTTTTGTCTGCTCCTAGCCTTGATCAAGTTATCACGGATCTGAAGAATCTTATCCATTGTCTCTTGAATTATTTCAGGGCCAGTAAGTTGCTGGTCACCAATCTCATGCCAACTGAGAGGGGATCAACACTTGCGACCGTATAAAACTTCGAAAGGAACCATCTGAATACTGGAATACTAGTTGTTGTTGTACGAGAACTCGATCAATGGTGAATGTACATCCCAATTACCACCAAAGTCGATGGCACAAGAACGGAGCATATCCTCTAGGGTTTGAATTGTGCATTCAGTCTGTCCATCCGTCTGAGGATGAAAAGCTGTACTAAGATTCAAAATAAAACCCATAGCGGACTGGAAATTTTTCCAAAGACGTGAAGTGATTCGACCATCACGGTCGGAGATAATGTCAATGGGTATACCATGACGACATATGATTTCACCAGTGTAGATTCGAGCAAGTTTCTCTGTGACATATGTGCCTCTACGACCATCATAAAAGTACGAATCCAATGAAATCTTGTGTTTCAATCTTGGAATTTGTACAAATACGCATTACCTTTGCACATAACAATTCTCGTTCGATTTCGAGCTTTAAATCGCTTTCTTGAAAGTTATACGCAAACTGATGCGTAAACGTAATTAGTTTAGTGAGACAAACACTCCAGAATAGTGACATAGGCTTAACAAACCTTAAATAACCCTTACATAACTTATAAATAAGTTTTGGATTGTTTGGTGTGTCGAAAACAAGTTTATTCGATCGAAGGGACTAATTGTGTCAAACTGCGAAAGTCTGCCGATTCGTATAGTAACTAACATTCCGGAACTTGATCATAAGCTAAACATACCCTAAATATCCTTTACATAGCTTAGAAATAGGCTTTGAGGGGTTCGTTATGCGAAAATACGCTTATTTGATCAATAGGGACTAAAAGCGTCAAAAAGTACATAAGTTTGCATTTACGCGCATATCTTACGTTCTGAACATTTCCGGACATCCAAAAATTTTTGTAATCATTAAAATATTTTATTTTTGTGATTAGAATGCAAAAATACCATTCGTCGTGTAATTTGGATCGTTTTCGCATCCGTTCGAGTTTTCGTCGTAATTAACCGAATAACGCGACCGTACGACCAAACGAACCGAAATCTGAGATGTTTTCAAGCATATTTCATGTTCCCTATGCTTTAACTTCATTTTAGAGCCTTGAAATGGTGTTAACGAGGCTTAACAACATCAAAATCTAAGTTTTGGGCTTACAGGGGTTAAAAGTGTCATTCTGTCAAACTTCTTTGGCGGGCCGTGTAAGACCATGTGTGGGTCTATGCGGGGCGCGATCGACCTTCAGACCAGAATCATTGAATCTGGTCACATCAGCTGTTTTCAGGCAATTTGTACATGGTTTTGGGATACCATTTGCTTGTTTTTGAGTTCCCATTGTATTCTAATCTATGGGCACAAGTGTATGGCTTAGATTAAGCTTTGAATTTCTCAAAAAACACTTGTAAAGATCTTGATGGGTCATGACTTTCTATAAATACCCATCTTGTTCAGCCTTCATTCTTCACAAATTGATCTAAATTCTGCTCTAAGTTGAAGCTAAGGCTTCATACCTGAGTGTTTTGGATCAATTCTTCCTAGCTTGGACCTTTTGTAAGCTTCTTTCATGCTTGTTTATGCTTTTCAAGTGTGAAAGTCAAACAGTGTTTGACTTTCTGCTTTAACCATGATTTGGACAAGTCAAAGTTCGTTCGAACTTTGCAACGTGAGCGTAATCATGATGGTTATAGTCACTTGTGACTATACCAACTGATTACCACGTCGATTAGTCGAAGTGACGAGTCAAAGTTTCGGCCAAAATACGTGTTTATGCGTATTTTGCGATGAAGCTATTTTTGGGTATCAAAACACTTTATTTTGATATCAAAATTGTTTTCTAACTTAGTTAAACATGTTTTAACATGTTTAACTCGTCACTTTTAGTCTAATGCTTGTTTAGGGTCGTAAGTCAAGCGGTCTTGACAACCGCTTAGACTTTCGAACCCGACCCGTTTGGTCGATCGTTAGGATCCGACCAAGCATGTTTTGTGACCATAGTTGTATAGGGAATAACCTTCTGAGGTTATACCTTATGGTCACTTAGTTTAATTAGTTGTATGATAGGTAGTTTATATGCCTTAGGAAAATGACCAAAATGCCCTTTTCATGCATAATTTGATTCTAAACATATGTAACTTAATTTTTGTCACTTAAACTGATTATGCAACATATTTAAACATGTTAGGGCATATAATACTTGTCATAGGACTAGTTAGGTGTCTCGAACGCACATTCACGCGAACGACGCGTTAAAGTAGCGTAGACTACCTTAATGGGTCGTTCCGGGTCGTAAGCACTTAGGATAGGTTCTGATTTAGAATGTAGGCTTTGTTAAACCATATTATATGAGTTCCAATACTCATTTGGTTTGCGAAACCTCATTCTACCCGATCTTCTGATTTAGGTCCGGTTTATTAACATAGTTACCTATATTAGGTGCCGTTTGATTCCGTGATCCTTCGAGCATTACTTGGTTATTATTTCAAGACTATTAAGCGATATCAAGTGAGTACATAGTCCCCTATTTTACTGTTTTCAAATATTTTGGGGTGATACACATGTGCCTACTTGTTACTTTAGTGCTTTTCGTGCTTTCATGACTTATACTTGCTATGTTCATTAGTACGCATATAGTACATGATTTCACTTATGCCTTGCTATGTATGTTTACTTAGCATGCTAGCGCATTGATTTACATTATACTTCTGCTTCGTATGTTTATTTAGCATACGTAGTACATGGTTTCCATATGACATTTTAGTTATACATCGACATTTTACATACGGGGTTGAGTAAATTCTTTATTCACCGTACATAACACTTGATTTCACATAACATTTGATTGTACATTGACATTTTACATACGGGGTTGAGTAATAACTTTTTATTCACCGTACATGATATTGTTGTTACTTGACATTTACTTTATAAGACATTTTGGTGGTTTATTTATAAGTGATTTAAATAACGAAACATGTGTAATATGATAAAACCATGGTGGATACGCCGCTGGTACTTCCTATATATAAATGCTTTTGTGATATTACTTATCGTAGCGTTATCTAAACCACTTAGACGAAGACATGATACATTTTATTACAAACAAACGACATATTTTCACAAGACATTGTTTTATAAACGACATAATTTATACAAACTCGTTTTTATTTGATTATTTATTTAAAATACATCATTCTTTTATATCATCTGATTTTCGTATCGAAATTTATTAGATTTTATAAAAGAAAACATTTTACAAGATTCATGACTATCTTTTGTTTAAACACTTCTTTTTACTTACAAGTCATGAATCCTACAACAACAAAACCTATGTATCTCATAGGCATTTTTATGCTGACGTACCTATTTTCACATGTGTTTCAGGAGCTATTGCATGATGATGTTCGTGACACACTTAGGCGAACTTGGGCCTTAGTAACTTAAAACTATGAAAGACTGTTTAATTCATGTGATGTTTCTGTAAATTCTTAGTCAATGTAAACATTTTAATTAATAAAATCAAACTTTAAATTCCATGTGTTATGAAACAATGATTCTGTTACGACACTCCCCGACGTTTCCACCGCAGTTTGTTGTTTTAACGCGGTCGGGGTGTGACATTCTCCACTTTGAAATCTTCACGAATCGGAAGAAAGTGGGCTGATTTGATCAAACGATCAATAATAACCCATATACTATCATGACTGGCAGGTGTACGGGGTATTTTAGTTACCAAGTCCATAACGATACTATCCCATTTCCAAACAGGGATTTCGGGTTATTCAAGAAGACCTGAAAGGCGTTGATGTTCAGCCTTTACCTTTGTGCAAGTAAGGCATTTAGAGACGTAGGCAGTGATATCCTTCTTCATGCCAGGCCACCAATAAGTCATACGCAAGTCATGGTACATCTTATCGGCACCAGGACGAATAGAGTATCGAGATTTGTGAGCCTCATTCATAATGAGCTCACGAAGGTTATTACGGTCTGGCACCCAGATGCAATTAAGATAGTATTGAAGTCTATCAGACTTTGTTTCAAGTTGATCAACAGAAGCACCTCGTACTTCAATGATTAGACTACCTTCATTAGCTGACGATACTGAGCTTCGCGGATACAAGCATGAAGGTCGCTAGTGATCTGTGAACAGTGGATGCTACTAACATGAGTCTTGCGACTAAGAACATCGGCCACGACATTTGCCTTGCCCGGGTGGTAGCGAATTTCGTAGCCGTAGTCGTTAAGCAATTCCACCCAACGTCTCTGTCGCATGTTCAGTTCCTTTTGGATAAAGATATGTTGTAGGCTCTTATGGTCAGTGAAAACCACACACTTAGTGCCATATAGGTAGTGTCGCCAAATCTTTAACACAAACACAACTACACCAAGCTCTAAATCCTGGGTAGTATAGTTTTTCTCATGTATCTTGAGTTGTCGGGAGGCATAAGAGATGACCTTGTCCCGCTGCATAAACACACAACCCAACCCACGGTTCGAGACATCACAATATACCACAAAATAGTTATTCCCATCAGGGAGAGCGAGAACAGGAGCATTACAAAGAAGGTTCTTCAGAGTTTGAAAAGATTCCTCTTGCTCGGGACCCCAAGCAAAAGGTTTCTCTTTCTGAGTCAGCGAAGTGAGAGGAATGGCGATCTTTGAGAAGTCCGAGATGAATCAACGGTAATAACCCACCAATCCTAAAAAGGAACGAATCTCAGATGCAGATTTTGGCGTACTCCAATTCTTCACAGCTTCGATTTTAGAAGGGTCAACATGGATTCCTTGTTTACTAACAACGTGTCCGAGAAATTGTACTTCATTGATCCAAAACTCACACTTAGAAAACTTCGCGTATAAGCGTTCACCACGTAAAAGTTCTAACATAAGACGTAGATGGCGTTCATGATCAGCTCGAGTTTTCGAATAAATAAGGATATCATCAATAAAGACTTTCACAAAATGATCCAATTAAGGTTTACAAACACGATTCATAAGGTCCATGAATACGACGGGTGAGTTGGTCAGGCCAAAAGGCATGACCACGAACTCGTAGTGTCCATAACGAGTGCGAAATGCGGTTTTGGGAATATCTTCTTCGAGAACACGGAGCTGATGATAACCCGATCGAAGGTCGATTTTAGAGAAACAGCTTGCGCCTTGTAGTTGGTCAAATAGATCATCAATACGAGGGAGAGGATAACGATTCTTGATGGTGAGTTTGTTAAGTTCATGGTAGTCGATACACATACGAAACGAACCATCCTTCTTCTTGACGAATAACACGGGAGCACCCCAGGGTGAGGTACTTGGACGTAGGAAATGTTTGTCGAGCAGTTCTTGTAGTTGACTAGATAATTCTTGTATCTCAGAGGGTGCAAGTCGGTAAGGAGCCTTGGCGACAGGAGTCGAACCAGGTATGAGATCTATACGGAAATCAACAGATCGAGGAGGAGGAAGACCATGAAGATCTTCAAGAAAGACATTGGGGAAATCACACACTACCGAAACATCACTTACGTTCTTTCCCTTTCCCTTTTGCTCCACTATGTGGGCCAAGAAGGCAAAGTACTGTTTACGTAAGCACTTATTCGCTTGAGTGCAGGACATCAACCTTAGTCCTCTAGAAGGCCGGTCTCCATAAATGAGCAAAGTATCACCAGACGGGAGAGGTAAACGAACGTACTTCTCATGACAAGCGATTTCAGCATGGTTCTTACGCAACCAATCCATGCCAATTACGATATCAAAGCTACCCAATCGCATGGGTATGAGATCAATAGTGAAAACGCGATCGTTAAGAGTCAGAGAACAATCACGGAGGATAGAATCAACTAGAATAGACTTACCATCGACAATCTCAACAGATAACGACTTTGGTAGTTTAGAGCGTGCACAGTTTAGCAAAGATTCAAAATCTACGGACACAAAGCTTCTGTCGGCACCAGTATCAAATAGTATCGAAGCGTAAAGATTATTAACGAGAAATGTACCATTAACGACGTCATTGTCGTTACGAGCCTGGTTTGCATTAATGTTGAATGCCCGTCCTCGAGCGGCTGGTTGTTGTTCTTGATTCAACTGGGGACACTGGTTACGGAGATAAGTAGTGTCTCCACACTTGTAGCTTGCACGAACATTTGCTGGTCTGGGGTTCTGGGGAGCTAGAAGGGCTGCCTGAGCTGGTGGTGCTTGCTGGACCTGGTTAGCTTGATGGTAGTAAGGAGTTGTGTGACCATAGCGATTGCAGTTGGTACAAAGACGGCAAGCAGAGTTGGCCGGGTGATGGAAGTTGCAAGTAGCACACTTGGGATGAACCCCAGTGTATGGTTTCTTGTTTTCTGGAGCAGGAGGGTTAGCAGCAGCAGGCACAATGGCATTACCAGTAGGGTTTGCATTCACAGCAGGGACAATGGCATTGCAGCCAGAACCTTGAGACTTTCATTTCTTGTTCTTGCTGCCACTTGGCTGCTGGGTAACTTGGTTAGCTGATTTCGAGGGTGCAGAGTTTCCGAACTGTTTATCATGAACACGGTTGTTGTTCAAACTTGCTGCAAGACGGTAAACTTCCTCAATAGATCCGAGCTGAGCTGCTTCAATGGCATCACGCATAGCAGGAGGTAACCCATGAATGTACTTGGTGATCATGCGCTTAGGAGTAGACACCAAGTGAGGTACAATGATGCTGAGTTGTTTAAAACATGTAGTATACGCCAGATTGTCATCTCCAACTTGTTTTAGATGCCAGAATTCATCCTCAAGTTTCTGCTGCTCATGCGGAGGGTAGAATTCAAGCATCATCATTTCCCTAACCTCGGCCCAAGGTAAAGCATAAGCCTCGTCGTTTGAGCGGATGTTTCTTTCATTTATCCACCAATCTAGAGCTATTCCCTAAAACACACCAGTTGCACTCCTAGTCTTCAAGTGTTCAGGGCATTCACTGTTAATGAAAGTAACCTCGATGTTGTCGAACCATCTAGCATTGCAGTCACTCCATCACTGTCCGTGAAAGGCTTAGGGTTACAAGAGACAAAGTGTTTGTAGTTGAAGCTCACAGGCTTTGGTTTCTCTGCTTTAGAGTCAACAGAGGAGGGAGGAGTGTTTGATCCCTGGATTTTAGTGACAATCTTGGGAACAATGCGTGCAATCTGGTCAGCCATAAAAGACATCATCTTTTTCTGAGTGTTGGTCTTTGACTTCTTGCGTGGGTTGTTAAGACGACTCGACGACATCTAAAGAGTCAGTTTAAGAACCGGTCTCAATGTTTCGCTCAATATCATAGTTTCTTGAACACATAGTATAAAGTTTCACATGATTACATAGAATACTCAACTTATTTCACAAAATGTTCAATCATGTTGCTCATAGCCCAAAATGTTCAGCATTCTCACCACATGTCCGCAAAACTCTGATTTTTGCATGGCACGTGGTACGAAAGTTTGGTAACATGTTGGAAACACTTATATATAGGAAGTACCTGCAGCGTATCCACCATGTTTCGACCATGTTACGTCCGTCTCGTCATTCGGTGTCTGTTACATATCGTGTTTCGCCACACACAATAGTACACTCCATGACTTTCATATGTTTTTACCAGTTACGTATGCCTTAGGGTACACATAGATTAATAAAGTTGTTTCACATAGCATAATGTTTCTAAGAGTTTAATCAAGACTTCCACAATTAATAAAGCTTCATAAATTTAGTTCGATCCTGAGAGATTATTGTTAACATTTTAGATTGTGGAGATTCGTGTGATTCGTGTAAAAGTTTCGAAACGAATAAGCGTCAAGTATAAAACCACATGTAAATCGAAATAACATAAAAGATAGGCTCATAAAACATAGGATCATTTCGGGTAGAAGAACGTTGACTAACCAAAGTAAGTAGAACCCCTTTCGAATTGAGGCAACGTGTCTTGGCTTACTCAGACAAATACGTCATCGATGTTAGGCCTACGATATTTACCCTTTCGGTCACTACACGTCCTTAATTGATTGGGAATTTCGTGACTTTGGCGAGACTGAAAATCAAGGAGTGGGACTAGTTATCAAGATGTGAGTTTCACTTCTAACTTGACAACATCGTACCCTATTAGTGTCGGTACTTATCAAAAGAAAGACCTACTTGAATAAAATATGGAAATTTTCCTTCAAGGTTTGGATGTCACTCCTGACTTGAGGGTAAATCTCGTGCAAAAATGCAAACACTGCTCAACGGTGTTTTCAAAGTATCCAAGTGTATATTGTGTTAGCCTTAGGAAAGGCTTGTAATGTTTAACAGGAAAATGTTGCTAGGAAGCATATACGGTAGAATGCATAAGTCTTAAACAACAGATGAGAGTCAAGTTTCCTAGAACTATAGACTAGGCAAAGTATTCCTACTTTTCCTGATTCCCTATAGTTATGGCTCTGATACCAATCTGTCACACCCCAACCGATGGCGGAAACATCGGGGCGCGGCACTAAGCGTCCAGATTGCTCAAGAGATTCCACAACACTAAATTGTTTAGATATAAATTAATCCAGGATTTCATAAATTGTCTAAAACATCCACCACATCATAAAGTATCAACTGCTCATACAAGCCAAATGAAGTTCAAATTGTTTAATTAACTAGAATGGGTTTCTAAGCATCATCCTAGCATGTTTTCTTGAGTTCCTCAGCTACTATCAACCTGCAACATATATTAAAATACTATCAATAAAAATGTTGCCGAGTATACAAGTTTGAGTACCTAGTAGCATAATAGTTTAAAAGACTCATATCCATCATGTAAACACATAAAAAGTTTCACCATGCTAGTTTACGCAGTCCAAGTGATAGCCTAAGTTTCCAATGTGTTAAATGCCTTTCCCAAAGACTAACGGGAGGTTAAATGTCTCCTCCTAATAATACCCCAAAGACTAACGGGGAGGTGCATTACCCTATAGCGCTACCATTGTTAAGGCCGAACTACGCACAAGGATTAAACGTCCATATAGCATAAAAGTCTCAAGAATCACAAGTTTCAATTTTCATGTTCATAGCGGATAGAGTATGTTTTCAAATAAGTTTCAAGTGTCAAGTGTCATGTTTATAGAATACATGTTGCATCCCAAAAGTGTTTAAAAACAAAAAGGGATCAAGTATACTCACAGTGGGTGCTAAGTATCAACACCAGCTAATTGGATCGAAGGGAGCACTGGAGTTAGCCTGATTATAGTATAACAGTATAAGCGTCGAACAGAATGTTGAATCGTGCGGAAATCGGGTAAAAGTGTCTGACAGGTTTCCTGATCGGATGGTCATTCGGACGGACGGTCATCCGGTCGGATGACCATTCAATCGGACGGTCGTTCGATCAGTGGTGTGCTTTGCGAAATGTTTCCAAACTTTTGAAGTTTTTGTTGTAGTATAAATTCAAGTCATTCGATCGGATGGTCATCTGGTCGGATGATCGTTCGATCGGATGACTATTCGAGTGAAAATTTGATAGTTTAAAGTCCTGATTCAAATAGTTTAAGTGTTAAAGGCTACAGGGAGCAGGTCGCTTGGTCGGATGATCGTTCGATCGGATGGTCATCCATTCGGACGATCATTCGGCTGTTGTGATCTTGTTCCTTTGAACCTTTTGTAAAATCTCTAAGTTCGAGTTCAATGGAGATAACATGATAACGTATCAAGACAACGGAAAACCCACCAAGGTTCAGCTTGTCTGATCGGATGGGAATCACCCCGTTCGATCAGGGTAACTGTTCTTCGATGGGAATTCGTTATCGAGCCGACTCCAGACTAAGGAACAAGTCCTACGCCTGTTTGGGTCCAGATTCCACCAAGTTGAGTAGAAAAGTTAAGAATAGTTTAAATAAAAGTTGTAAAGTATGAATTCCTTTGAGAAAATGTTAAGGTTCTGCGAAGATTCGTGTTTAAAACGTGTAAAAGTCCTTAAGACCTGCACCATTTCCGGTAAGATGACATCATTCAACCGGTGACATGAGCACCCAGTGATGATGTCACCTTCAAAGGTCCAAATCAGACGACTTTATGGTGGAAACGTATGATTTTGGTGAAGAATCTAATGAGAAAGTGTGTAATGATGTAAGTTGTACAAGATTCATGGGGAAAACTTACAAGAATTGCGTGAAATCGAAGGAAAAGTGTCTTAGAACGAGTTGAAAGCTTCTGGGTCGGACGAGGCTGTCACATCAGTGAACAGTGATGTGACAGCGGGTATTTATAGTGTGAGAGTGACAGTAAGGCGGTGCAAGTGTGCTCTGGGTCGAACGGCTGTTCGGTCGAATGACCGTCCATTCAGACAACCGAAACCCGTTTGTTAGTTTTCCGACATTGGTTCGTTTTGCGAGCTAGATTAAGCGTTGCGTTGCGTATTATTGTGTAATATCATCACATGATAGGATTGTGTAACTAACGCAAAAGTTTCTGTGTTTCAAGTCCACGTATGAGCTAGCTAGTAGGTGTCAGGTTTCAAGTTTCTTGTTTAATAAAGTATCATGTTTCTCGTTCATTAAGTATCAAGTATCTCGTTCAATAAGTATCAATAAAGTGTCAAGTTTCTTGTTTAATCAGTATCTATCATAATAAATGTCTCTCAAAGCACCATAAGAGTCAAGATTCAAGTATCAAAAGAGTTAAGATCCATAAGAGTCTAGTATAGTTTCAAGATTTACGCACAAAGTATCAAGAAAGCATTATAGAGTAAAAGTTTCACGTAGTGTCAAAGTTTCACAAGTATCACATTGAGTAAAGTTTCACATAGTTTTAACATAGTTTAAGGCTCAAACAGGCAACATTAAGTATTACAGGGACGAGGCTTGCCAAAATGTGAAGGTTTCAAAACGCAGGGCGTTACATAAAGGGCGCCCCGCCTATTGTATTCACCCAGTTCTCATGAAGGATGAATACAAACCGGTGGTGCAACCTCAAAGGCATCTAAATCCAAACATACAAGTGGTGGTAAAGAAAGCGGCGTTGACGTTGATGGATGTCGGGTTGATCTATCCTATTTTCAATTCTCCTTGGGTGAGCCTGACGTGATGCGAGCGTGTACGATTTTTAATATATTTTTAAGAACTTTTTACTCATTTATCAAGTTTTAAATTTATAAAACACGATATAACACTATCACTCTCTACAACATGCTAGGGCAAGTGCACCCATCGTTGGCGTAGTATAGTGATGGTAAAATACCGAGGTTATCCAAGGACACAAGAGCTTTTAATACCGGATTATTGTCAACATCTAATCTAACCAAATTTTGAGAAAAGATTTTTTAGTAAACTAAATAAAGAAACTAAAATAAATAAAAAAAACAAATAGAAAAGATAGAATCACTTGGTTCCGACTTATCTTTTACGTATCCTTTGATGATTTCCGCACTTTGGGTTTTTAAGAGATTATCTTACTTATAGTGTCATGTCCCTCTTTTAGAGACAACGATACCCTCAGCCATATTGGTCTGAGTCAGCAGGGATACAGTCCCACAAGACCGGAATATTGAAAGATAACTAAGTAAGTTATTAATGCAAAATGTAGCATGTCCCTCTTTTGGAGGCAACGCTACCATCGGCCATGAGTGAATCAACAAAACATGAAGAGATAATAGAATAAAGTTCACTTTCAATATAAAAAGACAAGTAATTAAAGTCATTAATACAAACCCAATTAAAAAGTTAACCAAAGCTTGGAAATCAAAAGTAATACATAAAAGACTTGTCTTCACCAAGTGATGTAAAAGATTAGCTAATCATGACCTTTGTTTGACAAAACTCTTACGGATCAATCTTGGATCCCGAGACTACTACACACTCTAAAGATGGATGATGGATGAATGTGGTGGATGATAATGGTATTGTGGTGGTGGAGTGGTGGCAGGTGTGAGAGAAGTGGTTTGCCAATGGATGGATTGTAATTGAACCAAGCACCTATATTTATAGCTGGAAACCCGCCCATCACCACCACCACCATCAACCACCATTGTCCATCACCCACCACCGTCCATCACCACCACCAACGTCCACCACCCACCACCACCGTTCAGCACCACCACCAGTTTATTTTTTATGTCTACATACGTTAAGAAATAAATAGCCTTCTTCTTGTAGACTGCAGAGATTTGTCCACCTTTTCTTCTATAGATGTCTGCAGATGTGGTCCGCAGATTGCAGACATCTTACCTCTTAAAAAACAAACAACACCTAAATAACACAATCACACCTTAAAAACTTCTATTTTTCATTTCTTATATAAAAGTAAACTTATATATTATAACGACCAACTCTTACAGGTTAAAGAGATTTGAAGAGAAATCTTTCTCTATGGTGATATGGGATTTAATAGGCTTGTCTAATTTAGATCAACTTATTCGCATAGATTCTTATTATGGGACGAAAATTTTGAATGCAATAATCTACACCGGTTTTTGGTTCATATGGAAAAGTAGGAACGACAAGGACTTTAACAGGGTGAAGAAGCCAGTCTCAAAGACCACAGAGGAAATTATTATGTCCCTATTTGGGTGGGTTAAGCACAAGTCGAACCGTCAACCCGTTGTCTTGTTTAGGAGTTGTGTGATTTTTTTAGTTTTCTTGTCGAGCCTGTTGTTAACGTTCTTTGTTGTTTCTTTGCTTCAGTTTTTCTTTGGAGGTATGACATTGTATTTTATAGCTGCGTGCTGGTTCTTTTGCCCTTATATATTTGTGCAGCTCAAAAAGAAAAAAAGAGCAACTCCCATTATATTACCCAAGTGATCGTTCAAACAAAACCAATTCTGAAGTGAATTTTGTTTCTTAAAGATATAACCCTGCCACTAACAAAAATTGCAGCTACCGCAAAAGCTTGGATGGTTAGTAGGTCACGAGCCATAACGGCTAGAACTGGAAATGGGGATTTCTTTTCCTAGCGAGTCAATGTTATTGTAATCCAATAAGGACATACACATCTACCTTCATTCTCACCCTTATTGGATTACAATAATATTGATTCGCTAGGGCAACCATGAAACCGTGTTATTGGCATTCAAACTGCTTTCATTTTTATAGAAGTAAATGAAATTCATTATAGATAATAAAACTGATACAAAAATGAAAAATAACAAACATTACAGTACAAATTATAAAACAAATGAAATTCACACACACAAATCCATTCTTGTCTTTAAATAAAATTCAGGAATAAACTAAGCACGCATAGATACTTCCACAAATCTCAGAACACATTATTCTCCAAATCTTTAAGTCCAGGGTCAACTGCTTTGACCTTTTCATCTTCATTCTCCCCAAACACAGGAGTCTCCAGCTTAGGAGGGTTCTGAAAAATCATACAAATATAATGTGTTTAAACTTTAAATTAATCAGTTTTTAGTAAACTAGTAAATACAATTTTTAAAGCTGGATTTTATAAACGTTACCTCACAACGAACTAAAGCCCAGTTAAGACCCCGGAAAAATGGATGTCGTTTCACTTCACTTGCACCTTCGCTTGAGCCCAAACGATCCTTTGGATCTCTATGCAACAATCTATAGATCAACTGTTTGGCTGAAAGGCTTACCTGCATTACATTCAAATTCATCTGATCATTTTGTAATAGTATTGTCTGTTCATATAATGAAACATAAATTTAAACAATATATGTGTCAAAATAGTTGGGTTAAGTGAGTAAGATAAGTAGATAACAAGTCAAAAACGGATAAATTTTAGTGCGAAAATAGCTAATGTGATAAAAAAACTATATAACTGTCTTAAAATACAATATTTTAATAAAAATGTTATACATTTTGGCATATTTGTTTTTAAAGTGTTAACAACTTAATTGATTGTTAAAGAAGCTATAAACCAAACCATCCTTAATTACACTTAAATGGGTCAAAATTACCACCTCTACGAAACGCACTTGTAAGAAAAATTCATACCGGGATGCTATTAGGAAACTTCAGATCTTTATGAAGAATGTTCGCAAATGTTCTTTGCCTTGTCTTTCCTCTAAACGGTGTGTACCCATAAAACATTTCGTATAGAAGAATACCTAGAACACCACCATATAGTGATCTTTCAACTTTTTTAAAACTAGAATAATGTCTAAAGTAACCAAATTATGTATAAAAGTGAAGTTTTACCAAAAGCCCACCAATCTACTGCACTAGAATGCCCAACTCCACTTATAATCTCCTGAAAAAATGCCAAAAAGAAAAAAGAATTTGTATATTATAGGAAACATAGACTGGCAAGTGAAGTGAATGGTATAAAACTCCACGAACCGGAGCGATATACTCTTCTGTTCCAACAAAGGAATTCGAAGCCCGAACTGGTTCAGCCATGAAAACCGGAGTCTGTTGATTTTTTTTATGCTTCTTCTTCTTTTCACTGATTTCACTAGTCAAAAGCTGAATCATGAAATTATAGAGATTTCATTAGAACACAAACTTAACTGAGCAGAAACGACTCTACCAAGACTATTTCAGTTAGAAAAAGAGTTTATACAAAGTATGTTGTACTTCAAGAAATTAAACTTCCCCAAATTACGAAAACTATGAAACTAATACACCAATCTAATGTCACATGTCATGAATAGCATGTTTTAGTTGTGTTACAAAATGAAATCAAGAAGGAATTAGAGATACCTGAGGTTTGCAGGATGTCAAGCAAGAAAGATCAAAATCTGTCAAAGCTACATGTCCAGTGCTTTGTATCAGTACATTTTCTGGCTTCAGATCTCTGTATATAATACCTACACCACCAAATTATAACAGTTTGGTCACTAAAGGATCCTCAGCATCATCCAAAGTTTCATTCACTCGTAAAAGATAATAAACAACGATCTACCTTGACAATGAAGATACTCTAATGCCACGAGCACCTCAGCAGCATAGAATCTGTAAAGGGAAAACATAATATCAGCGGTTACAACAGATTTAGCGACTACCACTACTGGAATTAATGACTGCTTCTGTTTTGATACTATTAGCGACCCCCCTTTGTATTTGTTGACTAAATCTTTGCGAGTAATCACTTAATGACTGAATTCAATCTTTAGACTTTAGTGACCAAACTGTTTTGGTCATTGATTAGGACTTTTCTTGTAGTGTAATGGCTGTTCATGTGCCTTTATCTTTAGAGGCTCAAGCAGAGGCACGTTTACTTATGTTTTCTCATATGAATCTTTTGTCTCCAACTATTGGAGATCCCATTTCTGCACCAACTCAAGATATGCTTAGTGGACTCTATGTCTTAACGAGTGGAAATCGTCGGGGTATAGTTAAAAAATATTTGATCTAATGTCTACTGACCAAGCAGACAATCAAGATGGAATTGATTTTATACCTTACAGCATCTTCCTTCAAGACCTTCATTGTTTGTCGGTCTAAAAGCACAAAAAGCTCTCCGCCAGGACAGTAATCAGTGATTAAACAAACATGAGTTGGCGTCTGCGAAGATTAATGACGTTTGTTACAAGATTTCTAGAAGCTAAAAGACTCCCTCTGCTACTCGACATTTGTATTCTAACATATGATATTTTACCTGAAATGAAGCGTATAACGCTGGAAGAAAAGGATGGTCTAAGACATCTAAGATCTCTCTTTCTGCACACGCTCTATGCACCTATTTCGCGCAAAAAAAAAAAAAAAAAAAAAAAAAAAGAAACGAGTCAGTCGCAAAAGGTGAGGACCAAAATGGAGTAGAAATGGTAGGAAACTTCCATAGTGGAGTATTATGAGTTATGGCATAAAAGACCAACAATTGCAATGTCTTTACCTTGTTACGGTTAATCATGACACCTTTATCCATTGCTTTCATCGCGAAAAATTCACCAGTTCCACATAACTCAACCAGATGAACACTTCCCGTATCGCCAGACCCTAGAGGCTTTATGGGCCTAAAATGCTTCAATCCTAACTTTTCTCCACTCTCAATGACCTACAAACACCAGAAAGAATTAGATATATCAGTCAATATCCAGAGGACCAGAATTTGTATATTACTAGCGACTGATCTAATCATAGACATTTTAAGGGTATGGTACCTTTAAAATAGCCTTCCATGCTGATGTATCTCTTCTATGAGGCTTTGGGTGTACTATATTCGAGTGTTTTGCCCATAGATCATCCGGGGTCTGTATCATCAAGAAAATTCTCAAAGGTGATTAAATTGATCTAAATATTTTTAAACGGAAACATATCCTATATTTTTGCACAGCCTCATAGGTGGGAAGAATATTTTTATAATTAACGACAAACTCACACACCTTCCTACTCTATGCATTTGCAACCTTTTCGGTTGAAGAACATCTTATATTTGTAACCGCTTTTTAGTGATTGATTTGCAACCGCTTTTCAGCGACTGGCTTTGTTAATTTTGTTACCTTTTTTGCGATAGATGAGGATGGTTTTGTCGGAATTCAGTCAGTAAGTTTGCCAGTTTTTTTTTCGGTCGCAAATATACATCCCTATGGTAGTAGTTTCTTCCTTTAGACATTATATTATATATGTAAAGTTGTTTTTGCATATTTATAAGTGGTCATGGAAAATTATGTGCAAGTCACATGTCTGTTGTTCTCGTGACACTAGGGATTGGAGTTACCATATTAGCATCTGGGAGTTCTCGTACTGCTACATCAATGTTTTCCGCAGTCTCTTTCACCTGAAACACGACGAAACACATACTTAGTGACCATCACCATGCTAGATATATGCGCGTATATCAATACAACATATCGTAAGTATATACAGGCTTGTAATTAGGGGTCTTCATCAAATTGTTATTACCAGAACTGAACCATCTTTAACAGTAGTTTCAGGGATACAATTGTGAAGTGGCTCAACATGTTGACTTCCATCTAATTGCACTCCAATGAAGTATTGTACTTCTCCCTACGGAACAAAAAGCACACACAATCTTTATACCCTAAAATCAATGTAAATTAGACGTCTTTAGCGACGAAAAAATCCATAGATAATCACTAGGATTCGTCGGTGGAGGTGTTTTGGGAAAACTGGGCGTGGTTAACGATTTACCAACGGTAAACTGACAATTGTTTTTGTCAGTGAAAGTAATTTTTTAGCTGTGAGTTATTTTTCGAGAGATGCTTAAATAATTAGAAGTGTTCCAAAATTTGGGCATTTTCTTTGAATTTTACCTTTTGATCACGCATAGGTTGCAAATGAAATAGGTTCCAAAATTTTTTACCTGATTAATTGCCACAAAAGAGAATTAGCACAAACAAATAAGCCAATCTTTTATCTTCAAATTAAACTATATGGATGCAAATGTATAAATTACATGTTTATATGTATGTGCATATATATACATACCGCTTTTCGTATAATTGATGAGTTGTACGGTAACCTCTGTTTGGTTATCAATTGCCTCTCTAATTTTTTGCACGGTTGATCGATCAGTTTCAGGTCCTTGAAGAAACCTTCAGTAAATAAATACAGAACAAATTATGAGGGAATAAAATTATAAGCCGTTGCTAAATTTCAGTAGAAATGTCGACTAGAAAATCTAAAGTGTAACGTACTGTATAAGGTCGTTGTTACTAAAAATTTGAAAATCAACTGTTTATGTATTAGATAAACACTAACAACAGGATGACATTCATTGACGGACAGATCTCTCTGTATTTTGTTGGTGAAAGTGGTTCTCGTCGGTAACTTATCGATAATATTCTGTCGGTAAACATGACGTGGTTAATACATAGCGACATATCATCAGCGTAATTTACTGAGCAATCACAGACAATGAGGTGTAACAGGGACGGGTTGGTGACAAAAATCTGACGTCACAATGAGACTTTTTTTCCGACAGATCACTGATAGACATTTTACCAACAGATTACCACGTTCGTGTAGTTTTTTCCTGCTACTTTTTATTTTGTTTACACATACCTGCAATTTCTTCCCAGGATCTCTTCGCGGCTATACTCCGTCAACTCTAAGAAGCTATCAGATGCAAAAATCTAGTGATACGGATCATCAAAGTGTTAGTAATTTTTAGTATTCTAACAGAAGATTAAAGTGTATACCAAAATCATTAACAACGGATTCTGGCTATTTAGCAACAGGACTTCTCGTTGCTGAAAATAGTTTAATAGTGACAATTAATGACTTACAATGGGATTGTCGGGAAGTCGTGGGTCAGTGATGACGAAGTTTTTCTCGATACGTTCAAGAGTTGTCGCTAAATCAATACCCTTTCTCATCTCTTTCTTTCGTACTTTGTCATCTAAACTTTCTGGCCTCGAATCGTCCTTTTTCAGCTCAAAATCGTCTTCATCATCAACCTCACCATCCGTATCCACAATGTTAACTTCACCCTCGAATCCATCATCAAATTCTTCACTACTTTTTCGGTTTTTCTTCTTAATCCTATACAATAATCATGTACATTTAATTTATAGCATATAGCGAAGAAAGTATATTCTAAGATATAATTTAAAGTACCCCATAAAAGAAAGTCGTTTTGATTTTTTCTGCTTCTTTTCAGGGAGTTCGTTGATCGGCTGCATGGTTGTTATAGTTCGGACACCTGGATGCGAATTCCGTCTTGGACGTGGTGGTGGCGGTGGAGGAGTTATAGTTTCGGCAGATTTTCGGCGGCCTAAATTTAACACACTAGATTTTTTTTTGTCGCTATTGCATTCTGATTCCGTCGCGAAAGGGTGACGATTGGTGGACTCACTGAGTGATCTAGGCCGTTTCACAGCATCCACCAACTCGGTCACTGAACTAGTCGCCATGTCTTTTTGCCGAGCTGCAAGATTTTCATTTCATCAAACAAATCAGTAAACATATTAAGAAAACTGTTAATTAATTCAAGCCATCTATAAGAACACAAGCTGATTAAAGTTGTATTTGTTTGACAAAAAAAAAATGGTTAAAAATGTAATGGGTAGATTAGGTCGAACAAGTTAGGAAACTTTCAGGTTAAAGAAATCTATTATCTTAGAAATATTTTGTTTGTAATTAATATATTAATTATCTAAAAATAAATAAACAAATGAAATTATGTGTTTATGTCCAGTCCCCTCAAACCAATTATTACCTTGTTCAAAGAGCATATAAAAATTAGAGTTAATTACATGTTTAGGTTTTTATCTTTAATTGTTTTCAAAACAATTACATTCCATATCAAAATCATTTTAAGAAATGATTTTGATTGTTTTTTTACGATAATCTTTAACAAAAATATACATAGGAGTACCATCATATCGAATCAAAGATTCAGGCAATCCATTAGGCCGAAGCATCTTTTCTTTCGTGCCCTCTGTGTGCTTGCTAACCTCCACTTGCATTCTATGTATAATCCACACGAAAAAAAAAATGTATATAATCATACAGATTATTCGATAACAAAGTAAAATGTACAATTTCATCGGCCTGTATAAAAAAAGATCACGGACGCATAATTTTATATTTCTTAGGCACATCATATCGTCTTCACTCTTCAAGCTTTGATAAGTTCCATAACTGCTCGTACTTGGATAATTAAGCGTCAAGCTTCGACTAATTTTATGCAAGTTTCTTTAGTGTTACGGTAACAAGTCCACATGTCCAGTATGGATTGAGTTTCTTTGATTCATGAAAGTGTTTGTAACAACCAAATTGATAAATTTTGAACGCAAAAATGTTTAACAATGAACATGCGACAGTCGCGTTCTAAGTTTTGGACTTTTTATGTCGTTGTAAGGAATAGTAAACTACTATATAAAAAGAAATAGTCCTAAGAATATTATTGAGAAGTTAAACTAAAAAAGAAGTGTGCACCCTATAGAGCCATGTGTATAACAAAGACTAGACCCCAAAGGACTGGCCATGCACCCATCAGTCACCATCACCCAATGGTCCAAAAAAGAAAGGACCACCGTGTCCCTCCCTCATCCTCTTATCTATTGAAACTAAAAAGAAAATGAATTATATAGATAAACTTGTGAAAAGGCTAATTAGTTATGAATTGGGTAGGACTTGTAAGCCATCTCGATCGCCCTACTCTCGTGTAGTTGCGGTTAGAAACCTTGATGGGGGCATGTTAGTCCTTTCAGATACAAATGTTTTATGAAGTTGTACTTAGGCTTTTGCAAATTCTAAAGTGAAAACTATTTAACAAGACGACATAATAATACATGTCATGATGTCGGGGTAGCTTTGATAAGACAACACTAGAATTGTCACCAAGCTAAAGAAGAATTTCTTTGTAGCCATTTTCAAACATGAGCTATATATGTACCCGATGATAAACCCGGCATATAATTTCGTGGCGTGGTCTAAAATAATTAAACTAAAGATTAAAGAACCTCTATTAGGTAACACAACATAGACCCTTGAACAAAACCCGACCTTTCAAAGCGTACAAAATGAAAGAGGCAGTAGCGGATCTAGAAGAAACATGTAAGGGTATCCATAAAAAAAAAGTGTATGTTGTGGCGGATTTAGAAAAAAAAATCAGTGTATACAGTGGCGGGTCTACATAAAGCAGAGAGAAAAAAAATTGCACTTCGACAAAAACTGTTGAGGGGCCGAATAAAAACTTTATTTTGGTTTCTAGTCTGATCATTGAACTCAAAAAATTACTGGAAACCCCGAAAATCATATTAATTATTAATTATATCAAGAAGTTGGTTACCTTGGTCTTGATTAAATACTTCAAAAGTATAACAACCAACTTGGTTGATAAAATATTCTAATTAATTTTTTTTTATAAAATTAACACTCTTTTGATGGATGATATATATTGAATTTGACCAAAACATACCCAATGAATTTGAGGATGTTGCCAGATTCATCTTTGATGGGGGAAACAGTGAGAAGGTTCCAAAAGGGGGATCCATCTTTCTTGTAGTTGAGGAGCCTGCCACAATATGTCGTACCGTTTTGCAACACTTCCCTGATTTTAGCGACGTCTTCTGGGTTCGTGTCTGCGCCTTGTAGGAACCGGCTACAACCCAAAACAACCAACAAAGTTAATCGTTTTACTTATAAAGTTTGAATTTCTTTCAAAATAATAAGTATAAAAAGTTTGGCTACACGTTTGTTTTGTTAAATATATAGCTTTAAAAGACAAAATTTCAACCCATCACGGGCCTGTTTACTTGTCACTTTATTGCATTACTAAAAAAAATAGATAAAAGCGACTCAAAAAATGGATAATAGCTACTGAAATGTGTTACCGATGAAAACTGTCGCAAAATTAGCGACTAAAATTGAAATAGTCGCTAATTGACAACTGAAAACAATGGACGTAAAACAGTTGTAAATTTAGTGACATAGACCAAATAGTCGCTAATTGACGACTGAAAACAAATTGGACTTAAAACTGTCGCTGGTTTTAAGGGAGCGATAAAAAAAAGTTAATCACAAAAAGGTAATAAGATGCTTTTAGAAATTTGGTAAAAAAAATGTTGCAGAAGAGTTTAAAGTTCAAACAAGAGTAAACTGCCATTTTGGTCCCTGTGGTTTGGGCACTTTTGCCATTTTAGTCCAAATCTCAAACTTTTTAAATCTGGGTCCCTGTGGTTTCAATTTTATTGCCATTTTAGTCCAAAAGTTAAATTTAGCCAAATTCCCCAACCAAATCTCAAACTTTTTTTTTTTACTCTTCAAACAAATATAATATAAAGATAATGCCGTCGGAAACTGGTAACAATATTAAAAAAAAATCAAAGAAAATTAATTATAAGTTCATCTCAAAAACGGTTGAAAAGTTTTTCAAAAATCTAAAAAATAAATAAATATTAAGTTTATAGCAGCCGTAAAGTCTCTGTAAAAAGGTGGTCGCAAACCAATCACAAATTGGTTAGCTATTTTTGAAACAAAAATTTCTGTCGCTAGCGTATTTCAGTGATGAAAATAAGTTGCGACCAAGTTATAAAACCGTCGCGAAAAAAACACGTACTACCATTTTGATGGTTGAAAAAAAACGTGTCTGGCAATTTTAGCGGTCGCAAATGCTCCTTTATGTATTAGTACTGGTATACAATGAATGTGATGTTGTATTTACCGATTTCAAAAAAAAAAAAAAAAAAAAAAAAAAAAAACCTTAAAACGATTACAAAGGTGGAGAATCCATACCAATTTCTACCGATTACTTCTTTAGAAGTATAACCGGTCATCTTGAAGAAGCCGGCACTTGCATACAAAATCGGATAGTCCGGTTTTGTGGCATCCGAAACCACAAACGTTTGTTGAAATGTCGACAATGCGTCCTTCAAGTCCTCCGATACTCTTAGGGCTCTTTCGTTACCTGCATCGTCATATCATTTCGTAATATGACCGATTTAGGTTTGATAATACATAATACCTTACGAGGTTTTCATTGTATTAAATATTTTTTTTTGGTTATATTTATTCTATCTCAATAGAGTTGATTAATAACACATAATACCTTACGGGTTTTTCATTATTCTATATGGTATTACAGATGATAAAATTACCTGATCCATCATCTGATATATCACTAGAACTCTGCACCGAGGTACCCGAATCCCTCCTATTTGAACTCGGTTTCGCATTATCATCCTCGCCGGAGCTTCTTACTTTAACCCCCTGTGGTTTCCCGGTCTCAGCGTCTTTTTTCAGAACCAACCCCCACTCGGCCGCTCTTTGCTCAGCTGCGCCCATCGGCGACGGTGGTGCCACCGTTGCCGACGTTGAGCTAAGAGCAAATGGAGCCGCCTTAGGATCTTTAAGGGCCATCCATGACTTGATCTCATCATCCGGCAGTTTGCCGGAGTGAGAGATGGAGATGGCAACGTTGGCATTGAGATCCGCTGGCAGAGGTGGTTCGGGGTTGTTCGGTGGTGACTCCGCCCAGCTCTGCCAGGTGGGCTGTGACAGGAATGAGGTGGTGGCGTCGTTGCTTGATGGGTTGAATACTTCAAGTGACTCACGGACGTCCCTTTGGGCTTGTTTGAACAATGGTGGTGACTTTGACTCCATTTTCTCTACATGCATGCAAAACTTGAATTTATGAAACCAGAGTGAAGTATATTTTAGGTTTTGAGATCACATATGAATATATGGTGGTGTAACATGAAGTGAGAGAGTATCAAACATTCAGGGCAATTTTGTCATTTCAAGTAGCAAAGATATGTCTGAGAGCAGTTAATAATGTTAGGGGTGTGTACGGTTCGGTCCGTTTCGGTTTTTGGGCAAAACCGAAATCGAAATATCGGTTTTTGGGCAAAACCGAAACCGAAATATCGGTTTTTGGTTTTTTAAAACCATTTTGTTTCGGTTTTCTTGGTTTTTACATCGGGTTTTAGGTTATTTCAGTTTCTGGAACAAATTATGTAAGTTTCAAAAAATAAAAATTTATACTTTAAAACTTAAGACTTTTTCTTATATGTTTACGTTTAAGTTATTATAACTAATATTTTTATTTAATATTGTCACATAATCCTAACCTTAAATCTATTTTTATGTTTATGCAAAGTTTTTTGAAACATTTTCTTTTATAATACTTTGAAGTTCATTTAATTTTTACATTAAATTTTGTTATTTCTTGTAGGCTATACATAAATTATTTCAATATGTTAATGTTTTTATTATAAATATTTAACATTTAAAAATAAATTAATAATTTCTAGTACGGGTTAAACATAAAAATATATAGACTAGGCCTACTATTTCGGTTTGGTTTTTTTCGGTTATTAAAAATGGTTATCCGAAAACCGAACAGTCGGTTTTTGTTTCGGTTCGTTTTCTTCGGTTGTTTCGGTTACGGTTCGATTATTTCGGTTTTCTGCTCACCCATAGTTAATGTGTATGAAACATAAGTTGTATACATCAATACCACAAAAATCATGAAAAAACTTGTGGATTCATTTGAATTCTAGGGGGGGATAGTGCACGGTCCTCCCAACCGCCGGAGTGATCTCACTCCGGGAGCCGCTACCCGACCAAGCTAGCTCCGTGGTGACTTCCCCATGCCGAGTTCTTACCCTGGGCGACATATGCCACTCCCAAGACTCGAACCTAGTACCTCTGGGAAGAGGTGGGTGTCGGTGGCCAACCGGGCTACCCCAGTTGGTTGATTCATTTGAATTCTATAAATCTTCATAATTCCCTTCAAACGTACAAAACGTGATGCAGATATGAATGTGATCGATCACCTTCTCATGTACTTTGAGGGTGAAGTTTTGCTTTGTGGGCTAGGTTTTTGTACTTTGTATGGACATTTTTAATAATCACAAAAGTGAAATGTACACGTAAACTAGTTCGCGGTTTGCGGATCATGTTTTCTTCTTCGAAGGCGATTATCAAGATTCGTTAAACAAAAAGGTAAAAGCTACTTTGAAATAGACTGGGACGTATAAATATAACTAATAAGTATACATGTAGAGTGTTAGAATCAAATACAAATAAAATTTAACGCACTAAGCAAACAAATAACTATAGTAATTATGCTAACACTAGAGTAATTATTATTACTCTACCGTTTTAAAACTAGATCGAGTAATTACTAAAACTCTAATTCATTTCTTGTAGTGTAATTCCTCTAGTTAAAAACTGTAGAATAATAATAACACTAGTTATTTGTACCTTTTAGCCAGCTGAGGCATTTACATAATGGGCAATTTACATTTACAACATCAATAAAATGACAATGGTTCTAATCTAAAACTTTTAAAAAGGTATTAAAACTTTTTTTTTAAATCAGAAAGCAAATGCTACTATTATTTGTGTCGGATAAAGTTGCTATGAGCCATGTGTGCGCAAGGCAATGATGAATGCGATGTGAATATATGAAGACAAAATATGGAGAAGCTACATATATACACCAACATTTATTTGTTGAATATATTTTGTTAGAAAAACACATATTAGAAAATTTTACGAGAATTAGATCAATACAAATAGATAGAAATCTTGGTAATGAGGGGCTTTTACTCTTTTTTTAATCAAACCACAAAACACACTTTCTAATATTGTACCACCTAAAATTCACTTAAATGCCAATAATGAAGTTTAAATCATCACCACTTGGTTTATAGGAATTCACCGTTAGAAAAAAGCTTGAAACTTTCATATAATAAAATTAGGTTGTGAGACTTTTCTTTTTCTTTTACATGCTTAATGACTTGAATATACCACTATCTTGAGGGATTATTTCTTATAAAAAATAAGAATATGTATTGGTTTTTTAAGATATTAACCCTTTAAATATATTCATCACAATTAATCCGTTGAGTTCAGTGAGTCTATTATATATGCATGAAAAGCTCACGACCTTCCGTTTTGCCCATCTATGGCTTCAATATTCAATATTCAATATTCAATTACCTAATTAAAAGAAAAAAGAAAAAAGAAAATTGAAAGACAAATTTCATTAAAAACACCAATTAACCCAAGCAATTGCCAGGCTGGGAAGGCAACCCAAATACAACTGATTTTAAATATTTCTAATCTTTAATGTTGATTTAGATTTAAGTATATATTAAATGCAACTTTAGACTTCTTTAAATCATGTGCATTTAATTCAAAAATGACTATCAAAATTAAATAACAAGATCTTGACATATAGTTTTTTTTTAACGGCAAGGAACGACGTGTCAACTATCGTGACACTGGGCACTGTAGCCAATGTCGACTACTCGATCGCCGCCAGCCCATTGGTTCTCCCCAGATGCGTGGAAACCCGACCTCCACCCATCCAAGTCGAACCGGCGCCACCCGTATTCGCTCTTCACCTGGATGCCGCATAAAATAATGAGAGTGAGAATCGAACCTGGGTAACAAGGAATACCAGTTCTTTCTCCAACCACTCCACCACTACCTCATTGGCATCACTGACACTACCTCATTGGCATCACTGACAGAGTTTAACATTCAGAAGTACCACGATCTCATGTTTCGGATAAAAAGATTGATACACAAGTGAATAGTGCTCATTATGCAAATGCTATTCCAACATGTACATAGTTCTTTGGGAATGCAAACAAAAGGAATACATGTTTAGGAACCTCATACCTATCACATAAGCACGAAACATTAAGAATTAATATTTACTATTTCTAAAGATATTCGATTTTACGTGTAGTAGCGGATCCATAAATTTTTTCCAGAGGGTTCTTTTTTGATAGATGTTCACTGATTCTCACTAATTTTATCCAAATCATGCAAGGTTTCCACTATTTTTTCCAAGCCGATGGGTTCCAAAAACCCATGGATCCGCCCATGTTTACGTGTTTACTTTACATATTCATTACGTATGTAATAAATTGTAACATGTATACTGGAAAACAATTTCTTGCAAACATATTCATGACGTATGTAATAAATTGTAACATGTAATAAAGAAAGCAATTTACCTTTTTTGTGCAAAGGTAACTTGATTATGTTCAAATGAACTTTGAGTCCTCACCTTTTAAGGTTCTTGAGTTCAGGAACTATGATTCCCATTTTGATTTAATGTAACACAAAATTAGACAATTAATGTCATTTGTATTTAATGCATAGGTATCAAACATAAAGAAAAAAATCAACTAAAGATTTGAAAAAAAAAATCAATTAAAAATGAAGTTATCAAGATTCGAACTCAAGATTTATTTGCTAATAAAGTGACGTGGGAACAACCAGACCATGCACCTCATCATGTCATTTTCCAATTCGGTACTTATATATTCTAAGTTCTATAGTGTAACTTTATTAAAAAAATAAAAAATAAATTGGCCTCCCGGAGAATTTGGGCCCTAAGCTGTTGCCCACCCCGCACCCCCTCCGGGCCGGCCCTGCTTCAGGTGGTATATATGATCACCGGAAAGAGTTATAATGTAGAAAAGGAAAAGAGAGATGACAGAAAATGGTGGCAACCCATGCCCATGACATACAAATTCACATGCTTCCTACACCATTTCAAACATCCCCATAATCAATCACACTTATCTTCTACCATAAAATATATCAATTATTTGAACAATGCCAGGCTATGTAAATGTATAAACACAGTTTGTGTCTCTTCATTTATCTTATACAACTATATGTCTCTAGGAATTATTATTTTTTCCCTTTTTTAGATATCCATCAACATCAGAAAGAAAGTTGGGTCATCAACAATGACCAATGTTTCAATAATAATATATATCGTATGATCAAGAAATACATATAATGGTAACTTCATAAAGTTATAAACAATACATTCATTCAATTGGGCTTAAAGTCATTTGCTTATCGGGTTTTGATGAAGGTTAGAAGACTTTGCGCCTATTTTGATCCACGATTGTTTTATACTGAGCATAGTAAAATATCTAGTAAAAAAATCGTGCTCTTCGTGTTCTCATTTTCTACGTGTTTTAATCATTTGTGCATTGTGTGTTGGTTGTTACGTCACCATTTGAAACCTAACATTCAATTAAAACAAATTCAAAACCCATCACTTCTTTTTGTTGGACTTGTTGAATTCGAAAATATACAGCGTCCCTTGATACTAATATAAACATAAAACATAATGAAACTTCAATATAACAGTATCATGTGACAATATTACACTTAAAACATTATAAAAATTTAAGAAATATACATAGGAGATTAGACCATGTGTAGTGGGCAATATTCACCCTTTGGCGTTTTGCGCCATGTGGCAGCCCAGTCAGCAATGGGTCATTATTGGGCGTTTTCTAAAATGTATGTAGTGGGGATGGAGCATTATTGGACATTATGTTTTGTAGTAAAAAAAAATAAATAAAATAAATAAAAAATCTCATTGGCCAAACTTCCCCCCACCCTGCGTTTTTTATAACACGACCAAACCAAAAAAGAGCCAAACACGCCCACGGGTAGCGGAGGTGCCGGCGTGATCCGGCGTGATCGGGCGAGATTCCGGACAAATACCGCCCCATTACGTTTGGTATTATAAAAAGTTCTATAAAATATAAAACTTGATTAAAATGATGAAATACCTTTAAAATAATCATAAAGTAATGAGTATAACATGTCACAATTTTATCTGACACGTACAGTAGTTGATTGGATAAGTTTGAATATGAGAAGAACATATGATGGTAGTATATATCTATCTGGAATTTCACCCTCGAATGGGGCAGTTCACGTGAGGCATGTATATAGGCTTTTTTTGGTTTTGAATGTGTTTTAACTTTTAATTATTACATTTGGTTATGTAGTAACGAATTTAATTTAAGAGAAAATCAAGATAGTTGTATTGCCTTATAGGTATGACATAAAATAATGATACTTAGTAAAGTTTTTTTTTTAACGGTAAATTTGGATTACTGACGGACTACTGGAGTATCATCGTGCCATCAGCGAACCCATCCGATCATATCCATCTCCACTAGTTATAATGTCTGTACACCAATTCAGGAGAAAACCCAATAAATATGAGAAAACCTCCATTGAGGGAATCAAACCCTAAACCTATTGGTCACAAAAACTTATCATACCACTAAAATGTCACTAGGCTATAAAGCCATAGGTGATACTTAGACCATCCCCAATAGCTCATTTTTTGGGTTGTTTTTTGCCATTTGTCCACCTCATCCATTTGTTCCTATTGTGGGTATCATTTTTTCCCTGTGTATTTGAGATGCATATTTGTTGAAGAACTAGTTTTTGCCCCGCCCGTGTTGCGGGGCAATAAGCCGAATATTTCTCTCTCATAACATGTATGTCTGTACAGAGGGCAAAATCGTAAATTATATTTTGAACTGGAGGTGAAATCATAATTTTAAACTGAGAGCAAAATCATAATTTTGAGCTAGGGGGAAAACATAATTTTATTTTGAACTGTGGGCAAAAACGTAATTTTGAGCTGAGGGCATAATCGTAATTTGAGCTAGAGGAAAAAACAACATTTTATTTTGAACTGGGTGCAAAAACGTAATTTTAAACGGAGGGCGAAACCGTAATTTGAAACTGGGAACAAAATTAAAAGTGAGTTTTTGAACCGAGGGCAAAAGCGTAATTTTGAGCTATGGGCAAAATTATAATTTTATTTTGAGCTGGGGGCAAAAACGTAATTTTAAACAAATGACGAAAGCGTAATTTTAAACTGGAAATAAAATTAAATTAAAAAAAAAAAAGTTGGTTCAAAAGGGAAGTGTGTATTCCCCTAACTTAGAAATGTATATGTAGGAAATGCATATTTGAGATGCATGTTGTCGGGTGGTGGGGCCAAAGGGTGGGGGTTGGGTGATAAATTTAAAAAAAACTTTAAATATGTAAAAGGTGGTGATGATATGACAATGTTTTTATGTGTTTTTGTGTTTTCTTATTGGGTAGATTTTTAATGTTTTTGAAGGGTGAGTATTTTTCTGATGTGGCAGCTGACTGGACATGTTTTTAAGTGTTTTTAATTAGGCATGGGCAAATACCGATCCCGGTACCATACCGTCCCGATACCGACAAATCCCGATCCCGATTTTTGTGAAAAATGGGTACCGATACCGATACCGAAATACGTCGGTTTGGTACGGTATCGGTATTTTGAGGGTAAAATGCGGTATTATACCGATACTGACAAATACCTAAAAGTGGATACCGATACCGGTACCGAAACCCCTTCGGTATGGTATTCTCGGGATCGGGATCGGGATGGGATCGGGATGGGATCGGTATTGGATACCACTTGCTCATCCCTATTTTTAATAGTTCTTATTGTGGATGCTCTTACTATAAGTTATGAGTATGTGATGTCATAATCTTGTATCCCCCTCTCACACGCACACAAGACTTTAATCCCATTAATATGAGTTTAAAATTATGTTGGTGCATGCTCTTGAGATCTTTTCACTCACGTATGACGTATCACATGGATTAATGATCTTTTCACTCACTTGTCATGAACAAATATCTTTTTATGAAAACTTTTTTAATGGTTAAATTTGCATATTATTATGGGGATTGAACCATAATTGTCACTAAGATGCCACTTGATGAGTTCGTGAAGTTTCGAGCCGTAAATTCATGCTTTTGGCAAAGATCCAAATAGAGAGAAATTTGGTCCTCATTAATGGCAAATTAGGATATGTTGTAGAGGTTGTGCTCCACTGTTCAGGGGTGACTTGTCGGTAGCTCAACCTGCTTTGTGGAGTGCAAGGTTGGTGAGCTTAACCATGATGGGCACAACCTTGTTAGGCGAAATCTAGTTGCACCTATGCATCCATGCAACCTATGGGTACAGGCGTGTCACACCCCAACCGATGGCGGAAACATCGGGATGAGACGAACAAATTGCTCAAAACGTCATAACACTATGTGACAATATAATTAAAATTCAAATTTCATAAATAGACTAATTGTCATACAAGAATTCAAAGAAAGATAACATTGTTCAACAAAACATAACATCAAATGATAAACTAAATTTAGGTGTGTATCTAAGTCCACCTAATCTTTGTTCATCATCGCATCATCATCAACTATCAACCTGCAACATGTATTAAAATATATCAACAAAAGTTGGCGAGCATATAAGTTTGTTTACATAGCATAATATAGACTAAAAAGTTGCTCATATCCACATGAATCATAATATGCGAGTTACTAGTATGCCTAGGTTGTGTAACAATATGTTCAAACCCAAGTTTTCAACGCGTTTAATTTTGCCTATCCCAAAGTATCACGAGAGGTTAACATGTTCAACTTAACAATACCCCAAGTCTCATGGGCGGTGCGTTAATCCTATAGCGCTATAATTGTTAAGGTAGGCTAGCAAAGTTAATGAGCATATATCAACACAAGTAGTTTACATGGCATACGAGATTAACAAGCATCATACATAGTTTCATGTTTAAACAATGGATAGAGTTTGTTTAAAATAGTTTCAAAGTGAAGTGTAGTTTGTATAGGATACATGTTGCACCCAAAAGTGATTAAAAGGAAAAGGGATCGAGTATGCTCACTGTTTTGCAAGCTTTCCAACTTGAAATCCCGTAAGTGATGTTGGTGGATGGATTAATTTGGAGCACCTTGTCCTTCTACACGAAGAAAAACATAGGTGTGTGAGTTTGGGGAATAATGGAAGATTATAGAATCGGAATTTAAATAACTTGAACATAGCCATATGAAAATAATCATCTATTACATATGATGCTTAGATGATATACTTACTAACTTGACAATGTCCACTTGTTCATCATCAAGAGTTCGGTTTGTTTGAATATTACATAAGTATTACATAGAGTATACGATATCATATATGTCAAGCATGAGGTAGAAGATTAAAGTCTTCATTTAGGCACCTCTAAGTATCATGGACATACATGAGGTAGGAAGAACAAAGCTTCCATTTAGGTACCTCTATTGTTCACCACTACACTTGTTGTTATGAACAACAAGGAGGGTCATGAACTTACAAGAATAATGAAATACAACAACTAATCTATGAGAAAACATCAAGACGTGAGTGGATTTTTTTATGAAAGATAGCCCAAGCTAGTCTAACAATCACACATTCATCTAGCTTCAAGCTTGAACACTTCTTGTGGGTAAAACCCTAACAAAAACATAATGTTTGTGAGGTTTTAACCTCTGATTTAACATTTCGCAGCCTCGTTTTTAAGCCCAACTAACCATTCAATTGATTATGAGCATTAGGACATAGGTTTGAGATGAGTTAGACTCAAGTTCAACTAAGATTAACAAGTTTAATCGAAATCAGAAACAAACAGTCCACTTTGGAACCTTTTTGGCGACATTCCAGGGCTTGGTTTTCCATGGAAAACCTCTGGAAATGTTCCTAAGGTTGTTCCAAGCAAGTGGGAAAAAGAATGGATGAAAAATGTTAAGAAATGAGAAAGTTATGCATACATTTGTAAGAGATGATGAATCTGCTCAAACTTGTGTTTTGCTGCTGATTAGAGGAGGATTTGAGAGTGTTTAGAGTAATTTGGAAAGTGTAAATGGCTTGGAGAACACTTGGTATTTATAGGGAATGATTAAGTTAGGTTTTAGTTGGATAATAATTGTTAAAAATGAGTTTAAAATAAAAACAAACTCAAAAATCGCGCTAAAACACGCTGAAATGGGTCTGATCGCACTGATCAGGCCTTTTAAACGAGTGTATAAATATTTTAAGTGTTGGGTTTTGTTCAATGTGAAGACATAGCTCAGCTGGTTGTGTTGTGCGCGCCTTATCATCGAACCGGGTAGGCACGCAGGTTCGAATGCTGCCACCCTTTTTTGTTATTTTTAGCATTTAATGAGTTTCCTTGTTTCAGAAATGGCCCTTGTACTTTAGTTTCTTTAGGAAACATACCAAACTAGTTTATACCTATAAATCAATTAAGTTAGTTAAATAATTAGCTAGATAAGTTAACTTGGTTTACTAACTAGGTTAGCTTGGTTTAACTTTAAGCTAACCTTAAAACCTAACGGGGCTAACTAGAATGTTTTTATAAATAAAAGAATGAAACTCTTAGATTGAAAACGAATTAATTAATTAGATAAAATAAATAAATAATCATTTTAAGGATAGGAACCTTTCTACGATTATTTGAAAGTTTCGAGTTAAAAGATTAGGATACAAATTTCGCTATTTCACAAGCTTAAATTAGTTTAGCGAGCATAGAACATCAAAGTATAATATAGGATCGAGGATCTTGAATAATATTTCATTCAAACGTGAATCGTTCATCGGTTGCACATAAAACTAATTATGAATACACGAACATGATTAAAATAGCTTCGTTTTCATTATGATCAATAGTCTCGAATTACAATTGAAACGAAAGTAGGTTACAAAAGGAGTACAAGTGTCTAAATATGGAAAGTACAACACGAATTACTAAAATAAGAAAGTGCATAAATGCGGAGCGTTACAAGGCTCATCCATGTTATACCCCTATGCCTAAGCACAACCTAGAGTTGTTTTAGCACAAGTATGGGTTATACCTTTGTTGACCCGTTTCTCTTATGAACCTTTATCAGGTAGACTACGGGTCGAGACGGTTCAGGAATTTGTATCGTATATTGTTTGAACTAGTTAGTGAGACCTCTTTTAAATGTTTTAAAGTTTGATGAACATAACTCTGCTTTTAAAGAATTACCATGGAAGATGTTCGATCATTATTATAAATATGTATACATGTTTCCTATACGTGTTTTATGTACAATTTAGTGATAGATGATGGATGTTATGTCTTTACGTTTTGGGTTGGTCGAGGGAAATAAAATCCCAATATGACCTGACTTGGTGCTGCGACCATACTACTAGGTGTTTTATGTTGATGAGATGCTTCTATATTTGAGAAGACTAGTTCCTTTATGCTAATATATATATATATATATATAGTGGTTTTAGAATCACATAATCAATCGTCATCCGAGGTTGGTTTGTAAGATCAATGATGATTAGTGGTGTAGCATACTCAACTTATCAGAATGTGAGAACATGATTGTTGTCGCACACTAGTTGCTAGTATTTATGAGTTGACACTGTGAGCTTTACGAAATACGTATATTATACTTTTGTAAATGGTTTTGTTCATCATGCCCTTGCTAATGCCTTGACAACTACATCGTGCGGACAAATAAAAATATGGTGGGGAGAATTGACCAAACTTTTCCCTCAACATATGTTAACAATGTCTTTAACATAAAATTTTGTTGTTGTTTTCTTTTTTAACAATATTTAACACCTAAATACCACCTAACTTTGTACATGCAAAGATTTAAACTTTCACCACTTTTATGAGGGGCTATATATCATACCACTAGATCAGTAGATATGAGTGTTAAGATTTAAACTTACACCACTTTTATGAGAGGCTATATATCATACCACTAGATTAGTAGATATGAGTGTTGTCTGCATAAAGAGCTAGTTTATGGAAAGAAGATGTAAAGTAATGCTCCACATTATTCACATCCCCTAAAATCACATTGTAATCTATCTTTTTTGTAATTGTGTTTTATGCATTATGTTTTACACTTTTTAATTGTCTTTTACACATTGCGTTTTACGAATCGTGTGTTACCTTACTAGAAGTTTCCACCCACCGCGTGCGCTGCAACGGTCGGCGGGCAAAAATACTAGTCTATCGTAAAATAGAATGTCATTGGGCTTTCCATCCACACCCCCAAACTTTCATTAGATTTCAATTTAAGTCCCTTTGTTTTCCTACCCTCAAAGTTTCATAAAATGACAATTTTAGTCCTTATACTACTTCATATTACAAGTTTTACGAATTATCCCCTCAAGTTTTTAATGTTCCCACTTTACCCATGTACCATATATAGTATACCTTTTAACCTAATATTTTCATCAATAATTTGCGTTCGCTAATTTCTTTTTTATAGAACTAATTCTTCATTGACCTTGTTGAGCTTTTAAAGTTTTAAGTTTACCCCTTTCGTTCGTTTACTTTAAAAAACTAACTTTTTACGTGCTTGATTTTATGTACGCGTTGGTATAAATTTGAGTTGGTTTACATTTGTACATAATTTTTTTTTGGAAATGAGTTAGCGCAAATATAATACGTTTTCGTACTTATTTTATGTACATTTCCAGTTGGTCTACGTTTTGACGTAAATTTTGTACCAAACCGAGCGTGTTTAAATATAATACATTTTCATTTGACATTATAGATTCAAGTTAATCTACGTTTCAACACCTAGCAATGGAAGACATGTAAAAATACAATTATATTATTATTATATATCTATACTAAAAACCATAGTCGTTGAATGTGTTTTCTTTTTTCTTTTTGTGGTTTCTATTTTTTTAAAGCTATAATAAGCCCATTTTGATTACACATGTCAGTTATTTCTCTATGCACGTTTTTTTGTTCGTTATGTTATTCAGTGCGGAATAAATTCAATTTACTCTATATTTTGATTTAACAGCAATGCTTATATATATTACATTGAGTTAAATCGAGTATGTCGAAACATGCATTTTCATATGGTTAACGCATGATATAACGTTTAGACTAATCCATTCGATGTTTATAGTGAAATGTTTTCAGTTGTTTAACAATTTTTTTTCTACGAACAACTTATGGGGATTTTCATAATGAAAAATTAAGGATTGTGAATAATAGATAGGATAAACAGAGTATCAAATCCTAACTTTATAGTTTTGTATTTGGTTCGGGCATATAGTGTCAACTATATTAAATCCTTATATGATGGTTATAAATTTAATTTCTTACATTTTCATGAGTTGTTTAACAATTTTTTTCTACCATTAGTTTCTTATATTGTTTTGAGTTGTTTGACAAGTTTTTTCTTCAAACAACTTATGGGGATTTTTATAAAGAAAAATTAAGGAATGTGAATAATAAATAGGATAAGCAAAGTATCATATCTTAACAAATTATTCTATAATAACACTTGCTCTAATATGTTATCTACAGTGCAAAGTTTACCCATGATTTAATACTTAATTACAAAACTACCACTTTTTAACTTTTAGTTGGAATGATGTCATGTGTTTTAGAGAGGGATGATGGGGTTCCATGTGTATGTATCATCATGATTTATGTAGTGTTTTGGAAAATTATTATTAAATAACAAATAGTTTTATATTTAAAAGAGAGTAAATTATGATTTTGGCCCCTGTGGTTATATCATTTTTACCTTGTTAGCTCAAAATAGAATTTTTAACATCTGTGCCCCCATAGTCTCTATAATTAACTATTTTGGCCCATGAGTCTAACTCGACCCATTACCCTGGTTAATTAATTGTCACATGCAACTTACATGATGGGTATATTAGTAAATTAACCTCCCACTTTACAGACTTTATAAACAAAACTCTAGCCTTTTCTTTATCACTTCATCTTCTTCTTCATTCCCTCTGAAACCCTAATTTCACACATGGTGATCTGCAGCAGATGTGGGTTTGAAGCATCTTTGAATATTAAATTCACCTCCCACAATGGAGTGATGATGAATCAAATTATAAAATCGAAATTGCATGAAAATAGGGATATGATCATCTGCTACATTTTGAAAAGCTTGATATAAAGAATTTCGAAAACTATGGTATGTATCGAAAGCCAATAATATTCTAACGCCCTGAATTTATAACGGATTAATAAAATTTAAATTGATATGGATTTGCATATTTTTATTAAATTTGATTATTGGTATGAACTTCAAAGAATAAACGAGTATTTAGTGCCTAAAGGGAGTTAACAAGGCACATCGGAGCAAAGAAGACATTTCACACTCTCATATATAAAGAAAATGTTAGCCATCACCTTCTCCATTCACCATTTACACCCAAAAAAAGTTCTAAAGAGAAACGAAGAATTCTAGAGAGAGAACGTGGGTTTTGCATCACTTTTTGGTTGGAATCAAGCAAGGGGAAAGGAAAGACGTGATGAAGCATTCCCTGATCGTCATCAAGCGAATATCATCACCTTTTGGGGTTGGTACAAAGGTTAACTCAAAGCTTCAAGCTTGCTTTTGTATATTAGATCGAAAACAAGGTAACTTCATATTACATTTTATCATGTGTTTATTGTCACTAAGATGCCACGTGATTTTTAAAATCGCATGATCAATCATCATCCGAGGTTGGTTTGTAAGATCAATGATGATTAGTGGTGTAGCGTACTCAACTTATTAGAATGTGAGAACATGATTGTTGTCGCACACTAGTTACTAGTATTTATGAGTTGACACTGTGAGATTAATGAAATACTTATATTATACTTTTGTAAATGGTTTTGTTCATCATGCCCTTGCTAATGCCTTGACAACTACATCGTATGTACAAAGAAAAAGATGGTGGGGAGCAGTGACCAAACTTTTCCCTCAACATTTGTTAACAATGTCTTTAACATAAAATTTTGTTGTTGTTTTCTTTTTTAACAATATTTTACACCTAAATACCACCTAACTTTGTACATGCAAAGATTTAAACTTTCACCACTTTTATGAGGGGCTATATATCATACCACTAGATCAGTAGATATGAGTGTTAAGATTTAAACTTACACTACTTTTATGAGAGGCTATATATCATATCACTAGATTAGTAGATATTAGTGTTGTCTACATAAAGAGCTAGTTTATGGAAAGAAGATGTAAAGTAATGCTCCACATTATCCACATCTCCTAAAATCACATTGTTATCTATCTTTTTTATAATTGTGTTTTATGCATTATGTTTTACACTTTTTTAATTGTCTTTTACACATTGCGTTTACGAATCGTGTGTTACCTTACTAGATGATTCCACCCACTGCGTGCCGCTGCAACGGTCGGCGGGCAAAAATACTAGTCTATCTTAAAATAGAATGTCAGTGGGCTTTCCATCCACACCCCCAAACTTTCATTAGATTTCAATTTAAGTCCCTTTGTTTTCCTACCCTCAAAGTTTCATAAAATGACAATTTTAGTCCTTATACTACTTCATATTACAAGTTTTACGAATTATCCCCTCAAGTTTTTAATGTTCCCACTTTACCCATGTACCATATATAGTATACCTTTTAACCTAATATTTTCATCAATAATTTTCGTTCGCTAATTTCTTTTTTATAGAACTAATTCTTCATTGACCTTGTTGAGCTTTTAAAGTTTTAAGTTTACCCCTTTCGTTCGTTTACTTTAAAAAACTAACTTTTTACGTGCGTGATTTTATGTACGCATTGGTATAAATTTGAGTTGGTTTACATTTGTACATAATTTTTTTTTTTTTTTTGGAAATGAGTTAGCGCAAATATAATACGTTTTCGTACTTATTTTATGTACATTTCTAGTTGGTCTACATTTTGACGTAAATTTTGTACCAAGCCGAGCGTGTTTAATTATAATACATTTTCATTTGACATTATAGATTCAAGTTAATCTACGTTTCAACACCTAGCAATGGAAGACATGTAAAATTACAACTATATTATTATTATATATCTATACTAAAAACCATAGTCGTTGAATGTGTTTTCTATTTTCTTTTTGTGGTTTCTATTTTTTTAAAGTTATAATAAGCCCATTTTGATTACACATGTCAGTTATTTCTCTATACACGTTTTTTTTTGGTTCGTTATGTTATTCAGTGCGGAATAAATTCAATTTACCCTATATTTTGATTTAACAGCAATGCTTATATATATTACATTGAGTTAAATCGAGTATGTCGAAACATTCATTTTCATATGGTTAACGCATGATATAACGTTTAGACTAATCCATTCGATGTTTATAGTGAAATGTTTTCAGTTGTTTAACAATTTTTTTCTACAAACAACTTATGGGGATTTTCATAATGAAAAATTAAGGATTGTGAATAATAGATAGGATAAACAGAGTATCAAATCCTAACTTTATAGTTTTATATTTGGTTCGGGCATATAGTGTCAACTATATTAAATCCTTATATGATGGTTATAAATTTAATTTCTTACATTGTCATGAGTTGTTTAACAATTTTTTTCTACCATTAATTTCTTATATTGTTTTGAGTTGTTTAACAAGTTTTTTTTCTACAAACAACTTATGGGGATTTTTATAAAGAAAAATTAAGGAATGTAAATAATAAATAGGATAAACAAAGTATCAGATCCTAACAAATTATTCTATAATAACACTTGCTCTAATATGTTATCTACAGTGCTAAGTTTACCCATGATTTAATACTTAATTACAAAACTACCACTTTTTAACTTTTAGTTGGAATGATGTCATGTGTTTTAGAGAGGGATGATGGGGTTCCATGGGTATGTATCATCATGACTTTATGTAGTGTTTTGGAAAATTATTATTAAATCAGTAGATATGAGTGTTAAGATTTAAACTTACACCACTTTTATGAGAGGCTATATATCATATCACTAGATCAGTAGATATGAGTGTTGTCTGCATAAAGAGCTAGTTTATGGAAAGATGATGTAAAGTAATGCTCCACATTACTCACATCCCCTAAAATCACATTGTTATCTATCTTTTTTGTATTTGTGTTTTATGCATTATGTTTTACACTTTTTTAATTGTCTTTCACACATTGCGTTTTACGAATCGTGTGTTACCTTACTAGTGTCTATAACTAACTATTTTGGCCCCTGAGTCTAACTCAACCCGTTACCCTGGTTAATTAATTGTCACATGCAACTCACATGATGGGTATATTAGTAAATTCACCTCCCACTTTATTGACTTTATAAACAAAACCCTAGCCTTTTCTTTATCACTTCATCTTCTTCACCATTCCCTCTCAAACCCTAATTTCACACATGGAGATCTGCAACAGATGTGGGGTTGAAGCATCTTTGAATATTAATATATCTCTGTTCTCTGTTTTTCTTCTAATTCGTAAATTTGATTCAGTATTTTGATAGAAACTGAATGAAACACTCTGCGTGACGTCGGAGATCAGAGATTCATTAGCTCGGGTGACTGTAATAGACGGAATCTGCAATGATTATATGGTGAGATTCTAATGTTCTCATGCTGCTGCTGTATTTCAATCTCAATTACTTCAAATTTTAAATCTATTTATAAATTTGATTCAGTGTCTCGGAAACATTTTGTAGTTTTCGAGATATCGATTGATTGAAGAGGTACCGAGGGATTGACGTGTGGAACCTGAGTTTTTCATGTCTGATTTATGGATAGAATGCAGAATTGTTGGATTTTGGTTTGTTTGAGATGATGATGAAATATAGGAGTTTTTGAAACTGCAGGTTTTGAATTGGGGGTATAGGTACATGTCACTTGTTTTCTTAACTTTTTTTATGGTACAACAGGGAGATTACTAGAGAAATGGTTAAGTTTGGATGCAAATAGAGAACAAAGGTATATGAATATTTAAATATGCTTCAAACCCACATATGCTGCAGATCACCATGTGTGAAATTAGGGTTTGAGAGGGAATGGTGAAGAAGATGAAGTGATAAAGAAAAGGCTAGCGTTTTGTTTATAAAGTCAGTAAAGTGGGAGGTGAATTTACTAATATACCCATCATGTGAGTTGCATGTGACAACTAATTAACCAGGGTAATGGGTTGAGTTAGACTCAGGGGCCAAATAAGTTAGTTATAGAGACCATGGGGACATAGATGTTAAAAAATTATATTTTGGGCGAATAGGGTAAAAATGATATAACCATAGAGGCCAAAATTGTAATTTAGTCTTTAAAAAAATCATATTAATTCATTAAATAAGTTGTATTTATCACTTTTAAAACTATATGTATGATCTACCGGTATAATAAGTCATGTAAGTATAAATTCAAGTTTGTATGTTTTACGCCAGTTTGTATGTCTCTTTCACTGCGCTTTACGTCGCGTAGCGGTATAAATTCGCATTTTGTTCTTTACGATTTTTACCACTTTTTGTAGATGTTTGCTTACTACTTAGTGCAAGACAGGGTTAACCAAATGAATACCTTGTCACACCCCAACCGATGGCGGAAACATCGGGGTGCGAGCACTTAGCGTTCAGATTGTTCACGAGAATCCATAACACTAAATAGCTTCAATATAAATTAAATCTATTTCATGCAACTGTCTAAAACAAACATCAACCACCCAAAACATAGTATCAAAATAGGCATAATCATTGTTTCAAAGTTTCTAGATTAGCTACGTGGAGTATCTAAGTTCCATCCTAGCTTGTTTCACGATTCCTAGCATCCTGTCAGCCTGCAACATGTATTAAAATAGGGTCAGTACAAAAATGTACCGGCGAGTATACAAGTTTGAATAATAGCATAATAGATTAAAAGTCGCATATCCATATGTAAATGTAACAAAATAGTTTCAGCCATGCTAGTGTTCGCAGTCCAACAAGTGATAGCCCAAGTATCCCGATGCTTTGTTGTTTTCCCAAGTCTCAAGGAAAACTAGAATCCTCCTAACAATACCCCCGAGAATAGTGGGGAGGTGCATCTCCTATAGCACTACTATTGTTAAGGCGGAACTACACACCCTGGATTAAACGTCCACATAGCACATAGAATACAAGAATCACAAGTTTCACACAAACATAGGATAGAGTTTAGATTTCCAAAATTTTCAAGTATGATAGCTTAATAGAATACATGTTACACCCCAAAGTTTGAAACAAAAGGGGATCGAGTATACTCACAGTGATTGCTTAACAGCCTAACTGTTATTGGATCAAAGAGAGCTCTTTAGATTTAGCCTGATTAGATTACAACAGATAAGTGTCGGATAGAAGTACAAGATTGCGCAAAGCGTCGAATCAGTCACTAGGTCGGATGGCTATCCGTTCGGATGGCCATTCGATAGGGGTGGCTATTGTGAGTGAGGGACGGATGGCCATCCGATCGGATGGTCATCCGATCGAATGGTCAGTCGATCCAAAAAGGTTACTAAGTTTCAGTCAGGTTGCCTTGACCGGATGGCTATCAGATCGGATTGCCACTCAATCATGGAGGTTTCCAAAGTTTCAAGTTTCTGAAAATTTTCCAAGTGTTGAAAGATCCTAAGACACATTGTCCCTTTAATCTGATGGCAGTTCGATCGAATGGCTATCCGATCGGATTGCCATTCGACAATTAAAGATTCAACGTCTCAAAGTGTTTAGGGTTAAGAGGCAAGTGTCACTTGATCGGATGGCTATTCGATCGGATGGCTATCCGATCGGATTGCCACTCGATCAGGTTGTCCTTGTCCCGTTCCCAGACTTGTAAAATTTCTAAGTTTCTGATTAAACGGCGACGACTTGGTACGTATTGAGACAATGGTAAACACACCAATGTACAACCGTTCTGATCGGATGGGAATCACCCCTAGTCCATCCAGTCGTCTGTTCTAGGCGGGGCTTATGTCGGAATCCGTACTCCGGTCATCTTCTCCGGCAATAATCCATTTCCAAGCCGACCCAAGACTAATCATCAAGTCATCAGTCCGTTCAGATCCGGATTCCACCGTTTTAAGTAAAAAGTTTAAGGAAAGATGAAGATAAACATAAGTTTTAGCTAAAAAATCCATATTTAGTCAAGATTCAGTGTAAAACTCATGAAATTCCTTAGATCTGAGCTAATTCTTGATAGGAATGACATCACACCATAGTTTGTACAAACCACCATGATGGCGTCACTCTCAAGAGCTCAAATCTTAGAGATTTCACGGTGAAAAGTGAGATTTCAAAGGAGGATCATGTAGAGAATAACGCGTAGATCAAAGTTGTACAAGAATCTAGTGTAAAACGTACCGAAATCGCCGAGGAATGGAAGAAAAGAGGGGGTGCGTGCGTCTGGATCGAGTGAGGCTGTCACATCAGTGAAAATGATGTGACAGGCCTATTTGTAGTGTGAGAGAGAGGGAGAGAGGCAGTGTGCACGGATCGGATGGCAGCTCGGTCGAATGGCCATCCGATCGGTTGGTCATCCGATCGGATTGCCACTCGGTCAATCCCATCCTTTCCGCGTTCCCGTCTTTGATTTGATTCGCGAGTTAGATTAAGCGTTGCGTATTAGTGGGTAATAGTATCTCATAACTAGATTAACATATTAGCATAAAATTTTCCGTAGTTTCATAGTTTCCATAGTTTCCGCCAGTGACAAGACTCCAGTCACTCGTTCAACCAAGCCTCAAGTTTCACGAGCCTCAAGAGTCAAGTACCAAAGTATCAAGTCTCATAGTATCATAAAATCATAGCTTCATAGAATCATAGTATCATAGAATCATAGTTTCATAGAATCATAGTATCATAGAATCATAGTTTCATAGAATCATAGCATAAGTTTCACCAAGTATCAAAAGTATCAAATATCACATAGTATAGGGGCTAAAAGTGTCAAATAAGTAAAAGTCTAGGGACGCAGGCGTTACAGTCTCCCCTCCTTTAGGAGATTTCGTCCCCGAAATCTAGGAAGAAGACTGCTCGAAGAGCTTGTAGGTCCAACTAGCGGAGGATCTAGTCGCCTAATCCTTGTATACGAACAGACCCGGTTGTGCGGAATCCAACCGGGAAAGCAAACCGAGTTACAACATGAAAACAGAGATTCAACGTTTAACGTTCACTTATATATTATAGATCATAAAGGTTTCAGTACACTATTTATACAAGATAAATCACTCACAAACTTTCTCAGTTCACTCTCGTGTGTATGTGTGTTCTCTGTGTTCTATCTTTCTTCACTTCTGTGTCTGCTGCTTTTATAATAATCTGGTCGACGAAACATCAGAAGGTCGACGAAAGATCCATTGGTCGACAAAAGTCTCATGGCAAAACACCAAGAGTGACAAAACAAGGGGACTTTCGTCACACCCTTATATTCGACGAAACATGAGTTTCCTCAACAGAAGTTTCATCATGATCAAATGCAGGCTGGACTTTCGTCAGACATCAATCTGCAGGAGTTTCGTCATAGAGGACATGCAGAAGTTTCGTCATGATCATATGTATGTGTTTCGTCGCAGACATACAGCAGCACACAGCAAACATGCAGCATCAGATCAGCAACTATCACAACTTGATGGAGGATATCAAGTCTTGTAGCGATGTCGTAACGAGCGAGTCGCATCCACACTAATGTATCAACAAACTCCCCCTTGGATGCTGCTCGTGAGGGTTCATCTTCCATGTCTATCATGTCGGAGGATCTTCAAAGTCTTCACTTGACGTAAGTAGAAAGTGTATCAACAAACTCCTCTTTTCATTTAGGAAGTGTGTTGACAAACTCCCCCTTAAAATAAACTCCATTTTCAGCACTTAGATCCTTGAGGTGTTGATGATAGGTCAGCGGCAACTCGATCATCTTTATCTTTTGAGTGCCTCCACGTCGTGTCTTCATTCCGAAGCTTGTCTTCTATCATGTTCTCTTCGCCTTTAGCTGGCTTGATTGTAGCATCTGCACATACAAGAAAGCTAAATGCGTAATGAGAACAACCGCTTGGAATATAGTTAATCATAAACAAACGACACACATGTGACCAGTTTTCAATCAACTACCGTCCGACAGTTTGAAAGTTTAACAAATTGTTCAATTTTGGACTTTAACTTTCAAAACTTGCAAATTTCTACCATTTATGAAGAATCAGTCGTTTTGGTTTCGATCAGATTTCAGGTAACGAAGACTCGAGTTCTAACATCGGTTAATCAAAGGAAATTAGAAATAAAATCTTTTTGGCTTTTATAAATTTTATATTAAAACACACCTAAAATCTTTTTGGTATTTTGAATATTTCAAATGTAAAGACTGAAAGCAGTAAATAAATATATACAAAGATGCAGGAAACTGAAAGCATTAAATAAATATTTACAGACATTCTTTTTGCGAGTTTCGAGGGTAAGAGAATCATATCAGTGTACGGTCACGCCAAAACGCTCTTGTTGTTCATTTTGTTAACATTTAGACAAGCATCCTATAACAATTATCGGTATTATTGTCCACTTAAGCTCAACTTATCAGATGTAATCATGGCGAGGGGATACGATTAGTGTATGATTTATACTTACCGACCGGTGTTCATCCACACACGACACATTCCCGTATCAAGGTATGCACGAGGGTTCATCTTAATGGTGAGTATACCATTTATCATCTGTTTTGACGTATATAAAAATGTGAGATACTCACTTATTTTGGTTGAAAACAAGCCCTATGTGATAGAATCACTTATTGATGAGGAACTTGATTTTCGTATGCATGAGGGCACAGGAGCAAGTCCGTGAACAGGTCAGTACTAACGTTCAACAAACAGAGGAACTTGACTCCCGGATAAATGTGATATATTATCACATATTTTGATTGGACATGTGATTGTTGATCACTTATTGAGGTCGTATGCAGTATGTACATGTATGTATGGTATCATGGAAGATCTAGACTTCGTCTCCGTTGTTTTCGGTAAAAGAAATAACCATGATACCCAGATGATAAACAGCATAAAGACCACGTATCTCAGAACCTCGGCAATCTATCAAACGAAATTTCGGTACCAAGACCATATGCCAATGAGCGGTTCCCACACAGTCTTCAGTCGATTTAAGGTTTATATCACCCTGCACACTTTAAAATGATTGTGAGCCTACCGGTACATCTTATATAGAGCTGCTTATCGTTTTTCATTTAAGGTTTAAAGAAGTTTGGACAGACCACTGATGTACTATTATTTTCTCTTTTGCTCGCCAGGAAACTCATTTTTGTTTTTCTATTGTTTTTTAGTTTTGAAATTTTTCGATGTTTTTGAATTTTTAAATTTGGATTTACTCCCCCTAAAATGTAAAAACTATGATAAATTAAAAACACAAAGATATTTACAAAAACGATTTTCCGATGTCGGTTTTACTCTTGCTTGACCTTAATGTCGTTTACCAATAATAAAAAGTCAAATCTTGATTTATCAAATGCTTTGGTAAAAAGGTCGGCACGTTGGTCATCAGTGTGGACCTTAACAACATCGATAAGCCTTTTATCAAAGCAATCACGTATGAAGTGATACTTAATTTTGATGTGTTTGGTCTTTGAATGCTGCACATGATTTCTAGTGATCTGTAAGGCAGCAGAATTATCAACGAAAAAAGGAGTAGTTAGGAATTCAAAACCGTAGTCGCGCATTTGTTGTTCGATCCAAAGGACTTGGGAGCAACAACTTGAGGCAGCAATGTATTCAGTTTCGCATGTTGATGTAACGACACAAGTCTGCTTCTTGCACTGCCATGTGACTAGGCGATTTCCTAAAAATTGACATCCAGCCGTTGTGGATTTGCCGTCGATTTTGCATCCGCGAAAATCAGAATCACTGAAAGCGATCAAGTCAAAGCTATCATCCCTAGGGTACCATAGACCGGTGTCTGGGCATCCCTTCAAATAGCGGAATATCGTTTTTACAGCTGCAAGATGTGAGGCCTTCGGGTTGACTTGATATCTGGAAAACAGGCACGTTGGATACATTATGTATGGTCTTGATGCTGTGAGGTGCATAAGGGATCCGATCATAGCGCGGTAGTATGAGGAGCTAACAACTTCACCCTTCAAGTCTTGATGAATTCCATGATTTTGTTGCAGTGTGGTACCAATGGGTGATGTGTTGGACATCTGAAATCGGTTCAGGATGTCATTGACGTACTTAGTCTGATGGATGAATATCCCAGACTTTGTTTGTTGTACTTGTAGGCCCAAAAATAAAGTCATCTCCCCCATAGCGCTCATTTCAAATTTCTCCTGCATAACACGCTCGAAATTCCTACACAAAACATCGTTAGTAGAACCAAATATAATATCATCCACGTATACCTGTACCAATAGAAGATCTCCATCCTGTTCTTTGATGAAAAGAGTGCAATCGATAAGACCTCTGCGAAATCCATTCACCAGCAGATAATTAGATAAGGTTGCATACCAAGGTCGTGGTGCTTGATGTAGACCATAGAGAGCTTTGTTGAGCAACCAAACCCGATCAGGGTGAATAGGATCTTCAAAACCTAGAGCCTGTTCGACGTACACCTCTTCTTCAACCACACCATGTAAGAATGCACTTTTCACGTCCATTTGGTAAACCTTGAATCCTTTGAAGGACGCATAGGCTGGAAAGATCTGAATTGCTTCTAGACGTGCAACTGGTGCATAAACTTCGTTGTTGTCGATCCCTTCAATCTGAGGAAAACCTTGAATGACTAATCTTGCTTTGTTTCGAATAACTACTCCACGGTCATCCTTTTTGCACTTATAAACCCAATGGGTACCAATCTTCTTGTAATCTTCAGGTTTATCAACGAGTTTCCAGACACCTAGCTTCTGGAATTGCTGCAGTTCTTCCTGCATAGCTTCAACCCAAGAATTATCTTTCAAAGCTTCTTTAATAGGTTTTGGTTCTTCTTGTGATACATAACATGCGAAGGACCAATCATTTTGTTGACCAGATTCTCAAATTGTCGCATACAACCCTGCATTGTTGTCGTTTCACAACATGTTTCTCATTTGAACGCCACTTTGTACATTACCAATGATGTTTTGTTGAGGATGGGTATTGTGAATTCTTGTTTCTGGATTATCTGGAACTGGAATGTTTGTACCCAGATTGTTGAGATTGAGATCAACAACTAATTCAATACCCTGAACTGGCGAAGAGGATGATGCAGTAGCTTCAGCTGTTTTGGGGGCGTCCACTGGAGGTGTAGCCTCTGAAGTACCATGAACAGCTTCTTGGTCTGCATTGAGAAATTCATCATCCTCTGAAGATTCGTTCAATTCGGTAGCATCATGAAAATCCTCATTGTCGAGAGCATTATTGTTCACTGAAGTTGGTTCTGAATTGTTGACAATAATTGGACGAACCAACAGTGAATCTGTTGCGTTGTCACTCTCGAAAACATCCTTGCCGCAACACTTTCTTCGACTTCTTGAATATTGATCGAATTGAAAAAGTCATCGTACTCAAACATCCATGGTTGACCTAGACATTTGACTGGCAATGTGTGTCGTTGTACCCTAACCTCAGACCATTCCTCGACCCTTTTAGTCTCTAGGTTCCAGACAATTAAGTTCGGGGTAGCATAACCAAGAAAGTAACCTTCAATAGCTTTTGCCCCAAACTTTCCATTAGGATCGATCATTGTGCAAGGAGCACCAAACGGTTCAAGATATGACAAATCTGGTTTCCGTTTGTGAAGAAGCTCGAAGCAGGTCTTGTTGTGCCTTTTGAATGTAAGGACTCGGTTCAATGTATAACTAGCAGAGGACACAGCTTCAGTCCAGAAGGGAATTGGCAATTGTGACTCTACCAACATTGTCCTAGCAGTCTCGATCAATGTACGGTTTTTGTCACGACCCCCGACCCGGTTTAACCCGTTTCAGGAGCCGCAGGACAGAAAATCCCGTGGTATTTATTTAATTGAATTTAACAGCGGAAGATTTCATCAGGATCTTTTTAAAACTGAAATTTCCTGATTTCTTTGATTTCACAATTCGGGATAAAACCCGATAATTTACAATCATATGATTTCACGGAGAAATCTTTATTTTTCTAAGACATGTTTCTTTATTCTTATATTGAGCCACTTCCTTAAGCTTGTAGTGCTTCACGGCACTTTTCATGGATCATAACAGATCACCTGAAACATGTTTGAAAAAGGTTTTGTCAGCGGGAAATACTGGTGAATCATTCTTTTTACTAAAATTACACATTTGTTATAATTTACAGTATTAAGAGCGATTACAATGTTTCCATACATCAACCAACTACCCACAGTATTTGTCACTCGAACATCCATCGGTAGCCTCTGAGCCCGATGGTTTCTGTGACTATGGTCATATCACCCCTTGGCTAACTCGTTGTCCAATGGTGAAGTTTATCAAGTAATGTATACAAAACCCCACATACCGGCTGTAATTTGGTGACTACAAAGACTTAATCCCTGTAATTATAACCTTGAAAATAAACATGCTTTTGAAAGTAATTTGATAAAAAGAGAATGACTCACTTTGCAGATTTATTTGAGCAGAGCCTAGCCTACTGATTAGCCTTTTAACCTAAATTTAATAACATGCACACAAACTAGGTCAGTAACTAATACAGCATTTACGATAACTCATGAGATTAAACCTTCACAACGAATGACAAAGTGCGATACTTAAACATCCATCGAATTAACGACGAATGACAAAGCATTAACCCTAATGTGGGCAGCACTTAAACATCCATTGGATAGTTTAATCGATCGGACATTGAATCGTAGCAGCGATCGAGTTATTACCCTGTATTGTGGCAACACTTCGTGAATCGTGTGTGTTTTTGGACTGTTTCTACTATATCTCAGTGTACGTTTTGAGTTTGAACATCGAACTAACGCACAATTGCATGTACCAGACTCCTCTATTTATACATGAAAAACGGCTCCCTCGCGTGGTGCGACAGACACAAGTCTACCATAGGGTAGCCTTGTGTACAGATAGCCTTGCTGAGTTGGTCGCTCGTTAATTTTCAAATCACACGTAAAACTGTTTGGATATTATCAACTAGGGTTTACCCCCCCCCCCCCCTGAGTTTTAGGGGCCCTGATCCTGATTCCAATTGTTCTGAAAATTTTAGGGTTTATGCAGAATCATTTGGGTTTCTCAATTAGGGTTTCCTATTGAACAAAAATAATAAATAGGGCTTTTTAATGAGAGTTGTTACATCCTCCCCACCTTAATAAAAATCTCGTCCTCGAGATTTACTGGAATAAATGAGGATACTTTCGCTTCATCTCTGATTCCAGCTCCCAAGTGTATTCAGATCCTTTCTTTGAATCCCACTTGACTTTGACTAGAACTAGTCGTTTGTGCTTGAGAAATTTAATCTTTCGATCTTCGATTTGAAGAGGTTTTTCAACAAATTTCAATTTCTCATTCACTTTTATATCTTGGAGAGGTACTACCAAAGATTCGTCTGATAGGCATTTCTTGAGGTTGGATACATGAAATACATCATGTACTCCAGCTAATTCTTCTGGTAGTTGTAAACGATAAGCAACTGGTCCTATACGTTGGATCACTGAAAATGGTCCTACGTATCTTGGACTTAGTTTCCCTTTCTTACCGAACCGTACTACTCCTTTCCAAGGAGAAACTTTCAATAGTACTTTGTCTCCAACTTGGCACTCCAATGGCTTCCTTCTATTGTCTGCATAACTCTTTTGACGATCTCGAGCCGTCTTCAGTCTTTCCTTGATTTGTGTGATCTTATCAGTCGTCTCTTGCACAATCTCTGGTCCTGATAATTGACTTTCTCCTATTTCTGCCCAACAAACTGGAGTTCTGCACTTACGTCCGTATAGTGCTTCAAATGGGGCAGTTTCAATGCTTGCATGATAACTATTGTTATAGGAGAATTCAATTAATGGTAAGTGATCATCCCAGTTTCCACCAAAATCTATTACACATGCTCGGAGCATGTCTTCCAGAGTTTGGATTGTTCTTTCACTTTGTCCGTCTGTCTGAGGATGATATGTTGTACTTAAATTTAGTCGAGTTCCCATTGCTTTTTGGAAACTTGTCCAAAAATGAGAAGTGAAACGACTATCCCTATCTGATATAATGGAGAGTGGAACTCCATGTAAGGATACTACTTCGTCTACGTACAATTTGGCTAACCTTTCCATACTAAAGGTTTCCTTCATAGGTAGAAAGTGAGCTGATTTGGTTAATCGATCCACAATTACCCAAATCGCATCATTACCTTTTCTGGTTTTGGGTAACTTAGTAACAAAATCCATTGTTATGAGTTCCCATTTCCATACAGGCATTTCTAATTGTTGCAGTAGACCTGAGGGTTTCTGGTGTTCTGCTTTAACTTGTGAACAAGTAAGACACTTAGAAACATATCTAGCTATGTCCTTTTTCATTCCTATCCACCAGAAATTATTCCTTAAATCTTGGTACATTTTATTGTTTCCAGGGTGCATGGTATACCTAGATTTATGGGCTTCTTCTAAAATCTTATTTCTTAATTCTCCCTGCTTAGGTACCCAAATTCTTCTTTGGTGGAATCTCCAAATTCCATCAGATCCTTGTGCAAATTCCTTTATTCGTCCTTTCATTCCTTCAGCAGCATCCTTGATTGCTGTTTCTTGAAATTGCTTCAGTTGTTCCATTAAATCTAATTGTAGATTTAATCTAAGAGTACGAACCCGTCGTTGTTTCTCATGGTATTTACGACTTAAGGCATCTGCAACTACATTTGCCTTTCCTTCGTGATACTGAATATCACAGTCATAGTCACTTAGGATTTCCATCCATCTCCTTTGCCTCATGTTTAATTCTTTTTGCCCAAATATATATCTTAAACTTTTGTGATCCGTATAGACAGTAAATTTACTTCCGTAAAGATAATGTCTCCAAATTTTAAGGGCAAAAATTATAGCTCCTAATTCTAAGTCATGAGTTGTATAGTTTTCCTCGTGCTTTTTCAATTGCCTTGAAGCATACGCAATTACCTTCTTGCGTTGCATAAGCACACATCCAAATCCTAATTTTGAAGCATCACAGTAAACTTCAAAATCTTCTGTTCCTTTTGGCAAAGCTATAATTGGAGCATTGGTTAATTTCTGCTTTAAGATCCCAAAGGCTTCTTCTTGTTTAGATCCCCATTCAAACTTAACTTCTTTACAGGTTAGCTTAGTTAATGGTACAGCTATCTTGGAAAAATCCTTAATAAACCGTCTATAATATCCAGCTAAACCTATAAAACTTCTAATTTCCATTGCGGATTGCGGAACCTTCCATTTGGTAATTGCCTCTATCTTTACAGGATCTACGTGAATACCTTCGTGATTTATCATGTGACCTAAAAATTGCACTTCTTGCAGCCAAAATTCACACTTCGAGAATTTGGCATAAAGATTTTCTTTTGTTAACAAAGTTAAGAGTGCATGCAAGTGCTGACAGTGTTCGTCCTGACTTTTGGAGTAAATAAGTATATCGTCTATAAAAACAATTACAAATTTATCCAAGTACGGTTTACAGATTCTATTCATCATGTCCATGAATGCGGCAGGTGCATTCGTTAACCCAAAGGGCATGACTGTAAACTCGTAATGACCATACCTAGTTCTGAAAGCAGTTTTAGGTATGTCTTCTTCTTGTACCTTCAATTGATGGTATCCAGAACGTAAATCTATCTTAGAAAAATATCTAGCTCCCTGAAGTTGATCAAAAAGATCATCAATTCGAGGTAATGGGTATCGATTCTTAATTGTAACCTTATTTAATTCCCTATAATCAATACACATTCTCATCGACCCATCTTTCTTCTTTACAAACAACACTGGTGCTCCCCAAGGGGATGAGCTAGGTTGTATGAAACCTTTACTTAGTAATTCATATAATTGCTTTTTCAATTCTAACATTTCCGTAGGTGCTAACCGATAAGGTGTCTTAGCTATCGGTGTAGTTCCTGGAATTAGATGAATCCTAAATTCTACTTCCCTATCTGGTGGTAATCCTGGTAATTCTTCTGGGAATACATCTGGGTATTCTGAGACTACAGGAATCTCCTTAAGTTCTTTACCCTTAGTATTAATGATTACTGAAATCATATATACTATTCCTTGCTTTCGTTCATAACTAGCAACTTTCATTACTGATATGAACTTCATGGGTTTACGTGGTTTATCTCCTGTAATCATTATCATTTCTCCGGTAGGTGCCTGAATTTCTATAGAATTCTTATCACAATGGATTCGAGCATGATTGGTTACTAACCAATCCATTCTTAATACTACATCGAATTCGGCTAATTTCATTGGCAATAGGTTTGCATGAAATTTATGACCTGAAAGTTCTATATTTTCTTTTTGCAAAACCTTATCTATTTTAATAAAATTCCCATCTGCTGTTTCGATTGTAAAAATCTGCCTAAGGTTGGTTAATGGTAAGTTAAGAGCTTGGCAGAATGAAGTATTTATGAAACTTTGGTTTGCACCAGAGTCAAATAATACTTTTGCGTAAATGTTGTGAACTAAGAACGTACCAGCTATCACATCTGGAATGAGTTCTGCCTCCTGAGTAGTTAATTGGAAGGCTCGAACATTCTTCTTAGTAGTTCCATCGGCCGGCTTGGCTTTGTTGTCTGCTGGTTTGACCAATTTAGGACATTCTATTTTGAAATGCTCATTTTCTCCACAGTTATAGCAGATCCTGGTTTTCTTTCTACAATCTTCTTCGCGATGTCCTATAGTTTTGCAAAAGTTGCAGATTACATTGCATCTTCCATAATGTTTCTATTTGCAATTCCTGCAGAACGGCGAAGTTGAAGATTGCCCTGTTCCTCTTCTCTTGAAGTTGCTATTATTACCCGTACGAAATCCTTGGGTAATTTTCTGAGCCAGTTCCTTTTTCCTATTTTCATCTCTTGTACGTACCAGTTCATCAGTTAGGGTGTTAGCTAATTCCACCGCATCGTCAACAGTACGAGGTCTCGCAGCTTTAACGATATTGCGGATTTCACTAATTAATCCCCAAATATAGCGAGAATGAGTACTGGTTCTGGCGAAGCCAGTGTTGGTACCACTCTAGCATATTTGAAGAATGTCGAAGTATAACCACGACAATCTACACCCATCATACGATGATTTAGGAACTTATTTTCCATTTGATCTTTTTCATATTCGGGACAAAATTTTCTTTCTACAAGATTCTTAAATTCTTCCCAATTCAAGGCGTATGCCATATTTCTTCCTTTGGCTTGCAGTACAGTATTCCACCATTCTAGCGCCCCTTCTTTGAAAAGATTCGACGCATACATGACCTTGTCGTCCTTGTCACATTTACTTATTGCAATCACTGCCTCGGTTTTCTCTAGCCAAAACAGTGCCGCAGTTGCTCCTTCATTGCCTGCAAATTCAGCGGGTTTACAAGCAAGAAATTCTTTGAAAGTGCAACCATGAGTTGTAGCTTTCATTTTCTTAGGGAGCGGAGCCTGTCGTGGATCATTATCATGATTAGTATGATTATCGCCACCATTTACGCTATTACTGAAGTTATCTTCAGAAATACGTTTACTGGGAATTATTTGTTGAGGTTCAATAGGTTTTTGTGCAGCAGCAAGTATTGCTGGAATAGCATTGGCTATTCCTTGAGCAACGATATTTTCTATATCTTGCCTAGTCATAAATTGATCCTCCGGGTTTTGTTCAGAATGGTTAACCTCATTTACTGGTTCATTATTAGCGTTTTCCATCTGATAATTAATATATAATTTATTAGTATCGAATAAATAACAATCATACACAAATAATCATATAAATTTCACAACACACATATAGTCAAAACTATCGATTTATCGATTCCATTTTTTTTATATATTTTATAATATGCTTCAATACATACCATTTATCTTACAAAGTTTTATTTGTAGTTAATTTACAGACTGATTTTATTACTACTTATTATACAACCATAGTCTCACAACCCTGCTATCCCTCGTCAGTTGGTATTTCAATAACGACGTTCCCTTTCGTCGTACTTCCAGGAGATCTGTTCTCCCACTTCCCGGATCCTATTTCCCGCATCCATCAGCTCTTCGCCAAAGTGGCGGAGTTCAGCTAGATTTTCAACGCTCATTGGCGGATTTGGTATTGGTTCCGGGTCGAACTGAGGAAGAAAGGAATAAGGACTGTTGAGCAGGTTTTGGAACTGCCAATCATTAGTCCACCACTCGTCCATTCCTAAAGGTTGGGTGTGGATTATAGGTTCTGGAATTACTGGTTCTAAGTTTATTGGGAGTTGATTTTCAGCAGGATAAGGGTAAAAATTATTATTATTATTGACCGGCCTAACTATATCACAGCTTGCCAATGCGCGATCTAATTCTTCCTGAAATGGTAACTCCTCAATTTGTCTAGAGCTTTCCCCAATTTCTAGCTGGGTTTGCCTAGAACCTTCCCCGACTTCAATCCCTTTTCCTTTATCTAAAGGATTTTCTATTTTAGGAAGTCTCTTGGCTGGCTTTTTCCTACGTACACGCCTCCCCCATACAAATCTCTTTCTTTTATTAGGTTTTGGCTTTTTCAAAGGTGGAGCGTTGAATTCCATAGGTTCTTCTATGTCGGGTATATACCTATTGAAATCTCTGGAAACCTCTATTTTCACCGGATAGAGATTTAGATTTTGAAGGGCTGCAGACAAGTCGCTCATGCTGTTTTACATATATGCAAAATACACACAAAATTTCTAAGTTAACATTTTATAACAAAATTTCAGAGATATCCTTTAAATATTATTGCATACCGCGCGACTAATTTAGTACAAAAGGACAACTGACAATTAAAACATATTAGGGTTTACGGTAACTTATTTATTTACTATATAAAGTTTCTGGCTTGTAGGTGATAAAGGTACTAAAACTGAAACAGGTATTTAAAAATTTGCATTTACTGCTACGGTGGCTAGCATATAAAGATCTGCCCATTTTTCATCTAACTTGTCTTCCCATGGTGGGTTATTGCCTAGTTCTTGGGTTTTCTGATTAATTCTCTTTTTTTGTGATTTCTTTAATTTCTCCTGACTTTTCCTAATAATCATACTTCTTTTATTAGGAGAAAGTGGTTCTTCATATTGTGCCTTTCGAACAAATATTCTCTCCTCAGTATCTACTGAGTATCTTGAGGATTTTGTTTGGGATGAACTTCCCTTCTCTTTTGATGACCTATCTAATTTAAGATAGATGTTCGAAAGCTTTTGTTTACCCACACTGTAATTAACAATTAATCAATTAATAAAACACATAATCACAAAATGAAAATCAAGAAAATTAAGTATTTCTAAATACTTAATAGGCTTAAATCAGTGGCTCTGATACCACATTTTTCTGTCACGGCCCCCGACCCGGTTTGACCCGTTTCAGGAGCCGCGGGACCGAAAATCCCGTGGTATTTATTTAATTGAATTTAACAGCGGAAGATTTCATCAGGATCTTTTTAAAACTGAAATTTCCCGATTTCTTTGATTTCACAATTCGGGATAAAACCCGATAATTTACAATCATATGATTTCATGGAGAAATCTTTATTTTTCTAAAACATGTTTCTTTATTTTTATATTGAGCCACTTCCTTAAGCTTGTAGTGCTTCACGACACTTTTCATGGATCACAACAGATCACCTGAAACATGTTTGAAAAAGGTTTTGTCAGCGGGAAATACTGGTGAATCATTCTTTTTACTAAAATGACACATTTGTTATAATTTACAGTATTAAGAGCGATTACAATGTTTCCATATATCAACCAACTACCCACAGTATTTGTCACTCGAACATCCATCGGTAGCCTCTGAGCCCGATGGTGTCTGTGACTATGGTCATATCACCCCTTGGCTAACTCGTTGTCCAATGGTGAAGTTTATCAAGTAATGTATACAAAACCCCACATACCGGCTATAATTTGTTGACTACAAAGACTTAATCCCTGTAATTATAACCTTGAAAATAAACATGCTTTTGAAAGTAATTTGATAAAAAGAGAATGACTCACTTTGCAGATTTATTTGAGCAGAGCCTAGCCTACTGATTAGCCTTTTAACCTAAATTTAATAACATGCACACAAACTAGGTCAGTAACTAATACAGCATTTACGATAACTCACGAGATTAAACCTTCACAACGAATGACAAAGTGCGATACTTAAACATCCATCGAATTAACGACAAATGACAAAGCATTAACCCTAATGTGGGCAGCACTTAAACATCCATTGGATAGTTTAATCGATCGGACATTGAATCGTAGCAGCGATTGAGTTATTACCCTGTATTGTGGCAGCACTTCGTGAATCGTGTGTGTTTTTGGACTGTTTCTACTATATCTCAGTGTATGTTTTGAGTTTGAACGTCGAACTAACGCACAATTGCATGTACCAAACTCCTCTATTTATACATGAAAAACGGCTCCCTCACGTGGTGCGAGAGACACAAGTCTACCATAGGGTAGCCTTGTGTACAGATAGCCTTGCTGAGTTGGTCACTCGTGAATTTTCAAATCACACGTTAAACTGTTTGGATATTATCAACTAGGGTTTACCCCCCCCCCCCCCGGAGTTTTAGGGGCCCTGATCCAGATTCCGATTGTTCTGAAAATTTTAGGGTTTATGCAGAATCATTTGGGTTTCTCAATTAGGGTTTCCTATTGAACAAAAATAATAAATAGGACTTTTTAATGAGAGTTGTTACAGTTTTTACGTTCAGCGACGCCGTTCTGTTGAAGAGTGTAAGCCGCACTAAATTCGTGAAGAATACCTTTTGAAGTACAGAACTCCTTCATGGCATGATTTTTAAATTATGTTCCATTATCGCTTCGAATCCGTTTAACCTTCAAAGTATACAAATTCTCAATCTGAATGATCAAGTTTTTGATAATACCAAAAGTATCACTCTTGTGAGCCATGAACGCCATCCAAGAAAATTTAAATAATCATCTATTATCACAAGGCAGTATTGATCATTCTGAATGCTTTTATGCTTAACAGGACCAAACAAATCCATGTGCAAACGTTCAAGCGGAACGGCCACCGTGTTGATCTTCTTAGTCGGGTGTCGTTTCTTGCTTTGCTTTCCTTTTTGGCATGATACACAGATGTCTTGAAGATGGAAGTTTTTAAGAGGAACACCATTCACTAATTCATTCGACACCAAATGATTCATTTTGCATAAGTGAATGTGACCCATCCGTCTGTGCCAAGAGATTGAGTCTTTTTCTGTGGCTTTGGAAACGAAACAAGTTGCTTGTGCAGACGTAGTAATTGCTTGGCTCATATCAAGGACATACATATCATTAATCCTTGGAGCAGATAAGAGAATCCATTCTTTCGGAATCTTGAAGCCGGGTTTCAGCACATAACATCCATTTGCATCAAAGTGTACTGAAAAATTCTTATCACAAATTTGTTAAACGCTGAGAAGATTGTGATCAAGTTATTGCACAAAGTTGATATTATCAAAGCTTACAACCCCGTTGGATAACATTCCTTCACCAGTAATATATCCGCCTTTATCTCCAGTAAAAGAAAAATAACCTCCTCTAATAGATTTAACGTCGTAGAGAAGCTTCATGTCGCCTGTCATGTGCCTGGATGCCCCACTATGAACAATCCAATGACTGCTGAAAGTTCCTCCTGGAACACCCTGCACATGAACTCACATGATTAGTTGGAGATGGGGACCCAAGCCTTTGTGGTCTTGGGTCTTCTACTTTCATCGACAAAAGTTATTTCAATTTCTCGATGGTTTGGAAATTGTGATGCTCCCCCTGAATTATTAACCGTTTTTGGTTTCCAAGTCTGTTGTGTTTTACCAGTTTGAATCTTTGAAATCTGAACTTCGTGATTATTAGAAGTTTTAGAAATTTCTGATTTAACGGAAATAGGTTGTTTGTGAACCACGTCGGTTTTAATTGCCTTTTCAATTACTTTAACTTGTTGGCGTCTCTGTTTCTTTTCCATTTCTTTTACAAGGTGGGGATCTTGTTTTGTAGAAACAGGTCGCTTTTGGTAATTTTGTTCACGGGGATCATCAACTTTGGCTTTTAACTTATGAAGATACGAACAATTTTGAATGATATGTCCAATTTCACCACACTCAAAACATGATCTTCGTTCAACAAACCCCGAAGTAACATGTGATTGTCTTGTCGATGAACTTTGTGATCCCGAGGTACTTGGTTTTGAACTGTTTTGTTCATTTCTTTTCAAAGATTTAACTTGATTGACATGATCTAAGTTAGATTTATTTGCAAAAGTTTCCAATTTATCTGTTCCCGTTGATATCACAAAGTTCACTTTCTTGTTCTTCTTTTGGTTCGGTTCCTTTCGACCTTGAGTTGTTGATTTACCTTTTGGTTTGGTATGATTTTGCTGCTTTTTCACTGTTGGTAATTTTTTATTGCCATATTGTTTTCGAACTTCGGCCTTTGGAATCGGACGGCACTGTGTTACCACAACGTGTGAACCCGACTTTCCCAAAAACCTACTTGTCGAATCTTCAAAAACTTTACTGATTAAAGATTGATTTACATTCTTAATCAGAAAATCTTTGTCAGAATAGATTTTATCATCACCAACAAGAGTGTACAGCAAATTCACACTCTCTGACTCTTTTGCAGACGTGGACTCGACCAGAACAGTCTTAGCAGGTTTTGCGGGAGGATCACATAGAATATGATTCTCAAGAGGTATGTCCTCTTCTTTGATTACCGCATCAGACTGTGCTGAGTCAGTATCATCGGATTCATCATCTGAAGAATCAGCATCCTCAACAATGACTGGAGGATCCTGATTTTGTTCATCAGTTGACACACTTGTAACTGTTGAAACATCCGAATCTGATGGTACTTCATTTTTGTATCCAAGTCCGGTTGCAAATTCTTCAATGTCTAAAGGAACAGATTGCTCAAAATAAGTTCTATTCTCCTCATCAGGCAATGCATCATAATTGTGTCAAACAGGTGGTGGACATTTCTTATATCCAATGCACGTGACATCCTTTTTCTCTTTTTGTATGTCAATGATGTGATCCAGCACATACCTAGAGTTTGAATAACTATCTAGCTTAAGCCGGATCGCCTCACTTTCACACTTTACACAGGCAAACTCTTTTTGCATGATCTCGAGATGAATGATATAACAGTTTATGTCAGTTTGTTTTCTTGAAACCATTTTTGTTAGCTCGATTTTGTCTTTTCTTAAATTTTCAACCACCTTTTTAAACTCTTTTTCATGGTTTTCATAAAACATGTTAGCCTCTTTGCATTTCGAAAGATCCACTATCAACTTTTGATTGTGGATATATGTCACGTCATACTTGCTTTGCAAATCATCATATTTGCTTTGCAAATCCGACAATTTATCACCTAAACTAACACATTTATCGCATTAATCAGAAGTTGGATCATCGACACATACCTGGTTTGATGAACTGCCGACATTAGCCATAAAGGCTGAATGAATATAAGAAGAAGAATAAGCAGCTTTATCCACCAGAATTGATCTTCTGTCATTCCTTGCTGCAACTTCTCCCAACAATTCATCCACATCTGCATCGACTGACACACTTGACGTTTCATCCAAATGATCATCGCCTGAAGTTGAGGATTCTTTATCTGAGCTTCTACTATATCCGGAACTGTCTTCATCTTCAGATGATTCTCCACCACTGGCGGAAGATTCTCCACCACTGGTGTGTTTCAGATCCTTGACAACTTCAGCAAAACAAGCTGTTCTATCCTGAACATCACTTCCCAATTGAATCGACTAGTAACAACCTTCATCGACTTGTACCACAAGATCCTGGTCGGCATTTGATGCTCCTGCTTGATTTGGATTGTTCACAGGCATCAACATACGCTCGTTATTCCTGTTTTGATCCTGATTCTGATTCTGCTGGTTGCCTTGATTCCTGAAAGGATTCTGGTTCCCATGCTGAGCTGGTTTGGTACATTCTCTCTTGAAATGACCTCGTTCACCACAATTGAAGCACTTGACTGATTGTTTATCGAACCCATACTTGGTATCTCTCTTGCTTTCCAAGCTAGTTCTACCAATCCTTTCCATGAAGTCTTTAGCTCGCCTAACCGGACTAGCGAAAGCCCACTTGATATCCATCATATCCATTTCCTCCTTATCGATCTGCTGATAATCTTTTTGGGTCAGATTGATGTTTCCAATCTGACCTGCTATCAACCCACAATACACGCTCACCAATGTTTTTAGTAGCTCCATATGATCCTTAGCTACTTCAACACTTACTTTTGAGAAATTCGAAGTGTCGAGCCGAACTGTATTTGGATTAGATAGTTGACCGGCAGATGAGGTTCTTCCATAACAAGCTTGTTGTGGAACTGGTAGTGGATTTCCATATAAATCAGTTGCTACAGAAGACCTTTGGGCTTGCTGCTAGGGAACTGGTTGTAGTGGATTTCCATACAAGTCTGTTATTCTTTGTTGCTGAGGAACTGATTGTATTGGATTTCCATACAAGTCAGTGCTTGAGACAAAAGCCGTTTGTAGCGGAGCATGTGTAACAGGTCTTGCAACAGTGCTAGAACCTCCACAGTTACCATAATACATATCAGGATTTTGTTGCACTGGAATCCGTTTCGCCTTCCTGATTTCTTCTTGATCTTTGTTCTCCAAGAGCTGAACGAAATCATTGATGTTTGTCGTAGCCAAAGTGCCATTGTATTTCAAGATTTCTAAGAAACCATTCCATTGAGGTGGCACTGCATCGGCAAACTTTTTGACAACCTCTGCTGGAGTTGTTGCTACCCCATAATTATTCAACTCAGTCAGCAAGTGATAATATCTACTTGTCAAATCTGCCAAAGATTCTCTTTCTATACATGTGAAGCCATCAAACTCCTTCTTGAGTAAATCATGTCGCAATTGGCGTGACGCTTCATTTCCTAGACCTCTCGTCTTCAATGCATCCCATAACCACTTTGACGTCTTGAAGCTGATAAACTAATGATATATATCCTTGCTCAACGCCTGAGTTAGAATAGCATATGCTTTCTTTTCTAAATCATATGCCTTTTTCTCGTCTTCCGTAAGATCTACAAATGTCGCGGCAGTTGAAGCGGCAACATCAAGAGCTTGATCGAAATCTGTAGTAAAACAAAACCAATGTTTCGTGTTTTGCCCAAGGACATACGTATGGAATCTTTCTTCCCATCCAGGATATTCATTCATGTGCATTAGCTTCGGTGGATGGTTAAGGCTTCTGGTTTCGCTCTCGCTTAAAAGTATACTTTGAATATTTTGAGTTTGATTTGAAACAAACGCCCATTGACCTGTCGAAATTGGATTTGCTTGCGATGGAATAGACGAAGATGCGGGTGCGGGAGATTCTGCCCATGATGGCGACAAACCCATGCTTCTATACTTGCTCTCCGTATTAGATGCGGGTGTGGGAGATTCGGCCCATGATGGCGATAAACCCGTGCTTCTATATTTGCTCTCCGTATTGGATGGAATACCCCACCAGTCTGGATTCATTTTGAATATATAATACTGAATACCTGCTAAAATCACTTAAAACAAACCGTTAAACCAATTTTTGAAAGCTGCTGTTTAAAAAAAATTCTAAGTGAAAGCGACGAAAAACAAAGTGACGAAAGATGTGGTCTTTCGTCAAAGACTAATTTTGGAGAAATACATATGTTTCGTCGAAGATAAGTCCAAAAGTGAGATGGATGTTTCGTTGACTAAAGGGACACAAAATAGGAAAGATATTTTTTAAAACAAGTAAATCTTATCTTCTGACACACATATGGTGGGTAAACCCACTTTCAAACACACCTTACCTTTAAGGCCATCCCTAAACACTGTCACCCATACTTTTCAGAAAAATAACAATCATTTTGAACAACCCACTTGACAAACAACTTCAGTAAACCTCAAACAAGAATCAAAACATGAACTTTTTCAAGAACACTATGAATATATGAAGAACACTTATGAGTTTTACGGTGCCAGAAAAATTTTCGAACACTAATTTTGCAAGAAACTTCAACAAAAACCTTAACACAACATACATAAAAGAGTTTTAAACAAGGTTTTCTATGAACTAACAGCAAAATCACAAAGATTTTCAAGATTTATCACTGTTTTTCAGAAAATATGATTTTCAAAACACGAGAAAGCGACTCGGTTTTAACAAGGAAGAGAGCCAAGGCTCTGATACCACTTATAAGTCCAACTAGCGGAGGATCTAGTCGCCTAATCCTTGTATACGAACAGACCCGGTTGTGCGGAATCCAACCCGGAAAGCAAACCGAGTTACAACACGAAAACAGAGATTCAACGTTTAACGTTCACTTATATATTATAAATCATAAACGTTTCAGTACACTGTTTATACAAGATAAATCACTCGCATACTTTCTCAGTTCACTCTCGTGTGTGTGTGTGTGTTCTCTGTGTTCTATCTTTCTTCACTTCTGTGTTTGCTGCTTATATAATAACCTGGTCGGTGAAATATCAGAAGGTCGACGAAAGATCCATTGGTCGACGAAAGTCTCATGGCGAAACACCAAGAGTGACGAAATAAGGGGACTTTCGTCACACCCTTATATTCGACGAAACACGAGTTTCCTCAACAGAAGTTTCATCATGATCATATGTATATGTTTCGTCGCAGACATACAGCAGCACACAACAAACATGCAGCATCAGATCAGCAACTATCACGACTTGATGGAGGATATCAAGTCTTGTAGCGATGTCGTAACGAGCGAGTCGCATCCACACTAATGTATCAACAGAGCTGCGGATACTTGGCCTTCATCTCACTTTTCAGTTCCCAAGTGAATTCGGCGCCACGCTTTCCTTCCCATCGAACCTTGACTATGGGAATTTTGCTACGCCTCAGTCGCTTGACACCCTGATCCATGATTTTGACCGGTTTCTCCACAAAGTGTACAGCTTCATTTATTTGCAAGTCTTCAAGGGGAACCTGCAGTTCCTCGTCGGCTAGGCCTTTGCGTAGGTTAGATACGTGGAACACTGGATGCACGTTGTTTAGTTCCTGTGGTAGGTCGAGTCGGTACGCCACCTTACCAATCCTTTCGAGTATCGCGAAAGGACCCGCATAGCGAGGAGCGAGCTTTCCCTTCTTTCCGAAGCGAACTACTCCCTTCCAGGGAGATACCTTGAGAAGAACTCGGTCACCAACATCAAATTCCAGAGGCTTGCTCCTATTAACAGCATAGCTCTTTTGTCTGCTCCTAGCCATGATCAAGTTGTCTCGGATCTGAAGAATCTTATCTGTTGTCTCTTGAATGATTTCAGGGCCAGTAAACTGCTTGTCACCAATCTCATGCCAGCTGAGAGGAGATCGGCACTTGCGGCCATACAAAGCTTCGAAAGGAGCCATCTGAATACTGGAATGATAGCTGTTGTTGTACGAGAACTCAATCAATGGTAAATGTACATCCCAGTTACCACCAAAGTCGATGACACAAGAACAGAGCATATCCTCTAGGGTTTGAATAGTACGCTCGGTCTGTCCATCCGTTTGAGGATGAAAAGCCGTGCTAAGATTCAAATGAGAACCCATAGCGGATTGAAAGGTTTACCAAAGACGTGAAGTAAAACGACCATCACGGTCTGAGATTATGTCAAGAGGTATGCCATGACGGCATATGATCTCATCAGTATAGATTCGGGCAAGTTTCTCCACTTTATAATCTTCGCGAATAGGAAGAAAGTGGGCTGATTTGGTCAAACGATCAATGATCACCCAGATACTATCATGACCAGAAGGTGTTCTAGGTAGCTTAGTAATAAAATCCATAGCGATACTATCCCATTTCCAAACTAGAATCCCGGGTTGTTCTAAAAGTCCAGAAGGACGTTGATGTTCAGCCTTAACCTTCGTACAAGTAAGGCATTTAGAAACATACACAACAATGTCCTTCTTCATGCCAGGCCAGCAATAAGTTGTACGCAAATCATGGTACATCTTATCTGCACCCGGATGAATAGAGTAACGGGATATGTGAGCCTCATTCATAATGAGCTCACGGAGATTATCGCGATCCGGCACCCAGATGTGATTGAGGTAGTATTGGATTCCATTAGGTTTAGTTTCGATTTGATCAATTTTAACGCCTTGGATTTCCACTTCTAGGCTTCTTTCATTTGCTGACGAATACTGGGCTTCACGAATACACGCATGAAGATCACTAGACATACGAATAGCATTCACATGAGTTTTACGACTAAGAGCACCGGCCACTACATTCGCCTTGCCAGGATGATAGCGAATTTCGCAGTCGTAGTCGTTAAGCAATTCCACCCAACGTCTCTATCGCATGTTCAGTTCCTTTTGGTCAAAGATATGTTGAAGGCTTCTATGGTCAGTGAAAACCACACATTTAGTACCATACAGGTAGTATCGCCATATCTTTAACGCAAACACGACTGCACCAAGCTCCAGATCGTGAGTAGTATAGTTTTTCTCATGTACTTTGAGTTGACGAGAAGCATAAGCAATAACCTTGTCCCATTGCATGAGCACACAGCCCAAACCACGGTTCAAGGCATCACAATATACCATGAAATCATCATTCCCATCGAGGAGAGTTAGAACAGGAGCATTACACAAAAGAGTCTTTAGGGTCTGAAAAGATTCCTCTTGCTCGGGACCCCAAGAAAAAGGTCTCTCTTTCTGAGTCAACGAAGTAAGAGGAACAGCGATCTTAGAGAAGTCCGAAATGAATCGGCGGTAATAGACCGCCAATCCTAGAAAGGAACGAATCTCAGATGAAGATTTAGGCGTAATCCAATTCCTCACAGCTTCGATTTTAGACGGGTCAACATGAATGCCTTGCTTACTAACGACGTGACCAAGAAATTGCACTTCATCAATCCAAAATTCACACTTAGAAAATTTAGCATACAAGCGTTCACCACGTAAGAGTTCAAGCATCAAGCGTAAATGACGAGCATGATCAGCCTTAGATTTAGAATAAATGAGAATATCATCAATAAAGACTATCACAAAATGATCAAGATAAGGTTTACACACACGATTCATGAGATCCATGAATACAGCGGGTGCGTTGGTCAATCCAAAAGGCATGACTACGAACTCGTAGTGTCCATAACGGGTACGAAATGCGGTTTTGGGTACATCATCCTCGAGTACACGAAGCTGATAATAGCCAGAATGAAGATCGATTTTTGAGAAACAGGACGCGCCTTGTAGTTGGTCGAATAAATCATCGATACGAGGGAGAGGATAACGATTCTTAACGGTAAGCTTATTGAGTTCACGGTAGTCGATACACATACGAAACGTACCATCTTTCTTCTTGACGAATAGTACAGGAGCACCCCACGGAGAGGTACTTGGACGAATGAATCCTTTGTCGAGTAGTTCTTGCAGTTGGCTAAATAGTTCTTGCATCTCGGAAGGTGCAAGACGATATGGGGCCTTGGCGATAGGAGTCGCACCAGGTATGAGATTAATACGAAAGTCGATGGATCTAGGAGGAGGAAGACTGGGACGATCTTCAGGAAAGACATCGGGGAAATCACACACTACTGGAACGTCGCTTATGTTCTTCCCCTTGCCCTTTTGCTCCACCACGTGGGCTAAGAAGGAAAGTTTTGTTTATGTAAGCATCTGTTCGCTTGAGTGCATGACATCAGCCTTAGTCCATTCGAAGGTCGGTCTCCATAGACATGCAAAATATCATCGGACGGAAGAGGTAGACGTACAAACTTCTCGTGACAGGCAATCTCGGCATGATTCTTACGCAAACAATCCATACCAATAATGACATCAAAACTACCCAATTGCATGGGTATTAGATCAATAGTAAACACGTGGTCGTTAAGAATGAAGGAACAACCACAGAGAATAGAATCAACTAGAATAGACTTCCCATCGGCAATCTCCACCAAAAACGACTTAGGTAACATAGAGCGTGCACAGTTTAACAAAGATTCAAATTCTACGGACACAAAGCTTCTGTCGGCACCAGTATCAAAAAGTATCAAAGCATAAAGGTTATTCACAAGAAATGTATCATTAACGACGTCATTGTCGTTACGAGCCTGATTAGCATTATGGTTGAACGCTCGTCCACGAGCGGCTGGCTGTTGATCCTGGTTCAGCTGAGGACACTGGTTACGAAGGTGAGTGGTATCTCCACATTTGTAGCATGCACGAACAGCATTGACTGGTTTAGGATTCTGCGAAGGAGCTGGTAGGGCTGCCTGAGCTAGGGCTTACTGAGCTGGTTGAGCAAGATTAGCTTGACGACAGTAAGGAGTCGTGTGACCATAGCGATTGCAGTTGGTGCACAAACGACATGCATAATTAGCAGGATGATGAAAGTTGCAAGTTGCGCACTTGGGGTAAGACCCAGAGTACTGCTTTTTTACTTCAGGGGCAGCAGGGTTCTGAACAGTAGCAGCAGGAGCAGGTTTAGCAGTAGGATTCGCAGCAGGAACAATAGCATTGCATCCTGAACCCTGAGACTTTCGCCTCTTGTTCTTGCTGCCACTTGGCTGCTGGGTAACTTGATGCGCAGACTTGGAGGGAGCAGTGTTAGCAAACTGCTTATCACGAACACGGTTATTGTTGAGACTAGCTGCAAGACGGTAGACTTCCTCAATAGTTTTGAGTTGAGCTGCTTCAATGGAATCACGCATAGCAGGAGGTAGACCATTGATGTACTTGGTTATCATGCGCTTAGGGGTAGAAACCAAGTGAGGAACAATCAAGCTGAGCTGCTTGAAATGAGTAGTATAAGCCAGATTATCATCACCAATCTGCTTCAAATGCCAAAACTCTTCTTCAAGCTTCAGTTGTTCATGAGGAGGACAGAATTCAAGCATCATCAATTCTCGCACCTCCGCCCATGGAAGAGCATAGGGTTCTTCATTCGAACAGATGTTTCTCTTATTTGACCACCACTCCAATGCTCTGCCTTGAAACATTCTTGTTGCACTCCTTGTCTTTAGCTGCTCTGGGCATTCGTTGTTAATGAAGGAACTTCGATGCTGTCAAACCACTCAAGCATAGCAGTTACCCCATCACTGCCCATGAAAGACTTAGGGTTGCATGAGACGAAATGTTGGTAGCTGAACTTTGTAGACTTTTCTTTCTCCGTCTTAGAGTCAACAGAAGATGGTGGAGTGTTCGATCCTTGGATCTCAGAGACTATCTTTGGCACGACTCGAGCGATCTGGTCGGCCATGAAGGACATCATATTTTTCTGAGACTTTTCCCTGGATCTCTTGAGAGTGTCGGATAGCTTTCGAGAAGACATCCTAATGACCCAACAAGAGGATCATATAAGTCTAGATCACAAGGTCTCACAATATAGATTCACACACGATAGATTAAAGACTCAAGATTCAACAAGATTTACATAGATCAAAGATTCAAGTTTCACATAGATTCCAATAGACTCAATACCGCAAACCCACGACCTTCGCATGGCACGTTGTACGAAGTTTGGCAACATGTCAGAAACGCTTATATATAGGAAGTACCAGCGGCGTATCCACCACGCTTCGGGCACATCACTTCTGCCTCATACTCGGTGTCAGGTTACGTGCCGTAATTGCCATCACAAACACACACTCATCATCATCATCATACGCTCATAGTTTAACCCAGTAGATTCACATAGATTTAACCCATTAGATTCACATAGACTCCAATAGATTCCCATATATTCTAATAGATTCGCATAGATTCCAATAGATTCGCATAGATTTAGAGTTAGCAATCTCAACACCAAACAACGAAATCCCGCATGGCACGTGCGACGAAAGTTCTGTAACATGACAGAAATGCTTATATATAGGAAGTACCAGCGGCGTATCCACCACGCTTCAGTCAGGCTACGTCCGTCCCGTCATCGGTGTCATGCTTCGTTAACCATAACATTAGATTCCATCACATCTCACATAGATTTCACATAGATTAACCAAGTAGATTCAATAACATAGATTAACCAAATAGATTCCACAACTTCAACCCGAGTCTACAAAACCACGAACTTCGCTTAGCGCTTGGAACGAAGGTTCGGTAACATGCCAGAAACACTTATATATAGGAAGTACCAGCGGCGTATCCACCATGTTTCGGGCATGCCACGTCCGCCTCGTCTTTGGCGCTAGGCTACGTTTCGCATTTTGTTTCTCTAACAACACATACTTAGATTACGCGTAGATTATGCTAGAGTACGCATAGGTCACGCTTAGATTTCACTTAGATTACACAAGTAGTTTCCCTATAGTTTTAGAATTCCACAACCTCATCACCGGTCTGCAAAACACTAAGTTTCGCATGGCACTTGGTACGAAAGTTGGTACCATGCCTAAAACACTTATATATAGGAAGTACCAGCGGCGTATCCACCATGTTTCAGGCACGTCACTTTTGTCTCGTATTTCTATGCCATGTTCCGTTTAGCGTGTCACAACCACAATAACACATAGCTTCATCAAATAGCTTCACATAGTATCATAGTTGGTCAAGATTCCCACATAGATTATCATTATAGAATAAAGCTTCATAAATTTAGTTTGATTCAGAGATTGGGATTAACGTTTTAGATTGCGGACATACGTGCGAATCGTGTAAAAAGTCTCAAAACAAACGAAGAATCAAATTTGAAACCACACATAAAAGTCGAGATAACATAAATGATAGGCTCATAAAACATAGATTGCTCCGGGTAGAGGAATGGTGACTAACCAAAGTGATTCAAACTCCTTTCGAATTGAGGCAACGCGTCTTGACTTACTCAGACAAATACGTCATCGATGTTAGGCCTACGATATTCATCCTTTTGGTCATTTCACGTTCCTAATTGAATGGAAGTTTCGAGACCTAGGCGAGACATAAAAACATCAAAGAGTGGGACTAGTTATCAAGGTCTGAGTTTCACCTCTATCTTGACAACATCGTACCCTAATAGCATCAACACTTATTAACAGATAAGTCCTATTAGAATATAATAAGGAAATTTCCCTTCTAGGTTCGGATGTCACTCCTGACTTGAGGACAATTTCGTGCAAAAATGCAAACACTGTTTAACAGCGTTTTCAAAGTATCAAGTGTATATTGTGTCAGCCTTAGGAAAGGCATGTAAGTTTAGCAGGAAAATGTGTTGCTAGGAAGCAGATACGGTAGAATGCATGAGTCTTAAACAACAAATAAGAATCAAGATTCCTAGAACTATAGACTAGGGCAAGTATTCCTACTTATCCTAATTCCCTATAGTTATGGCTCTGATACCAATCTGTCACACCCCAACCGATGGCGGAAACATCGGGATGCGAGCACTAAGCGTTCAGATTGCTCACGAGAATCCATAACACTACATAGCTTCAATATAAATTAAATCCATTTCATGCAACTATCTAAAACAAACATCAACCACCCAAAACATAGTATCAAAACAGGCATAATCATTGTTTCAAAGTTTCTAGATTTAGCTACGTGGAGTATCTAAGTACCATCCTAGCTTGTTTCACGATTCCTAGCATCCTGTCAGCCTGCAACATGTATTAAAATAGAGTCAGTACAAAAATGTACCGGCGAGTATACAAGTTTGAATAATAGGATAACAGATTAAAAGTCTCATATCCATATGTAAATGTAACAAAATAGTTTCAGCCATGCTAGTGTTCGCAGTCCAACAAGTGATAGCCCAAGTATCCCGATGCTTTGTTGTTTTCCCAAGTCTTAAGGAAAACTAGAATGCTCCTAACAATACCCCTGAGAATAGTGGGGAGGTGCATCTCCTATAGCGCTACTAGTGTTAAGGCGGAACTACACACCCTGGATTAAACGTCCACATAGCACATAGAATACAAGAATCACAAGTTTCACACAAACATAGGATAGAGTGTAGCTTTCCAAAAATTTCAAGTATCATAGCTTAATAGAATACATGTTACATCCCAAAGTTTAAAACAAAAGGGGATCGAGTATACTCACAGTGATTGTTTAACAGCCTAACTGTTATTGGATCAAAGGGAGCTCTTTAGATTTAGCCTGATTAGATTACAACAGATAAGTGTCGCATAGAAGTACGAGATTGGTCAAAGTGTCGAATCAGTCACTAGGTCAGATGGCTATCCGTTCGGATGGCCAGTCGATAGAGGTGGTTGTTGTGAGTGAGGGACGGATGGCCATCCGATCGGATGGTCATCCGATCGAATGGTAAGTCGATCCATAAAGGTTACTAAGTTTCAGTCAGGTTGCCTCGATCGGATGGCTATCCGATCGGATTGCCACTCGATCATGGAGGTTTCTAAAGTTTCAAGTTTCTAAAAAGTTTCCAAGTGTTGAAAGATCCGAAGACACATTGTCACTTTAATCGGATGGCAGTTCGATCAGATGGCTATCCGATCGGATTGCCATTCGACAATTAAAGATTCAAGGTCTCAAAGTGTTTAGGGTTAAGAGGCAAGTGTCACTTGATCGGATGGCTATTCGATCGGATGGCTATCCGATCGGATTGCTACTCGATCGGGTTATCCTTGTCCCGTTCCTAGACTTGTAAAATTTCTAAGTTTCTGATTAAACGGCGACGACTTGGTACGTATTGAGACAATGGTAAACACACCAATGTACAGCCGTTCTGATCGGGTGGGAATCACCCCTAGTCCGTCCAGTCGTCTGTTCTTGGCCAGGCTTATGTCGGAATCCGTACTCCGGTCATTTTCTCTGGCAATAATCCATTTCCAAGCCGACCTAAGACTAATCATCAAGTCATCAGTCTCTTCAGATCTGGATTCCACCGTTTTAAGTAAAAAGCTTAAGGAAAGATGAAGATAAACATAAGTTTTAGCTAAAGAGTCCAGATTTAGTCAAGATTCAGTGTAAAACTCATGAAATTCCTTAGATCTGAGCTAATTCTTGATAGGAATGACATCACACCATAGTTTGTACAAACCACCATGATGATGTCACTCTCAAGAGCTCAAATCTTAGAGATTTCACGGTGAAAAGTGAGATTTCAAAGGAGGATCATGAAGAGAATAACGCGTAGATCAAAGTTGTATAAGAATCTAGTGTAAAACGTACCGAAATCGCCGAGGAATGGAAGAAAAGAGGGGGTGCGTGCGTCTGGATCGAGTGAGGCTGTCACATCAGTGAAAATGATGTGACAGGCCTATTTGTAGTGTGAGAGAGAGGGAGAGAGGCGGTGTGCACGGATCGGATGGCAGCTCGGTCGAATGGCCATCCGATCGGTTGGTCATCCGATCGGATGGTCATCCGATCGGATTGCCACTCGGTCAATCCCATCCTTTCCGCGTTCCCGTCTTTGATTCGATTCGTGAGTTAGATTATGCATTGCGTATTAGTGGGTAATAGCATCTCATAACTAGATTAACAGATTAGCATAAAAGTTTCCGTAGTTTCATAGTTTCCATAGTTTCCGCCAGTGACAAGACTCCAGTCACTCGTTGAACCAAGCCTCAAGTTTCACGAGCCTCAAGAGTCAAGTACCAAAGTATCAAGTCTCATAGAATCATAGTATCATAGAATCATAGCTTCATAGAATCATACAATCATAGTTTCATAGAATCATAGTATAATAGAATCATAGTTTCATAGAATCATAGCATAAGTTTCACCAAGTATCAAAAGTATCAAATATCACATAGTATAGGGGCTAAAAGTGTCAAATAAGTAAAAGTCTAGGGACCCAGGCGTTACATACCTGTCGCGTAGCACAGGGTGTTTTTACTAGTATAAACTATGTAGAAACATACAATGATTTAGCACCAAGAAAGTATAATATACGAGTAAAAGTTGATTGACAATAGTAGATTTGTGTATCACATAAAGAAACTAGATTTTGAATTTAAATAAACTAAACTTTCACCAAATGGTTTATAGCACTCTGAACTTTCGATTTGTACCACACAACTCCCAACTTTCAACTTATTGGCCGATAATACTTATAAACTAATTGAACCCTAACCCAGTTAGTTTTTGCTGATGTGGCACTTGTGTGTTGATGTGGTATCTGACGTGAAATTTTTTAAAGACATGGCAACTGATGTGGCATATGACTTGGTTTTTTTATGATGTGACAACTGATATGGCACTAGTTTGTTGATGTGGCAGCTGATGTCAGCAAACTGGGTTAGTGTTTAGTTTGAGAGTGATATCGGCCAATAAGTTGAAAATTGGAAGTGGTGTGGTACAAATCGAAAGTTAGAAATGCTATTAGCCAATTGATGAAGTTAATATTATTTAAATCCAATATCCCTAAGTAAACTCATTTAAATAAATATGATCACTATTGATATTAGTTGGACATATAATGTGGGGATTTGATCAATCCTTCCACCTCATCAATACCCACCTGTTTATTTTTAAAATATTTAGCATTATAACAGATGAGAAAGTTATTCTACAAGTGTACGAAGTGTAGGAGAGAAGTTTGGCCCTTAATTTGCAAGATCAATGGTTGAGATTAAGTGGCCCCTAAATATAGAATTCACATAACAAAAAATAAGGGAACAAGTGGGAAAAAGGGTAAAACAGAAAAATCCAATATTGTTGACTCTTAAACCCACTTCCCCCTTGATTTTCAAACGGCTATAATTTTTTCACGCGTTAATATTTTTTTTATAAAAATTAAACTGTATTAACGAGCATTTCATTCTCTTTAATTCGAGCAGCTTATTGTTATATTTTTCTTAAAAAAATTGCAGGATTTTAAATACCTATTACGTGATTTGAATACCTAGTAAATGACTTCGTGATTTTGAATACCCATTACGTGATTACTTGATTTCATTATAGTATTTTATGTGAAACCCACTAAGTGATTATGTAATTACGTAACAATGGTTAACTATATATTATTACATGACTACATGATTTTAAATACTCATTTCGTGATTACGTGATTTCATTATAGTATTTATGTGAAACCCTACTGAGTGATTACGTAGTTACGAAAAACAAAATATGTAATACATAATACTTCATATGGAATACATAATATTTCCGGTATAATCACGTATTAAGGATAAATTATATACGAAACATTAGCTAAACAACCTATAATAACAACATAATGCCGTATATTAGAGATTTAACCACGTAATAAAGCATAAACAATCAAGTTCTTATTATTGAATGTGTAATAATGTAATAAGCATAATTGTATTAACATTATTTAAAACATGTCATATTGAATGTGTAATCATCTAATGAATTTACATTGAATGCGTAATGATTTATGTTGAATGTGTAATCATGTAATACGTATTCAGAAATCACGTAGTCATGTACCGGGTATTCAAAATCACGTAATGGGTACTCAAAGTCCTGTAAATTATTTTTAAGAACACTATAGCAATAGGCTGCTTGAATTGAAGAGACTGAAGTACTAGTTAATACTGTGTAATTTAAAAAAAATATTAATGCATGAAAAAATTATAGTCGTTTAAAAATCAAGGAGGAAACTAGTTAAAAAGAGAAAAGACCGTCATACCATTCCCTCCTTAAATTTGAGAAAAACAAATGTGTGGTCATGATTCTCTCCTACACTTCATAGGAAATTCCTCTCTTGTACATGATCTCTTATCAGATAAAAGTATCTTTTCAAGGACATGTTATATAAATTTACATTATAACTAATCTTAACACTTAATTTGAGAGTGAATTTCAAATTTTGGCCTTTATCTTTATAGTGAATTTCAGGCGGTGTCCTTTATTTTTCAAATTGACAAGTCTTGTACTTAATGTTTTAAAATCTTGCTCGTTATGTCCTTTAGCCTTAACCCAGTTTGATTTTTCTGTTAAAAAAGATAACCCAAGGGTATTTTTGTCTTTTACCCATTTATTTAAAAACTATTTAATAATCAATACTTAGGTTTTTCTGTTTAATAATTGTATGATATTAAAAGAAAGTGGGCCCACCCCCACCCCCTCTCCCATTGTCTTTCTCTCCTTGTCTGCGATTCCTCCATAGTTCTATCATTGCAGAATACATACTACTCTACAATTCTCAACAAACACATGAACACCAAACCAGAAATTACCTCCGTGTTACTAATCTAACGACGAGCAACCGAAATAGAACGTCTCCTCCTCGATTGTGAGAATCTACTTACGCTTCTAGAACGCATGTGAGAATCTACTTACACTCTCAATATCCAACTCAGAACCGTTATCATTACCGGAGATAATTTCGATTGTGGGAATCTGCTTAGGTTTCTAGAACGCCGGTAAGCTTTAGACGACGATGACGTCAGCGATTCATCGGTCGACGGTGATGAGTCTCCGATCGGATCTCTTCTAGTCGTGGATTTAAACGCCGGTGTAGCTTTAAAAGAAGAATATTCTGTGAATCTTCCATCGACGGTGATAAATCGCCGATCGAAGCTTTTATCGTCGTCGATTTAAACGTCGTGGTAGCTTTAGAAGACGAATATTCCGGCGAATCTTCCGTCGATGGTGACGTATCTCCGATCGGAGGTCTTCTAGTCGTCGATTTGAACGTCGATGTAGCCCTCGAATCAGAACATTCACGAAGAATGAGTGAATATGAATGAAAATGTAGGTTAATTGGATGAGAATGAAACCTGTAAATCACATGAAAGAGATGATGAACAAACTGCGATTCCTCGATAGTTCTATCATTGCAGAATAAAATCTAAGTATTGATTTTTAAATAGTTTTTAAATAAGTGGGTAAAAAGACTAAAATACCCCTGGGTTATCTTTTTTAACAGAAAAATCTAACTGGCTTAGGGCTAAAGGACATAACGTGCAAGATTTTAAAACATAAAGTACAAGACTCGTCAATTTGAAAGATAAAGGACACCACCTGAAATTCACTATAAAGATAAAGGACAAAACTTGAAATTCACTCCTTAATTTGATATAAATTCATCCATAAGTATGTAAAACTTAAAGGGTCGTATTATTGGCACACCTGAATCCTTAAATCGACACCTTCAATACGGGTCGTATAAGCTTACACGAGTCGTATTGCTTTTTCAATGTCTAATAAAGACTGATGTGTCAGATTTTGTCTATTTTACTGGACTAATACGGGTCATGTAGGTCTATACAGGTCGTACAGGTCTATACGGGTCGTATTGGTTGAGGGTTTTTTTACAAATTTTTTATACATTTGTTTATGGTTTAAACAAAGTTTTCTAAAAAATATTTATTTTTTTAAATAAAAACTTCCTTAAATTTTTTAAGGATACCATGTACAATGTAGTATAGTATAGGTGAGGTACAGGTCGCGTAAGAGCATATATAGATGTAGTAAAGGTCCCGTATATGTATTGTAAAGGTTAATTTGTAATTTTAAAGGTATTTTGTTTGTGTAATGTATTTAATGTGTTTTTTGTTTGTTTAATGGATACAAAACGTAAAGTAACCAGCAATATACGCCAAAATACGACACTGTATAGACATAATACGCCATAATACGTGATAACATGACATGTATATACAATCTACACCCTAATACGACACTTACAAACAATAAACGTGACAATACCGAACGTCACCGACACGACCCGTACGGACAATATATGCGATAATACCGAAAATATTGACAATATACATCGTAATACGACATTTAACGAAAAAATACGTCAAGTAATGATACCGCACCACGCGTATACACACAACACGACACATTTATAACAACCCTCCTGAATATTTTCGACACCCTAAAATATACTTTAAAATATCACAATATGTCCTAAAATACACCCCGTACGGGAAAACGGGCCCCGATTACCTTTATTTTTATTAGAATTAAATAAAACAAAATTTAATGGTCTCTCGCAGGGCGCGTAGCCCTTGGCTACCATCTACGCGGGCCGCTACAGCAAGGAGATCAGGCCGAAACCCTAAGGCGCCACGTCTTGAGACGCATGTGGAGGCTACGAGTCGAATCAGCAACCCTAGGGCCTACCCTAGGGAGCCTCGCGGGCCGCGAAAGCCATGGCCGGAGTTTACGCGGGGCAACAAAACCCAATTGCAGCCCTATAAATTGAGGGCATCGGCTTCAGTCTCAGATCGCTCACACACTTTTCTTTCTCTCGAATTTCTTTATAGTAGAAGCTATTCTCGGGCATAATACCCCCTAAATAACGAAGTTCTGCTCCGTTGTAAGTATTATAACCCCGGTTACGTATTAGATACGCTGCCCGATTGATCCAGGGTTCCGTAATGGCTATCGTGGTTCTGCCTGACGTAGTCATTGGAATGCCGTCTCGGGGAGGGTATTGCTAATGTAAATATTGGGTTATTATACTAACACGTGTGCATTTGTGTAATTTATAGATAATTTCCAGGAAACCCTTAAAGAAAACCTAAGACAGCAATGTGAGTAATCTCCTTTTTGTAAACTGCTTTTACAAAACCTTAATTATTTTAAATTATAATTAGCAGTGATTGAGTCTTTGTAATTCTACAATTACTGCCGGTATGTTGGGGTTTTGTATACAAAATGTGGAACACTTTACCATTGGACAAAGAGTTAGCCAATGGGTAATATGACCCACCAGTCAGGATTGACAGTACTGAATAAGTAATTGGGTAGATGTAAACATTGTAATCGCTCTCAATACTGTGAAAATTGATAAAACTCTTCTTGATTAAACTGGGATTCACTCACCAGTATTTCCCACTGACAAAATGTTTTTTAAACGCGTTTCAGGTAACAAAATGTGAAAGCCAACTAGAAGCCAGCCGGACAACACTGAAGGCTTAGAGAAAGTGGCTATAAAAGTTACCTAAATAAAGAAGATGTTTTATTTCAATAAAATGAGATTTATTCCTATAAATCAGTTTGTAATGAAAACTTGGGTTTTTACCCCAATATGTTTACTTATATAAAATATGGTGTTTTACTCTGATAAAACATTTCCTAACTACGGTCCTGATGAAATTTCCGCTGCCAAATTGATAAACACCGATACCACCGAAACTGATTCTCGTGGCCGCCCGTTCCCGTGACAGATAGGGGGCGGGGGTTGCGACAGAAGGTGGTATCAGAGCTAAGCCACTGATTCAGCCACAGAAGTGTTCTGCTGACACCAAAATGTATCTAAAGTGTTAGGAAATTAATTATGGAAATACGTGCCTATTTGTATTTTATTGTTGTGTGTTATTTGACTATTTGTTAGTTTACAGTATGAGCGACCAAAGACCATCCGATGCGTATCGTCAATTGTCCAGCTCACCTAGGAGCGAAGGCACCTCTTCATAGCCTGCCCTCTCAGGGTATTCAACTGATAATGAAGAAGGGATATTTGTGTTTTAGGCTTAGTCTGAAGAGCCATTCCCTCAGAAAAAGAGAGGATGGTTCAGTAGAGGAGCACACGAGCGTAGGAAAAGAATGAAAAAGTTGCAACAGCAGCGAGTCCTAGCAGCCGCTAAAAGAGAGACAGATGCCCATACACAGGATATGCTTAATAGGAGCTTAGCCAATTTTCATATCCTAGCAACCACAGCTGCCGACCCTAACCTGGAGCAACTGATAGCACCCCAACCATTACCACTATTTCCCGCTCAGCCAATGGAAATAGAAAACTACCCAGAAAACCATGTCGAAATGCATGATTTTAACCCAGAGTAGATACCTAGGGTACCTGCACCCAATCCCTTAGACCCAGATTATGACCCATGGTGGGATGACAATAGGGATTATGTGCAACGTTACCCAATACCAGAAGACATGCCCATGCCGAATCTAGGAGCTTACCCAGGTTTGGACCCTCCAGATCCCTACTATGATAGTGATCAATACATTAGGGAAATTTTAGAGAATCCTTACCCGTACCAGGAACCCATGCCCCAGATTCCAAACCCAGTCCCAGCACCTGCACCCCCAATGAGTGCAGAAAATGTGCAAGAGCTCCGAACTTTCGGAGAAGAGATTTTAGAAAGCAGCAAGAGAATGAGGCAGGTTGGAGAGCGACTCGTCTGGAAGTACGACGAGCGCAATATGGATTTCTGGATGAATCCATATCCGTGATGGTGATGGTAGTAGTAAAAATAATAATATAATAATATATATAATATGTGTGTATGAAAAAAAAAATATATATATATATATACAATAATTACAATATATAACCATAGATGCCTACTAGTAATGTAATTTCAATTTCAGTCGTATTGTAATTTTTAATTTTAGTACTGGTTTGTATTAGATGCATATTATATATAAGAAAAGAGTAAGTCGCAATGATCGATGTTTTTTATCAACATGTGTGTTATGTGATTGGTGGTATTAAATATTATCTTGTGATATTAATACGTGGTAAATGTTTAAAATCCAGATGGACAACGAAGTGAATCAAGAACACCAGAATGATAACAACCAGAATGACAATAACCCGAATAATGATAACCCGAACAACAATAACAATGGAAATTAAGTGGATAACAATGCCATCCAACACATAGTGGCACAAGGAATCATCGATGCAATGCCATTTATTATTCAAACTGTTAGGGAAGCGGATAATAAAAGTAAACATAGTAGTAAACGACCCACTGAACCGGAACACAGCGTAAACAATGGATCCTTACTTCAAGCGCCCATTCCCAAAAGAAGAAGAACCATGCCTTATGGTTGTTCTTATAAAGAATTCTAGTCCTGCAAACCAATAGAATTCTCGGGTAATGAAGGACCCATTGCAACTCTACGCTGGATAGAAAAGACTGAGGCTGTCTTAAAAATAAGCAAATGTGCGGAAGAAGATAAGATAATGTTTGCTTCTAATTTGTTTAAGAATGGTGGAACATGATCCTCCAGTCTAGGGGAAGTGATAGGGTTTATAATATGGAATGGGAGGAATTTAAGAACATGGTGAAAAGGAAATTCTACCCTCCTAATGAAAAGGAACATATAGCAAATAAGTTTCTAAATCTTAGGATGACTGGAGTGGATAGTAAGGGATATACGACATTATTCTTTGAATATGCTAGAATAGTGCCAACCCTTGCATCACCTGAACCAGTATTAATCTCCCGTTACATATGGGGATTAATCGGGGAGATTAGGCATGTAGTCAATGCTGCTAGACCTCAAACCGTAGAGGAAGCTGTAGAACTAGCAAATACCTTGACAGATGAGTTAGTACGTACACGAGAAGAGGATCAAAGGAAGAACCTAGCTCAGAGGCTTACCCAGGAATTTCGCTCTAGAAATTCCAACCGTGGGAAAAATGTAGGTTCTACTTCTGCACCTTATTGCAAGTATTGCAAAAGGAAGCATTCTGGAAGATTCTCCATATATTGCAACTTCTGCAAAATATCTGGACACAAGGAAGAAGACTGCAGGAAGAAACTTAGCAACATGATATGTTACAACTGTGGAGAACAAGGCCATATCAAGCCAAACTGTCCAAAATTAGCTCCAGCTACAAATAACAAGACTACTAAAAAAGCTAGAGCATTTGTGTTGACTGCAGATGAAGTCAAGATGATCCCAGACGTGATAGCCGGTACATTTTTAGCTAATGATGTTTTTGCTAAAGTATTATTTGACTCTGGTGTGAACCAAAGTTTTATTAATACTTCATTTTGCAAACTTCTTAATCAATCATTAACTAAACTCCCACAAGAATGTTTAGTAGAAACAGCAAATGGAGAAACCATTAAGATTTCTGAAATCTTGCAGGGAGCAAGAATAGAATTTTTAAATCAAAAGTTTATTGCAAACCTTTACCCAATGAATCTGGCAGGATTTGATGTCGTATTAGGAATGGATTGGTTAATAGCCAATAAAGCCAGTATTTTATGTGATCAAAAGTCAATTCAAGTAAATTCACCAAAGGGTGAAAAGATCACAATTAAAGGAGATAAGCCATCTAGATCCACGAAATTCATCTCTGTGATGAAAACAACAAGTTATATAAGAAAAGGGTCATTTGTGTATTTGATTCCATAATCACTAACACTAAAGGAAAAGAACTGAAAGATATTCCAGTAGTATCTCAGTTTTCAGATGTGTTTCCAGAAGAATTACCAGGACTACCGCCAGACAGAGAAGTTGAATTCAGAATCCATCTGCTACCAGGGACAGCACCAATTGCTAAAGCACTTTATCATTAGGCACCAGCAGAAATGCAAGAACTGAAGAAACAACTGGATGAATTGCTGGAGAAAGGATTCATACAGCCAAGTTCATCGCCATGGGGAGCACCGATTTTATTTGTTAAAAAGAAAGACGGATCTATGCGTATGTGCATTGATTACCGTGAATTGAACAAAGTCACGATTAAGAATCGGTATCCATTACCACGAATCGATGATCTGTTCGATCAATTGCAAGGAGCACGATTTTTCTCAAAAATCGATTTAAGATCAGGATATCATCAATTGAAAGTACAGGAAGAGGACATTCCTAAGACCGCTTTTAGAACAAGGTATGGCCATTATGAATTTACTGTCATGCCATTTGGTTTAACCAATGCCCCAGCTGCATTCATGGACATGATGAACCGAATATGTAAGCCATATTTGGATAAATTCATAATTGTCTTTATAGATGATATTCACATTTACTCTAAAAGTAAAGAGGAACATGCAAAGCATTTGCACGCACTTCTAAGTTTATTAAGGAAAGAAAAGCTTTATGCTAAGTTTTCGAAGTGTGAGTTTTGCTTAGAACAGGTACAGTTTCTTGGACATTTAGTCAATCATGAAGGAATTCATGTAGTTCCCACCAAAATCGAGGCAATTACCAGATGGAAAACCCCTGAGTCACCAACCGAGGTTAGAAGTTTCTTAGGACTGGCTGGTTATTATAGAAGATTTATTCGAAAATTTTCCAGAATAGCCATTCCCTTAACTAAGTTAACTTGTAAATCCATTAAGTTTGAATGGGGACCAAAACAAGAAGAAGCCTTTAAAATTCTTAAGCAAAGATTAACCAACGCACCCATACTAGCATTACCAGAAGGAACCGAAGATTTTGTAGTTTATTGTGACGTTTCTAAGTTAGGTTATGGATGTGTGTTGATGCAACGTCAAAAGGTTATAGCTTATGCATCTAGACAACTTAAGAATCATGAAGAAAATTATTCAACCCATGATCTGGAATTAGGAGCAATAATTTTTTCTTTGAAAATTTGAAGACATTACCTTTATGGTAGTAAGTTTACCATTTTCACTGATCATAAGAGTTTAAGGTATGTTTTTGGGCAAAAGGAGTTGAATATGAGACAAAGACGCTGGATGGAGATACTCAATGATTATGATTGTAATATCCAATATCATGCAGGAAAGGCAAATGTAGTGGCCGATGCTTTAAGCCGAAAGTATCATGAAAAGCCAAAGAGAGTGCGTTCTCTTAAGTTAAATCTACAGGTAGATTTAAATGAACAAATTAGAGGAGCACAAGAATCAGTAATCAAGGAGGATACTAAAAAGTTAAAAGGAATAATTAAGGAATTAGAATAAGGAACAGATGGAATTTGGAGATTCCATAAGAAAAGAACGTGGATACCTAAATTAGGAAACCTACGTCACCGTATATTAGAAGAAGCCCATAAGTCTAAGTATACGATGCATCCTTGAAGTGATAAGATGTATCAGGACTTAAGAAAGAATTTTTGGTGGATAGGAATGAAAAAGGATATAGCAGCATATATGTCGCAAAGTGTTTAACCTGTTCACAAGTTAAAGCTGAACATCAGAAACCCTCAGGTTTGCTGCAACAGTTAGAAATGCCAGTATGGAAATGGGAATTAATAACAATGGATTTTTTTACCAAATTACCCAAAACAAGAAAAGGTAATGATACAATCTGGGTAATTATAGACAGGCTAACTAAGTCAGCCCATTTTCTACCAATGAAGGAAATTTTCAATATGGAACAATTAGCTAAGTTATATGTAAATGAAATAGTTTCATTGCATGGAATTCCTTTATCAATTGTTTCTGATAGGGATAGCCGTTTTACCTCTTATTTTTGGACAAGTTTCCAAAAAGCCAAGGGAGCCAAGTTGAATCTAAGCACCGCTTATCATCCTCAAACGGACGGAAAAAGTGAACGAACGATCCAGACAATGGAGGACATGCTTAGAGCTTGTGTAATTGATTTCGGAGGTAATTGGGACGATCACTTACCATTAATAGAATTTTCTTATAATAATAGTTATCACACAAGTATCAATGCTGCACTATTCGAAGCACTGTATGGACGAAAGTGCCGAACCCCAATCTGTTAGGCAGAAATTGGGGAAAAGCAACTATCCGGACCTGAGATAGTGCAAGAAACAACCGACAAGATCATTCAAGTCAAGGAACGACTGAAAGCAGCACGTGATCGACAAAAAAGCTATGCTGATAACAGACGAAAACCGCTAGAATTTCAAATAGGTGACAAAGTGTTGTTGAAAGTCTCTCCTTGGAAAGGAGTGGTAAGATTCATCAAAAGGGGAAAGCTAAGCCCCGGGTATGTTGGACCTTTTGAGATTATTAGAAGAATATGACTTGTAGCCTATCAGCTACAACTGCCAGAGGAAATGGCAGGAATACATGATGTATTTCATGTATCTAATCTCAAGAAATGCTTAGTTGATGAATCACTGGTAATACCTCTAAATGATATAAAGGTAAATGAGCAGTTAAAATTTGTAGAAAAGCCTCTACAGATTGAAGACAGGAAAGTCAAGAACCTCAAACACAAGAGATTAGTTCTGGTCAAAGTGAAATGGGACTCCAAAAGAGGACCAGAATACACATGGGAACTTGAATCAGAAATGCAAAGGAAATACCCGCATCTATTCCAGTAAGATCTCGAGGACGAGCTCTAAAACAAGGTGGGGAGGATATAACAACCCTCCTAAATATTTTCGACACCCTAATATATATTTTAAAATATTCCAATATGTCCTAAAATACACCCCATACGCGAAAACGGGCCTCGAATACCTTTATTTTTATTAAAAATAAATAAAAACAAATTTTAATGGTCTCTCACGGGGCGCGTAGCCCTTGGCTACCATCTACGCGGGCCGCGACAGCAAGGGGATCAGGCTGAAACCCTAAGGCGCCACGTGTTGAGACGCGTGTGGAGGCTACGAGTCGAATCAGCAACCCTAGGGCCTACCCTAGGGAGCCTCGCGGGCCGCGAAAGCCTTGGCCGGACTTTACGCGGGGCGCAACAAAACCCAATTGCAGCCCTATAAATTGAGGACATCGGCTTCAGTCTCCGATCGCTCACACACTTTTCTTTCTCTCGAATTTCTTTATTGTAGAAGCTATTCTCGGGCATAATACCCCCTAAATAACGAAGTTCTGCTCCGTTGTAAGTATTATAACCCCGGTTACGTATTAGATACACTGCCCGATTGATCCAGGGTTCCGTAATGGCTGTCGTGGTTCTGCCCGACGTAGTCATTGGAATGCCGTCTCGGGGAGGGTATTGCTAATGTAAATATTAGGTTATTATACTAACACGTGTGCATTTGTGTAATTTATAGATAATTTCCAGGAAACCCTTAAAGAAAACCTAAGACAGCAATGTGAGTAATCTCCTTTTTGTAAACTACTTTTACAAAACCTTAATTATTTTAAATTATAATTAGCAGTGATTGAGTCTTTGTAATTCTACAATTACTGCCGGTATGTTGGGGTTTTGTATACAAAATGTGGAACACGTTACCATTGGACAAATAGTTAGCCAAAGGGTAATATGACCCACCAGTCAGGATTGACAGTACTGATTGAGTAATTGGGTAGATGTAAACATTGTAACCGCTCTCAATACTGTGAAAATTGATAAAACTCTTCTTGATTAAACCGGGATTCACTCACCAGTATTTCCCACTGACAAAATGTTTTTTAAACGTGTTTCAGGTAACAAAATGTGAAAGCCAACTAGAAGCCAGCTGGACAGCACTGAAGGCTTGGAGAAAGTGGATATAAAAGTTACCTAAATAAAGAAGATGTTTTATTTCAATAAAATGGGATTTATTCCTATAAATCAGTTTGTAATGAAAACTTGGGTTTTTACCCCAATATGTTTATTATATAAAATATGGTGTTTTACTCTGATAAAATATTTCCTAACTACGGTCCTGATGAAATTTCCGCTGCCAAATTGATAAACACCGATACCACCGAAATTGATTCTCGCGGCCGCCCGTTCCCGGGACAGATAGGGGGCGGGGGTTGCGACAACCTTAGAGTACATGTGGATTCTAAACAAAATTACATGTAATCATAGAATACGATACCACACGGAACCGAACGTCACCGATACGGCACGTATAGAGCATATACTTCATAAAACGACACGTAATGACAAAATACATCAAAATACAGCCCGTATACTCACCGAATAGGCAAAACCTAAAATTATGAAATTTTGATATTACCCTTATACGCATCGTATAGGTCAAAACTGGGTCGTATAGTAGACTACTACGAATCATATAGACCCCCTGAATTCTCAAAAAACAAGCGGTTAATTGATAACTCAGGAGGTCTATACGGGTCGTATAGACCCCCTGATTTATCAAAAAAACAAGGGGTTAATTGATAAATCATGGGGTCTATACGGGTCGTATAGGCCTATACAGGTAGTATAGACCCCTGATTTATCAATTAACACCTTGCTTTTTTTTTTTTTTTTTTTTAGAATTCAGGGGGTCTACATGATAAAATTTTAAAATGTTTTTGATTAAAAAATAAAAGAATTTTTTTTATTAAACTTTGTTAAAACTATGATTAAATGTATACAAAAATTTGTAAAAAAAAAACTTTATAGACTCTCTAATTTATCGATTAACCTTTTTTTTTTTTTTTGTGAATTTAGGGGGTCTACATGATAAAGTTTTAAAAATGTTTTTTTTGTTTAAAAGTAAAAAATTCTTTTATAAAACTTTGTTAAAACTATAATTATATACAAAAATTTGTAAAAAAACTTTATAGACCCTCTGATTTATCAATTAACCCCTTGTTTTTTTTAGAATTCAGGGGGTCTACATGATAAAGTTTTAAAAATGTTTTTTGTTTAAAAAATAAAAGAATTCTTTTACTAAACTTTTTTAAAACTATCATTAAATGTTTACAAAAATTTGTAAAAAAAAACTTTATAGACCCCCTGATTTATCAATTAACCCCTTGTGTTTTTTTTAGAATTCAGGGGTGTTGGCTCATGTAATCCTTTCTTGAAGAACAGATGATACAAAAGCCAAAACTGATTCTTAACAGTTGATCCACAATAAGCAATGTTTGAACATAATTCCCTCCAATGGCAGTGGTACTTAACAATTGATGACTCTAAAGCCTGTTGTTTTGTAAAGACTGTTGGTTGGAAAGACTTTTGAAGACCAAAGAACTGCTGATGTCAAAGTGCTGCTGATTGTCAAAGAACTGCTGGAATCAAAAGCCTGATCAACCTTAGAGGAAAGCACTGCTCAACCTCATCAGAGTTTAAGCTTCATCAGTGTTTTGTTATTCATTTATCAATGTAACAGTGTTTATGTAGCATCAGTGTTTAGAGGTTGTTATAACTGTTAGCTGTCACTGTCTAGGTGACGTCAGCAAAGATGCTCAGTGGTTAGGATTTGTACTATATATAGAACAGTACCTGTACTGTTCTATTAGCTCTTTTGCATACACACTTATCTTGTACGAACAACCAAAGTGAGCTCAGGCTGAGGGGGAGTTAGTGTTCATGCATGCATAAGTCAATCATTGTGTATTCAATCTTATGACTAATGAAAGCATTGTATGATGAAAGCTGCAAATTATTCCCTGGTTTATCTACTTTCATTACATCTTATTAAAACAACACAATCAAGTCAAACTCAGATCCTAACAATTGGTATTAGAGCATAGGATAGTCAAATTCGAGCTAACAATCAATTTGACATAAAAGTTCAGCTCAATTTCATTGATACTATGTTGTTCGTATCAGTTGAAAAACAGAGTACAAGTGTAATCACGTTTAAAGTTGATTATTCGAAAACATCTGTAAAACAACCAAGATGTCTTCACAATCACAGGACCCTCACAATACTGGAACACTCTTCAAGCCACCTATGCTTGTCAGTTCTGAATACATTATCTGGCAACGTAGGATGGGCCATGTATTAGCACAACAAAACACCGGCTGCTAGAAGTCTGTCATCTTTGGACCTCATGTTCCAAGGGTGCCAAGCACAGAAGATCCCAAGGTCAAAGTACCTAAAAGCCTTGAAAATTACTCAGATTAGGATTTTCAAAAAATTTAATTAGATGCGATGGCTTTTAGTATTGTGGCCTTAGCTCTACCAAATGACATATACACTGGCCTGTTACATTATAGCAGTGCTAAAGAGCTTTGAGATGCACTGAAAGAGCAGTTTGGTGGGACAGAAGAGGTCATAGAAAACAACAGGGAGGTTCTAAACCAACAATACTAAACATTCTGTCATGTTAAAGGAGAGTCACTGACCCAAAAATTTGAAAGATTTAGTTGTCTTATTAGTGAACTTAAACTGGTTAATGTTGAATTTGAAAACTCCACTTTAAATAGTAGGTTTCTTAGATCATTACCAGACAAGTGGGACACTATAGCTTTTGTGACCAAAAATTTTGTGGGATTCAAGGAGTTAAGTCTGACCCAACTTCATGGTAGGCTTCTCACCTATGAGAGAGAGCTGAACCAGAAAAAGAAGTTGCAGTAATCTGGAAAAGTTGCTGATGATTACACTTTTGGTAACACAACACTTTTGGGTCAAGAAGAGTCCGGTGGTAGTAGGGACCAAAGTTATGATCATTACATTGAAATAACTGCAGGTGGAGCTTTCAACTCTGAGCCTTACTCACCCAATTATGCGTTCACAGCTAATGAGGAAAACCAGATCTCTGACAACTTATCCTTTGAACTCAATGACCTCTAACATTTTGACCCCACTGCTCTGGAAGAGATGGGCATTTTGCACCAATTGGCCTTGTTGAGTGTAAGAACCAGCAAGTTTTACAAAAGAACAGGTAGAAAGTTTCTAGGATTGCATGGGAATTTAAAAGTGGGTTTGGATAAGTCCAAAATTAAGTGCTACAAGTGTAACAGTCTTGGTCACTTTTCTAGGGAATGTAGAAGTCAAAACAGTGGTACAATCATTACTCACCCTAGCCCAAGACCTCAAAACACACAAAGCACTGTGCATTATTCCCAATATACCCCTGCTCCTCATATGCAAAACACTGCTCATTTTGCACATCCTGTAAACACTGTTCCAGTGCAATATGTTCAAACCACAGTTCCATAAATCCAGTATGTCCAAGCCCCTGTCTCGCAGGTTCAAGTGCAACAACCTGTACCACAACAAACTGCACAAACATCTGCCCCAGCAGAGGCCAGTCAACAGAGTTTCTTTACTCATGGCTTTGTTGATTGGAGCAGTTTGCCTCATGATTTGACTGATGAAAATTTTGCTCTATTTATGAATTCTGATGTTTCTAGTGATGAATTTTGTTTTGTGGCATTAGAGTTAATACCAGAAGGGCAGGAATCTGATGAAGTGGAATCCAGATTTGAAATAGTGGATGAAGTTGCTGAAGCAGTGGTTACTGTTGTTGTTGGTGAACAGATGTTAGAGAAGAAAGAACCTGAACCATTGTTGGAACCTCTTGCTGATCCATGGAATGCTAGAGTGTGTGAGGATGAATGTGACTCTGCCATGATGGCTGCTGCTAAGGTATCACCTCATGTCTTGAAAACCTTATGTTCAGATAAATGCATCATTGCCTTTGCAAACATAAAAGAGGTGAATGAAAACCTTAGAGATAAGATTTTAAAAGATGAAGTGCAATTTGAGAAAACTTTCAAAGAGTTGAAAAACAAATTGTATGAAAAGGAAAATGAAATCAGTAGTCTGAAACATGAACACATCATAACCAAAGACCAACTCCAAACTATGGTAGAAAAATACCAAGTTTGTAAAAAGGAGATTGAATCCACCCAAATCACTTGTGAAAAATGGGTGGAGTCTTGTAAAGGTTATGAGCTGATGTTAGAGAAGCAGGTCAAAAGCAATGTAAACTTTGGCATAGGCTTTAGAAAAAATGACCAAACTGAAAACACTGCTAAAATTGATTCTGCCTTAGTTGAAATAATTCCAACAAACAAGGATGGTCAAGAAATAAAAATCACTGATAAAAATGGTAACAAAATCATCTTAGAAGAACCAGAGGGGTCATCAACCTTTGAAGAGATAGAAAAATATCAATTCAAACCCACCTGGTCTGATGAATGTGACATCCTTAAAAACTTCAAACCAATGGATTTTTCCACTATTGAGGGTGTGAAAGCACCCAAGGCTAAGGTCATTCCTCCAAAAGACATCCCAACAGAGGTTAAAAACTCTGTTGAAAAGGAAACTGAAAAGAGGAAGAGAAGAGAAAAGATTAAACACCTGTTTTGTGACTTTTGTGAAAAAAGGAATCATTCTACAAAAGATTGTTTTCATTTAAAAGCATTTGATATCAACAAAACAAGTGTCATTGAGCCTGCACCTAAGTGCATAATTTGTGGAAAAACCAATCATCTCACTCAAGAGTGTGTGTACCTCAAAACTTTTGAGGTTAAAAGAAAAGAGTACACTTCTAAAACACTTTAGAGTCCATCAAAACCTTCCATCAAGAACAAACAGACTTTTTTACCTGTCCAAACAGCTGTTACAAAACAGGTGAACAAAACCTCTACTCCCAGAGAGGTGCAAGTGACAGATGCACCACCATCAAACAAGTTCCCAAGAGGACATGGTCAACCACCATATCAAAGGGTCCCACATGCTTATTAAGCTTACAAAAAGCCCTCTAAGCCCAAAGTGAATACGCATCCTTTTGGTTTTCAACATCTGACAGGAAATGGTCCACAACAGTGGTTAGAGAAAAATGCTCAAAAATCTGTTAAAAACGCTAACCTAACCACTGTCCATGCTCATAGACTTGAGGCTGACCTATCTGAGACCCCATCCAAAGCCATATTAGCTTTGGAGACCCACCTAAACTAATTGTTTACTTGATGTGCAGGGAGCTTCTGCATGCTTAGATAGTTTATGGTATATAGATAGTGGAGGCTCCAAGCACATGACAGGATGCACAGCCCTACTCTAAGATTTCAAAAAACATGGAGGTGGTGATATATCCTTTGGTAACAATTCAAAAGGAAAAGTGTTGGGGTCAGGGACAGTTCAGGATGGGAAGCTCAAGTTTGAGAATGTCAATTTTATTGATAATCTGAAGTTTAATCTCCTTAGTGTTCCACAAATGAGTGATAATGGCTATGGGTCATTCTTCACTAAGGATAGATGTAAGATTGTTGGGCCAGAAATGGTGAAAAAGATTGAAGAAATCATAGCCGGGGGTAAAACACAGCTTGTTGCTCAAATGAGTGGCAATGTGTATGTAGTTGATATGTCAAAAGATAACCCAATGGCTGATGCTTGTCTGTTCTCAGCTGCCTCTAACAAAGAGACAGAATTATGGCACAGGAGACTTGGGCACACAAATCTTAAGACTATCACTACACTCTCTAAACAAGACCTTGTAAGAGGTCTTCCACAAAAACTTTTTTACTTGTTATGAGCATTATGTTTCCTGTCTAAAAGTTAAACAACATAAAGGCTCATACAAGTTCATTGAAGAGTCCAAAACAACCAAGTGTTTGCAAATGCTGCACATGGATTTGTTTGGCCCAGTAAAAATCATGAACTTGAAAATGAAAAGATACTGTTTGGTCATTGTAGATGATTTTTCTAGGTTTACATGGACTTACTTTTTACACTCTAATGATGAGACTGCAGGTATTTTGCAAGACTTTGTCAAACAGGTTGAAAAAAAAATTGACTTGCCAGTAAAAATCTTTAGAAGTGACAATGGAACAGAGTTTAGAAACAAGGAGTTGGATGATTTTTGTGTGTCAAAAGGGATTGTAAGGCAGTACAGCATTCCAAGAACACCAGAACAAAATGGGGTGGTTGAAAGGAAAAACAGAACTTTGATTGAAGCTGCTAGAACCATGCATGCAGACTCAGGTTTACCCTTAAACTTTTGGGCAGAGGCTGTAAACACTGCTTGCTATGTGTAGAACAGAGTTTTGATCAACCCCAGGCGTCAAAAGACTGCCTATGAAACTCTGTTCAAAATCAAACCACTGATCTCATATTTCAAAATCTTTGGTTGCCCATGTTTCATTTTAAACTTAAAAGATTCCATTTCAAAATTTGCAGCCAAAGTAGATTGTGGTTACCATCTAGGATACTCAACCACTGCCAAGGCCTATAAAGTGTTTAACACAAGGACTAGGTGTGTGTAAGAGACTTTGAATGTGAAGTTCACCGAACTTTCATCATTAAAACTCCCAGCAAACCCTATTGAACTGTTTGACCTTGATAAATTTACATTTGAAGATGTGTCTGTCAAGACTAACCCTGCAGGTACTCTACAATTGATGTGCTAAAAAGTAGTTTAATAAAAGTAACTAAATTAACCTAATTCTAGACTCACTAAGACGCACTAAACTACTAACCGGCAAGTGTACTGATTGACTCTAGTATAGCTAATGTAAGTTCGGATATCGAACCCACAAGACTCTAATTAATTACGCTAATGACCCTATCTAGACTGACTCTGACACGATACTTAACTATTTTTATGTTTTAAGGGGGGGAGGTTTCTAAAACTCCTAAGAATGTAATTAAGCTAAATTAATTAACTAAATTAACTAAACGAATTACTTTGGACTTTACTCAGATGGTGGAAACACTACCTAGACTAGAATCCTGATTGCTTTTAGTTATGATTTTATTTGGAAGTTGTTTACTATGGAACCGGGATCATAAAGTTCTCACCTTTCGGGAAATCTAAAGGACTCCTAACCCTTCTCAAGAGCACGCTATGACACCCTAGAGGTTGTTTAGATTACCGGTTATTAGACTCTTTTTCAAGACACCTAACGGATGTATGAAAGTATCCTACGAGGCTCACTCCATGTCGAGATCTAAACCAAGGATAGACTTGTTTTCTCAATTAGACTTACTAGACATTAGCCATATTCCTTAATTGCTTGAACATTTCTAGGAAGGTTGATCTTTAATTTCTTGAACATTTCTAGGAATTGCCCATATTCCTTAGCATATTTTTTATGCTTAAGGCGGGCGGGTACGGGACGCGTGAATGATCAACAAATGGTGACGGCCTAACCCCTATGGGATGTTTTGTGGTACTTGCTGGGTCTAGCCTAATGTGCACCTTACCAAGAGTTTCCATCTCTATCTCCTCATCTACTTCTTCCTCTTCCTCTACTTCAACCCTCTCTCGAACTACCTCTCCTAAACTCTTTCCACTACGGGTGGTGATTGATTTTGCGGAATGGTTAGCCGGGTTAGTGTGAGTGTTACCCGAAAACTAACCAGGAGGGTATTCTTGTAATTGCTTAACTATACCACCTACTATCCTCTGAAGATCTAAGAGCGCGGATTGTTGATTTTTAATATGAAGCTCTTGATTTTTATTTATCTGCTCTTGATTTTTAGCAAAATTACCAAATTTAGTTAGGGTTTTCTGGGTAACCTGATCCTTAACTACTAATTGAGCGAGAAGCTCCTCAATCCTCCCTAGACTACCCCCTGAACCTTTATCGCTAGTCTGACCCTCTTGATTTGACCCCCCACCATTAAACTGACCCCCTGAACCTGAACTACCAAACTGACCTCCCTGACCTGACCCTCCGCTAGTGTATATACCTGGCCCCCTGTTTTGATACTGACCAGATGGAAAACTAAGAGGATTACCGGAGGAGCGAAAATTATTATTATTACTACGCCAGTTAGAGTTATAATTAGGGTTATTATTATTAGTGAAACCTCTACACTGACCTGCAATATACTCTACCTGCTCAAGTGTAAGTGTGGGACAATCTATTGTATCGTGCCTCCCCTACACACTTCACATCTATCTACCTTTTTCTTAATCTCATTAAGCTCCTGTTTGAAAGTTTTCTCCATCCTATCTAAAGCAGCAGCTACCGATGAGTCCAAGCCAACTTGGTGCACCCCTCGAGTGGCCAAGGAGGTACTAGTCACAGGAATGGAACTCCTGCTGGTAGCGCTATAGTCCATATCAGAATGAGCGAAACTCTCAAACAAATCATTGCACTCAACTACTGACTTTTTAACCATGAGTTGCCCTCCAGCAGAAGTATCAAACCGGGCTTTGATCTCGGGGGTGAGACCATTATATAACTTTTCTACGAGTGCCCAATCTGATAAGCCATGCTGAGAACAACGAGAAATCAAGGTTTGAAATATGTCCCAGGCCACGTGGTAAGGCTCATCAGGATCCATCCAGAACGAATGGATCTGATCACGAAGATAAGATGCTTTGCCGGGTGGGAAATATTTAGCTAAGAAAGCATCTCGTAAACCTGCCCAGGTGGTGAAAGCACCCACTGGCTATGAATCGAACAAAACGGCTGCGCAGCCAGCGAGAGAAAATGGGAAAACCTGAAGGTATCGGGCATCAAGATTAACACATTCGATAGAGAAGGTGCTTCAAAGGCGGGTAATGCGATTAATATAGGCGGGGGCATCCTCATCATCACGGCCGTGGAATTGGCACGAATTAGTGATGGCCGTCATGATGGAGGAGGGGATTTGCCAGGACCTATCATTGTTGATGTTCGGAAGGGTGATGGGTGAAGTAGCACCGGTGAAACCGGTGATGGCTTGTTCGTAAACGGTGCGGTTATTGGCCATTTGGGTAATAGGTGTTGCACTAGGGGTACGGGAAAGGGAAGGTGGTGGGGAATTTTGGGGTGACGACTTCAGGGTGAAGTCAAAGGCTGGTGGTTTAGATTGGAGATTAGAGTCAGAAGCGGCGCAAGATGAAGTGGAAAATTTACTAACCTTTAAACTAGAAGACGAGAAGGCAAACTTGTCAATCAGCGGCTTCGGTGGTCCCTGAGAACGTGTATGGGGCATTCACTGCAAAACCGAAAATAAACAAGTAAGACGACTCTAACAAAAGACTCTAAAATAAAAATAAAAAGACACTAGAATTATTTAGACTCCTACGACTCAAGAACACACAAATAGCATGTAATGATATCAGATATAGTCCAAACAAAGTAATCAACGCAATTGCCAAGAGTCCCCGGAAATGGCGCCAAAAACTTGATGTGCTAAAAAGTAGTTTAATAAAAGTAACTAAATTAACCAAATTCTAGACTCTAAGTAATACTCTAGACTCACTAAGACAAACTAAACTACTAACCGGCAAGTGTACTGATCGACTCTAGTATAGCTAATGTAAGTCCGGATATCGAACCCACGAGACTCTAATTAATTACGCTAATGACCTTATCTAGACTGACTCTGACACGATACTTAACTATTTTTATGTTTTAGGGGGGGGGGGTTCTAAAACTCCTAAGAATGCAATTAAACTAAATTAATTAACTAAATTAACTAAACGAATTACTTTGGACTTTACTCAGATGGTGGAAACACTACCTAGACTAGAATCCTGATTGCTTTTAGTTATGATTTTATTTGGAAGCTGTTTACTATGGAACCGGGATCATAAAGTTCTCACCTTTCGGGAAATCTAAAGGACTCCTAACCCTTCTCAAGAGCACGCTATGACACCCTAGAGGTTGTTTAGATTGCCGTTTATTAGACTCTTTTTCAAGACACCTAATGGATTTATGAAAGTATCCTACGAGGCTCACTCCCTATCGAGATCTTAACCAAGGATAGACTTGTTTTCTCAATTAGACTAGCTAGACATTAGCCAATAGGGTTACTCCTAACGAAGATCCTACCTTTCAGTTTAATGACTTAGACCTAGCAATAACCTCGCACCTTTTAGCTATTGACGATTAGTAGAACACTTGATTTTATAAGATTACCGAATATTACTTCTAATGTTAGTTGCGCAATTTCACCCTAAAGAGTAAAGATTTATTATGTGATATAGACACTCACTAAAACCCAAAACCATAGCACGACTCTATTATGTGATAAAGACCGTCACCAAGAATCATACGAAGCAATAAACAATATTCAAACAATATCAAGCACGCAAACACATCTAACCGATAGAACAAATCGCTTACAATTCATAAATAATCCATAGAATTCATAAATCCATAATAAAAATCAAAACTTTAGCAATCATTCATCCAATCTAGGTAGTTAAATAAGTCTAGCCAATCAAAGTCATTGAAAACATCAAAAACGAAGTATAATCAAGAACACGAAACATGACGGTGAGAGAGAGACGAAAGTAAAGACACCCGAATGGCAAATATGCAACCAGGATGATTCCCAAGCTTTGTATCTTCAACCGGTAGCTTCACGAACTCGAAAACGCTCCAAAATTTCTCTAAAATTCATCCAAAAGCTTCTTGATTCGTAAGTTGTAGGATTTTGAGGTTTATGATGAATTTATATGCGATCCTTATCACATAAGCAAGAATTACCACCAGATAGCCCCATCGCGTCGTGCGACGGGTGAACCTAACTGATGTTGCGCAGCGACAGAGCACGAATAACCTAATATTATTATTTTAATCATCGTCGGACGCCACCATGAACTTCTTGAGTCGCCGCGCTACGCGACGGGTCATTTTTCTCAGACTCTTTCGATTTAAATCCAGTTTCAGCAACTCAATGAACCGAACTCCTTTGCAACTTAATTTCCAGCCATTTACTCCTCGTTTTTTGACACTTTCAGCACCAATGACCTGGAAAACAAAAACTAATCAAAGTAACGAAATTCTACCTATATCTAAACAAAATGAATAGGAAATATATACAAACTTAACACGATAAATGGATGTATTTTGCAATACATCAACAATCTCCATCACAAGACTATAGATATGATGTTGTGATCCCACAATACAAAATCACATCCACCATCAGAGCAGCAGATGTTCAAAATAGCTGTCAAAGCTCATCCACTGTTGCATCAACAGCTGTTGACCAAAGTAGTCCTCTAACCTCTGTCGTCTCATCATCTCTAACCACTGTTGATAAAAATCCATCAACAGTGGATAAAAATCAACATTGTGCCACACCCATTCCATCCATTCCTCCACCTCCATTTCAAATAGATGTTGGATCATCAAAGTCACCAACAGATGTTAGATCAAATGATTCACATCTGCAGCCCTCACCTCTAAATGCCATTGTTCCATACAAGGGGGATCTAATCTTCCTTAAATCTCATCCACCCGATCAAGTGATTGGCAACATCAATGAAGGGGTTCTCACAAGAAGTCACTCCCAAAACATTTGTCTTTTTGTTGGCTTTTCTATCAAAACATGAACTAGTCAAGTACCAAGAGGCACTGAAAGACAATAGTTGGGTAGAAGCTATGCAAGAAGAGCTCCAACAGTTCAAAAGACAACAAGTATGGGAACTTGTACCACTTCCAGAGGATGTAAGTCCAGTTGGCACAAAGTGGGTTTTCAAGAACAAGACAGATGAAAGGGGCATTGTTTTCAAGAATAAAGCTAGGCTTGTGGTTCAAGGTTATAGACAAGAAGAAGGCATTGATTATGATGAGACATTTGCTCCTGTAGCAAGACTTGAAGCCATTAGATTGTTCTTAGCCTTTGCTATCAACCACAACATCAAGGTGTATCAAATGGATATCAAGTGTGCATTTCTCTATGGCAAAATTCAGGAAGAGGTATATGTTTGCCAACCTCCTAGTTTTGTAGATCCTTTTTATCCTAATCATGGCTACAAGCTCAATAAAGATTTGTATGGCTTGAAACAAGCACCGAGGGGGTATGAAACTCTTTCCACTTTTCTCATCTCTATTGGATTCACAAGAGGTAAAATTGATAAAACATTGTTTTTAAAATGTAGAGGAAAAGATTTGATGATTGTCCAAATTTATGTGGATGACATCATTTTTGGAAGCACATGCAATGCAATGTGTGAAGAGTTCAGACAACTCATGACAGTAGAGTTTGAAATGAGTGCAATGGGTGAACTACAATGCTTTCTTGGTCTCCAAGTTAAGCAATTACAAAATGGAACTTTCATTCATCAAAGCAAATATGTAAAAGATCTTTTAAACAAATTTGAGATGAATGATTATGAACCATGTAGTACACCCATGGCAACCACAAATCTGGTCTTGTCTGATGAAAAAGATGACTTGGTTGATCAGACCTTATATAGAAGCATGATTGGTCCTTTATTGTACCTAACTGCATCAAGGACAGACATCATGTTTGCAACATGTGTTTGTGCTAGATCCCAGTCAGTACCTAGGAAGTCTAACCTCATTGTTGTGAAAAGGATATTCAGATACATAAAAGGTGCTCCCACACTTGGTATTTGGTATCCTTCTAATGAGAATGTTAAGCTTTTAGGATATTCAGACAGCGATTTTGCTGGATGCAACACCACCAGGAAGTCTACATCAGAAGGGTGTCAATTCCTAGGCAATTGCTTAGTGTCTTGGCAAAGCAAAAAGCAAGCAGCTGTTTCCACATCCACTGCTGAGGCAGAATATATTGCTGCTGCAAGCTGTACAGCCCAACTGTTGTGGCTTCAAAACCAGTTCCTGGATTTTGGTATAACTGCTCTAAAGACTCCTCTCATGTTGGACAGTCAAGCAGCTGCAAAATATCATCAAAAATCCAGTATCCCATTCAACCACCAAGCACATTGATATCAGACATCACTTTGTGAGAGATTGCTATGAAAAAGGTTTGATTTATCTGCAACATGTTCCAACTAAGGATTAGCTGGCAGATGTGCTAACAAAAGCATTAGACACATCCACCTTTGAAAGTCTGATCTCAAGGATTGGCATGCTTAACTTGGACTAGAAGGCAAAAGCTTCTTTTCCTTGAATAAAAAGCATTAAAATGTTTTCAGAAAGTCAAAAATTCATCTTAAAATAGCTAAAATGAAAATTTTTCATAAGTCTTTAAAAGTCTGTTCATAACCACTGATGTTTTAAACCTCTGTTTGGTTAATATTCTATCCACTGCTGAAAGACAACCTCTGTTTTCTCTAATTCCTTGTTGGCCACTGATGGCTAAACCTCAGTTGTTTCAACCACTGATGTCTATCTACTGATAGATAAAAATCAGCCACTGATAATTCATACACTGTTCCCAACCACTGTTGTTGCCCAACAGTGGTTTCCAAACAACTGTCATCCATTTTGTTCATCAGAGGTTGCCACGTGGGCAGATGTTAACCGTCAGATATTTAAAACCGCTGCCACATCAGCATTCACTTTTCCCTTTTATAAAACCCTGATAAAACCCCTAAACAGAGCTTTCACTGCCTTATCGAATTCAAAAATTCTCCAAAGTGGTTACCATCTTCTTCTTCATTTCTCTTTCAATCCTTCGTGATTTCTCATTCCGACCATGGCTCTTATCATCAAACACCCCCACAATTACCTCTGTACATTCGAAAAGACGGATAAAAATACAGAGTTTCACTCCATACTCGACAGCCTGTCATCCTCAAAGTACAAAACTTTGCTTACTTGTGATGCACCCATTTATCAAGATAACCTACGTGATTTCTGGAAAAGTGCTGAACTGCAAGAAACAGATAAAAAGGCATGGGGGAATCATTTCAAAAGTAGGGGTGTTTTGGTACCAATAACCCCAAAAACCATTTCAGAGGTTTTTTAGAAGAATGATCTAAAAGGTAGCACTTCTTTTCCTAAAAATGAGTATCAAAATGATTTGATCGAAAGAGGGTATGATGGACAGTTAAAAAAAGCAACAATGTTCAAAGGAAATTTTCCACCACCTATGAAATTTTTGTTCCATACCCAGCTCATTTTCTTATCAAACAAAACAATTGCTTTTAATGAAATTCCTTTAAAAATTCAATACTTTGGGTATGCAATTATGTCAAAATCAGATTTTAACTACTCCCAGACATTGTTTACTGCTTTGGTCAACAATGTGAAAAATGTTAAAGAAGGGAAAAACTCAGCTTTTCTATTATTCCCAAGGTTCTTAAGCTATTATTTAAAACAAAAAATTACTGCAAAAGCTTTTGAACAAGGAATACCCTTCAACATAAACAGTCTTACTTCTGAAACATTTACTTGCCTTATGGCAAAAGAGTCAAAAGTTTCTAAAACACAGGCAAAGAGGTCTGAGCAAATTTTAGATGAGTCCACATCTTCTCCTCAAACCTCTGTTGCTAAGCCCACTGCTCATGGTGAACATAGCACCGAAACTACTATTGTGCAACCCCCACCATCCAAACCCAAAAAGACCAAAAAGAAAGCCACCAAGCCCACCAAACCCATCAATAAGGGTCCTCTGGAAGATGAGATCCCATAGGGTAACCCTGTGACAACACCAATGTCACTAGAAACCACAGTTTCTACTTCCTCACAACAGATGGAAAGATCTCAACCAGAAACCACAACTCCTCTTGATTCCTCTCAAAAGGAACATGTTGTAAGCACAGGGACCCCACTATATGAAGTATTACCCTCACTTGAGAGTATGCTTAACAGCCCTCCTCCCAGGGCAAATTCTCTTTCAACATCACTCCCCACAACTCCCATTCCACCTTCAATAATACCACTGTTTGAGGCCATTGAAATTCAGACACAAAACAACCCCTCTTACTAACACATTACTGAGAGTATAACTTCTACATTGGCTATGTCAGATCCAATTCAATAGGCTAACCCACAAACAGCTGAAGAGGCTACACCACTTGAATTTCAAGAAATTCTTGTGGGTAGTTTAAGTGGAGCAGCTACTACAGATGTTGGATCCACTGATCTACATATGGACAGTAGTTTCATAACTAACACTCGCTTAAAGGAAACCACTGCTGAGTCGACCAAGGTAACCATTGATGTGAGTACCAAGGTAATTACAAATGTAGAGGGAAGTCCCCAATACCAAGAAAAAGGGGCATCAACTAATGAGAATTAGAGACTCCTCATATCTTAAAAGTTGATATAACCACCTCTGGTGGGAATTCAGATGATCCCATTAACTTGGGTGACGGATTGAAATATCAGGATTTGACGGAGAGGATATCCACCATTCAAACCACTGTTACTGAAATGAATGATTCAATAAAGCAGTTGGTGGATGCTTCCAAAAGTCAACCAACTCCTCAACAGTTATCCCAAGAGCTTTGGAATTCTGTACAACCCATTCTTGTTGCTCAAAGGGAACTGGCTGTTGCTCAACATAATACACAAATGGAATTAATAAGGGTTATGGTTGAAGCAAGATATAAAGATACACAGGCTGACATCAGGGGCATTAAAGAAGCCCTTGCAAAAATGACGGGCACTACCCTTGTACCTATCTTAGAAAAGGATGATGTAACAGCTCGTAAAATCATGTTCATAATGTATCGACACGTGTCCCTAATCCTAATTATGTCAAACGTTGACTAGGAGGGACTATCATCGCCAAACAGTTAAAACTTTGAATATGAAAGGACTGAAAGTGTCAACATGCTTAAACTAAGCCTCTGAGTGACATTATACGGTATTCATATTCTCATATTAAGCCACATGTTGGATAATCGAAGCCGTTAGCGATAAACTCTAAAGTTTGCGTTACGAAGGGTTAAAAGTGTCAACATGTTAATTCTTACCTCTGAGTGACCTTTTAACGAATCCAGAGAATTATGATATTTGATCACACTCTTGGGAATACCTAATATTGGCCGTTTAGGGCTTTGATGCCATTAAACGAAAATACGCACAAGTTTGTGCGTTGAAACGGTTAAAAGTGACAACATGTTAATTCTTACCTTTGAATGACCTTTTAACAAACCCGGAGCATCGTGATGTTCCATAATACACACGGGAATGCCTGATATGAGCTACGTAAGGTTTTGATGTTGTTAAACGATAATACGCACAACATTGTGCGTCAAAAGGACTAAAAGCGTCAACGTACGAAACTACGCCTTTGAGTGACTTTTTTAAACGAACCAGGAACTCCATGATACTCGGTTGTACTCCTGTGTGTGTGTATTATGGGCCACTAATGGCCTCCATGACTTATATTAACCTTTCAAGTGAGAATTATAAACTTTGTGCTTAAAATATAAACTTTGAAAGTATAAAATACATTTAAAAGTAACAAGGGCCATTTCTGCCAATCCAAAACTATTTTAATCAAAGCCATGGGCTTGTTAATGGTTTTAAAAACCTTGTATAACACATGTAATGATCTTATGATAGCCCTAAACACTTGGCACAATCCTAGCAATTCTTGAAATCTATATAAAGGCCATGAATCATACATTTTCATTTGCACCAATTCTAGAATTCTTTCTATCATTATCATTTGGGAGCTCCTGAACATTGGGAGCATACCTTTGAGTGTTCTTCAATCCCTAGGACAACTTGTAAGTGATCCTTTCATGGCTAGTTATTTTATTTGGCTCTTAAATCCGAAAAGTCAAGCGTTTACGATAAACGCTTTGACTTTTAGTTAGACCTTAAACGGTCAAGCCATTGTTCGCAACGAACATGGCTACATGATCGTAATTAGGTAGGTGTTAATCCGTCAAAAGGGCACCTCCTAGGAATCACGTTTGTTATTTAAAAAGTGAACGGTTCAGTTTTAAAAATAATTACGATATGAGTTTGACTTCTACGTTGACTTTTGGTTATAAACCGAATTAGAATAGTATGCTACTGATTTTAGGTTCCGTTATGATCGTAATATAATGTAGTATAACCCCATAAGGATATATTACACGGTCGGACTAGGAATCTGAGTTTATGAGCATGTTCCGTTATTATGCCACACTTTGACTATAATGCCCTTTTGTTTTAAAATAAGGTTTTAGTTATATATGAGCATGTAAATGAGTTATGTAGTGATAAGTAAACATGTTTAGAATATTTTGGTGTTTATAAACTGGTCATAAACTGAGTTTACGCATATAAGCGTAAACTATGCCCTTAAAAGGACTAAAAATACCCTTTTAAGTCTAAAATGAATTTTAAACATAATTTTAGCATAAAACTCATTACCTACTGATATGATATGATAATTATTATTATTTGGGATGCTAAGTCAGGTTGTAAACCGAGTTTAACTTCAGTTTCGTATAAAATGCCGATAAATGACGATAATGCCCTTATGGCACATAAAATGCGTTTTAAGCCTAATATTCAAACCAGACCTTTTGCTTACTGATATGTTATGACAAATAAAATATTTTAACTATTCAAAGCTGGTCTTAACATTAGATTTCATAAATCTTCGCGTAAATCATCATTTAACGACATTAAAGCCGGTTAGGTGAGTAGTATGGTTTTAAACCATATGTATGAACCAAGACTTGTTACCTACTGATTTTATAAACTATTTTAAATATTTTTACAGTAGGTATAAGTCATGAACTCAGAATCCCAAATAAAGTCTCAAAACTATGTGTGAAATGACCAAAATGCCCCTACAGTGCATAGTTTGGTCATAAAGCATAAACCACACATATATTTGATATCCTACTAATATGATATCATAATTTAAACATTTTTACAGAATTTTTATGACCATGACATCAGTTTACTTGCAAACTCCTTTTATAAGTTGTAAATTTACCAAAATGCCCTTATGAGGCATAGTTTGATTTTAAAACCTTAACGGGCATACAAGTTAATATCCTACTGATATTATAACTTTTTTAAAGTGTATTGGCATATGGAACTTGTTCATGACTCATCCGGTTACCTGTCATCGCTTATACGCGTACGGTTAGACTTACGTAACTAGTTTACATAAGTTTACCGAGAAGGGTTTAACCTTACCGTTTTGATCTCAAAATCCAGAATGTACAATGTTTACCCATATTATACAAGTCTTAGTACTTGTTGGGTTTAAACCACATTCTATTCAGTATACGTTTAATCTAGCGAACCTATTCTTAAGTATCGGGTCATGTCTAAAGGAACTACCTTTGGCCCGTGTACATTCTAACAGATAACAAATTTGTTCATTCCAGACTATTGTACCCCCAGATAATCAGACTTGGGTCAATAATACTTAGACTTGCGGCTTTTGCCAAATATAGTCTTGTTGATTGGAAGCTAGCAAAAAGGTAAATACTCTTGACTTATGTAAACTTGGGAATGGCAAATATGCCTCTTGGGACGGTTATTACATAAGTAAGTCGCCTATGATTGCGCAAAAATGTAAGAATACGGTTTAATCCGTTTACTTGATAATTATCATAATTGGGGGTTAATGATACCATGTCCGGACTACCCAATGGGTTAATCAAGTATATAATCTCGTAACAAGAATAAATTCCAAGATATGTTTAAAAGATCACTTACGGGTTTTCCATATGTATAAAACTCTTTTCGAAAAACTATTTTCCAAAGAGTCGGTTAATTGTATTTACCAGCTTTGGCTGACGTATTTTCAAAAGATTGAACAGCAGGCACTGAACCTTATGATAAGCTGGGAATACGGGTCGGCTAGAATGAAGGCTAAGTAATTTGCACACCCTGATGCTTAAGGCCTATGATGTCTAAAGCTCTGTTTATTTGGATCCTGCATGTGGACTTGTATCGAACGCTTGTAATACTTTTATACATTCATGTCACGGGCCCCGGCCCGGTTTTACCCGTTTCGTGAGCCGCGGGACAGAAATCCCGTGGTATTTATTTAATTTGGCAGCGGAATTATTAACAGGATCGTTAAAAACTTGAAAATGCCTGATTATTTTATTTCATAATTAGGGACAAACCCCGTAATTTACAATAAGGGAATTTCGCTGGGAAATCCCTATTTTTACAAAAACATGTTTCTTTATTTTATTGAGCCACTTCTTCAAGCTTGTAGTGCTATGTGGCACTTTTTCCTTGATCACAGCAGATCACCTGAAACATGATTTAAAAAGGTTTTATCAGCAGGGAAATACTGGCGAGTCATTCAAGTTGCACAAAACGACACATTGTTATAATATACAGTATTAAGGGTGATTACATTGTTTATATCAACCAATTACCCCAAATCGGTATTTGTCACTCGACTGTATCTGTGACTATGGTCAGATCACCCATTGGCTAACCCGTTGTCCAATGGTGACGGGAAACAAGTAATGTATACAAAACCCCACATACCGGCAGTAATTGAAGATTACAAAGACTTAATCCATGTAATTATAACCTTGAAAACATTTAGGGTTTTGTAAAGCAATTTGATAAAAAGAGAATGACTCACATTGCAGATTTACACGGGCAGAGTTTAGTCTACTGATTAGCCTTGTAACCTAATTTAAATAACAATGCACACGAAAACTAGGTCAGTAACTTAATTCAACATTTACGATAACTCACGAGATTAAAACCCTCACGACGAATGACAAAGTGCAATACTTAAACATCCATCGAATTTTACGACGAATGACAAAGTATAGCCCTAATGTGGGCAGCACTTAAACATCCATCGGACTGGTCTCCATCGATCGGACATTAAATCGTAGCAGTGATCGAGTTATTACCCTGTTGTCGCGGCAACGTTTCGTGCTGTGTGTGTGTCTTGAACTGTTTAGACGATATCTCAGTGTATGAAATGAATTTTAACGTCGAACCAACGCCAAACTTCAAGTGCCACACCCCTCTATATATACTGGAAAAACGGCGCCCTCGCGTGGCGCGAGGGTCTGTCGCGTGGCGCGAGGGTCTGTCGCGTGGCGCGAGGGGTACCCCCCTAGCATAGGGTAGCCCCGTGTCTCAGTAGCTTGGGTGAGTCGACGGTTCGTTAAATTTCGAATTATATCGAAAACTGTTTAGATAATATCAACTAGAAAATACCCCCCCCCCCCCCCGAGTTTTAGGGGCCTGATCCTGATTCCAACTATTCTGAAATTTTTAGGGGTCATGCAGTATCAGTTGGGGATCTCAATTAGGGTTTCCTATTGGACAAAATAAGATAAGAATTAGAACTTTTGGTGAGAGTTGTTACATCCTCCCCACCTTAATTAAAATCTCGTCCTCGAGATTTATTGGAATAAATGAGGATATTTCCCCTTCATTTCCGATTCCAGCTCCCAAGTGTATTCAGGTCCTCTCTTTGAATCCCACTTGACTTTGACCAGCACTAGTCGCCTGTGCTTGAGAAACTTGACCTTTCTGTCTTCTATTTGCAGTGGCTTCTCAACAAATTTTAACTTTTCATTTACCTCTACATCTTGAAGAGGTACTAACAGGGATTCTTCAGATAGACATTTCTTGAGGTTGGATACATGAAAGACGTCATGTACCCCAGCTAGCTCTTCTGGTAGTTGTAAGCGATAGGCAACTGGTCCTCTACGCTGGATTACTGAGAATGGTCCTACGTACCTTGGACTTAACTTTCCCTTTTTACCGAACCGGACTACTCCTTTCCAAGGAGAAACTTTTAAAAGTACCTTATCTCCGACTTGAAATTCTAGTGGCTTGCGTCGATTGTCTGCATAACTCTTCTAGCGATCTCGAGCCGTTTTCAGTCTTTCCTTGATTTGAGTGATCTTGTCGGTGGTCTCTTGCATGATTTCAGGACCTGATAACTGACTTTCTCCTATTTCTGTCCAGCAAACTGGAGTTCTGCATTTTCGTCCATACAGTGCTTCGAATGGGGCAGCTTCAATGCTTGCATGATAACTATTATTATAGGAGAATTCAATTAAGGGTAGGTGGTCATCCCAGTTTCCACCAAAATCTATCACACATGCCCTGAGCATGTCTTCCAGGGTTTGGATCGTCCTTTCACTTTGTCCGTCTGTTTGGGGATGATATGCAGTGCTTAAATTCAGTTTAGTCCCCATGGCTTCTTGGAAACTTGTCCAGAAATGCAAAGTGAAACGACTATCTCTATCTGATACAATAAAGAGTGGGACTCCATGTAAGGATACTACTTCGTCTACGTACAACTTTGCTAACCTTTCCATGCTAAAGGTTTCTTTCATGGGTAGAAAATGAGCTGATTTAGTTAATCGATCCACAATTACCCAAATCGCATCATTACCTTTTCTGGTTTTGGGTAACTTAGTAACAAAATTCATTGTTATAAGCTCCCATTTCCAAACAGGCATTTCTAATTGTTGAAGTAACCCTAAAGGTTTCTGGTGTTCTGCCTTAACTTGTGAACAAGTAAGACACTTAGATACATATTTAGCTATATCCTTTTTCATACCAATCCACCAGAAATTATTTCTTAAATCTTGGTACATCTTATTATTTCCCGGGTGCATGGTATACCTAGATTTATGGGCTTCCTCTAAGATCTTATTTCTTAAATCTCCTTGCTTAGGTACCCAAATCCTTTTCTTATGGAATCTCCAAATTCCATCAGCCCCTTGCTCTAATTCCTTTATTCTTCCTTTCATTCCTTCCGTATCATCCTTGATTGTTGTTTCTTGAATATTTTTCAGTTGTTCCATTAAATCTAATTGTAGATTTAATCTAAGAGCACGAACCCGTTTTTGTTTTTCATGATACTTACGACTTAAGGCATCTGCAACTACGTTTGCTTTTCCTTCGTGATATTGAATATCACAGTCGTAGTCACTTAGAATTTCCATCCATCTTCTTTGCCTCATGTTCAATTATTTTTGCCCAAATATGTATCTTAAGCTTTTATGATCTGTATAAACTGTAAACTTACTTCCATACAGATAGTGTCTCCAAATCTTAAGGGCAAAAATTATCGATCCTAATTCTAAGTCATGGGTCGTATAGTTTTCTTCGTGCTTCTTCAATTGCCTTGAGGCATACACAATTACCTTTTTGCGTTGCATCAGCACACATCCTAATCCTAGCTTAGAAGCATTGCAATAAACTTCAAAATCTTTTGTTCCTTCTGGTAAGGCTAGAATTGGGGTGTTTGTTAATCTTTGTTTTAAAATTCTAAAAGCCTCTTCTTGCTTAGGTCCCCATTCAAACTTAACTGTTTTACAGGTTAGCTTAGTTAATGGCACAGCTATCTTAGAGAAATCCTTAATAAAGCGCCTATAGTACCCAGCTAATCCTAGAAAACTTCTAACTTCTGTAGCTGATTGCGGGACCTTCCATTTGGTGATTGCTTCTATTTTAGCAGGATCTACATGAATACCTTCGTGATTCACCATGTGTCCTAAAAATTGCACCTCCGGTAGCCAAAATTCACACTTCGAGAATTTGGCGTAAAGCTTCTCCTTTCTTAACAAAGTTAAGAGTGCATGCAGGTGCTGACAATGCTCATCCTGACTTTTGGAATAACTAAGTATATCGTCGATGAAGACAATTACGAATTTATCCAAGTACGGTTTACAGATCCTATTCATCATGTCCATAAATGCTGCAGGAGCATTTGTTAGTCCAAAGGGCATGACTGTAAACTCTTAATGACCATACCTAGTTCTGAAAGCAGTTTTAGGTATGTGTTCTTCTTGCACCTTCAACTGATGATATCCGGAGCGTAAATCTATCTTAGAAAAATATCTAGCTCTTTGGAGTTGATCAAAGAGATCATCAATCCTAGGTAACGGGTATCGATTCTTAATTGTAACCTTATTCAGTTCCCTATAATCAATACACATTCGCATCGAACCATCCTTTTTCTTTACGAACAACACTGGTGCTCCCCAAGGGGATGAACTAGGTTGTATGAATCCTTTACTAAGCAATTCATCTAATTGCTTTTTCAGTTCTAACATTTCAGTGGGTGCTAAACGATAGGGTGCTTTTGCTACGGGTGTAGTTCCAGGAATCAAATGAATTCTAAACTCTACCTCCCTATCCGGTGGTAATCCTTGTAACTCTTCTGGGAATACATCTGGGTATTCTGAGACTACAGGAATTTCTTTAAGTTCCTTACCCTTAGTGCTAATGATTACCGAAATCATATACACTACTCCTTGCTTCCGTTCATAACTAGCAACTTTCATTACTGAAATGAACTTCATAGGTTTACGAGGCTTATCCCCTGTAATCATAATTACTTCTCCGGTGGGTGCACAAATTTCTATGGAGTTCTTATCACAAAGGATTCGAGCATTGTTGGCTACTAACCAATCCATTCCTAACACGACATCGAATCCAGCTAAATTCATGGGTAATAGGTTTGCAGAAAATTTATAACCTGAAAGTTCTATATTTTCTTTTTGCAAAACCGTATCTATGTTAACAGAGTTCCCGTCTGCCGTTTCTACTGTAAAAACTTGCCTAAGTTTCGTTAAGGGTAGCTTAAGAGCTTGGCAGAATGAAGTATTTATAAAACTTTGGTTTGCACCAGAGTCGAATAATACTTTCGCATAAACGTTGTGAACTAAGAACGTACTAGCTATCACGTCAGGAATCAGTTCGGCTTCCTGCGTTGTCAGCTGAAAAAGGCTCTCGCGTTTTTCTTCATAGTCCCTTCAGCAGGTTTGGCCTTGTTGTCAGCTGGCTTAACCAGTTTAGGGCATTCTGGTCTAAAATGCCCGGCTTTTCCACAGTTGAAGCAGATCTTTGTTTTCTTTCTGCATTCTTCTTCACGATGTCCTATAGCTTTGCAGAAGTTGCAGGGTTCATTACATTTTCCAAAATGTTTCTTTTTGCAGTTTCTGCAGAACGGCGGAGTGGAAGATTGCCCAGTTCCTCTTTTCTTGAAATTGCTATTATTACCCACACGAAATCCTTGGGTAATTTTCTGAGCCAATTCCTTCTTCCTGTTTTCTTCTCGCGTACACACCAGTCCGTCAGTCAAAGTGCTGGCTAATTCCACCGCATCATCAATCGTGCGGGGTCTCGCAGCTTTGACAATATCACGGATCTCGCTAATTAAACCCCAGATGTAGTGAGAAATAAGTACCGGCTCTGGCGAAGCCAGAGTAGGCACAATTCGAGCATATTCGAAAAACTTCGAAGTATACCCTCGACAATCAACATCCACCATCCGGTGGCTCAGGAATTTGTTCGCCATTTGTTCTTTTTCATATTCTGGGCAGAATTTTCTTTCCACCAGACGCTTAAACTCCTCCCAACTCATGGCATAGGTCATGTCGCTTCCTTTGGCTTGCAACACCGTATTCCACCATTCCAATGCTTCTTCCTTGAAAAGGTGAGAAGCATACATGACTTTATCCTACTCGGCACACTTACTTATTTTGATTACTGCCTCGGTTTTCTCCAACCAACGCAGCACCGCAATCGCCTCTTCATTGCCTGCGAATTCAACGGGTTTACAGGCAAGAAATTCCTTGTAAGTGCAACCAGGCGTTGCAGCTTTCATTCTTTTGAGAATTGGGGCTTGCAGTACATCATTATTATTATTATTAATGTTACCGCCTCCATTTACGCTATTACTGAAGTTGTCTTCATGAGTACGTTTGCTAGGAAAAATTTGTTGAGGTTCAACTGGATTTCGTGCAGCAGCAAGAATTGCTGGAATAGCATTGGCTATTCCTTGAGCAACGATGTTCTCTATATCTTGCCTATTAAGGAAGTGGTCTTCATTGTTTTGCTCAGATTGGTTAACCTCGTTAACGGGTTCATTACCAGCGTTTTCCATCTGGTAATTAATATATATAAGTGATTAGCACAATTTAAATAATAACTAAACATACTAAAATAATCACACATAACCATGTCAACACATATAGCCAAAATTGTCGATTTTTTTTTTCCGACTTCCATATTTTTATGTATTCTAATATGCGTCCATACACACCCGTTATGTTACACAAGTTTTATTTTTAAGTTATTTCACAGGATTATATTTTTATTACTATTATTATTATTTTGTTATTATACAACCACAACCACACCAAAGAAACGAAAGAATCGGTTACATTTTTCATATGATCTCCTCATATAGATAGACTGACAAATCGAACAGAGTTCTTTTTGTATTACTTTGTCCATCCCCGTCAGCTGGCACCTCAGAAGCGACGTTCCCTCTCATTGTACTTCCATGATATCCTTTCTCCCACTTCTCGGATTCTATTCCCTACGTCCACCAACTCCTCGCCATAATGGCGGAGTTCAGCCAGGTTCTCGGTGCTCATTGGTGGGTGTAGTGGAGGCTCCGGGTCAAACTGAGGGAAAAAGGTATTAGGGTTATTTAGGAGATTCTGAAACTGCCAGTCGGTGGTCCACCACTCTTCTAGCTCTGCTGGTAGAGGTTGGGAGTGGATAATAGGATCTGGGATATCAGGCTCTAGATCAACTGGAAGTTGTGCTTCCACTGGGTAATTAAAGAGGTTTGCATCGGCAGGTCTGATGAGGTCACTAAGTGCCAGTTTACGATCCAGCTCCTCCCAAGATGGCATTTCCTGGCCTGGCCTGGAACTTTCTCCGATCTCTATTCCCTTGCCTTTATCTTTGGGATCTTCCGTCTTTATAACTTTCCGTGTTGCTGGTTTCTTCCTGCGCACACGCCTCCAGCCCACGAATCTTCTTCTCTTCTTTGGCTTGGGTTTCTCCGGAGGTTGGGCTTGAAATTCCATAGGTTCATCAATGTTGGTCAAATAACCGGAAAAGTCTATGGAAACTTCCACATTCACAGAATAGAGATTGAGATTCTGAAGAGCTTCAGACAACTCATTCATGCTGTTTAGCAGATATAGAGAAAACACACAAAATTCTAGGTTAAAATTTTGTAAACCCATTTTCACATAATCACAGAGTGGCAATCAGAAAAATTAAGTATTTCTAAATACATAATAGGCTTAATTCAGTGGCTCTGATACCACCTTTTTCTGTCACGGCCCCTGGCCCGATTTTACCCGTTTCGGGAGCCGCGGGACAGAAATCCCGTGGTATTTATTTAATTTGGCAGCGGAATTATTAACAGGATCGTTAAAAACTTGAAAATGCCTGATTATTTTATTTCATAATTAGGGACAAACCCCGTAATTTACAATAAGGGAATTTCGCTGGGAAATCCCTATTTTTACAAAAACATGTTTCTTTATTTTATTGAGCCACTTCTTCAAGCTTGCAGTGCTATGTGGCACTTTTTCCTTGATCACAGCAGATCACCTGAAACATGTTTTAAAAAGGTTTTATCAGCAGGGAAATACTGGCGAGTCATTCAAGTTGCACAAAACGACACATTGTTATAATATACAGTATTAAGGGTGATTACATTGTTTATATCAACCAATTACCCCAAATCAGTATTTGTCACTCGACTGTATCTGTGACTATGGTCAGATCACCCATTGGCTAACCCGTTATCCAATGGTGACGGGAAACAAGTAATGTATACAAAACCCCACATACCGGCAGTAATTGAAGATTACAAAGACTTAATCCCTATAATTATAACCTTGAAAACATTTAGGGTTTTGTAAAGCAATTTGATAAAAAGAGAATGACTCACATTGCAGATTTACACGGGCAGAGTTTAGTCTACTGATTAGCCTTGTAACCTAATTTAAATAACAATGCACACGAAATCTAGGTCAGTAACTTAATTCAACATTTACGATAACTCACGAGATTAAAACCCTCACGACGAATGACAAAGTGCAATACTTAAACATCCATCGAATTTTACGAAGAATGACAAAGTATAGCCCTAATGTGGGCAGCACTTAAACATCCATCGGACTGGTCTCCATCGATCGGACATTAAATCGTAGCAGCGATTGAGTTATTACCCTGTTGTCGTGGCAGCGTTTCGTGTTGTTTGTGTGTCTTGAACTGTTTAGACGATATCTCAGTGTATGAAATGAATTTTAACGTCGAACCAACACCAAACTTCAAGTACCACACCCCTCTATATATACTGGAAAAACGGCGCCCTCGCGTGGCGCGAGGGGTACCCCCTAGCATAGGGTAGCCCCGTGTCTCAGTAGCTTGGGTGAGTCAACGGTTAGTTAAATTTCGAATTCTATCGAAAACTGTTTAGATAATATCAACTAGAAAATACCCCCCCTGAGTTTTAGGGGCCCTGGTCCTGATTCCAACTGTTCTGAAATTTTTAGGGGTCATGCAGTATCACTTGGGGATCTCAATTAGGGTTTCCTATTGGACAAAATAAGATAAGAATTAGAACTTTTGGTGAGAGTTGTTACAATTCAAGCTTTATTTTATTAATTTTAATCAAATACTTCCGCTGCATATTATTAAATTGTGATAACTGTTATCCGACCGTCACAACTGTACCCATCCGGGCCCATCGGAGATCGGGGTGTGACAGGTTGGTATCACAGCTACAGTTTGAGTGAATTAGAAACTAGCCCTTAGTGTCTAATCTCAAATATCACAAATGCAGATTCCTTTAAAAACTCCGAGTCTAGACCTAAATATAAGACTACTCTAAATATATATAGTAGTCATTGATTTTATACCGCCAAGATGTCACGGATAATATGAAGAAACTATAATGGGGAACGGAGTCGAGGATCTCTACTATTGAGTAGCTTGAAGTTCCATATGGTGAACTACATATGTTTTGGAGACGATGACTCTGATACGAGGATGATAAACCTCGTCACCTGATGATAGATCTGATATTCTTGTGATATCCTAATATCATGTATCTGAAGTCTATCATATTTGATAGACGTTCCGGTGATATCTCACCAGCTGATTGAAACAGCAACGATTATAGAAAGTCGTGTCATGGCAATAATATAAGTGCACTTTGCACCAAATTTCTATTCTTTGATTCAAAAATTCTCTTATTCTAGAGATTAAGCAGAAAAAGAAATTACTTCCTCTGATTCATGCTTAAGGCATATAACTTCGAGTCTTTGAGCTCGATTGATTCAAACCCGCCTGGGTATATATATATATATATTGTATAAAATTCGACAACTCTCGCCAGCAAATTTCTCCAACTGGAGTACGACAATGATTTTTATTTCATTGATTTTTAGCAACTACGAATGCCAAATTTAGTTTGATAGAAGCGCCATATGATAATTGGCAGTATCTTAGTGTGTCCCATAGATTGCTTTCATGCCTGGCCAGTATGACGGTTTAATGCATGGAACCACTAAGATCTCCCAACGGTCATATTGTAATGATATCGGCAGAATAGTAAGCATCTAACATATTTTGGCGACATTACTGCCATAAGAAGAATCATTGATTTTATGGAGCCCATTTTATGATTTTTCCTTCTAATGATATGAAGATCACATTTATTGCTCCTACCTTGTCAAACAGATCTCTTGATTGCGCGATAGACGAAGGCCAAAAGCACATGTTCCCACCAATAAGTGGTTGAAAAGTGCAAAATTTTCGTCCAAATATGAGACGACGTATCCCCAATTCTCCTGATAGGGAGAGGGGTATATATTTAAACGGTGTACTTTATTGAGCCATACCATATACAGTGTACTTTATTGAGTTGTATCATATACGCTGTACTTTATTGAGGCGTATCCCCAATTCTCCTGATAGGGAGAGGGGTATATATTTAAACGGTGTACTTTATTCAGCCGTACCATATACAGTGTACTTTATTGAGCTGTATCATATACGCTTTACTTTATTAAGGCGTATCCCCAATTCTCCTGATAAGGAGAGGGGCTTATTTATAAACGGTGTACTTAATTGATATTTATCATATACGTTGTACTTTATTGAGGCATATCCCCAATTCTCCTGATAGGGAGAGGGATATATATTTAAACGGTGTACTTTATTGAGCCGTACCATATACAGTGTACTTTACTGAGCTGTATCATATACGCTGTACTTTATTGAGGCGTATCCCTAATTCTCCCGATAAGGAGAGGGGTATATTTATAAACGGTATACTTTATTGAGCCGTACCATATACAGTGTACTTTATTGAGCTGTATCATATACGTTGTACTATATTGAGGTGTATTCCCGAATCTCCCCATAAGGAGAAAGGGTATATAATAAAAAGGTGTACTATATTGAGCTGTAACGTATACGTTGTACTATATTGAGGCGTATACCAAACCTCCAAATAAGGAGAAGTGCATATAATAAAAACGTCAAATGAGACGTGTCCTGGAAACTCCAATTAAGGAGAAGGACTAAAAGTGCCAACTCTATTGGGTGAAAACAAATTAGTCGAAGGACCGCTAGCAATCAAGCAAATAAATCCCTTTTGAATTTACTCGGTCTACTAGTTCTTACGAAACTAAGACTAGTAAATAAGACCATGATAAAAGACTCTGTCTTAACTATATACTTCCCACCAATGGTAGTGGTCGAAAGGGTGATAGTAGTGGAAAACTGATTCCCTCACACCAATATAATCTTAAAAATCATTAAGTGATTTTCATCCAACTATAGGACAACACTTATCTAAGATCTCCAACTAATTTCCGAATGTGTGGAAAGGAGATAGAAATTTTATCCATCTATGCGATGCTAATCATCCCCGAAATCTCCTAATGTGGAGAATAATATGCATTTAAACGGTGTACTTTATTGAGCCGTACCATATACAGTGTACTTTATTGAGCTGTATCATATACGTCGTACTATATTGAGGTGTATTCCTGAATCTCCCAATAAGGAGAAAGGCATATATTTAAACGGTGATTGTATCAAGCTGTATCAAATACGCCGACTGTATTGAGGCATATTCCCAAATCTCCCAATCTGGGTAGGGACTTATACTTAAACGTCAACTGCGACGTATTCCCAAATCTCCCAATACGGAAAGGGACTTATATTTTCAACGTCAACTGAGACGCATCTCCAATTAAGGAAAAGATCTTCGTCAACTTTGTAACGATACTCGTTCCAAATCTCCAACAATTCTCAACTATGTGGAAGAATAGGAATCATATTACCGCATTGTCAGTTAAAACTATGACAGTTGTGACCTTTAAGGTTCCCTGTCTAAGATGGTGGGTTATACCTAAGCCACAAAGTCTATATGATCAATGCGATCATGACTAATATCATCCAATATGATGATCATATTATTTAACATCCTTAGTGATGTTTTGCCTATAGGCTATAACATGTTGTCCTTTTGAGACATTGACATTGTGATCTTTATGATTCCCTATCCAAGGTAGTGAGCTATGCTCAAGCCTAAATAGTCTATATGATCAATGCGATCATGACTAAAATCATCAATATGATGATCATATTTAACATCCTCAGAAATATTTTACTTGCAGGTTATATCATATTGTCCAATTGTGACAAAGACAGTTGTAATCTTTTATGATTCCTTGCCCAAGGGGGTGAGTTATGCTCAAATTTTATAGTCAATATGATCAGTGCGATCCTGACTAATATCATCAGTATGATGATCATAATATTAACATCTCTAGTGATGAAGTGCCTACGGGCTATACTTTACTCTATTATTGATGAGACAATGATAGTGGTGACCTTTATGGTCCCCTGTTCAAAGTGATGGGTTATACCCAAGCCTAAATAGTCTATATGATCAATGCGATCATGATTAATATCATCAACATGATAATCATACTTAACGTCCCTTGTGATGTTTCATTTACAGACTATATTATATCGTCCATTTGAGACAATGACAGTTGTGACCATTATGGTTCCCTGTCCAAAGTGGAAATCTATGCCCAAGTTTTGCAGTCTATATGATCAAGTGCGATCATGACTAATATCATCAGTACGATGACCATTAGTTTAACATCCTTTGTGATGTCAATCGAATCGCCTACGGGCCATATAATATTGTCAATTGCAATGACAGAAATGGTCTACGACCCCTTATCCAAAGGTAATGAACTATGTTCAAACCTTAAAGCCCTTTGATCAAATAAGATCGCGATTTATATATATCTTAATTATCCTTCGTGATAAGGCTTTTGTGCCATATCATTCAATGTCCTTCGTGACGAGGCCTTTGTGCCATATTCTTCACAATCTTGTGACAGGCCCTTGTGCCGTGTCTTTCACGTCTTTCGAGACAAGCCAATGTGCTATATTTAAACATCCTTTGTGACAAGCCAATGAATTATATGGCGGTAAGCAGGGCTAGCGAAATTGATATATATAAACAAATAGATCTGTAAGATTTAATGCTAATAAATTGATTTGATATTTAGTTCTCGAAGTATTACTGATGGATTTATTATCTTTCAGATAAACTTATGGCGAGCCTGAGTATTGGCGAAGTAAGAAAGAAAAATGGTGGTGACGATTTAGAGCACCAAAACCGTAATGACGAAGAGAATCGTCTTCGATCCATAGTTGTCGATGAAGTCGGTAAAGCCCTGGCTGGATTTATGGCCACATTTAAAGGGCCAGAACCATCAGTACAGAAAGAGAACTCCGTTACTAAACCCCGTTCTAATACTCATAAGACCAAAAAGTCTCATTTCTACTCAACTAAAAGTGAGCAGAGTATCAAGAAAGTTGAATCTCACGACTCTAAGAAGGGGTGTACATATAAATACTTTGTTTCTTGTAAACCTCGTGACTTTACGGGTGAGGTTGGAGCTATTGATGCTCTAAAGTGGCTGGATGAAATGGAAGCCGTTGTTGATATAAGCGGTTGTGCCGCCAAGGACACTGTTAAATACGTGTCCCAATCCTTCAAGGAGGATGCACTAACATGGTGGAAGACACTAATCCAATCCACTGGCAAGGTTGCAATGTATAACCTGAGTTGGTCTAAGTTTGTGGAATTGATTTGCGAGACTTACTGTCCACCTCATGAGGTGGAGAAAGTTGAATCTGACTTTCTAAGGCTGACCATGAAAGGCCTCGAGTGTCGAGCCTATGTATCTGAATACAACTCTTTATCAAGACTCGTGCCTTATTTAATTACCCCCGAGTCTAAGCGCATTGTGCAGTTTATCAGAGGACTCGCTCCAGAAATCAAAGGAATGGTTAAATCCTCCAAACCTGTGACTTATAGATCCGCTGTGGATCTGGCTCTTTCTCTCACTGAAGATGAAATAAGAACAAGGGCGACTAAAGCTGAAGAGGATCACAAGCGAAAGCGCAATGATACCCCAAGTATGGATTACAAAAAGGGTAAGACCGATTCGAATTATAACCAGTCCAAGCCGAGGGAGGCAAAACCCAAATGCAAAACCTGCGGGAAGCAACACTTCGGAAAATGTTTCCGTGAGCAGACCAAAGGATGTGGCATCTGTAAGGAGATGGACCACAAGTCCCATGAATGCAAAGACTTGAAAGACGCCACCTGCTATGGATGTGGCGAAACAGGGCATATAAAGACCCGCTGCCCAAAGAGAGCAACTGGCGGGACGAACAAGGCCATTAATGGCAAGAAAGGCAATGTATGAGCCTTCCAATCTTCTTCAGCAGAAGCAGTTCAAGAAATATCTTTACGTACCTGTTTCTCGTAAATGTTTTATTATTAGAAACTTATTTTAAACTCTGGAGCCAGTTAAAGCTTCACCGATTGTAAATTTAATAAAATTTTAATTCTGCCATTTCAAGACTTAAATATTATTTATAAAATCAAGTGGCCAATCTAGATGGTTTCACATATGTTATATCCTTCACAAATTAATTTGTCTTTGAGAATCTTTTATCTATAAATCTTGCTAGAATCGATATGTTTTTAGACATGGATTGGTTTGTTGAAAAACCAAACCCATAGTGTCTGCAGTATGAAACTTATCGAAATTTAAATTCCCATCTGGTGATATATTCACCATCCGTGGAAGATCAACACTATGGATTGCCCAAAAAAGCTTTTATGCTTGAGGCATCCAAGTGATTGCAGGAAGGATGTGTCATCTACATGACACAAGTAACTTTTGATGAATTAAAATCGAAAGCTGAAGACCTTTGTGTGGATGGACATGATAAGTCCATAGTCACCCAGGAAGCATAATGTTTAGTATGTTCGCCAGTGAGTCAAACATTGTAGACCGTTCTTAGTCTGCATCTTTGTATAGGAAATCCGATTAGATTTGGGAAAATGGTAACAATAGGTCTAACCTCCAAGTTACCTAGGATAAGCCACGATAATGACACGATGTAAAATTACAGTTGACAAACTTACTAAGTCGACGCTTCTTGTCAATTAAGGGAAATTTATAATTCCGACAAGCTGAGATATATAAACGACAACATCAAGTCTCCTTAAGGAATACCGTTGTCTAAAGTATCGGGTTTTGATATTAAATATATTTTTTATCTTTGGAAACTTCAGCGAAATGCTCAAGCTGATAAGCACTCGTCATGCTTCGCCATGACAATTAAACGTGAGCTTTAAGGTTTATTGATAAACCTCATCCATTATGGACCTTGGAATTTAAAAGTTCCAAGTTGACCTCGAAATGAGAAATGGGATTCCCTTTGTGGCCCAGGATACTTTTGAGAAATTGAAACCTCCTTCTATATGGAACAGACCGTATTACTCCGAACAAATCTCGAGGTCGAGATTTCTTTTAAGGGGGTGAGGATGTAACAGCTCGTAAAATCATGTTTAATAATGTATCGACACGTGTCCCTAATCCTAATTATGTCAAACGTTGACTAGGAGGGAATATCATCGCCAAACAGTTAAAACTTTGAATATGAAAGGACTGAAAGTGTCAACATGCTTAAACTAAGCCTCTGAGTGACATTATACGGTATTCGTATTCTCATATTAAGTCACATGTTGGATAATCGAAACCGTTAGCGATAAACTCTAAAGTTTGCGTTATGAAGGGTTAAAAGCGTCAACATGTTAATTCTTACCTCTGAGTGACCTTTTAACGAATCCAGAGCATTATGATATTTGATCACACTCTTGGGAATACCTAATATTGGCCGTTTAGGGCTTTAATGCCATTAAACGAAAATACGCACAAGTTTGTGCGTTGAAACTGTTAAAAGTGTCAACATGTTAATTCTTACCTCTGAATGACCTTTTAACGAACCCGGAGCATCGTGATGTTCCATAATACTCACGGGAATGCCTGATATGAGCTACGTAAGGTTTTGATGTTGTTAAATGATAATACGCACAACATTGTGCGTCAAAAGGAGTAAAAGCGTCAACGTACGAAACTACACCTTTGAGTGACTATTTTAAACAAACCAGGAACTCCATGATACTCGGTTGTACTCCTGTGTGTGTGTATTATGGGCCACTAAGGGCCTCCATGACTTATATTAACCTTTCAAGTGAGAATTATAAACTTTATGCTTAAAATATAAACTTTGAAAGTATAAAATACATTTAAAAGTAACAAGGGCCATTTCTGCCAATCCAAAACTATTTTAATCAAAACCATGGGCTTGTTAATGGTTTTAAAAACCTAGTATAACACATGTAAGGATCTTATGATAGCCCTAAACACTTGGCACAATCCTAGCAATTCTTGAAATCTATATAAAGGCCATGAATCATACATTTTCATTTGCACCAATTCTTGAATTCTTTCTACCATTCTCTTTTGGGAGCTCCTGAACATTGGGAGCATACCTTTGAGTGTTCTTCAGTCCCCAGGACCACTTGTAAGTGATCCTTTCATGGCTAGTTATTTTATTTGGCTCTTAAACGGTCAAGCCATTGTTTGCAACAAACATGGATACGTTATCGTAATTAGGTAGGTGTTAATCCCTCAAAAGGGCAGCTCCTAGGAATCACGTTTGTTTGGTCAATTGACGAGTCAACGTAATATTAATTTAAAAAGTCAACGGGTCAGTTTTAAAAATAATTACGATATGAGTTTAGAAGTATTCTAAAATAAGTTTTATCACTTAAACAACTCGGTAATAATTATTAGAACATGTGTAAACATGTTCGGCTCGTCAATTCCAGTTTAAGGGTCGGTTCGCAACCGAAAGTCGCGTAGTTTGACTTCTACGTTGACTTTTGGTTATAAACCAAATTAGAATAGTATGCTACTGATTTTAGGTTCCGTTATGATCGTAATATATTGTAGTATAACCCCATAAGGATATATTACACGATCGGACTAGGAATCTGAGTTTATGCGCATGTTCCGTTATTGTGTCGTACTTTGACTATAATGCCCTTTTGTTTTAAAATAAGGTTTTAGTTATAAATGAGCATGTAAATGAGTTATGTACTGATAAGTAAACATGTTTAGAATATTTTGGTGTTTATAAACTGGTCATAAACTGAGTTTACGCATATAAGCGTAAACTATGCCCTTAAAAGGACTAAAAATACCCTTTTAAGTCTAAAATGAGTTCTAAACATAATTTTAGCATAAAACTCATTACCTACTGATATGATATGATACTTAGGATTATTTAGGATGCTAATTCAGGTTATAAACCGAGTTTAACTTCAGTTTCGTATATAATGCCGATAAATGACGATAATGCCCTTATTGCACATAAAATGCGTTTTAAGCCTAATATTCAAACCAAACCTTTTGCTTACTGATATGTTATGACAAATAAAATATTTTAACTATTCAAAGCTGGTCTTAACATTAGATTTCATAAATCTTCGCGTAAATAATCATTTAACGACATTAAAGCCGGTTAGGCGCGTAGTATGGTTTTAAACCATATGTATGAACCAAGACTTGTTACCTACTGATTTTATAAACTATTTTAAATGTGTTTATAGTAGGTATAAGTCATGAACTCAGAATCCCAAATAAAGTCTCAAAACTATGTGTGAAATGACCAAAATGCCCCTACAGTGCATAGTTTAGTCATAAAGCATAAACCACACATATATTTGATATCCTACTGATATGATATCATAATTTAAACATTTTTTACAGAATGTTTATGACCATGACATCAGTTTACTTGCAAGCTCCTTTTATAAGTTGTAAATTTACCAAAATGCCCTTATGAGGCATAGTTTGATTTTAAAACCTTAACGGGCATACAAGTTAATATCCTACTGATATTATAACTTGTTTAAAGTGTATTGGCATATGGAACTTGTTCATGACTCATCCGGTTACCCGTCATCGCTTATACGCGTACGGTTAGACTTACGTAACTAGTTTACATAAGTTTACCGAGAAGGGTTTAACCTTACCGTTTTGATCTCAAAATCCAGAATGTACAATGTTTACCAATATTATACAAATCTTAGTACTTGTTGGGTTTAAACCACATTCTATTCAGTATACGTTTAATCTAGCGAACCTATTCTTAAGTATCGGGTCATGTCTAAAGGAACTACCTTTGGCCCGTGTATATTCTAACAGATAATAAATCTGTTCATTCCAGACTATAGTACCCCCAGATAATCGGACTTGGGTCAATAATACTTAGACTTACGGCTTTTGCCAAATATAGTCTTGTTGATTGGAAGCTAGCAAAAAGGTAAATACTCTTGACTTATTTTAGTGTAAACTTGGGAATGGCAAATATGCCTCTTGGGACGGTTATTACATAAGTAAGTCGCCTATGATTGCGCAAAAATGTAAGAATACGGTTTAATCCGTTTACTTGATAACTATCATAATTGGGGGGTTAATGATACCATGTCCGGACAACCCAATGGGTTAATCAAGTATATAATCTCGTAACAAGAATAAATTCCAAGATATGTTTAAAAGATCACTTACGAGTTTTCTATATGTATAAAACTCTTTTCGGAAAACTATTTTCCAAAGAGTCAGTTAATTGTATTTACCAGTTTTGGCTGACGTATTTTCAAAAGATTGAACAACAGGTACTCAACCTTATGATAGGCTGGGAATACAGGTCGGCTAGAATGAAGGCTAAGGAATTTGCACATCCTGATGCTTAAGGCCTATGATGTCTAAAGCTCTGTTTATTTGGATCCTGCATGTGGGCTTGTATCGAACGCTTGTAATACTTTTATACATTCAAGCTTTATTTTATTAATTTTAATCCAATACTTCCGCTGCATATTATTAAATTGTGATAACTGTTATCCGACCGTCACGACTGTACCCATCCGGGCCCACCGGAGATCGGGGTGTGACAAATGATGATGATGATGATGATGATGATGCCAAAAAGGGGGAGAAAGATGATTCAATGAAAAACTTTGGCAAACCTACACCAAGGAATCAGCCAAAACAAAAGCCAGAGCCTGCTAAGAAATCTTCTGCAAAAACTTCTGAAAAATCTGAAACTGGCAAGAAAAAGGGAGTTGATGATACCCTTAACAAGCAGACAAATAAGGAGATTGAAACAAAGCAGAAGAGAAAAGATACTAAAGAAAGTAGACAAGATGTGTTGAGGCATGAGTTAGAGAAAAAGGTGAAGAAAGAAAACAAATTGTTGAACATTGGAAGCTCAAATAGAAGACAATCACACAAACATAACAAACCTCCCATTGCCATATTTCCTAAACAACCTTCACCACCACAAAAACAAACCACTGCTGAACCAAAAAAGCCAAACATTAACACTACCAAACCAAAACGCTCACCATAAAAACCACCTCTCAAAAGGCAGAAAACAAAACCCTCATCACCACTACCAACCTCCATTGTAACAAATGTTGATGCAACAAATGCTTCAACAGATGTTAAGACAACAGTGGTTGAGACACCAGTTGTTTCAACAGTTGTTAGTCAATCCACTGATTCCACCAAATTTCAATTTCCCTCACAATCAACCCTTACACCTATAGCACATTCTCCTTCACAAACTCCTCCTCCTCCTCCAAAATCTGTTTACACAAGAAAAAGAAAATTCATGGTGCATGAAGAAGAAAAGGAAGAAAAGGATATACCTGTACCAATTCCATTATCATCTGCTCCATTCATTCAAACTTCACCCAAACCATTCATTCCAACTTCATCACCAACATCCAACCCACTTGATCATCCACCCACTAGTTACCTCCCAAGAGACATTCCATTGGCAGCTCAATACCCTCTAGAACTGCTTGTAGTTCAAAAAGAAATGATACAATTTTATACAGAGGATGATCCATCCAAAAGAACATTCCCATCTCTTCATGGATTCAGAACTCCAAATAACATTGATGAGTATCTAAAGTTGAAAGCCAAACAAGCATAATATCAGGCAAAAGAAGAGAGTAACGGGCTAGGAGACAACAACTTACAAGGTCGAACGCAACATGGGCTAAGTAAAGTCAGGAAACTGGAAGACTTTGCTAGAGGCCTAAGTAAGAAGATGTCAAATCTGCCACCAAATGTTGTTCTTCAAAAGGAATTGAGGGAAGATTTCATAGCTCTTATCATGAGAGACAAACCTACCAAGCCTACAAGTATCAATTCAAAGATTGGCCTCTTGCAGCTCTCAAAGAAGAAGCAAACAGAGTTGAAAAGATGAAAAATGATCCTCATATGAAGAAATCTGCTCCTAACTTGAACAAATTTAAAAAAGCTGGTGTAGATGATGCATTTGGATACAAATGGAAGAGAGCAGAGCTTGTAGCAGCTAAGTATGGGACTGCTAGGGCCATTGCAAGATGGTCTAAGCAGTATGTTGATCAAATTTATGATAAGTTAGAAAAGCTGAGAGAAACATATCCTACTCTTCCTAAGAAGCCAGTATACAAAGATAAAACCACTGATAGGCCTCAGCAGACCCACTCTCTTAAAAAGTTGTTCACACCATCTAATGTATCCATCAATGTCTTAAACCAAAGAAAAAGACAGCAGCAGATTGATGTGAAAGATGAAAAGAGAGATGCTGAATTTAGAAAAGCGGCTATCAAAAATCAATTGCAATTTGGATTGGATGAGGCTTCAGTGCAACTTCGAGCTCAATTTGCTCAAACACTTCAAAGGTTAGCAAGCAGACCTCAATCCCCTAACTCCTCTAAAAAAAAATTCACCTAAGAAACCCATCAGGCCCAAAAATACTAAAGTGGAAGTCTGACAAACAGACCCACGTATTGACTTTGCTCAGGTCTGATGGTAGAGCTGAAAAGATATCAATGGAGGATGCACTTGGTCTGAATGCAGTTGACCTCCAAGATCTTTTGAACCTTCAGCTTCATAGGGATGAAGATGATACCGACCCCTTGAATTTTGAGCTCCAGTTTAAAGGGCAAATCAGGGAAAGGTTAATGAGAGAATAAAGATCAAAATAAGGAAGTGTTTTGGCATCATCTGTTCTAGGGGGAGATTGTTGGCCCATGTAATCCTTTCTTGAAGAACAGATGATACAAAATCCAAAACTGGTTCTCAACAGTTGATCCACAATAAGCGATGTTTGAACATAATTCCCTCCAATGGCAGTGGTACTTAACAACTGATGACTTTAAAGCATGTTGCTTTGTAAAGACTGTAGGTTGCAAAGACTGTTGAAGACCAAAGAACTACTGATGTCAAAGTACTGTTGATTGTCAAAGAACTGCTGGAATCAAAGGCCTAATCAACCATAGAGGAAATCACTTCTTAGCTTCATCAGTGGATTACTTCATCAGTGTTTTATTATTCATTTATCAATGTAACAGTGTTTATGTAGCATCAGTGTTTAGAGGTTGTTATAACTGTTAGCTGTCACTGTCTAGGTGACGTCAGCAAAGATGCTCAGTGGTTAGGATTTGTACTATATATAGAACAGTACCTGTACTGTTCTATTAGCTCTTTTGCACACACACTCATCTTGTACGAACAACCATAGTGAGCTCAGGCTAAGGGGGAGTTAGTGTTCATGCATGCATAAGTCAATCATTGTGTATTCAATCTTATGACTAATGAAAGCATTGTATGATAAAAGTTAATCTTTCCTTGATTGTGTAATAAAGTTTTACATCATTCCGCTGCAAATTATTCCCTATTTTATCTACTTTCATTACATCTTATTAAAACAACACAATCAAGTCAAACGAAGGTCCTAACAAGGGGGTCTACATGATTAAGTTTTAAAAATGTTTTTTGTTTAAAAAATAAAAGAATTCTTTTATTAAACTTTGTTAAAACTATGATTAAATGTATACAACAATTTGTAAAAAAAAAAAAGCAATACGACCCGTATAGGTCCAGTCAGCCGCCAGACATGCACTGACACGTGCAGATTTGACTTTTGAACCTATACGACTCGTATAGGCCTATACGACCCGTATTAAAAAAGCAAAGTATGCGAATGGATTAGCGGGTGTGCCAATAGAATTCCCCAACTTAAATTGTTTTTACTTTTTAGTTTTTGTATTTAACCAATTATTTGGTAACAAAAAAGATGTAACAAAATGAGTTGTTGATCGTGGGGGTGGTCACATCAGTCCCCTAAGTCCATGCTGAATCGCTGGCCTCAATTCTTTTTCATTAATACCCAACAGCAACCTCATTACCTTTCTTCAATTTTTTAATTAATTTCTTAATAATTCATAAACTATTATTATATTTGTATATCATATTTTAATGGAATAATGAATTTCAATAATTTAAACTATTGTTAATTAGTTGTCATCAGTCATGACTATAAAAATCATCATTGACAGTACTAATTATTCACATATTGGCCTCCAATGAATCATGATTAACAGAACCTTAACGTCGTTAATCGTCGAAAAACGTTTTTGACCGGGAAAAAAGGTTCCTAAAGGTCCGATCTAAAGATACAAAGAGGTTTGGGACGAAAATGTTGAGTTTCCGACCAAAAAGGAGTTTTCTGGCCAAAAAAGAGTTTTCCGGTGACCTCAATAATTAGGGTTTTTACTAGAAAAAGGTTGCTAAATGTTCGATCTAAGGTTACAAAGAGGTTTGGGACAAAAATGTTGAATTTTCCGTCCCAAAACGTTTTTCCGGTGACCGGCAACTAACGGCATTAGGGTTATGTTAGTCAGGGTTTATTGGAGGCCAATATATTATTAGTCGGAACTGTTAGTGATGATTTTTGTTGTTGGAACCGGTGGCAGCCAATTAACAATTGTTAAAATTATTAAATCCATTATTCTTATTTCAAGTTATTTGTATCATATAAAATTTAATTCAAATTATTTGTATCATATAAAATTTAATCATCTGCAGTGGCGGAGCCAGAAACCTTTTCTTATGGTGTCATTTTTTATGGATACCCCAGTTTATAGTAACCCAGAGTCAAACTTTTTGGATCGGTTCGGATCTAGTTGGGTCGAATCACATAATAAAAGCAAATATCACAGTAAAAGTACAACGTCAATGAATAAAAACACATAATAAAACTATAAAGTCATTTGAAATATATAAAAATTTTCATTTAATAGTTGTTCTGTACGCATTTTCATGTTTTCAAAACGATTCATAATGTTTTCAACTAGTATTCGAGCATGCGCTTCGCGGCGGGTCGTAGGAGGTTGATGGTGAAGATTGGAGCACACACTTCGCGGCAAGGTCGTAGAGGATGGCGAGGATGTATATATTTGATGACGGTAAAATTAAGCAATAAACACAATTAAGTAAGCAATTTAGAGTTAAAAGTTCCATTTAACTATAATAAGGTAAATAAAAAATGATAATATTTGTTATCTTGTATATTTTATATTGAAGGGTTAAAAAGCAGCATGACTAAATAAGCATGTCTAGAGTTAAAAGTTAGCTTTAAATATAGGGAAATTGGAAATAAATAATCCCACATTTTTAACTTTGGCCGATAATAACCCCAAGTCAGTTATTAGCCGATAATAATCTGAACTGGTCAATTTTTCTTGTAAAATAGTCCTCCATTAAAATAGCTTAACGGAGTTAAGTTTTTTCTGAATTACAAATCGATGTTTTAGGGCTTTTGTTTAGAACAAGGATACGAGTCGATTGATATAAAACTTACCTCGAAATTGTGCTCGAAATGGCTTGATTTTTATTAACTGGAATTTAAACATCCGAATTGAAGCATCGTTTTCGTGGGTTGAGGGCAGTATTTTGAGGTAAGTTTTACATCAATCGACTCGTTCCGATCAAAATCCCTAAAACATCGGTTTTGTAATTCGGAAAAAAACTTTACTCCGTTAAGCTATTTTAACGGCGGACTATTTTACAAAAAAAAAAAAATTGACCAGTTTGGATTATTGTCGGCTAATAACTGACTTGGGATTATTATCGGCTAAATTGAGAAAGTTGGGATTATTTATTTCCAATTTGCCTTAATTATAATAAGAAAAACAAAAAAGAACTAAACCTATAAAAAGGATAAAAGAACAAATATTTGTTAAAAAAGAAAAAAATAAGTTTATATAACTTTATTAAACTTTAAGGACTGTATAATAACTCTATTAAAGTTTGAGGGTCGAAACGTAAATCGCTTATAAAAAAATATAATTATTATTAAACTTACCTATGGTAAATCTATTAAAGTTCAAGGGTATATGTAAATCGTTTATCAAAAAATTATTATAGTTTAGAGGTTGTGTGATAACTGTATTAATGTTCAGGGTTAGAAATGTAAATTAATTATAAAAAAAGACAATAATATCATAGCCTTATAATTATGAATTAAACTATTAAATGACCAAACATAGATTTATTACTATTCACGTTTTGAATCATTATAGTGTAGAATGGCAACTTGCCAAAAAAAAAAAAAAAAAAACGTTTTTCATTATAACAAACAAATACAAGCATCATTCGATGATCATCAAACATCATGTTCCGGTTAGGTTAAACAATTGAAACAAAACCAATTAGACAAGGGCCTATAATGCTTTCTAAATAATTGAAACAAAACCAATTAAACATGAGCCTATAATGCTTACTAGATTAGAAAAAAAATTAAGCATGGAACTCTAATGATTTAAAGTATACTACTAGGCTTAATTTTTTAACTATAAATTTGTTTATTATCTAATTCTTTTAGAAGAAAACAAAACAATGGTACCGCTCGATTTTTTTCCTATTATACGTTGTATTTGCTACACAAAATTCAATGGTGTCGGGCGACACCGTTGTTTAAAGTGTGGCTCCGCCACTGATTATCTGAACAGCTACTTACGAGTTTCATCGCAAAATTTAATATAAATGTGATGTAAGTTGTAACAAGTGAACTAAGACGGGCCTTTACACATGCTGTCGAATTCTTAAAAAGCCGAATATAAAAAGATTTAGTTTCAATATTGGTAACATTTAGATGTTTAAATTTCATTAATTCACTTATAAACTGTTAACTAAGTTTATTACCCTAGCCGCGTTGCGGCGAACTTCTTTTATTATTTAGTCTGTGCTTACATGTTTTTTGAAATCACTACGAGCACGTTGCATATGGAACCACTAACAAGAATAAAAAGAAAATGTAAAAAACAGTAAAAAATAATCGAAAGAAAATCAATCAAAAAAGCTGTATGTTAATGATGTTGTTCGTATGAAACCCGTGGTCAGAGATGAACAAATAATACTGGGTACCGGTACCGAATTTCCCGAACCGAAGGATCCTAAGTAACAATTCGGTACCGACTTTTGGCGTTCCTGGTACAGGTTCGCTACCGATTTTTACCTTCATATACCAGTACCGTAACCGGTATTTTCGGTATCGGTTGCCACCGAGCTCATCCCTACCCACCGTTGTTTTTTGTACGACACCCGTGATCAGGGATGAGCAAATTGTACCGTGTAGCAGTACTGAATTTTCCGAACTAAAAGATTTTCAAACTCAATCCGGTACCGACTTTTAGCGTTTTCTGTATCAGGCTGGTGCCGATTTTTACCTTCATGTACCGATAATGAACCGGACCGTACCGGTATTTTCAATACCAGTATTGGTTGACACCAAGGTTATCCAACTTAGAAAGTAAAGAAAATAATAATTATTATTATTATATTAAAATAATAAAGATATTAAAAAAATATATTAAAAACACTATTCATTTCATTTGCTTTATTAATATATAGTAAAGTAATAATAATTTGGGTTATCTTGTATAATGTATCGTTAGCAGGTGAAATCCATAAATTATAAAAAGTAACATATAATAAAATAGTTAAGACCACACGGTGTGGATGTCGAAACATGGAGTTGTTGCTGGTCCACGCCCACCAAACCACCCCGTGCCCCGCGTTGTGAACAGCGTTGTTGGGCGAGTGATTTTCCACCGGCGTGGATGGTAAACGGCTAGACGATGTGGACATTTGGTATTGGTGGGTTTAAACTAGCCGTTGAGCGGCTAGCTTGACTAAAAAAAAACTTTTTGAAAAAAAAAAAGACCCTATATATTTCACCCAAAAACCACACCAAATCATCCATTTCTCTCTTCCCAACTAAATATTCTCTCCCATTTTTAACAAAATTTTAAAAAAATGGAAGGCTCAAGTTCTTAATGAAACGACCTTGATGAAGACGAAGACGATGATTAATATTTATGTAATTTTATTTTAAATTTATGTGATATTATTTTAATTTTATGTAACTTTTTAGTTTTTTAAATAGATTTTTTTTAAATTTATATATAAAATAATAACAAAAAGTGTGTGTCGCGTGTTGAATAACATCACTCTTCCAAGCCCCGTCACACACCCCTGTTTTTGCACCACGTTCCTCTTCTGACGTGTGCTTGCGTGTCATCCATATGTCCCATAAAGCCCCATTTTCAAGCCCCTTCACACCGTATAGTTTTAAGGGGTTAAAAATTGTAGTGGTGAGGGTGGAAGCTGGAGGCTACATAGGCGGCGGTTGTAGTGGCAGACTGGCAGTGACTTGAGGGTTAAGTTTATTAACAAATTTGGACCGGCCAACGGCCATGAATATGATTTAATAAAAACTACAATTGGTAATTGAAAGTTAAAGATTGAGTAAACTGCAATTTTACCCTCTGGGGTTATAGCTAATTGGCACTGTTAGCCCATCCCAGGAAATAATTGCAATTTAACCCCCCCCCCCCCCCCCCCACAACATATGATGTTATGTCGCCATATTACCCCCTGCCGTCAAATAAGTTAACAGATCTGTTAAATGGATTGTGAAATGACTATGTTACCCTTTCATATTACCCCCTATGGTTTGTTTTACTCTATAATATTACCCCCTGGTGTAAAATGACTAAATTGTCCTTTCTTATTACCCCCTTATGGTTTGTTGTACTCTGCAATATTACCTCCCGGTGTTAAATAGTTCTTGCAAACCTTACCCCGTGCAAAATAAAAACCTTTCCCTCCTAAACCACCATCAGCAGCCATCACCCACCTCCACCACCATCAGCAGCCCCCACCCACCTCCACCTCCATCGCCGCTACCCACCACCCACCTCATATCCTCCATCACCCACCTCGGCGATTTAGTACCGAGCCCACAGGCCGGTTTATTTTATCTCTATATATTGTAACCCTTTATTTATTGAATAAAATCAAGAAGTCTTTCATAATCTTACAAAAACAACTACCCACTATTAATCCACTAATCATCTATCACAAAACTAACTGCAAGAAATCTACTTCACGTGCATGAGGATGGTGCATAGAATTTCCGTCTTCATGGGTTGCACGACACACACAACAATAATGAACGCTCAATTATGTCCGGCTCAACCATGCCCAATTAGGATGCTGATGTGGGATGGTCACAGTAGTTATATTAAGTCATATTAGTAGGTAGTTTATTTGAGTCAATATGGTTTTAAATAGTGAGTTAGTTGGTTGGGTCATTATCTAGTTCCGATATAGTGATTATCCGATCTGAACCGGTGTTGCATCGGGCATACTGAATCACCATCATATTTTCCGCACCGGTCCTGAATATTTCGTGCCTGAATTGGACCATTTGGAGTGTTATCCCTTCACATACCTGATATAATCATTTAAGCACCCTATCAATGTTTTATGCTTAATTTTAATGAATCATTCTGATAAACAATCTTTCGGGTAGTAATAAGTTGGTAATACAGGAGTGATTTCATTTTACACCGATTTTTTAGAGTCCCTTTATGAGCAAATGGGAGAGGCCGCTTCTATAACGGGTGAGATTTGGCTCCTTTTCATTTTTTTCTGTTACTAATTTTAAATCAAGTTGGTTTTTTATTAGTTTTTTTTAGCGATCAACTTTGTAATTTGACTGCTTGTGTTTACGGATAAAATTACGGCTTGTAAAACCAGGGGCGGACCTAGCATTCAACCAGCCTGGTCACGGGACACGGCTCAACTTTGAACCGGTAGTGTAAATTTTTTTTTTTTTTTTTTTTTGATTTTTATACAAAGGATACCCATAAACAACTACGAGGACATCCCTAAGACCACCCGTAGTGGGGAAGAAGAAGATGAGAAGAAACAGAGTTTAAACATGGAGGACAAACAAGAAGATGAAGCAGAAGTTTATTTTAGGTTTTGCTTTGGGAGTGGGGAAGAAGACTAGTACAATAATATTTCAGCTTAGCCCCTAATGTTTCAACTACAATAAAGTAGGACTTTGCAGCTTAGCCCCTAATGTTTCAACTACAATACAATAATATACCCTATGTCTTGATAGAAATATTTGTATGTATTTATTTAAATCGAGATTAATATTAATAAAGTTGTTCATTTTTTATCCCTACTCCGTTCAAAAAGATGTTATAGATCTTAAAAATAAATTAGTTTTTACTTTTGACCCTAATAACTTCATTATTCTTTTTTTTTTCTTATTGCATGTATGTATTTACCGAAATATTTTTATATAACTTATGACGTAATCCGGGTCTTAAATCCGGTCGAACTGGTCGGACCGGCCCGACCTTTGACCCCGTAAGACGACCAGGTCGATCTCCGGTCCGGTCCAGAAAAAATTTGGGGCACCCCTGAGCTAACGTTCTGGTTCCGCCACTGTGTAAAACTATAAAGAATACCTTAGGTGGGTGATGGAGGAGATGAGGTGGGTGGTGGGTAGCGGCGATGGAGGTGGAGGTGGGTAAGAATACCTTAGGTGGGTGATGGAGGAGATGAGGTGGGTGGTGGGTAGCGGCGATGGAGGTGGAGGTGGGTGGGGGCGGCTGATGGTGGTGGAGGTGGATGATGGCTGCTGATGGTGGTTTAGGCGGGAAAGGTTTTTTTTTCTGCAGGGGGTAAGGTTCGCAAGAACTATTTAACACTCGGGGGTAATATTGCAGAGTACAACAAACCATAGGGGGTAATAAGAAAGGACAATTTAGTCATTTTACACCAGGGGGTAATATTACAGAGTAGAACAAACCATAGGGGGCAATATGAAAGGGTAACATAGTCATTTCACATTCCATTTAACAGATCTGTTAACTTATTTGACGGCAGGAGGTAATATTGCGACATAACATCATATGTTGGGGGTAAATTGCAATTATTTCCTGGGAGGGGCTAACAGTGCCAACTGGCTCTAACCCCAAGAGTAAAATTGCAGTTTACTCTTAAAGATTGGAAACTGAAACACTAGAGTGGGTTGGGCTTTAGCCCATAGACTTGGCTTCTTCTAAGTTCTAAGGGTTTTTCATATGGATCTGGGTCTGGGTATGATCATCAAAGTAAAAATCTGGGTATTATCTCAGCCTTGTTGTGGGCTTCACTGAGTTGCCTACCCCTCGCCCTGTGTCAGCTTCTGCACCACTCCAACGTGGCAGGGCTTCAACGTTCACAACCAGAGCCGGACCTATAGTATAAGTAATTCAGATTTGGGCCTAGGGTCTCTAGTTAAAAGAAAATTTATATAAGACTAATGAGATAGTGGTGGAGTGGTTGGGGAAAAATTTGGTGTTCCATGTAACCCAGATTCGACTCTCACTCTCCCTATTATTTTCTGCGGCATCCATGTGAAGGACGAATACGGGTGGCGCCGGTTCGTCTTGGAGGGAAGGCGAGGTTTTACCGATTATTCCACTGTCGTGCCTTCGGGCAGGTGGAGGTCGGGTTTCCGCGCATCTGGGAGAGCCAAGGGGTTGGCGGCGGTCGAGTAGTCGACCTAGGCCACAGCGCCCGGTGTCACGGTGGTTGACACGTCGTTCCTTGCCGTTCAAAAATACAAAAAAAAAAAATTTATATGCTAGCTATTAATATTAGTGCAAATTTATTGTTTTAGATTTGTTTGATTTCTTATACAAACAAAACACTAATTGTATAGTTGTGTTAGATTTTTGTTTGGTTCTAAACACGGACAAAGGAGTACCGTTTATAATAATAAAAAAAAAATTCACAAAATTTTATTTTGCCTTAAAAAAGTTGAAACGGCCCCTGCCCAAGGAAATGTGAACTTTTCACATAAATATAAAAAGGAGCGACAAAAAACAACACACTAATTTAAAAAAAAGAGTAAACCTCAATTTTCGTCCCTGTGGTTTGCTGATTTTAACACTTTCAGTCCAATAGTTTATGAATTACATTTATCATCTATTAGTTTCCTGATTTTAACAGTTTCAGTCCATTAGTTTCCTGATTTTAACAGTTTCAGTCCACACTAGTGTTAGTGATGTGGACTGAAACTGTTAAAATCAGGAAACTAATGGACTGAAACTGTTAAAATCAGCAAACTAATGGATGATAAATGCAATGTTTAAACTATTGGACTGAAAGTGTTAAAATTAGCAAACCACAGGGATGAAAATTGAAGTTTACTCTAAAAAAAATAATATGAAAACTTAAATCATTCGGTTATTATTATAATAAACATAAAATAATATAATTGTAAAAGAAAAATTATCTCTGATTATTTAATTTCCTAATTTATTTATTTTCTATCTTCTTCGTCATTAATTAATTTCCTAATTTATTTAGTTTCTCTATTCTGCCTCTTCGTGAACTATAATCACTCTAGATATATTTAGATGTGTTTATAATATATAGAGTGAATTTCAAGAATTGTACTTTATCTTTATACCCATTTTCATGCGCTGTCCTTTATGTTTAAAATTGACGAGTTTTGTCTTTTATGTTTTCTTATCATACACGTTTTGTCCTTTAGGCCTAACCCAGTTAGTTCTTTCAGTTAAATTTGGTCATGTGCTTTGCACATGAAGGCATTTTTGTCAATTCAAAGGTTGCAGAAGATTTGAGCTGTAAATCTGCCGTTGAACTTACCTTTGAATTGACAAAAATGCCCTCATGTGCAAAGCATATGACTAAATTTAACTGAAAAAACTAACTGGGTTAGGCTTAAAGGACAAAACATGTATGATATGAAAACATAAAGGACAAAACTTGTCAATTTTGAACATAAAAGACAGCCTGAAAATGGGTATAAAGATAAAGGACAATCCTCGAAATTCACTCTAATATATAAATAAATACACCTAAATATACAGATACATATAAATGATATAAACGATATAAATGCATATATCAGTTCAAATGCATCGTAGAATCATTATGTATCTAAATACTCATGTTAGAATATAACTTTAACGTACAAACTAAAGGTTTTGCTGAAAAAACGCGATGTCATTTCCGTAATTATTAGTAATTATCAAAATTACTCTACAAATGATCATGTATAGCAATTTTGATCTTGTAGAGTAATTTTGTAAAATGTTCTTGTAGACTAATTTTGATCTTGTAGGGTAATTATCAAAATTACTCTACAAGTGTATCAAAATTACCCTGCATCAAAATTATTGTACAAGTGAATCAAAATTACTTTGCAAGTTTATCAAACAACATACAATTCAAAATTACTCTACAAATGATCCTTTAGAGTAATTTTGTAAAATGATCATATAGGCTATAGAGTAATTTTGTTCTTGTAGAGTAATTTTGTAAAATGTGTTCTTACACTACCCACATTACTCAATCAGTCAATCTCTCCCTATATGATATCAGGGTGAAGGGAGTGGTGCGGGAAACCACTCGGCAAAGGAGAAAGCCGAGCGGTAACACCGCCGCCCTCCCAAGTTTACCGCGCGCCAAACATACCTATCGGTATGTGCTCACCGATTCGACAAAGGAGAAAGGACAAAATTGGGCATTGGGGTGTGTGTGTGTAACGGCATTATTGCCGTTTAATTAAAAAAAATAGACTTTTTATTTATAAATAACACTTGCAACCACATTCTCCAAACTTGCAACCAGATTCTCCTTCTATTTTCCCAAATTTCACCCAAGTTTTTTGACCCAATATTTGCAAATGGAAGGCTCAAGCAAACGCGATGGCAAGGCAACTAAACGGGTTGGCTCGAGGACGAGTGTGCCAACTCAACGGGGCGGCTCGAGTGGTTCAACTCCACCGTATCATCCGCAACTAGGCTTCGCCACACATAGCCAACCTCCATTTTTTTATAGCCAAGGCATGCAACCGACTTACGGGTTCAACACCCAACCCCATCCAAATTTTTCGCCGCATAACTATTTTCCACAGGGTCCGACCACGGTTGCTCCAAATATTTATGATTCCCTAGACGACCAAACTTTTGACCCGTTTGGCGGAAACTCTTTTCAAACCCCATCCTCACAAGACGACGAAGAATTTGTGGCGGAAACTCAAGAGCAATATGATGACGAAGACGAAGGCCACCATCAAGAAGAACCCGCAAACGAGCCGAGAGGGAAGAGTGGTAAAGCGAAACGGGAAAATTGGACTCCTATACAAGAGGAGGCATTGGCCAAGGCTTGGGTTCATTGCACCTTAGACAAAAGAAAAGGCAACCAACAAAGGAAGAATAGTTTTTGGGGCAAAATTCTTAAGCACTTCAACAACACGATCGGAGGAAGCAACCGAACCCATCATCAGGTCCGCTCCAAGATGATTACCATGCACGGAAAGTTGAAATTATTCAACGGGTTTTATCAGCAAGCGGTAAATTATTTAATATTCATACGTTTAATTTTTACCTAAAAAAAATACTTATTTTTTTTCTGTAATTTATTATTTTAGGACCGTTTACGTCCAAGCGGATCCGACGATTCTTGGGTCTTGAAGCAAGCGTTTAAGGATTACAAGGAAAAAGAACATCATGAGTTTGCTCATATGGCGGCGTGGGAGGTCGTCCGAAGTCAAGAAAAATATACCCAAGTTCCGTTGTTGGGTGAAGACGAAAGCTCAGGCTCGAGTTCAAAAAGAAAGTCGTCGGACTCGGGTAATTACCATCCGGATACACCGAATGCCGAGTTCACGAGTGGCCATCAAACTATCCCCGACATGAACGTGGATCCCTCGCCACGAAGACAAAAGAGGAGGGATAAAAAAACCAAAGCCGGCCCTTCTTCAAGCGACGATCCAAGAGACATAACCACTAAATTTGAAGAATATCGTGTAATTTTTATGAATTTTATGTTTTTTTTTTAAGTTTCATTTTAATGTAATTGTTTTTTTTATTAATTTAATGTTTTGTTTGTTTTTATTTAACATATAATTTAAAAAAAAACAAAAAAAAAAGTTTGCCACTTTCAAGTGTCTAAACCATTGCCAACACTTTTCAGCAAAGTTTAAACTTTTTACCCTCTCTGACGTGGCACTCTCTGATTGGTCCATTTTAAAGTTTGCCACTTTAACCTGTTTAACCACTCCCTTCACCCTCAGTTTCTACAATTGGTAGGAGTGTGTTTGACTTTTTAAAGTCAAAGTAGCATATGACTTTTTGTGGACAAGTTGAAAGTGGTACAGGATGCTTGTTTTGTTCCTCAAAATTTGATTATATTTCAGGCAATAATGCAATGAAGTGCAGATCTTGGTAAATTTTATAAAACTTTATTTTTCACCAAAAGTACAAAATATATAACATATAATGTCATTATTCCTCAACTTTTCTATCCTATACCAAGAAAACAATGTCAAAAGTTTTTAGTTACCGACTCCGTTTCGATGCCATAAAAACACCGAACGCCCTTCTCATATGAACAAAACCAACCGTCAACGATTACACGTCGGGTTTCTTTTCATCAATTAATCTTTGAACACGAGAAGCCCTTCTAGAAGCTTGAACAGGGTTAGTTGAGGGTTCATACTTTTGCAAAGCAAGATAGTTGAGAGCAGTGACCACATCAGCAATTAGTGGTCTCATGTGTGGTTTTTCTTGAACACACATTGCGGCTATTGCTAGCGCTTGATATAACCCTCTAACCGGATATTCACCTTCTAGAGCCGGGTCCGCCATTCGCCAAAATTTCCTTCTATCTTTAAACAACGGTCGTGCCTATTAAAAAAAAACAAATATTTGTTAATTTTAAATTATGATCTTCATAATGTCAACATATTTAAATAAAAAATTAGCCTGTTAAAGAGCTTTTCGGGTAACTATGAGAACCCGTTATGAAAAACAGGTCAATTTGGGTTGTGTTTATCTATGAAAGGAGAAATGGGTTCTGACGTGTGAGCGAAAAGACTTTAAGTATAGAACTAGAAGAAAAAGAGTCAAACGGGTCAAAAAGAGGGCATAGTTGTTTAGAATGTATCCAAATGATAACAATCAAAGAAACATTAGCTAATGATAACCCAAGAAAAAATAAGAACAAGACATCAAAGTATTCATAAATGTGGCCCCCAAACCCTCAGAATGTTTTAATCAACTTTGAAGTTATAGTAAATTATCTTTGTATTCTAGAAAGTCAAATGTTGACCCCAGTCCAAGGGTAGTATTTCACTTCAAATAATCATTTTATAAAGACTAATAGAACCAAATAAAAAGAAAAAAAACTTACCCAATCAACAATATTCGCCTCTAGTTTAGGCCTTGTATTATCCATTGCTTTCCGGCCCGTAATTAGCTCCAATAACATAACCCCATAGCTATAAATATCTGACTTAAACGTGAGTTGTCCCGTCATTGCATAGTCAGGAGCACAATACCCGTAAGTGCCCATCACTCGGGTCGAAACATGAGTTTTATCTCCAAGCGGGCCCACTTTTGCCAAGCCAAAATCCGATAATTTTGCATGATAAAACTCACCTAGCAAAATATTTGAACCCTTCATGTCCCGATATATAACCGGTGGGTTCATTTTGTCGTGTAAATACTCTAACCCTCTTGCTGCACCAGCTGCTATATTCATCCTCGTGTTCCAATCAAGCCGTTTTTTGTGGGGCCGCCGACCTGGCGAAAATATTTTAACTTTCAAAAAAATGTTTTCCCCACATGATTACATTACTAAAAAGTAGACATTTGATTTGTATAAATTTGTAAACTAGAATCTTTAATGTGATGTACCAAAGTCAAACAAACTACTTTCAATTTCCAAAATCATGGCTTTATTAAAGCAAATAAAACTTACTGTTAACGGATTCCCATTTGAGAAAAGTAGCTAGTGGTTCAGCATATAAATAAAACATAATAAAAAAGCGTAAATAGCTTAAATGGTTCCTTTAATTCACAGTTGTTGTAAATTTGGTTCTTAAGTATTTGAAAGGGTAAAAACTGTCATTTTGAAAAATTTAACAAACCTTCTAATATATGTATCTGTAACTACCTAGAAACAGCAGAAACCAGTTGTGTATTTTACTCGATAAAAAGGCTCCAAAATGTTCCCACACCCCAAAAATATTATTTTCACACCCTATACCTATAGGACCCGTATAGGAAAATGTAGCACAAAAAATGTCAAAGAACGTTTTTTTTGTCTCCATCTATACGAACCGTATAGATTGTTATACGACCCATATAATGCTATACAACCCAAACCCCATATACTGTTATACGACCCAATATTTTCTCCATCTATCTATACGAGTTGTATAGCATTATACGACCCAATATGTGTTATGTCAGAATATTCTAGACAGGCGATATAACCCTATACGACCCGTATAGAGGGTGTGAAAACAAAATTTAAGGGTGTGGCTTTATTAACACCCATAAAAACTTAGAAAAAAAGGAATTTTAGAGAGTGAATGTGAATACCATGTAAATGATCTTCTAAAGAGCCTAATGGCATGTACTCATACACCAATAATCTATGTTCTCCTTCGACACAATAACCGATTAATTTCACAAGATTAGGATGATCTGCCATGCTTAACGTTAAAACTTCAACGACAAATTCCCTAATCCCTTGCAACCCATTAGGATCCAATTGCTTTATAGCCACAATCTGCAATTAACAAAAATGGTTTAACGCTTCAATAAAAAGTTATAAAATCAATCACTAGACGGGTCAGTTAGGTTGACCACCAACACTTTTTTTTGTTCATTTTTTATTAAGAATTAATTAATGTGCCAGTTATGATGCAAAAACAATATCAATACAATAACAATTTAAACCCTTGAAAAAAAAATATATAAGAAGGTTGTATGCATAAAATTTGACTTTTGATAACTTTCAACCCGTTTGACTCATTTTCCACATACCCTTTTGAGTTACAAAAACAATATCAATACTATAATAAATCACTTTGGGTGACTTTTAACCCGATTGACCCGTGCCTTTTAGCTATACTTTTCTATTCACATGTTAGTGATTCAACGCAACCCAAATCAACCCACTAAAAAGTAAATGTGTCAAAACTGTACCTCTAAAATACAACAAAACAAAGACCGATTTTCACTAACCTGATCAGAATCTTCGAATTTTCCCTTATAAACTTTGCCAAATCCACCTTCACCCAAGAAATAAGCAGCTTTAAAATTATCAGTTGCCTTCACTAACTGTGCATATGTAAACGTCCGTGCTTTGTTCACCGGACTTCCCTCTTCAGGGGACTTATTCTTCCCAACAGACCCGCTAGAAGCCGATGATTGACTAACAACTTCTGCATTTTCCTTCTTCACTTCATTACACTGTTTGATTTTTATTGTATCATTTCCCTTCTTCACTTCATTACGTTGTTCAACTTTTGTTGTACCATTTTCCTTCTTCACTTCATTACGCTTTTCGACTTTTGTTGTATCATTTTCTTTCTTCACTTCATTACGTTTTTCGACTTTTGTTGTATCATTTTCCTTCTTCGCTTCATTACGTTGTTCGACTTTTCTTGCATCATTTTCCTTCTTCGCTTCATTACGTCGTTCGACTTTTATTGCATCATTTTCCTTCTTCGCTTCATTCCGTCGTTCGACTTTTATTGCATCATTTTCCTTCTTCGCTTCATTCCGTCGTTCGACTTTTATTGCATCATTTTCCTTCTTCGCTTCATTACGTCGTTCGACTTTTATTGCATCATTTTCCTTCTTCGCTTCATTACGTCTTTCGACTTTTATTGCATCATTTTCCTTCTTCACTTCATTACATCGTTCGACTTTTATTGCATCATTTTCCTTCTTCGCTTCATTACGTTGTTCGACTTTTATTGCATCATCTTCCTTCTTCGCTTCAACGTAGACTTTTGTTGTGTCTAGGTCACAAAAAACATCAAATTTCAATCGAAAGTACTTAAAAGACACTTAAAGCACTAAGTACTTAAAAGACACTTAAAGCACTAAAAGGATAAAAGTTTACTGATCTTATAAGAAGATGACATGTCAACTATTAAAATAAGGAGAAAAAACCAATAAAGTAATAAATATATCAGTTTTCTGTTCATGTATCTATCTTACAAAAAGTCACTATCACTTAACTATTTAGCTTGAAAGTGATATTGATTCATCAAAATCACATAAACACCCCTGATAAAAAAAAATAGTTTCATTACAAATAAAATAAAAAGTTTATAAGCAATTTTCCAAAATAATCATATAATCATAAACATGGGCGGTTCTACGTGGGGCTAGGGGATGCCCAGAATACCTCTCAACTTTCTTAGACAAAGTGCACATTTTTTTTCTCCGTTTTATGTATCGGATACCTCCGAGCAAATATTAGGATACCCCTGAATGTATAGTAAAACATATTCTCCGCTTTATAAATGTACGGTAAAGAAACTTGTTCAAATAATCGCATAACCGCCCCTAATAAAACACGGTTTCGTTACATATAAAACAGGGGTATATAAGCAATTTTCATCTATCCTTTGATGATCAAGTTTGCTAGGGCTACTATTAAAGTAACTATTTGACCCTTAAATAATCATATCATCACACAATTTACACATCCAAACATCCCTTATTATCATATCCAATGATCCTATTTGGGTTGAAACACAATTAAATTTCAAGAATTTATATTGTAAGCAATTTTCAAGTGCTGAAAGTTGTGACTGATGAAAAGATTCAAGATCAAAAGTTTACAGCTTTTTATCATCTGATGATGTCACTGATGACAACAAACATAAGCTACAAAATCTCAATAAATACAACAAAAAATTAACCTAAGTTAAAATCCAATAAACACAACAAATTATTATCAGATCATGCACAAAAAGTTATCATTTCAATCTCACTATCAACAACAACGAAGCCACCAATTAACAAAATCATCACAATCAACAATTACCCATCAAAGATCAATATTCAATAATTCAAGATTCACAACTCAAAATCCAAAAAGAAATATTTAACGGAAACAAGAAAAAAAAACCCTAATCAAGAAACATTAGAAATGAAACAAATTTACAATTTTGAACAAATGGTCTTTCATAAAGATGAATAATTTATGAATAATAATAATAATAATACATACATACATACCAGAAGATTGGGTGGGTGTAGGGTTTGATTGATCGTCGTGTACGTCGTCGTTTCGCTTGTTTTTGGATGATTTTTTGGCAGAAGAATCTCCCCCAGCGCAGAGGAAACAACCCATGCCGGTTTTTATATATTTGTGCACTTGATGATTGTTTGTTTAGAAATGATGATAATAATAGTGGAAATTAGGGGCAAAATTGATGGAAATTTTAAAAAATTGTTGTTTTCTGCTCTGCATAAACCAGAGAGAGGAGAGTTTATTGCAGGTTTATAGAGAGAGAGAGGGGAACTCATAAGGTATAAATATAAATATAATATATTTGGTTGGTTATTAATCAGTTAAATCCCTTTTAATTTCAAAGAAAAACCAAAGTTAGTATGATAGTGGAAGATTAACTATATCATATTGTCATTTGTAATCCATAAAGTTTATGAAGAATTTTTACTTTACAACTAGTGGGATTTTTCGTGCTTCCAATTCCTATCACTACTGATATGATATACTGACACTCGGTATGGTAATCAAAAAACATATATCTAAGAGGATATCGACACGTGTTTTACATCGACTGAAAAATCATAAAAATGAAATAGGTTAAAGTCATGGCACTATTACCTTACCAGCACTAGTTATGCCTATGGTACCAAAAAAAAAAATCTATTGTGTATACAATTGTTTTTAGCGAATTTTATGTTGTCACATCAAGAAAACCATAAAAAATACAATATTGGTACTGGTGTTATCTGGACATTGTCGATTCAGTTTGTCACAATAAAATCAACTATATGTAACCCGTTCTAGTAAACTTTTATTGAATCGTAATGGGTCACTTTATATATATATATATATATATATATATATATATATATAGGGAGGAGTTCATGCGAGAACCACCCTTATTGCGAGAACCGCGAGAACCAATGTGAACATAACCTAAAATAGCTAAAAAAACCTAAAAAAAAACTAAAAAAACCTAACCCCCACCCCCACCCCCAAAAACCTAAACCCCCCCACCAAAAAAAAAAAAAACCTAACACCTAACCCCCCCTCCCCCCCCCCCCCCCCCCAAAAAAAAAAAAAACCTAAACCCCCCTCCCCCACCCCCCCCCCCCCCCCCAAAAACCTAAACCCTCCCCCCCCCCCCCCCCCCACACACAAGCTAAAATGCTAAAAACTAAACCCCTAAAAAAATCTAAAAAAATAAAAAAAAAATCTAAATTTTTTTTTTAATATTTTTTATGCTCAAATCGCTACTTTTAGTGGCCAAAATTATTATTATTTTTTTTTTTAAATTTAATTTTTTGGCTTCGAAAAGTAGCGATTTTTATATAAAAAATATAAAAAAAAAATTGTGTGAGTTTTAGCTATTTTTAAGCATTTTTGGTTGTGTTCACATTGGTTCTCGCGGTTCTCGCAATAAGAGGTGGTTCTCGCATGATCTTCTCCCTATATATATATATATATAGGGGAGCGCAAAAATGAAAACCATCTCCAGTTGTAAGAACCGCGAGAACCAGTTCTTAACAACTAGATCAACGAGATGGATGGATGAGATAAAAAGTAGTTAAAATTAATATTAAATACTTCTTGTCTTATTATGTTTTTAATATTTTATTGTTAAATGGTATTTAAGTAAAATTGTTTTTTTGTCTTTTTATATATATTATTTTTAATTGTCTTTTTTGTCCTATTCATTAATTATTTTTTATTAAAAACAGATTTTTTTGTTAAAGAATTTTTTGAAATTAGATTTTTATGATAATATTTTTTAAGATTTGTTTAAAAAAAAGTTTTTAAGAGCCATTTTTTTTACACCCGGCTTTTTCAGGCGTCGTTTTTTTAACACGCCGTTTTTTATGTCCCATTTTTACGCGTCATTTTTACATCCCGTTTTTTACGTCCCTTTTTTCGCAGCGTTTTTATGCCCCGTGTTCACGCCCCTTGTTTAGGTGCCGTTTTATAACACGGTTTTTTACGTTTTACAATTTACGTAGAAAAAGTTTTACGTTAAAAAGTTTTTACATAAAAGTTTACGTTTTACGTTTTACATTAAACTTTTTAAACTTTTTACGTTTTACGTTAAACTTTTTACGTTTTTACGTTATACGTTAAACTTTTTACGTTTTACGTTTTTACGTTTTACGTTGAAAAGTTTACGTTCTACGTTAAAAAAAATTTACGTTTTACGTTAAAAAATTTACGTTTTACGTTTAACGTTAAAAAGTTTACGTTTAACGTTAAAAAGTTTACGTTTTACGTTTAACGTTAAAAAGTTTACGTTTAACGTTAAAAAGTTTATGTTTTACGTTTTACGTTAAACTTTTTACGTTAAACGTAAAAAATTAACGTAAAGTTTTACGTAAAGCGTAAAAAAAATTACGTTTTACATTTTACGTTTTACGTTTTATGTTTTACGCCAAAAAAAATTTACAGGTTAAAAAAACTTTTTACGCCTAACAAAAAACTTTTTACAACAAAAAAAAAGCTATCTCAGATAAGTTGAAAACTTATCATCATGTACTGAAAAAAAAAACTAAAAAACCAAACAACTAGAATCAAAAAGCCATCCGTGGGTCTAGGAAAAAACGGGTTTTGGCTCAAAGTTTCCACTAATCATGGCTGCAAAAAGTGGGGTTGCAGGTTCAAAAACCTACCATGTGCCATCCTTACCACACCATCGTCATCAATTGTCGGAAAAAATGTTTTTCGTTCTATCACTGCCAACTCAACCCCACTCGAAGGTTCCGAATCTAGAACACTGCAGTAAACAAACAATTAAACACAATCAACTCTCAAGATCAAAACAAACCCGAATTTACAGCAAAACAATACCCCCAATTAACCACTTGACAGCAAGTTATCACACTATATACAACAGATTTCAGCATCATTTCACAGCTAAATATACACAAAATTTACATCAAAACAATACCCCGAATTTACAGCAAAACAATACCCCCAATTTTCAGCAAAATACAACAATTTCAGCAAACTTGACAACAAGTTATAACACTATTTAAAGCAAATTTCAGCATTCTTTCACAGCAAATTATTGGACTACTATACAGCAAAACATACCACACAATTTACATGAAACTGTACATCATTAAACTAGATCTAACTTTAACCCCTCAAAAGAACCCATACCATGAAAACCTAGGCTAAAAACTTGTGGAAAACATATAAAAATCAAAACTTTAAGTCAAAAATTAAAAAAAATCACAAAACTCAGATCAAGATTGAAAAACCCATATGAAATCAAGTAACTTTAGTTAAATCTAAAGAGGATTTTGATGAACTCGTAACTATTTTGCTAAACAACAAGAAAATCTGAAGAAAACAAACCTTTCGCCCCTATTGTGTCAAACACTGTCGCCGGAGCAAGAACGTGCCGGCTCAGTCGCCACCACCGCAAACTGCACCACGACAAACCGCACCACCACAAAACCGCGCTTCATCGGTCGTCTCCGAAACGGTTGCAGCCACCATCTCTTTTGCAGATCTGAGATAGGATGCAGATCGGAGGGGTTTGGAGGAGATGAGAGATGGGTTGCAGATCGGAGGGGCGCCAGAGAAACGAGGGGGACACTGTAGAAACGAGAGGGCAGCCGGAGGGGGTGTGGTGTTTGGTGTCGCCGGTGTGGGCGTGTGGTGGCGGATGAGAGACTTCATCAGTGGAGAGGATGTTGGGTTTCAAATGAGATGGAGAGATAAGATGAAAGAAAACAAAAAAGAGGATGTGACATTTTATATTAAATGTGGAGAGAGATGATGAATTTGACATTTGGGGTAAATGACCAAACTACCCTTTTGGTTGGCAGAATATGATTGGTGGAGAGTGGTTCTCATGGTTCTTACAACTGGAGGTGGTTTTCATTTTAGCGGCTCCCTATATATATATATATAAAGCTAAAATGCGATGAAACTTTAACGACATTTACGCTTGTGCTTTGCAAACCTGATGACATTATTATTCACAACTTGGAATTTTATAGATAAAAATAGGTTTGTCGCAACACGAGTTTTATAAATACTATTCATTATGAGTTGGTGTGTGTGTTTTTATATTTCTTTTAGAGTAAATTACGATTTTCGCCCTTGTGGTTATATCACTTTTACTATATTAGCCCAAAATAGGATTTTTTAACATCTGTGCCCCGATGGTCTTTATAACTAACTATTTTGACCACTGAGTCTAATTTCATCCCTTACCCTGGTTAATTATTTTTCTGTCACATGCAAGTCACACAATCAGGGCCGGCCCAAGCCCAATTATTCTAAAGCTAGGGCTTTGGGCCTCCAAATTTTGAGGGCCTCATCTGTTTAAAAAATATACAAATTTCTAAATATTAAATATACTTTGATAATTATAATCATAAAGTCGGATTATATCGGGTGGTTGTAATCCTGTTTTTGTTGTGTGTAGGCATGGGTTCGAATCCCAGTTGTCTATAAATTCATATCTCTTAATAATAATCAGCATTTAAGGCTTATCTTTCATTAAAAAAAAAAATTCTTTTTCTTAATTCTTTTTCCTAATTTTTGGGTTTATTATTTACTTAATTAGTTTTTTCTAATTTTTGCTACAAATACGATGCTATACAATTTCATTTAACAAAAAAACCACTCAATTTATAAATTTATAAGTGCCATTTAGTTTCTTATATGAGTTTATTATTATTAATTTCCACCCCAAGTAAAAACTGTAAATATAAATCCAAAAAAGAAAATAAAATTGGAGGCCCGAATTTTTGTTTCGCTTTGGGCCACCAAAACGGTTGAGACGACCTGCACACGATGGGTATTTTTGTAATTTCCCCTCCCTTTTAAATCTAATTTATATCATCTGCACATCATCATCTTCTAACCCAGATCTTCAAGAACACATCATCATTTGCATCTCTTTATCCTTCCCCACTTCACTTTCTCAAAACCCTAGCCCAGCTTCCCTATTTTTGCTTCAACACATACACCTTATCTCCATTTTCATCACACATAACACACACTTGTGTGTGTAGTTACTAGAGAGATTGAGAGAGAGAGATAGAGAGACGAAACCAATGGATTTCTAGCCACCCATGGCAGCCGCAGGTGGCGGCGGACGGTGGTGCACAGCGGTGGCCCCACCCTTCTTCTTTCCCATTCGTATCTCCAATTCAGTATCAATTGGTGGCAGGCCAAGGTGGATTTGGGTGGTTGTTATGAAAGTAAAAGGCAGCAGGACATCTAGGGTTCTACCTGAACCCGCGGTGGCGTGCGTCGGTGCTAGGGTGCGGCGGTGCTAGGGGACTGTGATAGTCATTGTGTGGTTCGAGTCTGAAGTGGCGGTGATGGTTGTTGTAACTCGGGTCTAGTACTTGAAGATAAACGGAATTGTTAACTAAACTCGTCGGAATATTCCCTTGAAGAGAGTTGTTTCTCATTGTTAGTTCGATTAAGTTGACTGGGAATGTCACCGTCGTCGTCGCCGGAGATGAGGTTGTTGCTGACGTCGAGGAAGTTAAGGTTACTGAGTTGACTCAGGTTAGGGAACTCGCGAGTGGGTTTGTTTGTGAAGAGGATATTAATTTGTTGTTCTTGAAGAGGATATTAATTTTATTGATTGTATGTTGGAATTTTGCAGATCGAGAATTCGTATGAATTTGTTGAAGATCTGGAAATTTAATCTGTGAAGAAAAGATGTTCTTGAATTTGGGTTTTGTTTTTTATTTGTTCTTGTTCATGAAGATCTGAAACTAAAAGGTGGGTTTTGGTTAAGGGATGATAATGATGGTTGAAGGTGGTCATGTTCTTGAAGATCTGGGTTTGAAGATGACGTGTTCTTGAAGATGATGTTGTGTTCTTGAAGATCTGGGTTAGAAGATCATGATGTGCAGATGATAGACATTAGATTTAAAGGAGAAGAGAAATTACAAAAATACCCATCATGTGACAAATAATTAACTAGGGTAAGGGATGGAGTTAGACTCAGGGGCCAAAATAGTTAGTTATAGAGACCATGGGGGCACAGATGTTAAAAAAATCCTATTTTGGGCTAATATAGTAAAAGATATAACCAAAGGGGCCAAAATCGTAATTTACTCTTTCTTTTAATTAATGTTAGAATTACCTTGAGTGTGGATTATAACTACATGACAACATTTAGTCCGCGTTATTGTTCGTAGAAGAAGTTCATGACTCGTTGGCCTTCTACTTTCACACAACATTGTTTCTTCAAGCTTTTGTCTATTATTGAAAATTCTCCATTTATGTTGAGCTATGAGTATGGGTTCTACATCAGTTCTTGTATAGTTGATCATCATCTTAGATTAACAACAAATCAACATGTTGTTAAGCTATTACATCACCAAATTGCTAATCGTATATACCCCCCCCCCCCCTAAAGAAAAAAAACATTAGCTCTTCAAGTGTTATTAAACATATGGGAAGGAAAACTAAGTCGATACGATATGGATCGACCCCTTTTTGCGCCAATTTTTCTTGCAATCTTCGTAAGAGATTTAATAGGAATACAAGGCTATAATCCAGTGTCAGTTAGAGAGAACTCTCATTCATCGTCTAATGTGTTAAGATTCCAAATCTTGTTTCTTAAGAGTTAGATCATTCCTTGACAACTTTATTAATGTTAACAAACAAGTATTTGAAACATTGTGCACTAGAAAAATAGTGGAGCTCAGGTTTTTGGGAGTTGGGAAATAAGGCACAATTTTGTTCAAATAAAATAGAGCAAACTACAATTTTACACTCCATGGTTAACAGGCAAGATCAACTTTACACCCTATTTTGAAAATTAATCAACTTTACATCATGTCGTTCCTAATTGCATCAATGTTGGACCCTGCTGTCTAATGACATCATCTTCCTGTTAGTTTAAATGTGAAATGACATTTGTACCCTTCTTTTTACACCCTGTGGTTTCTGATAAGTCACAATTTAAGTCATCTTCTTCCCCAAAACCTCAAGAACACCAAAACACCAAGTCCTTCAATTCTATGCCAAACATACAGGGAATTATAAATTATGCAAGTATCTTAGCACAAGAACTTAATTTGAAGCTACACTTAGACTTGCATAGAGATCAAACATTCAAATGGACTATGGTGATGGTGGTAGATCATGTAACTTGATGAGGTTTGGAGATACTCACAATAACAACAATGGATTAGGGTCGCTGGGTGTTCCTCAATCTTCTATTGTGTACAATAATACAACCCTAATTTCTCCCCCTCAAGATCACCATCACCATAGCAATTGTGGGACTTTAGCATCTACAATGATGGTTGAAGATCATAATTTGAATAGCAATAATAATGTTAAAGCAAAGATCATGTCTCAGCCTCATTATCCTCGTCTTTTATATGCTTATCTTAATTGTCAAAAGGTATATTATATATGCATATACAATTTTTCTAAAACCCTAACTTGCCTATAGATTGTGTTTTTGAAGAAACCCATAAGTTTCTTTCTTTAAATATTGAATTTTTAAGAAACCCATAAGTCACTTTGTTTAAAGATTGCATTTTCTTGAAGTATTGTAGGGGTGGAATCCAACACATATTTTGTTTTATTTATGTAGCAGTCAGTGGTTGGATGTCAGGGGAGGATGTTGTGAGTGTGGGTTAGGTGGTTATCGGAGAAGAAAAGTTGCAAGTTTTGCTCCGGTGGTCGGAATATCTGATACGTGGTTGAAAGTCCGGTGTTTTCCGTGTTTAAGTTTGTGTTTTATGCGAATTTGAGTTCTGAATGATCTACTTTGATATGGTTTGCATTTTTCAAGCCTAACGGATTTAAAGGAACATTTCGGGAGCTTAACGGGACATTGGATTGAGGCTAGGACCAACCAGGTGTGAGAAATGAATTAAGCGGGTGAAAGTGGATCACCCGTCGTCGACGACTTGGCTCAAAGGCGTCGCCAACACCGGTTGCGTCAACTAAACAAGCGTAGACAACATGTTTTCGCGTTTAAACCCCTTACGACGTTGACAACTTGGCATGAGGTCGTCGCCGACGCCCCTGTTCAGTCAGCACAACTCAATTCGGTAAATTGGGCATATCCGAAACTAGAAAATAAGTTTTGGGGCTAATAATATATGGATTTGAGGTAGCTCGACGAGCGCAATCCAAATATGAGGTTTCGAAAGGCTAAAAATGACATATCCTCGGTTGCACACATAGAGATTGTCAAATATGGGAAATTAATGATATATTTCGTATTTGGGAGTTATACCTTGACTAATCCTTCACTCCTAATCAGTTTTTTGTGATAGAAAATCATTACCTAATGATATTCTTCGTTTGATAACTTCTTATCATTATAGAACTCTCTCCCAAAGATTTCCAATTATCAAGATCATCCCAGAACCAAGATTTCTATGGCTAGTTCTTCACCCCCAAGATCCGGATTCCAATCCGCCAACACCATGAGAGGCTAATGTCCTAGGGTTTCACCCCAGTGTAGACTTGTAAGATTTTCTAGGGTTTAAACAATTGTTTTAGTTTTTAATTTGTGATTGATTACATTTGAACATTTGAATATTATACCGATCGTATTGTATCTGTTTTGGATTCACAGATTTTCAAAAATACTCGCACCTTTGACTTCGTGAAATGAATTCATACAATTGTGCTTTGGTATAAATTAAAGTTTACCTGTTCTTGTGTAACGAAGTGCATCTTTGTCCATCTCTTGTGACGCTTATAATTATCGGCACCTAAGCCTCGTAACACTAAACCCATTAACAACCAACTTGTTGTTAAATTAATTCTAAAACGTGTAGGAACCCTAGGTCTTGCAATTTCAAACCTGGTATGAACCTTGTTTCAAAATTATTTTTTTCAATAAATCTCTTAAGTTTTGCAATCATAGTTAACGAACTGTGGAGTGTGTCGGGTGTGATATGTTTTTATTGATATTTTAAGCCCATTTTACACATTAGTCACGTTTTAAATTTACAAAACACGATATTCTACTAACACTAAACACACACATGGGCAAGTGCTCCCATCGTGAGCGTAGTATAGCGTTGGTAAGATACCGAGGTCGTCCAAGGACACAAGAGCTTTTAGTACCGGTTTATCCTCAACGACTAATCGAACTAAATTTTTTGAGAAAATATTTTAAACAAGAAAAATAAAAACTAAAAATGCTGAAAATAAAAATAAAAGTAGAAACAGATAGACAAGATGAATCACTTGGATCCGACTAGCCTTTAATGTATCCTTTGATGATTTCCGCACTTTTGCACTTTTTAAGAGATTATCTTAGTTATAGTAGTAGGCCCCTCTTTTGAAGGAGACGTTACCCTCAACCCAGTGGTTTGAGTCAGCAAGGATACAATCCCAAAGGGTTGGAATATTGGAAGATAATTAATTAAGTTATTAATGCGAAAAGTGGTAGGCCCCTCTTTTGAAGGTGACGTTACCCTCGGCTAAGTGGTTTGAGTCAGCAGGGATACAATCCCAAGTAGCCGGTTTAATGTATTAATAGTAGTTTACATATGAGGGGATCAAGCCATTCGCACCCCCGCCATCCAATACCAGTGGGTATAGAAGGAGGTCCTAGTAAGCTTGACTCGGGTCCTTGCAGGATCTATACATTGAACAAGGCAAGAACCTTACTAAACCATTCCCTTAACCCCCGACCAGGTAGCCAACATATCTCTATATAGACCGTAGAGATATGAATTGTGAAAATCTTTTACTTTATATAGATAGTAAAGTAATGCCAAGACACCATGGACAAATGATAAAGAAGTTTCACCTTCAACATAAGAAACTAGTTATTAAAGTCATTAATACAAAACCAAATAAAAATTGTGAAAAGATTAAAAGTCAAATGTAATACATTAAATGCTTGTCTTCACCAAGTGATGTAAGAGACTTAGCTAAACATGGCCTTTGATTGACAAGAACTCTTACGATCAATCTTGGATCCCGAGACAACTACACACACTCTAAGGTGGATGGTGGATGATGGATGATGGATGATGGTGGTGGATGTGGGTGTTGTAGTGGTGGTGGAGTGGTGGCAAAGTGGGAGAGAGGTGGTTTGCCAATGGATGCCTTCGAAGTGAGCCAAACACCCCTATTTATAGCCTAAACAGAAGCCCGGCCACGGCCCCGTGTCCGTTGGACACGTCCCCGTGGCCAACCCTTTTATCTTCCTTCATTAATTGCAATTGTCTGCATTAGGCTCCACACGGCCCCGGGTGCAGAAGCGTATCTGTACTACCAAGATTTGCAAGATTCTGTGAATCTTAGCGTTGACCACACCCTGTGCTGAGCTGGGCACGCCCCCGTGGTGGGCATAGAAGCTTCTACAGCTTTGTCCATTTCTGAAGACACCTGGCCACGCCCCCATGTCCAGTGGGCACGGGCCGTGGTCAGCCTTCTGTTTCTTGTTTTTGCTTATGGAGATGCTGTTGAGGAGTCGGGCATGCCACATTTATTCCTTTTCTTTGTATTTATGTTAGTTTTTGCTGCATATTTGTTCCTTTTGTTCGTTTAAGCTCATTTGGTCCTGAAAATACAAAAGGAAGATAAAAGCACACTTTTTCCAACATTAGTACTAAAAAGGGTTAGTTTTATGCCTGATTTGATGTAATTTATATGTTGCATTTTACACACATCAAATACCCCCACACTTGAATCTTTGCTTGTCCTCAAGCAAAACTCTTTATTATGTGGCTTATACACCCAAATGGAATGGGTAGAAGAGAAGTTTTGGGCTTGTCTTGAGTGTCGGGAATCCAAGACCTTTATTGGGTTTTATTTTTATACTATTTACAATCCTATTCGTTATGATTTATTTAGAACGTTTCATAAGAGAAATTACTTATTTCGGCATAACATGCCTCTTTAAAATTCCATTTATATACAAGTTCACATACCTTACGGTAGATCACTCAACACTCGGCCGAAGATGTATTTTTGTGAAACCCTCGAGACCGGCATGGAACTTATTTCTACCTTAAGCTTGCCAAGCAATCAATCCTCTTCCTTTTTAACTATAAACCTTTGTAAATATCAAGAGGTCTTGGGGAAAGGGTTAGGCTTGGGCTAAAGGTATGTGGTTTTGGGTTAGTGGTTAGTAAAAAGGGCTAAAAGCATAAAAAGCGTCGGTCGTCGTAAAACTTTTTGTTTTTGTGACTTTTATTCAAACTAAGCATTTTCAAACAAAGTTTCTTTGGGAACTTTGTTTGTTTATTGCTAGACTTTCATTTTTTTTTTGATAAAGAAGTGTCACAAGAAGACCGAGCTTTTTACTAAAATAATGTGTTGAAAAGAAAAAGGTTTTTGGTGGGTAAAGGGTGTTTGTTTTGTGGGTTTAGAATGAAAAGATTTAGGCTCAAAGGGGTTAACTAGTGGGATTTTGGGTAGGTGATAAAGAAAATGAAAAATAATGGTGTTGAAAGGAAAATGGGTTAGTCCTAATGCCTCCATCATTTACTTACTTGGATTTAAGTTGGTAAGCACCGGCAATGTATCGTCGTGGCAAGTTCTAGAGACGTAAGAACCAAGCGGCTATTCACACAAGAAACGAAAGATGAGCATTTAGTTTAAAGATGTACGCTTGTATGCTCAATAAAGGCTCAAAACTCACTTATTGTGGGAATGGATTTATAGTGTGATCAAGTATATATAATCAAATTTTAATTAGATTTGCCATGTCGTTTCATAATTTTCTTATATTGTTTCTTTTTATCACGATGCTATCAGTTGTAAATTTGTAAAAATATAAACTTTTTAGAACTTGTTATTCCTAAATTAAACCAAGACAAGTAAAAAAATGAAAAGTTTTTGAAAAAAAATTGGGGTGATTAGCGGTTCCAATAGAGTTTTGGGTAAGGCTTGTTGTTAGGACTTGCAAAATTCAAGGTTTTAGCATCCCCCCACACTTAAATTACACATTGTCCTCAATGTGTCCCAAAAATAAGTTTTTAGGTTGATTGAATGTGTAAAAAGGTGTTTAAAAACAAGATTTGGTGTTACTGGACACCTGGCCACGACCTCGTGCTGGGTGAGCACGACCCCGTGGTCAGAGTGCCAGTAACAAAAACTTACAGAAGGTGGCCACGGGGGCGTGTCTGGTGGACACGGCCCCATGGCGGGCAGGTTTTAGACAGCAACAGGTATAAGGTGGTGGACACGGGGGCGTGATGGCTGAGCACGGCCCCGTGGTGACAGTTTGCAATCAAATGAAACAGGTTTTTGGCTTTCGGTTTGGGTTTCTGGGCTTGTGTAGCACTAATACTTAGTGCCTCCAAGCTTCCTATGTCACACCCCAACCGATGGCGGAATCATCGGGGCGCGGCACTAGGCGAATCAGATTGCTTCAAGAGAATCCATAACAACTATATTGCGATAATATTTATTACATTCGTTATCCCATACTAACAAATAATACAATCACGTAAGTTATCGGATTTCTTGTCCTCTCGAACAATACAAATCCGACAACCTAGATTTTAGGCGAGTTTCTAGACTCCCTAGCTTGATTGATGTAGATAGTGATCTAACCTGCAACATACGTTAAAACAACGTCAATACAAAAGTACTGGCGAGTATACAAGTTTGATAGTGTAGCGATAAAAAAAATAGTTAAAAGTGTTGCGAATTACCAAATACATAAACGGGATACCTCAACATACATGCATAAAGACAGATACTACAGCTAAGTCACTCGAGCTTCGACCGCGATTGCTATTCATCCTAACTAGACCCCGTCGGGTGCTATAGTACTATACTAGTTAAGGCGGGACCTCGCGAGTATGAGTCCTAACGCGTATGTAACTAGCATCACGTATAAATATGCATAATAGTCATTCGCAAGTGATAAGTAGTTTGATTGAGTAATTCGGTTGATAAGTTCGATTTATTAGGAACGTATGTTACACCCAAAAATGCGATTAAAAAGGGGTTCGAGTATACTCACAGTGCGCACTTAGCGAGAACACAGCTTGATTGGATTAATTTAGAGTGTGCCTCAGTTATCATAAACATGGAATGGTAGCGTAAGCAGGGCGCGGTGCAATTAACGGTGAAAGGTTGAATAATAGGGCTTGTGGTAATCCAATCGAACATCGATACTTTGGGGCTCGTCCGGTCGGTTGACATGTTATTCGGTCGGTTGACATGCTATCCGATCGGCTGACATGTTGTCCGATCGGTTAACATGTTATCCGATCGGCTGACATATTGCCCGATCGACTGACATGTTGTCCGATCGGTTAACATGTTGTCCGGTCGGTTGACATGCTATCCGATCGGCTGACATGTTGTCCGATCGGTTAACATGTTATCCGATCGGCTGACATGTTGTCCGATCGGTTGGCATGTTGTCCGGTTGGTTGGCATGCTATCCGATCGGCTGGTTTGGAGTTGATTCGCCGTTCGATCGGACATCAGTCCGGTCGGACGGCAATTCGTTCAAATTTTCTGATCAAGTCACTCTCAATTGTCTTTGGAAAGGATACCGGAAGTTTTTACCGAGACGGCGTGACGTCGTGTTAAACAAATGGAATTCCACCAGTTTCAACCCGTTCCATCAGTTTTGGCCGTTCTTGATGGTTTCTCCATGTTCAATTCGAAATCACGCAATACTTTGATTAGATACTTAGATCTTTTGGTGAATTTGTTATAAAAGCACGTGGAAATTACTCATATCTGAGTTGTTCATGGTGAGATGAAGTCATACTTTGAAGTTCTTATGAACTCTTGATGACATCATCTTTGAACACCTCAAATCAGTAGATTTCACGGTTGAAAGTTGAGTTTTAAAAGATAGAAAGGTGTAGAATTGAGTGTAGATCATAGAAGTACAAGGTTTAGATCGAGAACTTACAAGAATCGCGAGAAATCGAGAGATGAAGGGGTTGGAGCGTCTGGTCGAACAGTAGCAGTCACATCAAGTGTTCTTGATGTGACTGAGGGGTATTTATAGGCAAGGAGGAGGAGAAGATGGTGAGTGGGGGCCCTCCGTTCGGCTGGCCCATTCGATCGGCTGGCCCATCCGTCCGAATGACCGATCTGTTCGGATGTCCTTCGGCGAGCTGCGTTTAGGTGTTCCGTTTTGATTGTTAAGCGTTGCGATAGTTTTTGTTACACCGTTTCGTTTAGTTATATATATATTTATTATATATTAAATTATTCATAAGGGTCGTATGTACGTACTCCTATTTCAAAGTTGCGATACAATAACCTGGTTTCGTTTCGAATATGCGATTACTTTGCGACGCTTCACGGTCATTGAGGAGGGTAGTATAGGTCCTCACTCAATGTCATCGTGAATGTTAATGTGCGTTAATGTGGAGGGTAGAATAGGTCCTCTCTCAATGTCATCACGGCTATCAAGTAGGGTATAATTGGTCCTCATTTGACATCTTCGTGGTTGTCAGCAAGTGAAATTTGATGTGATAGTGATAAAATATGCGAAAATATTGCGATATAGCGATGTATGCGGTATAGCTACATTATGATCCGAATTTATGGTGCTAGGCGTAACGAGTATAGCGAGTAGTAACAACGCACGAAAGTGCGGGTTGTTACAGTCTCCCCTGCTTTAGGAAATTTCGTCCCGAAATTAATCCACCAGTAGGGTTGCGAGAGTTGATGCGAATTAGAGTAGCGATAAAAGCGACGAGTGTAGCGAGTGATCGATACAGGATTACCATGCGATAGCTTTGCAGAGACCGGCGAGAGCGACGAGAAATATGATTCGAACAATCAAAAGCGATAACATACCGAGAATGCGACTCCAAAGCTTTTTAAATTTTCGAAAAGTCGATTAATTTGGAAAAACTTGTTCATGAAAATCTTCTCACGGTGCGGCATTAACTGTAGCGATGTTCACACCAGTGTTATGAGAAGGGTTTTGTTAGGTTATTAAAAGATTTTAAGGTGATTAAAACTCGTTTTACGAAATTTTCTCGCCACACGACGTTGACTTGAGTCGATTGTCACACCAGTGTCGCAAGAAAATCTCGTTTCGTACAAAGGTTTTGATTAGCTCTTAGAAAAGTTTTGTAAGAAAAGGTCAGTTTTAAAATTTTGCGTAAACAAAGCCTTTTCTTTTTAATTATACCAAAAATTTAATTTAAGGTCGGCCCCGCATGGCACTTTCCCACGAAAGTTCTACAATATGGGTAAAACACTTATATATAGGAAGTACCAGCGGCGTATCCACCATGTTTTATTCATATGGCTTCCGTCTCGTGAGGCAGTGTCATCCGTGTCGACATAGTACAGACAGAATTGCGATGACTCGATCCAAACGAGAAGGGTTGGATTAAGCCTTGAAAGGGCGAACTGAGTGATGAAGTCGTTTTTCGAACTCCGTTCAGCGATACAAGTGAGGTAATAATCGATTAATAACACAACATAACGCGATAAGCGAAAGTGGCGACGATAAGTAAAAAGCGATAAGCGAAAAGCGATGAGCGGTAGCGTCAAGTGATAGCGACAACCGTCGAGTGATAAGCGACAGTCGATGCGTTGTAAGCGATGGGGACATGCGATTCGATTAGGTTTAACAGCACTACAATTTTAAACTAACATTAGCCCACATGGCCTTTTTCCACAAAAGTCTGCTGATACGGCTAAAACATCACCATGTCTTAGCCATATTAGTTTCGCCTCGTGAAGCAAGGTCGTGAGTGCTAACATAACGCAGATAACACAGGTAACACAGATAGCGATGGCGATAAGCGATGAAAATATCGAAGCGATGAGATAGGTGTGAGAAGCGTTACGGCAAAAAGCGACGAGTGACGTGCGATACTCGTCAAGCGATTCACGATACGCGATTCTCAGCAAGCGATACACAGTAGCGGTAAGCAATAGAGCGATACACGCGTAATAAGCGATGCATAACAAGTGACACACACACATAAGCGATTAAACGAGAACACACCAAAAGCGATAACGATTCACACAACAAGCGATAACCAGCGGTAGAGATTGCGTGATACACATAATACGATTGCGATTTGCGAGATAGATTCCATGCGATAATGCGATTGCGAGCGTGTTGACTTATGAGAAGTCTTGCGATTACATGCTTTGGTTTGCGATTGAGATTGTTACGCCTTGCGATTGTATAGTTTAGTATGTCGAAACTAACCACAATAGTATAATAGGTCTACGTTCCAACTCCACATGGCACTTTCTTCACAAAACTTCGGTTGGCACAGCGAAACACCGTCGTGTTTCAACTATGCGCCTCTGCTCCGTGAATAGGTGTCACACTTCGTCAGACATGGTCAAGACGCTTATATATAGGAAGTACCAGCGGCGTATCCACCACGCTTAACCATGCCCTGAACGTTAAGGCATCATTGAAACTCACTACGATCTCCGTGCACTAACCAAATTAATCCCGTGTGCACCCGTGATTAATTTGATTCTTGCACATTTATCGCACCTTATCTCAAGAACGCATAGTAGGGGTAAAATACATTATATAGTACATAGTGCTAGCATTTAGATTGTGCGCGAGTATAAGAGAGATAGAATCCACATGCGACGATAGATAAAATAAATTCCACACATAAAAGAGATTGACGGCGATAGTCATATTATTACAACAACATTAGAAGCAAAATAACGTTGTTGTGGAGGACTTCTGCGGAGATTGCGGTTGTTGCTGAAAATCCTCAAGGTTGCGGTCCTGTGCGGCAGTTCTGGGTAAAATGACCATACCAGTTGCAATTGTCGCAATAACGACAGTTAGTTCCTGGTGGGTGATGATACGTACACATGAGACACAGGGGATGGCTTCCGGTGTAGGCGCGCTTTACAAGAACGGGGGCAAATCGTAGCGGTGTGGGGTTTGGAATTTCATCCACGCTTGGTTCCTTTCGCTTGTGGCTGAGCTCGTTGCGATCCTGAGATGATGCGGTGTCGTTGGTGGATTCGTCTGATGATTTGCTGGAGCCATCGTCGGAGGAATCTTCAGAAGAATCATCGGTAGAATCACCAGAAGAATTGTCGGATGAATCGATGATGATTGCTTGATGCACTTGTTTGACAGGATTCTTAGAGAAGAATTCGTCCAAGACTCGTTTGTCGTTGATCTCAACGGCTAAACGGTAGGTCTCTTCGATTGTAGCAGGTCTTGCAGCTTCGATGAAATCTCCCACACACTCAGGCAAGCCGCGAATGTACTTTGGGATGGCTTTTTCTGAAGTGTTGACTTGACTTGGGCAGATTAGGCTAAGCTGTTTGAACCTCGCGGTGTAGCCAGCATTGTCACTTCCGTCTTGCTTGATTTCCCAAAATTCGTTTTCTAGCTTCTGAACTTCGTGGGGAGGGAAGTACTCTTTCTTCATGAGCTCTTTCAGCTCATCCCAAGAGAGAGCGTATAATGTGGAGATTCCACGTTTGTTACGTTCGGCGGTCCACCAGTTGAGTGCTCGTGATTGAAACACTCCGGTAGCGCAAGTAGTACGGAAACTATCGGGACACCCACTTTGACGAAGGGTAACATCGATAGAATCGAACCACTGGAGTAATTGGGTCACACCTCCTTCACCCGTGAATTCCATCGGATCACAGGCTATGAAGTGTTTGTAGAGAAAAGTAGATTACGGCGCCTCCGTCTTAGAGTCTTCCGAGGCTCGAGAGTTGCTGAGAGAGTGCACCTGAGCGACAATTTGAGGAAGGACCTTGGCCACTTCCTTGGTCACAAGCGAGGCAATCCTCTTATCGGCGCTTCATTTGGCTCTTCTCCTAGTTGTTCGTCTCGAGGTAGAGTCGTTGGAAGGCATCTAGACAGAGAGAGATTTGGAATGAGATTCGATCATAATGATTTTTGAGTTTGCGATGCGATTGAGCGCGATCAAAACTTGTAGCGTGCAATATAAATAGATTTCTCATAGGAGCCACATAGGAGACACGACATTCCTAGGTTCTCACACAATGATTGGTTTGTATTTAGGTATAGATAGTTGTAGTTTACACTTATACACACACATATCGATGTAGAATACGCGACGACGCGATGAGAGGGAGAGAGCGAGTAATTTGGCATTTGTTTTGTTGCGAACATTCGGTCTTCGTTTTAGATTGTGATGGTTGTGCGAGTTGTGCGTTTTGTAAAACAGGGAGCGAAAATTGATAGATTGTAAAATAAACACATAAAGTGTAACCAAGTTTATCGAATGTAAAACCGGCGAGTCGTAGTCTTAGTAAAATAATCGGAGTGCCTCGGGTGTTTAGGCGTTGACTACCCAAGGTAACCCACCAACTATATTCAAAAAGTTTGTGCACGCGCGTTGAGCTAGAAGACTTCATGCTTCCACTGGGAAGCAGCTCATGGCATTTGTCTTCCTAGTCATCGCGTGGCTCGAGTAATTGTCATGGTCGAGTCCTTGGTGAGAGCTTTTTGAAAACCATTTTAAAGAGTGGAACGGTTCATTAAGGTACGGGTTTCACCCTTGACTTAACAACTTCGTTCCTAATTGTGGTTATGCTCTTCGAATAAATTCGTGAGTTCCACTAGAGTTCGAAATGGAGACTTTCGTCGAGATGTGGATGTCACTCCTAACTCGATGAAATGTCCTCGTGCTAGAAAATGCGCTGAGTGAGCAATCCTATCGAGAGTTCTTGGCTTTCACACCTGGTCTCGACTGGATCACTCGGTTGTGATATGCGAGTATTTTCAAAAACATGTGCATTGTATCAGCCTTAGGAAAGGCTAAGTAGTATTTCAGCCTTAGGAAAGGTGTCTTCGTGTGAAGCTGTAGTACGCGGCGTTCACAAAAAGTTGTAGTTTTTAGCAATTTCGATCGAGAGTATCAAGTAGGCCCGTGCAATTCCTACTAGATTCGCACAAGTCGGCCCGTTGGTACTTAGACTATAGACTAGGTCGTTTCTAAGACATCGACCCGGACTAGGTCATGTCTGGCCTAATTCCCTATAGTTATGGATCTGATACCAATCTGTCACACCCCAACCGATGGCGGAATCATCGGGACGCGGCACTAGGCGAATCAGATTGCTCAAGAGAATCCATAACAACTATATTGCGATAATATTTATTACATTCGTTATCCCATACTAACAAATAATACAATCACGTAAGTTATCACAGATTTCTTGTCCTCTCGAACAATACAAATCCGACAACCTAGATTTTAGGCGAGTTTCTAGACTCCCTAGCTTGATTGATGTAGATAGTGATCTAACCTGCAACATACGTTAAAACAACGTCAATACAAAAGTATTGGCGAGTATACAAGTTTGATAGTGTAGCGATAAAAAAAATAGTTAAAAGTGTTGCGAATTACCAAATACATAAACGGGATACCTCAACATACATGCATAAAGACAGATACTACAGCTAAGTCACTCGAGCTTCGACCGCGATTGCTATTCATCCTAACTAGACCCCGTCGGGTGCTAGTTAAGTAGTTTGATTGAGTAATTAGTTTGATAAGTTCGATTTATTAGGAACGTATGTTACACCCAAAAATGCGATTAAAAAGGGGTTCGAGTATACTCACAGTGCGCACTTAGCGAGAACACAACTTGATTGGATTAATTTAGAGTGTGCCTGAGTTATCATAAACATGGAATGGTAGCGTAAGCGGGGCGCGGTGCAATTAACGGTGAAAGGTTGAATAATAGGGCTTGTGGTAATCCAATCGAACATCGATACTTTGGGGCTCGTCCGTTCGGTTGACATGTTATTCAGTCGGTTGACATGCTATCCGATCGGCTGACATGTTGTCCGATCGGTTAACATGCTATCCGATCGGCTGACATATTGCCCGATCGACTGACATGTTGTCCGATCGGTTATCATGTTGTCCGGTCTGTTGACATGCTATCCGATCGGCTGACATGTTGTCCGATCGGTTAACATGCTATCCGATCGGCTGACATGTTGTCCGATCGGTTGGCATGTTGTCCGGTTGGTTGGCATGCTATCCGATCGGCTGGTTTGGAGTTGATTCGCCGTTCGGTCGGACATCAATCCGGTCGGACGGCAATTCGTTCAAATTTTCTGATCAAGTCACTCTCAATTGTCTTTGGAAAGGATACCGGTAGTTTTTACCGAGACAGCGTGACGTCGTGTTAAACAAATGGAATTCCACCAGTTCCGACCCGTTCTAACAGCCGGGAACCACCCCGTTCCATCAGTTTTGGCCGTTCTTGACGGTTTCTCCATGTTCAATTCGAAATCACGCAATACTTTGATTAGATACTTAGATCTTTTGGTGAATTTGTTATAAAAGCACGTGGAAATTACTCAAATCTGAGTTGTTCATGGTGAGATGAAGTCATACTTTGAAGTTCTTATGAACTCTTGATGACATCATCTTTGAACACCTCAAATCAGTAGATTTCACGGTTGAAAGTTGAGTTTTAAAAGATAGAAAGGTGTAGAATTGAGTGTAGATCATAGAAGTACAAGGTTTAGATCGAGAACTTACAAGAATCGCGAGAAATCGAGAGATGAAGGGGTTGGAGCGTCTGGTCGAACAGTAGCAGTAACATCAAGTGTTCTTGATGTGACTGAGGGGTATTTATAGGCAAGGAGGAGGAAAAGATGGTGAGTGGGGGCCGTCCGTTCGGCTGGCCCATCCGTCCGGATGACCGATCCGTTCGGATGTCCTTCGGCGAGCTGCGTTTAGGTGTTCTGTTTCGATTGTTAAGTGTTGCGATAGTTTTTGTTACATCGTTTCGTTTAGTTATATATATGTTTATTATATATTTAATTATTCATAAGGGTCGTATGTACGTAATCCTATTTCAAAGTTGCGATACAATAACCTGGTTTCGTTTCGAATATGCGATTACTTTGCGACGCTTCATGGTCATTGAGGAGGGTAGTATAGGTCCTCACTCAATGTCATCATGAACGTTAATGTGCGTTAATGAGGAGGGTAGAATAGGTCCTCTCTCAATGTCATCACGGCTATCAAGGAGGGTAGAATTGGTCCTCATTTGACATCTTCGTGGTTGTCAGCAAGTGAAATGTGATGTGATAGTGATAAAATATGCGATAATATGCGAAAATATTGCGATATAGCAATGTATGCGGTATAGCTACATTATGATCCGAATCTCTGGTGCTAGGCGTAACGAGTATAGCGAGTAGTAACAACGCACGAAAGTGCGGGTTGTTACATCCTAGGTACCTGTTTTGCTTAAAATACCACACCACACAACAAATAACAAACATCCTAAATATACCAAAGTTATCATCCACATCACAAACTAAAAAAAAAAACAAAATGCAGAAAAGTAAAAGTGTTAAAGGAAGTAAATTGTTCAAACTTTGGCACGCAGGCCAGATAATTGTTCATGAGAATAAAGGGTTAACCTGGTAGAAGCCGCAACCGTCTCACACCACCTCCGACACCTCCGCATCAATCCATCTCTTCATCTTCATCATCTCTTCCTCGGTACACCATATGCTCCCGGATGTGGCTGATGTCATCTTGCATATCGGAGATGTTCCTCTCCATTGCTCCGACCCGGGTGTAGGTGTTGATGGCCAAGTTGTAGGTGTTGCGGGTGCATAAGAGGTTTTTCTGCAAAAGATCATGTAAGCTTTGAAAGTTAGGAAAACCACCCCCTTGAGAAGAGGATGAGCCCGCATGGCCCTGAAACTGAGGAGGAGGGCGGATTGGTGCAGCGTGAAGAACAAGAGCCTCTTGTGGGTTCCAAACATGTCCCTGAACCATTTGAAATTGAACCGTTCCGCCACCCGCCTCGTTCATGATTCCCATTGAGCGGCATATGACGAGATCTACCTTGCCCGACCATTGACCTTTACGGAAGGATCTTGGCATCTTTTGAACGAAATTCTTGTAAAGGCAGTAGATCAACCCCCAAAGAAGATAGGTGTCGGGGAAGTGGCCAGTTGGTACAGGTGCATGTTTCGGAGGAGCAGGTGTGGAACATCGAGAGGCACACGGTTGTGGATGCAGTGTAAGACCGTCAGATCACGTATGTTAACAACTCCGGTACTATCACGCCTTTGGTTGAGGAAGTTGCTAAGGACCCTATGAATGTAGCGGTATAGAGGGTCCCGCAACTGGGAGCTTTTGGTTTGGCTTGGATCGTATGGTCCCTCCCTGAGTTGAGACCATGCCGTTTGACGCATGCTTGGTGAGATTTCACGGAGACCACCCGTGTTTTCTCCGTCTCCAACATCCTCCTCGGAAAACAACCTAATAATTGCCCCAAACTGTGCAATAGATATTGAAAGTATTTCACCAGCACAACGAAATTCAACTCCCTCTCCATCGAACGACTCTGCTTTAGCTTTGAATGCGAACGCGTTATAGAACTCCATGCTATATTCGTGGACCGAATGGAGTCTAGTGCATAGAGTCGCCCTAAGTGGACCCGTGACTAGGTTGTTGAAGCGATCTATCTGTCCCACAACTTCCAAGGTCTCGAGGCATACTTGTCTTGGATTTTCCTTAGGACTTGTTTGGAGAACTTCAAATCTGGCTTGATAGTTCCATTCATTCTGATTGAAGTGTGTGAATTTCTTGGCCATGTGAAAGAAAACATAAAACAATTAGCACGAAACAATAAATTTCCAAAGAAAACTGAAAACAACAAGCTGAACACGACCCCGTGGCCACTGGCCACGCCCCGTGTTCGGATGAAAATTGCTGGCCACGCCCCCGTGTTCGCTGAGCACGACCCCATGCTCAGGTGTCTGTTTCCCAAAAATTCCATTCTTCGACCCGGTTTCGAAAACTTGAAATTTTTGGTTGAGTATGGGCGGTTTTCCCCGAAAACGAAACCCCAAGTGCCGTTTTTCCAGAAACAAATCGTTTACACCTTCAATTTCATCTTTTTTGGTTCAAAAACATGGGTTTGAGGTTTTTGTTTGAAATTGGCCAAATCTACAAACAATTCAAGTTGATTTACTTCCTATAACATGCAACTATGCTACTACTAACAGATCTAAGCAAAAAATTTGAGGTTTGATTCGGTTCAAGTTGAAGAACCCTAGATTTTCCCCAAATTTTTATGTTAAACTACATGAAAATCATTAATCTAACTAACTATGATGATAGAATCATACCTTGACGTTGTTGAACTGTGAAAGAACGTGAAAATCTGCAGAGATTCGCGAAGGAACCAGAGAGTTTTCGGGGAAACGGGTCGTGTTGAAGTGAAGAATGAAAGGAAAAGGGGGTTTTATCCCCGACAGTAGCCGGCCACGGCCTGGTGGGCGGGTAAATTTTTTAATTTTTTAGTGCACATGTGAGTGACTTGTTTTCCAAAACTTGGTTTTAGAAATCTTACCGATTTAGAGGCTTTCCCGACGTTCGTTACCTACAAGATATGATGTTGATGCATAAACCTTCGATTATTCGTCGGCCGCTTGTAGCGAGATCTCCTCCTCTTCATCCTTAATGAATCCTTGATAAAACTTTAGCCGTTGGCCATTGACTTTGAATGGAATTCCATTCCGAGATTTAATTTCAATTGCACCGTGTGGAAAAATATGGGTGATAGAAAAAGGTCCCGATCACCTAGACTTTAACTTACCAGGAAATAATCGAAGCCGTGAATTAAACAATAGAACTTGATCTCTTACCAGAAAATCATTAGGTTTAATGTGTTTATCATGCAAATTTTTCATTCATTCCTTATAAATTTCAGAGTTAAAGTATACGTGTTTCGTTAATTCGTCTAATTCATTTAATTGACAGAATCGATTTTTACCGGCAACTCATATGTCTAAGTTTACGTTTTTATTGCCCAGTAGGCTTTGTGTGCTATTTCTACTAGCAAATGACAACTTTTTCCATAGACAAGCTTATATGGGGTGGTACCTATTGTTGATTTATATGCAGTTCGAAAAGCCATAAAGCGTCGTCTAATTTATCGGCCCATTCCTTTTTATTTAACCTTACGATTTTTTCAAATATTATTTTTAAACCTCGATTAGTCACTTCGGCTTGTCCGTTTGTTTGAGGTTGATATGCTGTGGAGATCCGGTGATAGACCCCATTTCTTGTTAAAAAGTCAAGTTGATGGTTACAAAATGGGTACCCATATCACTTATTAATGCTTTTGGAGTTCCAAAACGAGAAAATAATCGTTTCAGGAATCTTACCACAACTCTTCCATCATTTGTTGGAAGAGATTCGGCTTCGGCTCATTTTGACAAGTAATCCACTGCCACAATATATTTGTTTCCTTTTGACGGTGGGAAAGGTCCCATAAAGTCGAGTCCCCACACATCAAAAATTTCACAAACAAGAATGCCATTTTGTGGCATTTCGTTTTTGGATGAAATATTACCTGCTCGTTGGCATGCATCACATGTCTTGATAAGACTTTTGACGTCTTTGTAAATGGTTGGCCAATAAAATCCTGTATCAAATACCTTTCGTGCGGTACTAGCGGCACCATGATGTCCTCCGTATGGACCTTCATGACAATGGCGGATAATTCTTCTTGCTTCACCACCATGTATGCATCGCCGGATAAGTTGGTCGACACACATTTTGAAAAGATAAGGGTCTTCCCAAAAATAATGCTTTACATCGGCAAAGAATTTTTTTCTTTGATAATGTGACCATCCTTTTGCGACTATTCTACTAGCTAAGTAGTTAGCGTAGTCGGTGTATCATGGCTCTTCTCGGTATTCCACCATTTCTAAGGACTCCGTTGGGAATTTTTCATTGATTAGCTCGTCCCTAGTTGCCTCCAAAGCTTGATCTTCCAAGTGGGAAAGATGATCTGCAGCGGTGTTTTCTACTCCTCTTTTGTCTTTTATTTCAATGTCGAATTCTTGAAGGAGTAGAATCCATCTGATCAAACGTGGTTTAGCATACTGTTTCTTTAAGAGATAACGAATGGCTGCATGGTCTGTATAAACTACTGTTTTAGAAAGAACAGGATAAGAACGGAATTTATCAAAAGCAAATACTACAGCTAGTAATTCTTTTTCAGTTGCTGTGTTATTTTCTTGTGCATCGTTAAGTGTTTTACTAGCATAGTAAATTGGGTGAAAATGCTTATCTTTTCTTTGTCCCAAGACGGCTCCAACTGCAAAGTCACTTGCATCACACATGATTTCGAAACGTAATTTCTAATCAGGCGCTATCATGATAGGTGCATTGACTAGCATTTCTTTTAGCGTTAGAAATGATTGGTTGCAATCCTTGTCAAAGATGAAAGGAGCATCTTTTTCAAGTAATTTTGTTAAAGTTCTTGAGATTTTGGAAAAGTCTTTGATAAATCGTCTGTAAAATCTGGCATGTCCTAGGAAACTTCTGATGGCTCTAACGGAGGATGGGGTGGTAATCGGGAAATAGTGTCTATTTTAGCCCGATCAACCTCCATTCCTTCGCTTGAGATTTTATGACCGAGTACTATTCCCTCCGTTACCATGAAATGACATTTTTCCCAATTAAGGGCGAGGTTAGTTTCCTCACATTGGGATAGCATTCGTTCATGGTTATTGAGGCATTGGTCATATGAATCTCCAAAGATAGAAAGTCGTCCATGAAGACTTCCATAGTCTTTTCTATCATATCATGGAAGATGGCCACCATGCAACATTGGAAAGTTGCGGGGGCATTACATAGATCAAAAGGCATGCGTTGATAAGCAAAAGTTCCGTAGGGACATGTGAATGTTGTCTTTTCTTGGTCTTCGGGTGCTATCGGTATTTGAAAGTAACCTAAAAAACCATCTAAGAAACAGTAAAATTTGTGACCGGATAATCTTTCTAACATTTGATCAATAAAGGGTAAGGGAAAATGATCTTTCCTTGTTGCCTCATTTAATCGACGAAAATCTATACACACTCTCCATCCGGTGACGGTTCTCGTTGGTATTTATTCATTTTTTTCATTAGTGACCACCGTCATACCTCCTTTCTTAGGAACTACTTGGATGGGACTTACCCAAGGACTATCGGAAATCGGGTAGATAAGTCCGACATCAAGTAATTTGATGACTTCATTTTTAACCACTTCCTGAACGTTTGGATTTACTCTATGTTGTGGTTGTATTACCGATTTATAGTCATCATTCATTAAAAATTTGTGCGTATACATGGAATGGCTTATTCCTTTAATATCTACAAACTTCCAAACGATCGCGTTTTTGTGTTTTTTCAAAAGCGTGATTAATTTTTCTCTTTCTACACTAGTTAGTTTTGATGAAATAATTACAGGTGACTTACCATCCTTGTCGCGAAAAGCATATTCCAAACCTTTAGGGAGTTCTTTGAGCTCAAGTGGTGGGTCTTTAGGTGACTCCTTATTTGGTTGCTCATTTTGGTCAAGAACCAAAAAGGTTTGTTCAATGGCGACCTCTTCTTCAACAAAGTGGTCAATTTCTTCTTCCGTATCGGGTGGCTCATCTTCATCTTCAATTAGGGGGTCATCATTACCGATTGGATATTTCATTGAATGCTCAAGATCGACACTTCTTTTGAATGCCTCTAATTGAATGGGTAGATTGCTTTGCTTCCGATTTTTCAAAGCTTCACAAAAGGTCGTCCCAACACGAGTGGAGCGTCGTCAAGGATGACGAAGTCGGTAGGGACTAACATTTGATTTGTTTGGACTAACACGTCTTCAAATACTCCTGTTGATTTTATTGTTTTCCGATTAGATAGAAAAATGGGTATTTGAAGTGGAGAAAAATCACCAATACTTAATTTTTCGAAAATGTAGTTTGGCATTATATTAACACAAAGATCTTTATCAATTGTAATATTACTAATAAAGGAATTTTGAAAGAAACATGGAACCGGTGTAATGTTAATTTCAAATGGATCATCTTTTATTAGTGTAGTTTGATCATTTGTTAACTTAATACTTACCATTTCGTCAATTTTAGTGTTAGTGTTTAACTCTTTTAAAAACTTAGCATGAGTAGGTACTAAACAATGGTTTTCGAAAGAAGGTGACAAGAGGGTAATTTCTTGAAAATTAGACTCTTTTTGTAGATTAACGTTGTCGGACTCACCTCCTTCATTGTTTAGTTCATGTGTCGGTTTTTCACTTACCTGTTCTTCCATTTTTACCTCTTCAACTATCACTTCTTTAGTACAAGTTACCTCTTCCCTTGCGCGGGATTCCTCTTCCCTTGCGCGGGCTTCTTTTATATAGCGCTCGATAGATTTAAGGTGTTCTATTATCTTTTTGGCTACGGGGGAGATAGTTGGTGGTTCGTCAAAGCGATCGGAATAAATATCCCCACTGCTTGAATTTGGAAGTTCGATCCTTGGTTCCTCATAATACTCATATGAGGTAGATGGTTCATACCATTGTTCCTCATTGTAAGTATATGATGGATAAGGGTCGTAACTTGGTTCTTCATAATACTCATATGAGGTAGATGGTTCATACCATTGTTCCTCATTATAAGTATATAATGGATAAGGGTAGTAACTTGGTTCTTCATAATACTCATATGAGGTGGGTTGTTCACGCCATGGTTCCTCATAGTAGGTATATGAAGGTGAAGGCTCATAACTTGGCTCCTCAAAGTATGAGTACGAAGTCTCATACCTTGGTTCATCAAGATATGAGTATGAGGGAGAAGGTTCATACCTTGGCTCTTCATAGTATGTGTATGAAGTGGTTGGCTCGTACATGGGCTCCTCATAGTATGTGTACGAAGGGGATGGTTCAAAGAGGTCACAATATTGTACCGAGTGAGGATTACCACAAATGGTACAATACTCTTCTTCATATTCATCCTCCTCATAGTGGTAGTAGTAACCTCCTGAGTATTGATCCATAAGAATCACTCAGCAGACCACAACAGAGTCTCGGGACCAGAAAACAAAAATAAAAATGGAAATAGAGGCTGAGTATGACCCCGTGTTCAATGAGCACGACCCTGTGTTCAGGTTCTGTATCTGGGCGTTTTGAAAAATGTGAATGGTTTTATGCAGCACAAGGGCGTATTCAGTGAGCTCGACCCCGTGTTCAGACTTTGTATCTGGGTGTTTGGTTAATGTTTTTGCAGCACGGCCCCGTGTTCAGTGAACACGGCCCCGTGTTCAGTCTACTGTAATGCAAAAACTACCTAAAAATGTAAAAATGTGCGCGCAGTTTTAAAAAGGTTTTGAAAAATTATTAGGCCGTCGATTTTAAGCTTTCTTAAAATCCTTGTGTCCCCGGCAACGGCGCCAAAAACTTGGTGTGTGTCGGGTGTGATATGTTTTTATTGATATTTTAAACCCATTTTACACATTAGTCAAGTTTTAAATTTATAAAACACGATATTCTACTAACAATAAACACACACATGGGCAAGTGCACCCATCGTGAGCGTAGTATAGCGTTGGTAAGATACTGAGGTCGTCCAAGGACACAAGAGTTTTTAGTACAGGTTTATCCTCAACATCTAATCGAACTAAATTTTTTGAGAAAAGATTTTAAACAAGAAAAATAAAAACAAAAAATGCTAAAAAATAAAAATAAAAGTAAAAACAGATAGACAAGATGAATCACTTGGATCCGACTCGCCTTTAATGTATCATTTGATGATTTCCGCACTTTTGCACTTTTTAAGAGATTATCTTAGTTATAGTAGTAGGCCCCTCTTTTGAAGGTGGCGTTACCCTCAACCTAGTGGTTTGAGTCATCAAGGATACAATCCCAAAATGTCGGAATATTGGAAGATAATTAATTAAGTTATTAATGCGAAAAGTGGTAGGCCCCTCTTTTGAAGGTGACGTTACCCTCGGATAAGTGGTTTGAGTCAGCAGGGATACGATTCCAAATAGCCGGTTTAGTGTATTAATAGTAGTTTACATATGAGGGGATCAAGCCATTCGCACCCCCGCCATCCAATACCAGTGGGTATTGAAGGAGGTCCTAGTAAGCTTGACCCAGGTCCTTGCAGGATCTATACACTGAACAAGGCAAGAACCTTACTAAACCATTCCCTTAACCCCCGACGAGGTAGCCAACATATCTCTATATAGACCATAGATATATGAATGGTGAAAATCTTTTACTTTATATAGATAGTAAAGTAATGCCAAGACACCATGGACAAATGATAAAGAAGTTTCACGTTCAACATAAGAAACTAGTTATTAAAGATATTAAAACAAAACCAAATAAAAAGTGCGAAAATATTAAAAATCAAAAGTAATACATTAAATGCTTGTCTTCAACAAGTGATGTAAGAGACTTAGCCAAACATGGCCTTTGATTGACAAGAACTCTTACGATCAATCTTGGATCCCGAGACTACTACACACACTCTAAGGTGGATGATGGATGATGGTGGTGGTGGTGGTGGTGGATGTGGGTGTTGTAGTGGTGGTGGTGGAGTGGTGGCAAAGTGGGAGAGAGGTGGTTTGCCAAGGGATGCCTTTGAAGTGAACCAAACACCCCTATTTATAGCCTAAACAGAAGCCCAGCCACGGCCCCGTGTCCGCTGGACATGCCCCCGTGGCCAACCCTTTTCTCTTCCTTCATTAATTGCAATTGTCTGCATTAGGCTCCACACGGCCCCGTGTTCGCTGGGCACGGCCCCGTGTGTAGAAGCATATATGTACTACCAAGATTTGCAAGATTCTGCGAATCTTAGCGTTGACCACGCCCCGTGCTGAGCTGGGCACGTCCCCATGGTGGGCATAGAAGCTTCCACAGCTTTGTCCATTTCTGCAGACACCTGACCACGCCCCCGTGTCCAGTGGGCACGGGCCGTGGTCAGCCTTCTATTTCTTGTTTTTGCTTGTGGAGATGCTGTTGAGGGGTCGGGCATGCCACGTTTATTCCTTTTCTTTGTATTTATGTTAGTTTTTGCTGCATATTTGTTCCTTTTGTTCGTTTAAGCTCATTTGGTCCTGAAAATACAAAAGGAAGACAAAAGCACACTTTTTCCAACATTAGTACTACAAAAAGGTTAGTTTTATGCCTTATTTGATGTAATTTATATGTTGCATTTTACACACATCAAACCGTTTTCGTAGTTAGTAGCAAATTGTCAGTTCACTACGACGTCTTTTCAACCAAACATTTCAAAAGATAAAATCAATCATAGCAAACTTCGTTATAGTAAACTCCATAATTTTTTTGTACACTTGTTTGTAAATAGTTTAGACAAACAAACAGCTAGTGTGATACTGACCACATGCTCTTTGTGGATATGATACCTGACTTATCCTAGCTACTAGGTAAATTAGGTTTTTGACTGATCGGGAGACACACTTTATCAATATCGCCGGAAGTGGAAGAGTAGGTGTGAGTGTGAATGAGCGGGTATACAAACGAGACGGTTAAGAAAAGGTAGGGTGTAAAAATGAGAGGGTTAAGTAAAAACAGGATTTTTGCTCTATGACCGTCAGTGAGTAACGGTTGACTTTAACAACATTAAAGGGCAGGGTTCAACATTGATGCAATCAGAAAATGATAAGGTGTAAAGTTAATTGATTTTCAAAATAGGGTGTAAAGTTGATCCCACCTGTTAATCATAGGGTGTAAAACTACAATTTATAATAAAGTATGTATTCTCTACAAGCATGTAAGGCATCATGTAGTAAGGATGTTAGATGAGAAAGTATGTTTGGTGGATGAGCATTAAACTTTGTTTTGTTAATATTTATTCTTATGGGCTACATGAGTTTGGATGGTATATCCTAGTATTGTGTTACACCTCAACTTTTGAACCAGAGTTTCCTTTTGAATTTTCAATAAAACAACTCACAAAAACAATGCACAAACATTGAGTTTACAAGACACTGAATTGATGATAAATTTTGTTCACATGTTCTTGAAAACTCGGTTTCTTTATAAAAACTAAGGCAACTCATTGACTTAATGATTTTTAAAAATTTTTAACTCAACTTTATCTTTATCGAAATTTATGTATCGTTATTCCTTTCTATAACGATTATTGTCACACCCCCAAAATACCACCTGCGGAAACACCACGGGGCATATGACGTACCAGGATCTAGCCACCAATCACATTGAACTCATAATTATATTTAAATAACTTTCATTCATTAACATAAAGAGTTACAAAACGTTACATATAATTCATTGTATACAACGGAAGCATAACTCATTTGTTAAGTGTTTCATAAACCATGTGTACATAAACCATTAGGCTTGTATTGTGATTCCGTGTATCTCGACCCATGACCACTCCAGCATCCCAGACAGCAAGTCCCAATGATATAAACCTATAGACCTGCAAGCATGCAGACAAGTGTGTCAGACGACGCTGGTGAGTTCAAAGTTTTGTTAACGCGTTTAGTTACCAGTTACCAGATTAAAACGTTTAACAGATTCGATGTTGTTAATCACACACTTACCACCGATGGCTCCAGATTATTTGCCCTATTCCCAATGCCTCTATTAAAGCAATGGTCATGATGGGGGTCATTAGTTCACTCCCGACCTCCTTGGTGCGGTGTGAGGGTGCCAAACCTAAATAGCGCTATTAACTAATACCCCGTTGCCTCTCCGGAAACAATAGGTTGGAGGGACTTGAGTGATAGATATACGTGTATTAACCAACAACCCAGGTTTAACATTCCAGTCAAACCCATTTACCCGACATTCCTCCCCGGAACGTTTACCAGATGTCCCTCCCCGGGATGCATGCTTGGAAAAAGAGCAGTGAACTCACCTTAGATTTGCTCGGTATCTTACGTTACATTACCCGTTCCTGTTAGTCAACCAACCCTATCGTGGTTATCAATAATATCAGTTTCGTAATAGTCAAAGTCGCGTATTTCACACAGAGTGCATTCATTACAAGGTTAAGCAAATAACATGCATCAAATATCCAGTTTACATACTTTGCAGCACATAACAGTTGGGTCTACTACTCCCATGAGTGACACCAGATTTCTCATCATACGTAACATATATTTCCAATAAATACTGACATCTATCAGCATGTGTAACATAATTCTTATTGTAGGTTCACACAAAACGGTTTTACATATAGTAGGTATTTAGTTTTCATACAAATCAACACAGGGTCCTCATTCTTAACCAGCATTATCATGTATTCAGATAACATGCATACACATCAAACTCATTATATGTTATATTAGATGTTCTGCTAATTTGTTCTCAAAAGGCATGCCGACGAAAGATCGTATTTCGTCGTCTACTGTTATGACGAAAGTCCCCGACGAAAGTCCATATTTTGTCGACAACCTTGTGACGAAGATCCAATATGTTTCGTCGAGCTGCATGTGACGAAAAACCCCCATCTTTCGTCGGGTTACTCATGACGAAACATCTTCAATGTTTCGTCGAGTTCAGTTAACAGATTCTATCCAGGTTGACAGTTTCTAATCAGATCAAATGACAATATATAACCAAGTTCAATAAACCCTAAATGTGTGCTCATCATCAACCAGTAACACCTTAATATCAACATCAAATAAATACCCGTAATCATAGAATAACCATATCCGATCAGGATTACTAACGTCTATATATCCAATACTCAGATCAGATCAACAAAGATACGTGGTTTTATTGCTAATTCTTATTATCATACAACCCTAATTCATAATCGTTACCCATGATTAATAAATATTATACCTCATAAAGTCATCGAAAACCTATTGTCATGCAAGATCATCAACGAGTCATCAGAATACTTAACATCAAACAACACAATCAGCTATCGTAACTCCAAATCAGTTTATCGGATTCATAAAAGCGTGTAAACAATCCTACAACATATCATATACACACGGCTGAAACCACAAGGGATTCAAGTTAAAGCAAAACTAAACACTAACCGAAAGTTTGTGTATCCACGAGTGCCAAGACGAGGAAAAGAGATGGCTCCAGAGGAAGAGGGCTGTCGTCTAGGTAGATGGGAGGATCAAGGGTTTGCATAATGGTCAAATATATGACATACTGGAACCCTCTACGCAATATGTATTTGAGTAAATGGATTAGGCCCTTCCTGGGCTTCAAAGATAACTGGGCCGGCGAAGGAACCCCATAGACGAAACACGTATTTCGTCGGGCACAAGGATGAAGACGAAACATGTGTTTCGTCGGGCACAAGACGACAAAGATCCTATGTATTTCGTCGAGTGTGTTAGGTCCAACCTTTAAACAGCTCATAATTTTCACAAATCCTTAATAGTCATTATCGTTGCACAAATGAATTCACTAACCATATTCACTAACCATCAACACTCTAATCTCAAACAACTACACATAAAACAAATAGTCAAAACAGGATAAACAAACGGTCAAAATAGGATTACAAAACAAGTGGTAAGTAGAGGAAGGAACTTGAAATCCCGGATTATCACAATTATCTTTGCACCTAGGGACATGTTTTAATCCAACAAGACTTGGGCGCTACTATGCCAATTTCATCAACATGATCTTGTGTAGCACCTACGGGGCATGCTTACGTGAAATGAGTTTACATAAACACGTGAATTGGAATTATACATTTTATTAACACCCATATCGGTATTCAAATTCTAATATCAATCAATCAATCATACCCAATATAATCTCACCCATAGTCATAACAACTATTAGTAGGGTCTAGGGAGGGTGCGATGTAGGCACACCTTACCTCTATCCCAAGGGACAGAGAGGCTGCTTCTGGTGAAACCCTCGGCTCCAATGATGATTCCACATATAAGAACCATAGCAAACATACAATTGCACACAACTAGACAAAACAAAAAAACAAAAAAAAAGTGTATTGTACTAATAAAAATCTTAGTAAGCTATCAGACAATTAACACACTCAGAACACATTAGACAGGAGATAGCATGCACAATCCTTTTAAGACACTAACAAAACCCACTAAGCTCCTAAGACAATAAACTAGTACAAAGAGATAATACCCATTAAAAGTCTTTGACCTTAATCCTACGTCTCTACGAACTCCTATCCCCAATCATGTCCTCAGAGAAGTGTAATTCTAATACACAACTCTAAATACTTAACTCTTTAATTTATTGAAGATTAAGCAATTGGGTAAATTTAATCACATTTACCCTTTAAAGTTAACTCATACACAATTAGTGTGCTTCTTTATGCACAACCAACAAATCAGTTAATCCACAAACCACTTTCAACAATTACATCCCTAATTCAGCTCTAAGATATTCTAGTTTAACTATAATCATCCATTTAGAAATGTCTATAAGCCTACAAGTCTGGGTTTGGGCTTTATTAACCTACTTACAACTCAAACTAGCTCGTTCTTTGAAAATATCACCAAATTGAGTTTAACCACCTGCCAGGGGCGACCCTGAGGTAAGCGGGGAGGACCACCAGTCAGGACACGTTATTTAAAAAAAAACCTGGTACCTATGTAAAAAAAATTAATAGGATATACCTATACAAAAACCAACATATACTCACTTAAAAAACTATTCTTATGGTATAGATTAGTTATTAGCCCATTGCCATTAAGTTTAGACCTTTAATGAGCCCAACAGTGGTATCCCAAAAACTTTTACCTAGACCCGTACTTGAGAATTCAACGGCCCTGTGCTGCTAGTAAATATGGGTCCTTAAATTCTTTTTTTTACCTAGGTCATCCGTGAGAATTCGAGAGCTCTTCGAGGCCCTATGCAACTAGTGTGTGTGTGTGTATATATAGGCCGGTTATCATACAAATCCCCTAATCGTACATTATGTATGCTATAACCACAACCGTCAGATCATCTCATTTAAACTGCGTGTTTAAGAATTAAATTAATCAAATTAAAATAAATAAATGAAACCGCCAAGGTTAAAATCGTCCATTGCGAAATCAAAACCCCTGATAATCAGCAAACAAAAACTCACAAATCATACAGTAAGATTCTTATTCAAGATCGTATTCGAAAATCCAACAAGTAATCCAAAATCGAACGATTCTTATTCACCAACTCCTTCTGCGATTTCATTATCTGCTGAATTTGGAAGTTTAGAACTGAAACAAATCGATAGACCGTCTATGAAGAAGATGATGCAGGATGAAAATAAAAAAAAATATGCGCAATACATATCAAACGTGCGAAAAACATTGCAGACAAAAAGAAAAGTTGGGTTTTTTTGTAAAGTGTGCGAAATCATAAATTACCACATGCGATTTAAAAAAAAGGTAATAATGTTTAAGATGTCTTATGATGTGCGAATTCATGATTCATAGACATGCAATTTCAAAAAAAAGTTAATAATTTTTTAGATTTCTTATAGTTTGCGAATTCATGATTTACATACATGCGATTTCAAAAAAAGTTAATAATCTTTGAGATTTCTTATAGTTTGCGAATTCGTTTTGGAATCGTATGCGATTTTGAATATAATGCTGCTAATACTTTCATGTAACTTTGTACTAAAATTGAAAAAAAAAATTAACGAATTAATAACTAAAATAAATAAAAATTAACTATTTTATATAAAAATGAATTTATTACCGATGTGACTGTAATTTGACATGTAATGATCAATTTTACCATACATACTACTGAACTTACCACCCTACCTACATAATAAATTTACTATTTTAATATAAAATACCCAAGGATAACTACCTTCCATATTAAGACATAGAACACAAAAAACACACATAACACACCCATAAAAATGGCATTTGAAGATTCATAAAAAATAAAAAACATTGCCATAAAGGAACTATTGTCAACTCGCATGTTGACAGAAATAAGCACCGATGTCACCTCTTCTCATTTGATTCTTGATGTGCAAGGGAAGATTCTTGAAGAAATCAAGAAAAATCAAGAGATGTGGGAGAGACTAGTTGAAGAACCACAATCAAGCTTCAGAGACACAGCTTTGGATCACATAAAGGAACAGTCTCGAGCTGATGACTTAGCCTTCTCTTTCCTGAAAGATGCTCTAAACATTGTGAAGGAGAAGATGGAGTTCAGCTCGACTGAACGTGACAAAATCTTTGCTTCAAGTAACTAAATTTATGTTTTAATCGTTTTATGGTTTTAGCTGTGTTAGACAATAACAACTACTTTATATTTTGGGTACATGTTTTGAATACATCTTATGCTTCATTATAATATAAAATCGCATGAATGATTTAGACATCTTTGTCACAAAAAAACATGATAACTCAAAATCGCATGTATTAAAAGTGAAATCGCATGTAAGACTAATTATAAACTGATGCATATAAAATCACATGTTAACATACTAAATCGCATGCATGTATGATATAAACAGATGAATATAAAATCGCATGTGTTTCGTATAAAATCGCATGTACATTAAAAAAAATTAATCTTCCTCATCTGAAACCTCCTCCCACTGATCTTCTTCTTCAGTGCCATCATCACTACTTCCACTGTAATCTTCAAACTCATCTTCCTCTTCATCGTCTTCGACCTCGTTGTCTTTGTCTCTAGGATCTTTTTCAACCTGGACTCCCTTCATCTTCTTTTGTTGTTTGCCTTGTTGTTTGCCTTTCAGTATCTCGCAAGTCCGAATATCATGTCCTTTTTCATTGCATACACTACATGTCCTTGACCTTTTTCCTTTGCGGCTGATCATTTGTTCCTTCTTGGATTTAATCCTTTTATGTGAGCCACGACCTTTGTTTCTTATACCAGTCGGCACACGGACAGTAGGAGGTGCATTAGTTACTGGTTGTTGGTAACCAATCAACTTTGAAAATCAGTCAAACTTTGGATCAAGTTGCTTGGTTATACGACTCTGATCAACTTTCTCTTTAAGCTGCCTCATTTGATCCCTCACTAAAACAAGTTGATCAAGGTCGGAAATCAAATTGCTAACCAAATACTCCCCTGTGTGAATGATTTCACGAGCAATCTGTTTAGCCTTGTGTTGCACATCCTTATCACCCACCTTTATATCGAACTTCTCATTTAATTCATTCGGGACCACATCCTTTGTCCATCTCTTCATAACATATTTGTTTGGTATTTCTTTAACACCAAACATCTTGAAAAGAAAATAGATGTGTTTACATAGCAGCCCATACTGCTCAAAACGCAAACAGCTACATTGTGCAGTTACATCATTTTCAAGATTCTTGAACCACACCTAAGAAAACCAAAAAATATATATATATTTAAAATTAAAATCGCATGTGTAAATTAACAATTTCGCATGTCTAAAAATCATTTAATTCTATTAATTTAAAATCGCATGCGTACATCAAAATCGCATATGGCAAAATCATGTTCTGAAATGAAATTCGCATGTAGGTTTTCAAAATCGCATGTTTTAAATATATATGCTATAATACCTCTAATAAACCATCTCCATGAGCTTTAAAGTCTTTCAACGATATCCTGATCTGTGGACCCTCGATTTTGGTGTCCATCGGCAGACATTCGGTAATAGTTCCATATATCTCTATTTGCTGATCAAAGAATATAGACCTGGTGTATATCTTAGCAGCATCTTTTTCCAAAGTAGTTTGGCTCCAATCATTAGGCTCAGTATATCTCGAAATATCATCATTCTTTCTGTGATTGAACCTTTGGACATCCATTGCACTGTCAAAATGATTCATAAACTCTATAAGAGTGAGTTGGGAATTTGCCACCTGGCAAAAAAAAAATGATTCTCGCTCTCTGATCTCGAAGTTGTTCGCATGAGTCCAGACATGGGCTCATGCCGGTAAAAAGCCGGAATCCACATGTATCTCATCGAAAACATATCATCAATCCATTTGTTTTCAGTGAGACCGTACTCAATCATCACCAACTTCCACTGTCTCTCAAATTCTTCAGGATCAATGGAATCAGTCCACACAATGTCACACATCCTCCTTTTAAACTCATCATTATTGCACAACTCGTGTCCAACCTATACCGATAAATGCTTTTTATATCAGCCTATAACAAAAATCTATATTATAAAAAAACGCTAACGAAAGACAATATAGCATGCTATACCTTATCTGCCACTTTTTTCATTATGTGCCACATGCACAATCTGTGTCTGCTGGCATAAAAAACCTCCTCAATAGCCTGTTTCATAGCAGGGTCTTGGTGCGTCACTACAACCTTTGGCTGCCGACCAAATGACTTTACGAATGAATTCAGAAGCCATTTATAGGATTCAATGCTCTCTGATGCCAACAACCCATCCCCAAGGGTTACATTTCGACAGTGGTTGTCAATGCTAGTGAACGGAACAAACACCATCTTGTACCTGAACAAACACATGGGAAGTACACATTTAAACATGCGAAATAGACAGATACCACATGCGAAAATATACAGTATAACATGCGATATATTCAACACCTACTGTTCAATATATAATAACATGCGATATTGCAAGTTTAGGAAAATCATATAACATGCGAAAAATAAATAAAAACCATGTTTGTCTTGAAACACTTACCTGTTTGTCTTGAAAGTTGCATCGAACGATATCACATCCCCGAACTCCATAAAGTTACGCTTGCATAACCCATCAGCCCATAACAAACCAGTTAACCGTTTGTCTTCATCAACAGAATATTCAAACGAATAATCAACTAATACTGTTTTTTGTCGGTCATCCTATTAATCACCATGTCAGCGTCATATTCTCCTATATAGCTATTAATTCGATTCCTAAAATTTTTGCAATCATCAACCATGGCGCCAATGTTCTCGAAACCACCATAACGTTTCCTCATTATATGGAAAGCTTTGACATGACCAAGGTTTAAAGTACCTAGTTCCCATATCATCTCCTCCTGGACATCTGACAATTGTATGTACGCTGGCAGCATATGAATATCATGTGGACATACAAACTTATGATTATGGCCATCAACAAATCTCTTTACTGTATTTAATCTACCATCCACCGTGCAAATCATAAGTTGAGCTTTGCATCCGGTTCTAATGGTCCCCCTGTTCCTTGATTTGAATTGCTTTTTTGACTTCGAATAACGATCTTCAATACACAATGGCTTATGACCCTCTTTAGAACAAACAAAATACTTAGTTTTGATTATACCACCACTGTGTACTTCACCACCCTTCCGAGTAGAAAAACCAGCTAACTTAGCATATGATTTGTAAAACGCATATGCTTGTTCAATAGAGGTAAATTGCATTCCAACCACAGGTGTAGCTAATGCTCCAACCTCCGGAGTGTAAACCCTTTCATCTACATAAATCAAATAAAAAACACATGCGAATTATCGGACTCATTACATGCGATATATTAATAATTTCATAAATTCATCGTAAGAACACCAACACGTGCGAATTGTATGAACAATAACATGCGAAAATGATGATTTTAATGAATATGTTTTACACATGTGATTTATTATACCATAACATGCGAAAATCCGTAAACAGAATAAAATCACATGCGAATTGAAAGACTCATAACATGCGAACTTATACATGATGCTTTCTTATCAAAATATACTCAACATTCAAACTTCAAAAACAACTATAACAATGCAAAATCATTGCTACGATTAAACAAAACAAGTCAACGAACAATTTAAAGATCTGAATTAACATAATTACCATTAGAACACTCGTTTACAGCACTTGTGCTTGCATTTGGATTTGGATTTGCAGGTTGCGGATTTAAAACATCCTCAATCGAAACTCTCTGATATGCAGATAATTGAGCATGATCACCGATTGGTCGAGTTTCTTCAAAATCAACATCTGTGTTTCGTCCGGTGCTGCTCTGTGGATCCATCGAAAAAAAACAATTGAATCAAACCCTAACGCAGAAGAACGAAAACTGTAATTTGAGAATTATGGAAAATTTGAAACTGATACGAATGATAATTACCGGGATATTAGTGTAACGAACTTCTCGCTGATTGAATGAAGAGACGAATTTGCCCTCTGATGATTGAATTAATTGTCTGATTTAACCTTATCAAAGAAAAACGATCAGGACACGTGTACGGCCACTACAGTCGTGTATGTAATGTACGATTAGGGGATTTGTATCCTACACTTTGCCTATATATATGTAATTACTAGGTTACACGGTTAAATAAAAAGATATTAAACAGTTAGTAATAAAATTTAGAAATTAATATATATATACATATATATATATAACTTTAAATATTATTTACAAGTTTTATAAATAATATTTAGTTTGTCATAAAAAAATCTTCAGAACAAAAAGAACCAAAATTCATTTTCCTTTAATATCTATTAAAACATGTGGTCTTATATGACTTTTCTATATTAGAAATTTTAAGTTTTAAAATGAATCGTAAGATCTTTATCTTTAATTTTATATCACTGGAGTATAAAAAAAATTCTTATTTGTATATCCATAGAATAGTGTAGATAAAACATTCAAATTTTCTTCATGTTTATACAATATTTCTTTACATTTAAAATAATCTATTACATCATATATTTCAACATAACTATTTTAATGTTTTCTTTATATATTTTTTTTGAACGGCCAACGAATCCTTCAAATAGGCTACTGTCGCCCAAAGACACAACAGTACGGTGAGGTCAAACCCGTTCAGTTCAAGGATCGAATTAGTGATCGCCGCCTAATCTCTCATCATCAGCAGGTGCCGCTAAAAGCTAATAGGGGAAACCAGAAATTGAACCCGGGTCTCTTGAAAAACCCAAGTCTCTCTCTTAACACTCCACCACAAGCTCATTGGCTAATGTTTTATCTATATTATTATTACTTTTAACCATTTTGTTGTTAAAAAAGAACCACCGTTCAGTGGGGAAAAAAACTAAATGGTTGAACTTTTGTTTAAGTTTTTGACCAATTGTGAGTTTTGTCTTTTTTAGATTAGTGTTTCCTTTCATTCATTGTCCTAGCTCCCAAGTCCCAACTCATATTAATATAATTATATATTAAATATTAAGACTTCATCTTCTTCATTCTTGTGTGCGCTCCAACTCTGCGAGTTTTCATCATTGTAAATTTCCTTTTCATCGACCATAAAACTTCATTTCATATTATCCTCCTCACCTACACTTAGGGGTATCCTAATATTTGCTTAAAGGTATCCCCGATAAATAAAGTTAAGGGGTATCCCGGGCTACCCCTCGCCAACATCTAGATCCGCCCTTGAAGCCCAACACTCAATTTCGTTAAGGTCCAAGGGCACGTTTTTCGCAAAAATCTTAATATGTATATATATATATATATATATATATATATATATATATATGAACACACATACATCACACATATATATAGGGGAGAGTTTAAATTTGAATGCTAAATATCGCGAGAACCGTGAGAACGAATCAAAAAACCGCAAGAACTTTGTCAAAAACAATTCAAATTCAAAATTTCTTTTTACACTTATCATTATTATTCGAATACAATGTTATAAATTTCGTTTATACGTTTAAATTTACGTGAATTCGTGAATAAAGAAAATTTACACATGTGTAAGTTTGCCATTTACACATGTGTAAAAATTCTAATAAAAGTGATTTTGAGAGGAAAAATGAATTATTTGATGTTGTAAATTCTTTTTTTGATGTTGTATTTTAATTACAATGAGGTTTGTATTAAAAAATTGGTTTTGATTGGTTTTTTATTCGTTCTTATGGTTCTTGCAATATTTAGTGTTCTCAAGATAACCCTCCTATATATAAATGCCAACATAATCAAAACAAAGACTTTTCGTGAAAATCTCAAAGATATATATGAAAATTCTAAGTATTGGAGAAACTTAATTGTTTGTAGAACAATTAGTTATTATATCATTCCTATTTAAATTAGGATATCTAGATTCAATCTCAGGGATTGCGATAATAAAAATGCACCTAAAGGTGAGTATCACTAAGCCCCTCTTTTTACTGTTTTATATATTGTTTTGGGGGAGGAACACGTCGTTATAAAGGATAAGTATACGTTTTTTTTTTATAAAATATGCCTTTGAATTATATAAAATATATTTTCAAGGAAAATATGATTTTTAGAATGGTATAATATGTTTTATGGAAAAACATGGATTTGGAAAGGTGTATGATTTAAAACGGTTTTCGAAGAAAAACGGGTTTTGATTGATATAAATATGTTTTCGAGAAAAACGGATTTGATTACAGTGTTTGGGGTAAAACGATCGTGGTATACTTTGAATTTTGGATGGGACAAATTTATCGGGTCTTAAGAGTGTAAGTGGTAGTGAGGCTTAGATTGTGTGGGGGACAGCTGAAATTTGTTCAACATAAGATATTAAACTGTTATTTAGTAAGTTATATATGTTAATGTATTGGGGCGGCGCAAAGGAAGCATCCATGCCACAATGTTTAATCATTTAAGTATTGCACACGCGGAATTGTTGATAGATCTACCGGGTTAACAACCCCGTCGTGACCGGTAGCTCCGGTCCACATAGCGGCAAATTGATATTCTTTAGTTGTCTAGTATTGATTAGAGCTTCAATCGTAATTTATAGCTCGTAACATCTTGCAAACTTACGAAATTGAAAGTATGACCGAATTTAATATCAAAAACCGTGGGTACAAGTTTTCATCGGAGATATGCTTGCTGAGCCTATTCCGGATGAATCAACCATGGATTTTATAAAGGAAATAAAATTAACTTTCTTAAGCATATACAGATGTTTTTAAAATCATTAAAATTCTATATTAAGAAAGCTTTTCCTTATACAAATTGTTATGAATTTGATATGTGAACTCACCCTCCATTGTGTTGACACTTGATTTCTTTTACGTGTTCTTCAGGTACATGAGTTCGGCTTCGGAGATTTTGGCCTGTGTTGTCTTGTGGTTGTGTGATGCTTGTAATTAAATAATGTTTGGACCCTTTTAACTACTTATGGGACCGTGTGTAATAAGACCCCATAAGGGTCAGACAACTATAATGTGGTTGTGACGAATGTGGAAAACTTAAAAACTATGTTTTAAAATAAACCAAATGTCCAACATAATTATTGTATCGACCACTAAGATGTTTATAGGTACCAACCTCCGTCACCGCCACGTTTGTATTTTTGCTGCGACGTTTTTGGGGTGTGACACATGCCTTATATATGCTCAAGGCAACTTTCATTGCTTTTGACCTATTTCTCTTTAGCCAAACTTTCTGAGTGGATCCATTTGAGATAACCACAATGGTGTCCAGCCCATGTGTAAGTAAATTAGCTGAAATTGCCATCTCTCCTTTTCTTTTTGTTCTTTAGCTAATAAAAAAATAGTATAGTATCTATGATGTATGTCGAGTCACAAACCCGTTAATGTATAACGGGTGGGTCGCTAACATGGGTCAACTTGATCCATGCATGCTCCACGTAGATTTACAGGCACATGGAATTTGTGGCATACCAATAACTACTGCTCCATGATGTTTTTTTTATCACTATATATTTTATATTTTATTCTCTTTTATTTTAATTTATTTCTCTTTCAGTTATTTCTAATTCCCTAAAGTGTAGTAGCGGTGTACCCATGATCTAGACCCATGATTTATTTTCCTTTATGTAATTCCGTAAGCATGAAATGGAAGTTAGTGAGTTTATGATTAAAAATTGTTTCTGTGTTTTCTCTCTTTTTGTGAGCAACCGGATTTATCCATTGCTAGCACAAATTGGCTCTTTGTGTGGTGTTCTTTGGAATCTAATCACAAGTTTAGGTGGTGATTTATGTATCCTAAATTCGTATTAGATCGCCCTACGGATTGATCGAGTGGTGTATCTGTATCTCGAGTGACCCGTAGCCTATCCGTTTCTTTAGCATTTTTAAATATCCTACCCGTTTCTGACTCTGATTCCTATCATTTGGTATCAGAGCCGAAGCGATCCGTTTCAACTCATACTTTTTCTACATTCATATATCCAATTTTCAAAAAAAAGGTTGTTGCATTAAATTTGGAATTTTTCGTATCATCATCTTCTGTGGTTCTCACTTTTGTTTCATTATAAAGCTTGAGCAAAGAATTATTACAACAGTAAAGGCCACACCATGTTCCGAAGTGCAGCCGTCCACTTTGAATTACAAGAGTTCATGACCTCTGATGAAATCAATTCTGCATTACATGATGATGCACCTCGATACGATGACGATGGAACCATCGCCGATGAAGAAGAATGTAACGCCCAAATTTAACATTCCAAAATGTAATATTATCATACTATTATTTAACAAAATTCGGGCATGACCCGTTCGTATTATGAACAATTCCCTGTAAGGCTAACTTGTAATAACTTAAAATACGACACAACGGAAAATATGAGCCCAAAATTTCATTCTTTATTAGACATAATACTTACAGGAAGGTTCAAATGCAAAATTTCATACACTCATTAAAAAGGATTTACCACGCTCCATTATATTAATGCTTCAAGACCTATATTTGTCAAACTATGTGACCGATCCTTCCCGTACAACCCTCGCCCTTGACTCGATCTTCAATCCTTCTTTTCTTCATAATGATGCTAAGTCCACGCCACCTGCATTCACCACATACATGTGCATCGGTTAGATTTAATGACATCATTCCTAAACTAGACATACGTAATCAATAGCCAGTCTGCGTTCCTTCTTCCCATACTAATCCTCACGAATAAGCTTTCCGTGTACATTCGTGCATTCCAAATCCTTTAACCCTGATAACAACATTAATAGAATACCTGCATTCTCATTTCATACTCAAGACAATGGTTTAGTAACTTAATATAACAACCCTAAAGAAAACCGACACCCTCATAAATTTTTCGACACCCTAAAATATATTAGAATATCCCTATATGTCTTAGAATATAACCCGTATGCGAAAACCGAGCCCAAATTACGTTAAAACATTAAAAATAAAATAAAAACAAAAATAATTGGGTCGTCGCGGGGCGCGACGCCCCTTGCCTTTAGTCGACGCGGGCCGCGACGAGGTTGGACACCCGCCCTCTTCCGGAAGCCGCCACGTGGTGACACGTGGCGAAGCTATACCGGTGACACATCACAGCTAGGGCCTACGACCCCTAGTCGCGGGGCGCGACGGCCCCTCCTGATGTCCGTCGCGGGGCGCGACGGCTTGGTCGACCAGCCCTATAAAGTTGGAGCTCTGCAGTTCATTTTCGTCGCTCAATCTTTCTAATTCTCTCTTAAATTTTCACATAGTAGGCATTATACTCGGGCAAAATACCCCCTAAATAACGAAGTTCTGCTCCGTTGTAAGTATCATAACCCCTGGATACGTATTAGATATTCTGCCCGATTGATCTAGGGTTCCGTAACGGCTGTCGTGGTTCTACCCGACGTAGTCGTTGGAATGCCGTCTTGGGGAGGGTATTACTAATGTTAAAATGGGTTATTATACTAACGCGTGTGCATTTGTGAAAATTATAGATTGTCACCAGGAAACCCTAAAGGATAATCTAAGACAGCAATGTGAGTAATCCTCTTTTTGTGTAAACCTTTTTGTGAGTAATCTCTTTTTTGTTAACTGTTTTTACAAAACCTAACACAATTAATTATATATTAAGCAGTTATTGAGTATTTGTATGGATACAATTATCGTTGGTATGTTGGGGTTTTGTATACAAAATTTGTTACTGGAGGGGTAACATTCCACAAGTCAGGTCTGACAGTACCGTGGGTGGTAATTGGTATAACTTGGAAACAAATGTAATTGGGAGACCGCCCTCAATACTGTACAATGGATTTTATTTAAACTTGATTAAACTGGGATTCACTCACCAGTATTTCCCACTGACAAAATGTTTTTAAACGCGTTTCAGGTAACAAAATGTGAAAGCCAAATAGAAGCCAGCTGGACAGCACTGAAGGCTTGGAAAAGTGACAATAAAGTTACCTAAAATAAAATAGATGTTTTTATTAAATAAAAATAGGATTTATTCCTATGACAATGTGTGTATTGCAAACTTGGGTTTTGTCCCATGTGTTTAATATTATGAAAATGTGGTATTTTACTCTGATCAAATATTTCCTAACTACGGTCCTGATGAAAATTCCGCTGCCAAAATTAGACAATACCAGATACCACCAAAACTGGCCACGGCCGCCCGTTCCTGTATTTGTATAAGGGGACGGGGGTTGTGAAACTTAACACTTCAACTTATTTAAACTGTACAAACATATACACAAGTTCCGTTTGCTCATAAACAATGAATCCTACTTCAAACATAGGCACAAACACACACACACACACACACACACACACACACATATATATATATATATATATATATATATATATATATATACGTAAACGTGAACCTCCACACATGATTACGTACCCCCATACAAACTTACAACTCCTTTATAACACTTAAATCATCCCTAGGTTTACTAAGGTATGCTAATTACAAGCTTCCATACAAATAAACCACATACATACGACCTAGCATGCATTCTTACTTCTAATCATAAACACCCATAAGTTCAAACTATTGGATGGTAATTTATTCCATATGTATAAATGTGTAAATATAAATAAATAAACACAAACTTAGTTCGCTCCCTTACATTCTTACTCACACATATTAATCGTGATCACGCTTCCTAAACGCCCCCTAATTGGGATTTTTAGAGTACCTCGTGGAGAATCGAAGGCCCGCAACCTTCACTTTATTTAAAACTAGCATAAACATTAATTCGGTGGCCTTGAAAAGCATTTACAACCATTCCTACACACAAACAACAAATAATTTGCCAGCAACAAGGTCTGTCGCGGGCCGCGACAGCCTTGTCTGCTCTTTCGCGGGGCGCCAGAGCTCCACCGTAAGCTACGGTGACTACCGTAGCTTACGGTAGTCTCCAAATTGCTTACGGTAACCAGGGACTGCCTTACGGCAGAAAAGGAATGACCAGCACCCACCGTAACCTACGGTGGGCACCGTAAGCTACGGTGGTGCCCAGACCTGCATCCTATTTTATGACAAAAACTCTCGTAACTCATTCGTTTCGCATCCAACCCACTTGAAACTTAATCCTAATTATACGTAAAATTATTCCTTACATAACTAATTAGAAGTCCCTGCCCCAGGACCTTAATCTACCCGAATTTCCTTAACAATACATTACTTGTGTATAATTATTCGACCCATTTAAGACCTTATCACGCATCTCCCGCGTTTACACTTAGAACTCGCATAAAGTTACTATGATACTTTTACCTTAACCGAATATATATATATATTACCGTCATCATTACGTGTTCTAACGATATGTAATAAAACATACTCTTATCTTGACCCGTCCGGTCTTCTTAGCAAACTCCATCACTTCTAATAACCGATTCCTAATTAGACTTAGATTACCATACTTAAGTGATTCGCATATAAAGCCTTCCTAAAATGGCCTAGGAGGTGATTCGGAAATCGCTTCCTTAGTGCTTCTTACTTGATACCAATGTCAATAAAGCATTTCACTTAGTTTCCAATAGTTATCACACAAATAACCTCTTTTACTACTAAGGAGGGAGTTGGGAGTTTACTTACCTCGTACGTCCAATTTACACATAGCTTCCGTGTTTACCTTCGACCCGTAGCGCTTCCATATTTGTGTCCCTATTGACATGACTCCTATCCATACATGTCATCATAAATGTAACACGATTAGCTTACAAACATTCGTTCATTCGACTTTCAAATCATGCAATATTTGACTTTCGTTAGCTTATTAACGCATATAAGGGATGTGTATCATCATACTTTATTACTACCGAACATAACACATTAACTAGCAAGTTCATAACGCAATAGTTTCTTGCATACAATGTTTACCTTTTTAACTTCATACCTATACATAATCCACTCTCATTTAACTACGCCGTTCACTTATATAACAATTGCATTCACATATAGTTTGCATTCCATAACGCTTTTCATAAAAGACCAATTCCATAATTTCTACATGCAACACAAGTCTTCCTAATTCATTCAAATTTATAATATTACCCATTCAAGCATTTAATCGAACACTTGGTGTGCATATAACATTGTAAGCTCTATGTACAAGTATATAATGCACAATCTCTCTAGTAATCTTCATGAATCATATAATCAACTAAATTCACCTCACTTATTCATTCTACAACATAATAATCTGTTGATAATTTGCCCACAAACAATCACCCATCCAAATCTCTTGATTAATTCACTACAAGTTCACTATTCAACTAAATCAAATGGGTTTTTATTCAAACTTTCAAACAAATCAGTATTATTCATAAAACATCCTCTATTTGGTGATTCTAACTCATAAGAAAGTTCAATTTCATACTATCTCATGGATTAATCAAAACCCTTATCATCATCTAGCACCAATTCACAAAATTCGACTTACCCCATGATGGAAAACCCTTAGATACTGAGGAATTGATCACATGCATTCGATTATCCATGAGATTTCTGCCCCATTTGATGAAATTGGTGAAACTAGGGTTTCACCCTTCCCTCCTGCCTCGCTCGATCCCACAACCACACAGACGCATATGTGTGTGTTTTAATTTTTGTTTTCTTTTAATGTTTTAAGTTTTACCACTTTACATGTTTGGCCCTTCAAGAATACTATTTATATTAGTATGACCAAAACTATCCTTACTTATTTATAATTAGCTTAAATTAAAAACCTCATGGAATTTGGGGTGTTACAAAGAATACTTGTTTGTGAAACGAGCTATTAGCGGGATTGTCGATCAAGAGGTGGGCCTTCAACGTGAAACCGGTTTTTGTACCCTTTCCGGAATAGAATTGTACAGGTCAGAGACTAACAAAGAGTTATTCCCAAATGGGCTCAAAGAAATGAAAGAACCTGCCCCTTCCCAGAATCTTCACATGAAAGTGGATTATGAAAAGGAAGGCGTCGTTTCAAGTTTTCATTATAAAATGAAGGATGTTGTAAATTTGGGTCAACAAGATATGGTCTCATTGGTGCCATCTAACTAGCCAATTAAATGGGTTATTTGGCAGTGGTCATGCAAGTTCGAAATCAATATAAAGTTGGAGCGGATGTGGGCGTCATGTGTTGAAAGAGTTCCGAGCAGTCGACCAATACCCTATATGCACAAGCTTCTATGGACCATTGGATACCCACCGAAAATAGCACCTAAACCACCACCTATGCAAGATATACAACAAGAAGCCGGTGCAAGATGTCTCAAGTTTGAGGACAAACTTTTTTTCGAAGACCGAGAGGATGATGTATGTCGGGTCACAAACCCGTTAATGTATAACGGGTGGTTCGCTAACATGGGTCAACTTGATCCATGCATGCTCCACGTAGATTTACAGACACATGGAATTTGTGGCACACCAATAACTACTGCTCCATGATGTTTTTTTTTAATCTCTACATATTTTATATTTTATTCTCTTTTATTTTAATTTATTTCTCTTTCAGTTATTTCTAATTCCCTAAAGTGTAGTAGTAGTGTACCCATGATCTAGACCCATGATTTATTTTCCTTTAATTTATGTAATTCCGTAAGCATGAAATGGAAGTTAGTGAGTTTATGATTAAAAATTGTTTGTGTGTTTTCTCTCTCTTTGTGAGCAACCAGATTTATCCATTGCTAGCACAAATTGACTCTTTGTGTGGTGTTCTTTGGAATCTAATCACAAGTTTAGGTGGTGATTTATGTATCCTAAATTCGTATTAGAGCGCCCTACGGATTGATCGAGTGGTGTATCTGTATCTCGAGTGACCCGTAGCCTATTCGTTTCTTTAGCATTTTTAAATATCCTACCCGTTTCTGACTCCGATTCCTATCAATCTATATAGCAACTATTCTTGCAAGTAATTATATACCTTCACATATTCAGCATAATGTATAAAAGGGTTTTGGTTGCATAATTGCATATATAGAATTATAGATTGCTTGCACATGCCCTTATTTATATTCTATTTGCTAAATCAAGTGTTATGGTTTTTTTTTTTTTTTTTTGGGTTGCAGTGATGGACAACAATTGCATTATTAAGCTTTATTGATCTTTTCAAGATAACGTATAATATGTCATAACAGAATATCTACATGATGATATTACTTATGAGAAAAGATACTTGACTGATGATGAAGCCAAATTTTATGATGATGAAACAGTTTAGCATTCGAATCCATCCGCAAACCTGATTATGTGAATATGCATGCTATAATTAATGTACTTCATTGAAGTTTAGGGGCTGTTTGGCTAAGCTTATTTTTTTTACTTATTTACTTATTTGCTTTTTGAAAAGTTAAAAGGTGTTTGGGTTAGCTTATTATGTGAGAGGAATAAGTAAATAAGTCATTCCATTATGACTTATTTGTTTTTCAAATAAGCAAATAAGTAAATAAGTAAAAAAAATAAGCTTAGCCAAACAGCCCCTTAATCATGTAGTACTTATTTTGTTATGTTGGATTGTAATAGAGGTATCGAACCTAATAATTTGCTACTCGATAGATATGGGCATATGAGATTATTAGATATCGGATTATGTAAACCGTTGGATTGTAGCGCATTGGAAGAGAAATATTTCACTACAGTAGATAATGTTTGGGGTTCTTTGTAGGTGATTATATTTACACTAATATATTAGGCATGTGACAGTTGGTATCTTCGATGATGCTATGAATTATTCAATATCATTTTGTCAATTTACTATTGAATGGTGCTGAAAAGTTTTAAGGTCAGTATATAGTATATGATGATTTTATAATGGGTTGTAAATGGTGATGATTGGGGATGGTTGGTGGATAGTAGAGCACTTTTTGTTTTCAATTTTATCTTATGGTTATACTTGAATTAGAAACACGGGCCTATAAATTTTACGATTTGCAAATCTAATTAAAGCAAAATGGTTTTACTTGCGAATCTAAATTGATTTAGTGCTTACATTATGACGTTGATGTTCCCACCCACCGGACGGGTAAAGTACTAGTTCCAAACAATTTTTTAAATAATTAGTTAATGAAGGGTTTTTCGTTATCCCTAGTCCTAGATAATTCCAAACATTTTTTTTTAAATAATTACTTAATGAAGAATTAGATAATTGAATGAATAAAATATAGTAAAAGGAAATTTGAACTTGATATTCTGATATACAGATTGTTACCTTCTCACTCGTTTTGTTATATAAACGAAGAAACAACCGATGAGTGGTGGTTGGGGTTCAATGAATTTAGAATCATATCATATTGTAAACAAATAAAAAAAATACTATTCGTGTTTGAACGCAATACAATACCGAAGTTATTTTATACACACATATACTTTTAGTGAACTGAAAATACTAGAAAATCATCAGAATAAACATTTGTGCAAATTGTGTTGATAAGAATAGCCCTTGGTTTTTTTCTAAGTTATAAATTTAACATTTATACATATTTCATCATCTAAAATAACCATCCACAATAAAACATTTGACACAAAACTATTAATACTTTTAGATGAATATTTTTTTTAGTCTAAATACTTTTACGTCTTATCTTGCAGAATTTTTTTTTTTTTTGAAAGGTGTGAATTATTTGCGAATGACGGAAAGTCTAGCATACGTTGTCTTAACCGGATCCGCGCTAGAGAGCCCCCTCGCACAATAGATCCCCAAATTTAAACTCCTCAATGAGAAACCACTATCACACAGACTCGAACTTGAGACCTGGAAGGGAAAACTCACCCAGACCCATCATAAGTGAAGCTTAAATACCCGTGACCACCACTAGAGCATTAGTGATGGTTTGCGGAATTTAATTGGCGCAAAAACTGGTGAGGGAAAAGATTATGCAATTTACTTGTAAAGTTTGTGACTCACTTCACTTCAGTCAATTGACCATGGATATGGTAGAGACCTCACGTGTACCGTACAACACACAAAGCAAAGGTTACAACTGTACAAGCTAGGCAAATAATGGGACCAATAATAATTGATTAAATCTATGTTGGCGGCTCAAATAAACATCAGAAAATCTAAGAAATTTACCCGAATTCTTGATTTTCAAAACAGAAACGAAAAACTAACATACAAACAACAATGCATAAGGTACAACTTATACAAAATACACAGAGGAACACATCGACTTCCCAATTTTATATTATTATTCACGATTTATACGCCGACAGCTAGAAGTCGAAATACAACATGGGAAAGATCCATCCGAGTGACGTCATACATCAGCGACCATATGGGAACCCACCGCCGCCGGGGTGGCCGTTGTTGGCGGTTGCGGCGGTGATGAAACCAAGGGTTTCCCCAATTTTGACGGCGAAAGAAGTTAAAACATAGCGAAAATCTCCGTACACTTGAGCTCTGATCTTTCCTCTTCGGATGGTTGGAGCCATTGGGATTGGGGATTGGAAGATGAATATTCCGGTGAGTGATTGATCGGAATATTCAGGTGAAAGTAATTGAGAACAGAGTATTATGGTTTGGTAGGGTTAACGGTCGGTTTTATAGTTGGTGGCGTTCGTCTCTCACGCGCATTGTTGGGCCCCACTTTTCAATTCGTGTAGATAACTGAGTGTGACGGCGTCGTTTTGTGGAAAACTGAGTAGGACGGCGTCGGCGTTAGTGTATGTGAATACAAGTTTAGACTTTAAAGTTCTTTTATTAATTTAAATATTATTTTTATTAAGTTGACATATCCAGTATATAAAGTACTTTATTTATTTATAAGATTAAAAAATAGTAAACATTGAACCTTGTTGCTTTGTGTTAACTCATAAAATTTACAAATTATTAAGCCAAACCGATATATAAATTATTGAGCCAAGTAGACATTACACCAGAACTCCCAATCTAAGGGAAGGGTTTTTGACTTTTTTTTATTATAAAAAATGAATTCCTATTTATATCTTCGACTATTTTATTTGGGTGCATGCATCATGTTTATGTTGTTGAACACCTTGTCATTTCGCGCTCTCCGTGTATATGATAAGGTTCAATGTTTTGAAGCATTGATGACTTGAAGCATATTCTTGTATGCCGCTGAATAATCGGAAGTTCCGGAAATCCAAATAGCTCTACCATTTTGTTTACACCAAACCTCTAGACAGATCTTGTTGTTTCTTCAACAATTTCTGATGTCTTGTGGACCTCTCAGTAGGATTCGAACCCAGACGAAGTTCTGACCATTTGTCAGAGATAAAAGCACGGACGGATCTTGTAGCATTCCCAAGAAATTCGTCGATTTCTTTCGGAAGCATATGATTAATCATCTTCTTCTCACGTTACGTGAATAGCCGGGACAATGAGTAATATCCAGAACGGCATTTCGGGAATCGGTTACCATATAGGTTCAATGTTTACTATTTTTTAAATATGGATAAAAAATATATGGTATATTAAATATGGATGCAATAGTTTAGAGTTGGAGTAGGATAAATTGCTTTCAAAAGAAAATACTCATTGAAAGCAATTAAAGATTCCTGAATCCTAATCAACAATCACACGTTTCTTGATTTTCGAAAGCCCTCTACTAATTTGGACATCGACTTCAGGTAGAACATTAACATCGTTCTTGCTTGTTGAGGTTCAAGATATTAGATCTAAGCAAATAATAAGACTGATCTAAAATCCCAAAGGCTTGTTGCCTAGCGTTATTAAAGGGTTTGGAAACGTGTCCTTTCCTATGAGGTTGAGGGTTCTGCTCCTATAATGGATAATGATATAGATTTAAGGGTAGGATTTAGCAGGTGTGGAAATTAGCTAATAAAAAAATCTAACATCCCAAAGGCTAATGTCAACTTCTACATCCCACAAGAAGACACAATCTTTTTAACCACCAACAAAGGTGGTTCAAAGGGGAGTGAAACAAGGCAAGGACTTTGGGCACCTAAAATTAGGAATCATTGAATCAAACGTAATTTTCATTAACGAAAAGAGCTCATGTTTTATTATATGCTTTGGGTGCTTAAAGAGCTTAAGACAGCCTTGACCACTAGTTGGTGTATATGACGTGCTCAAAATAACAAATAAAGAAACGTGTACCTGAGGGGTATATCTCCGTTGGTCAACTTCCACGACGGTGGTTAAGGTTTCCCCATATTTAGGAGTTGTAATTATACTGGGATTGTACCCGAAAATAGGAGATCATGTAGATCTTCCAAACTTTATGCATATTTGGTTGTTTAATATCTATCCGTATGGATTAGAATATTTTGGAATAACATGTGGGTTATTTTATTATTATTAATAAAGGGTTTGACTGGTCTAGGTTACCCGAACCAGGTCATACCTCGTCATGTCCCCAAGTCCGATGTTATGAATATCATGGATGAGATCGGACTAGAAAGGAAAAAAAGTTGGTATCATCCAATTATGACAGGAAATAGTTCAGGGATAGTTATGGGATTAACGGTGTGTGCCAGTTAGGAAATGATGGTGACAGTAGGATTAACCCCTTGCTAACACACATGTTTTCTTTATTGGCTTCATTATTCAACATTCAAAAAAGGCGTTAAGACCGCATATATATGAGGAAAATAAGAAAGTCATGGGTGATTAATGGGGCATGAAGATCCGTTTGATATTCAACATCGGCAAATGAGAGAGATCGGGTAAACCCCCGTATCGACATCTTTATATATGGAAAAAAAATCTGAAAACTATTGAAACCAATTTCATCTCTCTCTCTCTCTATTTCACACACACCCTCTCTCCATGATTTAGTAGATACCAAAATCTAACGGCTCTGTATGTGGGATTAGGATACATGAGGAATTCAGATGTTGAATCCAAAACCCAAGTTCATTGTAAAAAATGAGAGAGAAATTGGATCTACAGGTAGTTGTAAACAAAAGAAAGAGAGTGTTTATATGTTAAGGTATGTGTTTATCTGTGTCAGATATAAGAGAGATAATAAAACTAGTGTACCCATAATACTCTTGAACATATCTTCAACAAAAGTTATGCAGCTGAACTACAACCATATAAATGGGTTTTTTGGGTTTCTTGAACTGGTTTGGGATTTCTATGTATAATTCACACACACACACACACATAGAAACGGGATCAGGAGAAAACGTTTGGAAGTGTGAAAACGGCGAGAACGGATCCTGGCCGAACACGTGGCACGCGATATAATCAAAGCGGAACGACTATTTTGTCCTTTTATCCTCTTTTCCAATGCATCTATCACACACCGTTGTCATTTGTGGCGTGTAGGATTTTTTTGGCGTGTAGTTAGAAACAATAACTCCCTAGCGTTTTATTGTTTTCTTATATTTGCTCTATGAATTCATCGTTCTTTGTGTTACAAAGTAAATATCTTGGCGTTTATGGCGTTCCCAAATTCATTATAATCGATTAATAATTCAAACATCTTGGTGTCTATGTCGTTCCCAAATTCATTATATACATTTAATAATTCAAACATTACAATTTTTTTGGCATTTTTGTAGATCTGTCCAGTTGAATTAATCACTTATATCTTATAAAACGTAAACATCTTGGCGTTCCTAAATTCATTACAACTAAGACGAAATTCTGTGGATGGTATTACATCAGAGATGTACCCATCACTTTGGTCATCACTTTCTTCAGACTCATCATCATCATCTAGGTCATTGGCGTATAACGCCATAATCTGGTTTAGCCTTTCTCGCATCCTATATTTAAATATCATCACAACCCTGGATGTTGCATCGTTTGAAGGAACTAAATCAAAGAGTTGTTCAAGAATGTGTAGTCTATCTATGTTCAGCATTTTGTCCATCCTCAATGAATAATCCACCTCGTGTTGATAAGTCACTTTCATCGTCTTTGATTGTTCATTCAAACTTCAACTGGTAACTGTTGGTAGATCAGTATCATCATCATCATCATCGTCATCATCTGTTGGAAATTTCTCTTCAATCATCTTTTTATCGTCTGAGTCCTTTCACAATTGTTGGTCGTTGAAACCCCAAGGGCCAGAATATCCCTCTGAACGGCCTCATCCATTCTAATTATGGCCTTGATGATCTTGACCTTCACCCTTCTCCTGTCAGAGAACTTTAGGACGAAACGTCTCTCCGACCTATCAAACCTCCATGCAATAACCTAAGCCATTTTTAAGCTGTATGGGGTTTTAGACAATTTGTGGTGTGTTTAGACAATTTGTTGCGTGTTAAGTTTGTTTACCTGTTCTAATTCATTTATAACTCTTCTCATTAATTTTTTCTTTCTTGAATTAATTAGTCAACTAATCATTAATTATCTTACATGTAATCTACAAAACCTACACACATCAAAAGTTTCCTACATATACCCTACATATTATAGAATTTTATGCTACACATGTCAAAATTTATCCTACACACATCGAAATATAACATACACACCTCGTAATTTATATTACACACATCGTAATCTATTCTACACTTTAAATTAAGTTGTTTTTTTTAGTTTGAAAAAGTATATATTTTGAAATGAATTTACAAATTTAATTTACTTAGAATGAAAGGGGTGGTCACCTCTTGAGGAGAGGTAAACTCTCCACCCACCCAATCATATCTTGCCATGTCAATCCCCCTCTCTAAGTCCCTTCTTGCACTAAAACATAAGGGGTGGTCACCTCTCTTGAGGAGAGGTAAACTTCTTTTTTCTATAAATATAAAAAGACAAAAAAATGTGATTGGTTGAAATGAGTGAGTCCCACCATTATCCAATTCTCTCTCTTCTTCCCTTATGTGGTGATTATACACCGATTCTTTACTCAATTTGTCACACCCTGACTTTTGCGGAATTGTGTAATGTGCGACTTGATCAATACCATTGCATTCAATTATAATAAACAACTATATGATTAAAACATGATGTTCATCCATTCATAAGTTTTAAAAATAATACAAACATAAGTTGTTAAGTTTCAACCAACACACTTCATGTTAAGTTTACAAACCATTCAAAGTAGTAATAAGTTCCATAAAGGACTTTTAAACAAAAGACTTTTAAACCAAGCCTTTGATTCGTATATCTTATCTAAAATAAGATATCCAAACCAAACCCTTCAAAAGTAGGATGACATCAAACTTGAAATTACTTCTTGAAATCTTTCTCAAGGTTGCCAGATCAATTTAGTTTCCTGAAATACATGTAATTTGAAAACATCAACAAAAGTTGAGCGAGTTTATGAGTTTTGTATGTGAGCTCGTAATAACTTGTAAACATTTGAGAGAATTCCTTTGATAACCAGTGTTTTGGTCAAAAATTACCGAAGCAATTAAGTGATCAAATTAGTTAAGTGAGGTAGTGTGCTAGAAATGTGTGTTAAAAATATGCTAGTTAGGCTATTTGCAAAAACAGTTTCAGGATACGGCTCAGGATATAGAGCTGTATCTATGATCAAACAATGAGCAAAAATGTAAAGGGTGACACAGGATGTACGAGGAAAGCCCTTGTTCAATCTAGATCGCCGGCACAAAACCTCGGGAGCTGACAATCGCAGCTGCCTTGTTCTTCTATTGCTTCAAATTTCAGGATACAGTGCAGGATATGATACGAATCAACTAGGTGTTACAATGTAATTTGAGTACAAGTGTTTGTGTGTAGTGATTGCTAGTAGCTAGAGAGTAAAGTGTGCGAAAGAGAGTGAGTGACTTAATCTGATCCGATTAATCTATATATAGTTAAACGAAATCAACTAACTATCCTATTAAACCGGGATGCTTCGAATATTCCTCAAGTGAACGTTGTAGTCCACTTCTTCCGGGTTCAACGTCTCTCACATAACTGGTTTGCCCGAGTCTTAAGAAGAAGAGGTCCACTTGACCGTTAGGGACCCGCACCTTCTAATCTGCACGTGGTTAAATTAGTCATTACCAGGATATCACATCAGGATGTTACCAATATCCTGATCCGGTATCCTGATCACAAATAAACAATCAAAAGCAGAATATTAGTCAGGATATATGTTCAGAAAATGGCCCATAACAATTGTCCCCAAATATATCTGTTGGTATACCAATCCAACGGATATATTTAAAACTTTATCTCGTAAACCGAGGCAATCAATGTGACGAGACTCTTGAAATGACAATGTGCAACTTCCAAAGCGTTATTTACTCTTTACCCCCTATTATTCAGCCTATAATTAGCCAAAATAATTTGCATTTCGATCATTTCTTCTCAGGCGAATCTCAGGTATTTCTCTCTTCTTCTCTGTTTTCTTTTCTTTGGATTTCTTGTTTCTTGGTCAATACCCTTCATGGCATCCCGAACAAGATCTCGGTCGAATGAACCAGTCACAACCCTCACGAGTCAAAACCTCATACGAGAACCACAAAACGAGATTTGCTCTTTCAACAACGCCGATATCGCCGCTTTGAAGGATTCCGGTGCCTTTCCTGCTGGAGCGGTCATTCGTCCTTTTGATCGGGAAGTCCGATCAAATGCGTCGTCAAAATGGGTCTGCTTCCTTGCCTATCCCTTTTCTTTGGGACTCTGGTATCCATTTCCACCCTTTATCTCTCGTTTCTTTGAGCTTACCGGCCTCAGTTATGCCCAGACCATGCCCATGGTATGGCGAGTTTTAATAGTGTTAAACCAAATTAAATCTCGTCATTGCTCTAACCTATGCATTGAAGACCTTCCCATAGCATACCGACTGAGATCCCATGGCAACAGTCGCTTCCTTCTGTTCTCCACTTCCAAGAATCCCTTAGTCCTTAAGGCCACCAAAAATGAAGATCAATGGCAACGAAAGTTTTTTTTTTTTTTTTTTTTGTAAAAAGAGACTCTATTGACAAGGGTTTCGATCTGCCAGTTAGATGGTTAACCAAGGGTAGGATTTAGGGTTTTAGGAATATCCCCAAATGTATCCTTAAACTATATCTTAGACTGATATCCTGATATTTTGTGCAGCGAATTTCAGAGATCTAGCACCCCCAAGCGCGGAATCAGAGCCCAGGATCAAAGAGATCTACCGACTTCCTGCTAGTGAAAGAACCTTCTCCCTGTCCCTTACGAACTCAAGTAAAAAATCAAGCTCAGAGATGTTTGGTAAGCACAAGATTATAGTGAATATAAAGTATAAGTGTTACAAACTAAATATTTCTTCCCTTGTTCAGTACCGGTCATTAATCTTGAAGGCTTCCAGCTTGACGAGTTGGACAGTTACTATAGCCTCGCACCTCCCAAGCAAGAATCCAATCCGAAGTCATCTGTCACACCGAAGCCTACTAGTTCAAAGACTATTTCTGCTCCTAAAGCTCCTCCAGCATCCAGGACCCGGGCCTCTAGCTCCCGGAAGAGAAAGGAAGTTGAACCACCCGCTACACCCCATGTGTTCCCATTCGAGAACCACGGGTTTACGGAATCCAGTAAATTCATGACCGGCTTCCTCAACCAGGTTGGTATCCTGACCCATATCCGGCAACATATGCTGGTTAATAAAGTCAACTAAAGTCAATACCTGATTTCTTTGCAGGGTCTCGAACGCCTGGTGTTTCTCTATGAGGATGCATCTGGCTCGAATGTCATGCTTGAAAGCCAGCTGAAAAAGGCCGAGGCCACCATCGCAGATCAAGCAGCAATTGCCATCGCCAAATCGGAGCACTACGAAGCTAAGAACAAGGCTATGACTCAAGATCACCAGTCTGCCATCCAGAAGATCACCCAGGAGGCTCAAGCTAAGTCCGACGCGGCTCAGGTTCAACACGAGCAGACCATGGCTTCATACCGGGAGAGCCTCAAGAATTCTGTCATCATCTCCCTTCTCCAGGCCAGACTGAAAATGGCTTACGAGGCAATGGCTTTGGGTTTGCAATGCCCTTCTTGGAACACCAAGGCCTGGGAGGCGAAACTGAGAGATCTTGGGGGGAATCCTGTGGAGCCTCCTGCAAAATCTGCTGCGGAAGAACCTGCCAAGATGGTGGATGCTAGTGCTTCAAAGGATGCTGCTGATGATGCTGAGGCAAATGCTGGAGAGAATGCTGGTGGAGAGGATGCCGTTGATGATGCTGGGACAAATGTTGGAGAGGGTGCTGGTGGAGACGTCATGATGAAGGAAGGAGCTGCCCCTTAAGTGCAGTGATGTGGGTGATGATGGATATACGTGCCAAGGCTGGAGCCCACTTTTTTAAATTTCATGGTTGTGCTCTGTATGAACAATTTACTTTTTTCTGCTGCTGAATAATTTACATTTCCTGCATTAGAACAAAATGATGACCAACGGTGGATGGGTCCTGTGTTTTAGGATGAAGCCCTTGGTCATCAGTTAGTATAAGTTGTTTTGGATGATGCAACGGTTGGAGGCGGATGGGTCTCGTTTTGAGATGAAACCTTCAACCGTTGCGTAAATATGGTAAAAAACTAATCGTGCTTTTGGCGGATGGGCCTCGGTTTGAGGTGAAACCAAAAGCACAACTTTTGACTTGTTAATAATATAACCATCTTTTGACTTATTTGTTGTTGCCTTTTAATTTTTTTCATGCATCACTTAGTTTAGATTTTAGCTTTGCAAAATTTGTGCAATTATTTTCTGAAAATATCTTGATCAATATACTTAGTGGTATCCTACGAAGACTTTTGTCAAATAGGACTTCTCAAAACCCAAATAATTTAGACAAAGTCTTTAAAGAATAAAAGATAGTTTATTTTTCGAAATCCATTTCGATAACACTTGTTTGATTAGAGTATTTATTTTCAACCCAAGTATTACTTCCCAATCAAATATCCTGAAACGTATCCCGAAAACACATTTTGAGAACATATCCTAAAGATATATTCTTATCAGGATATTTGAGCCTTAAACACAGTTTCAAAAGTTAGACAACTTATGTAAGGTTCACAAAGGAAAGATCATACCAGGAATAGAGTGTAACCCTAGTACCAAAATTCAATCCTTTTGCAACTTCTTCAACTAAGATGTCCCCAGTCCGAAATATTTAGTACATTAGGTTTGAGTTTGATTCTTCGAGCCTTACACAATCACCTTGGGAGGAATGTCCCCTGTGCATAAAGCCTTCAAACACTTAGTTAATTTTTGAATTCAAATTCTAACTGTTTGGACAGTTCTTGTGTTACTGGGGTAAAACCCAAAAACATACTGGAGATAAATCCTTAGTGTCTTGGGGAAAATCCCATAGGTATCCTGGGAAAATCCCAAATTTTCATGCGCTACAGGCGGGAGTGTATAAACTTAACCTTTAAACCTTAGAGAGTATGAAAATACCCATCCGTGAGAGAGGGTGATCAATCCTCATATACCTTGAGAATCCAGGATATAGCCAACAGTGACGAAATTGTCAGCCACTTTTACACGAACTGGTCCCGCCACCTTGAACTATTCCTGGATAACTTGCGCTCCAGGCAGTGTGTTTAAACCCAATTCGAGAGAAAGGTGAATACCTTTAAACCTGTGAAGGGATCAGGATCCCTTAAACGTGAGACAAGGGGCCAATCCTCTAATCTTTCAAAGTATCGTGAATGTATATCCTGGAGCTATATCCCGAAGCATATACTGCAAAACAACTGTAAGCTAAGGTGGGTGTTAGCCTGGCTAACACCCCTCCGATGCTTAAGTCAGTAATGGGTTCAAAACAATAAATAATATTAAAATTTAATAAAAGAGATAAAATCCATACGATTCTGAGCTAGAATTTAAATTTCAAACTCACTTGAAATAGAGCTTTAGATGTATAGCATTCCAGGATCTTGGTAGTATATCCCCCTCCATATCCTTGAGTCAGTATGCTCCTATTCCCGATTCTGATTCAATCTTATAGGGTCCTTCCCATTTTGAAGCCAACTTTCCATCAGCAGGATTAGTAGTATTCTGGAAAGCCTTTCTCAATACCCAATCTCCGACCTGGAACCTTCTAGTCCTTATATTCTTGTTATATGCTTTAGATATTCTCTGTTGATATGCTGCCATTCTTAGCCTTGCCGCGTCTCTTGTCTCATCAACAGTATCCAATTCCTCACATAGGACTTCTGGATTCTGCTCAGGATCCCGGAGGTTGGATCTTGCTGTATGTATTACCATTTCTGTCGGGATCACCGCTTCTGCTCCAAATACCAAGGAAAACGGGGTTTGGTCAGTTGCATTTTTCACCGTCGTCCTATCAGCCCACAAAACAAAGGGTAGTTCTTCTGCCCATCTTTCCTTTTTTAGCCCCTAGTCTCTTTTTCAGGTTGTTGACAATTATCTTGTTTGAGGATTCTGCTTGTCCATTTGCTTGAGGATGTACCGGTGTGGATGTAATCATTTTGATTCCCCAACTCTTGCAAAAGTCAGTAGTCCTCTTACTTATAAATTGAGATCCATTGTCACAAATTATATCAGCTGGTATTCCAAACCTAGTCAGGATATTCCTTTTTATGAAGGATACCACTTCCTGATCTCTAACTTGAACGAATGCTTCAGCTTCAACCCACTTAGAGAAATAATCGGTCATTGCCAGCATGAAGACCTTTCCTCCTGGAGCCTTTGGCAATTTTCCTACTATATCCATTCACCACTTCATGAATGGCCAACGGGAGGCTATAGGATAAAGTGGCTCGGTCGGCTGATGTAATATATTACCGTGTCTTTGACATGCATCACATCTTCGAGCATATTCTGCAGCATCTTTTCTCATCGTCGGCCAATAATATCCTGTTCTTAATGCCTTTGAGAACAATGACCTGCCCCCAGTATGGTTACCACAATCCCCTTCGTGTATATCTTGAAGCACTTCCTTGGTTTCGGGATCCTCTAAGCACCTCAGATATGGTCCTGCAAGAGTTTTCTTATAGAAGACATTATTTATAATAGTGAATCGTGATACCTTCATTCTAAAGGCCTTACGATTTTCATCCTCTGGGACGTATCCTTCCTTGAGATATCTTATGATTGGAGCCATCCAAGACTTAGGATCCTCCTCAGGATATTCTTCATCAGGATCCTGAACACTTGCTACTTCCTTATCCTGAGGATCCGTTGCAGGATATAGGATATGTAATATCGGTATCTGAGTTCCTTCCAGTATCCTGACTGATGATCCTAAATTTGCTAAGGCATCAGCTTCAGCATTATCCTCTCTTGGTACCTGTTCCATATCGAAATATCCTGCTAATTTTTTGAGAATTTCGAGATACTCGATTAACTTCTCACCTTTAGCTGCATAGGTTCCATTAAAATGATTAGTAATTAACAAACAATCAACATATACCTGCAAACTCTTGATATTCATACTTTTAGCCAATTCTAATCCTGCAATTAAAGCTTCATATTCTGCTTCATTATTAGTGACAGGAAATTCACATCTAATAGCCTGGGGTAATATGTCCCCCTGTGGCGATTTTAGTAGTATACCCAAGCCTACACCTCTTACATTAGATGCACCATCAGTATATAACGTCCATGATTCTAAGTTTTCTCCCAGCTGTTTTACTTCTAGGTCTACTTCATTTTGAATATCACTACTGAAATCAGCCACAAAGTCAGCTAAAGCCTGAGACTTTATGGCATTTCTAGGTTCTTATATTAGATCAAAGGCACTTAATTTCACTGGCCATTTAGCCATTCTACCTGACATCTTAGGTTTCCTGAGCACATTTTTAACAGGATAGTTGGTTTTAACGTGAATCCTATGTGTTTCAAAATAATGTCTAAGCTTTGTTGATGCCATAACTAGAGCTAATATCAGCTTCTCTAAGTGAGAATACCTAGTTTCAGCATCTAATAAACTTTTACTAACATAATAAACAGGACACTGCTGACCTTCATGATCCTTTACAAGGACATCACTTACTGCATTCCCTGACACTGCAAGATACAGGGATAATGGTTCACCATCCTTAGGCTTCATCAATAAGGGTGCGGTTGAAAGATACTGCTTCAAATCCTGCAAGGCTGCTTCATGCTTTGCTCCCCATTCAAACTTCTTGTTCTTCTTCAGGATATCATAAAATTCCTTGCATTTTTCCGAGGATCTTGAAATAAATCTATTTAATGCTGTCACTCGTCCTGTCAACCGTTGAACATCCTTCATATTTGAAGGTGACTTAATATCCAGGATAGCTTTAATCTGCTCCGGGCTTGCCTCTATCGCTCTTTTAGTTACCATATATCCTAGAAACTTTCCTGCCCCCACTCCGAAATGGCACTTAGCAGGATTCAGCTTCATGTTATACTGATCTAGGATATCAAATGCTCCCTTAATATCCCGGAGGTGATCCTCGGCCTTTTTAGATTTCACTACCATGTCGTCGATGTACACCTCCATAGTGTCCCCCAGTTTGTCTTTGAACATCATGTTCACCAATCTTTGATATGTTGCACCTGCATTTTTTAAACCAAAATGCATAGCAGTGTAGCAATAAATACCTGTTGGTGTCATGAAGGCAGTATCCTCCTGGTCTGAAGGTTCCATTTGGATCTGCTGGAATCCTGAAGATGCATCAATGAAGGTTAACATCTCATGGCCGACAATAGCATCCACCATTGAGTCAATGTGAGGAAGAGGAAATGGGTCTTTGGGACAAGCTTTGTTTAAGTCTGTGTAATCTACACAAACTCTCCATTTCTCGTTTTTCTTTTGTACCACAACTACATTCGCCAGCCATTTAGGAAACTTTACTTCCCTAATCATCTTGCTCCTTAGTAGTCTTTCAACTTCCTCTTGGATAATCACATTTCGCTCCGGAGCAAACTTCCTTCTCTTTTGTTGGACGGGCTTGAATGACCTGTCAATACCGAGCTTATATGTTATAATATCCTTGGAAATACCTGTCAAATCCTCGTGCTTCCACGCGAATGTTGACATCCTGCATTTCAAAAAATTAGTTAATTGATTTTCAATATCCTGTGGGATATTGGTTCCCATGAGCATCGAGATATCCGGATTGTTCTGATCCAGGACCACTTTCTTTACATCCTGTTCTGAAGCCTCCATGATATCCTGGCCACGAATCTTTAATTGCTATGCTGCACTAGGATTTATTGAGGATTTCATCGAAGAAGAATAGCACTCCTTTGCTTCCTGTTGATCATTTTCCACCTTGACAACTCCCCAAGGAGTAGGGATCTTGATGCATTGATGGTAGTGTTAGGGGTGGATTTCTAAATGACCCGTGATCCTCAATTATTATCCTGCTTGGTGATCCTTACTTCTGTGCCAGTTAGTGATCCTCAGAAGTGCTTCAGGATCAGGATCATGGATCATCTTAAGGATCCTTATACTAATGATTGTCTGCTTTGAATTCGTAATTGTTTTGCAGGAGTATCAATTGGGACTTGGTCTTGTCGATATTTCTGGAGAATATTCTAAGTCTATTCCGGACGTGCTCGGTCAGAAATGGACGTTGTGGAGTCGTGGAGGACTTGCACCATTTGCGGATAGTTAGTTATTTAGATATTTTCTAATTTAAAAGGGATAGCGAGCTAATTAGACAACACTTTTTGGCTATTTTTGGCTACACACACACTCATACAACTGCTCTCATCAATTTCGCTAACACACTTGGCGATTACACACATCTCTACATGATACACTATAGTGATCCTTGTACTTAGCTCGCTATCATCCGAAGTTGTAACAGATTGTTTTGTTTAATTTAAGTTGGTGATCGGTAGTTTCCATCACCCGGGGTTTTTTGTGCCGGAGATCAACTCTTGATCAAGGGCTTTTTCCCCGTATAAATCTTCGTGTCATTTGTTCATCATATTTCATAGTGATCCTTATTATTGTTCATCAATTCAAGCATCATACCCCGTAACAAAGAGTTTGGTTGCATTATCCTCGTCTGATTTTTGACCAAAACAGTTTGGCGCCCACCGTGGGGCCATTGGTGCTTCATTCCTAAGAATTCTCATTTTTGTGATCATTTCGGTTCGTTACGTTCAAGCAGATGGCTTCATCATCAAAGAACACCTCCAGTGCGATGTCTGCAGTCAATTCATCCCAGGGCATTCCACCATTGCCTCCACCACCTTTTGGACCTCAGAAAAATGCCGAGAAGAAACCAACTCCCATTTTCTCAAAACCTCCAACTTCTTCTGCTTCTTATACTCCCACTACTAGTGACTTGTTTACTCTGATTTTGCAGATGAAGGAGCATATACAGCAGCAGGATAAGACCAATGAAAGGATTCTTAGAGAAATTGGAGACATCAAGAAACAGAAGAGATCGGCAGAGGATCATTCTCCACTGATGCCCAGATCTTTGAATTTCGATACTCCGGTTATAACTTCTCAGCCTTCAGTGGTTCCAGACGTTCAATATGTGGGAGGACCAAAAGGAGTGCATTACGGATCATCAGCAATGACTCAGGCTTCAGGGTTACACTTCCAACCAGCAGGATCCCATCCTCAGCATATAGGATCCTTCGCCAGCTCAGGAGGATACTCAGGAGCGCAGCAGATTCAAGGGTTCTGGCCGTTTCAAGGATCCTCCCAGGTCCAAGGATCCTCACAGGTTCAAGGATCCTCTCAGTTTCAAGGATCCTCCCAGGTTCAAGGATCCTCCTACATCCCAGGATCCTCACAGGTTCAAGGATCCTCTCAGTTTCAAGGATCCTCCCAGGTTCAAGGATCCTCCTACGTCCCAGGATCCTCACAAGTTCAAGGATCCTCTCAGTTTCATGGATCCTTAAGGAGTTGGCAATCAGGGAATTCCGATATCCATCAGGGAGATTTCATTCCAATGCAGACCATTGCTTCTACTGGTCCATCGGTCATTCTAGAGCCCCAACAATATGGATTCACATCCGCTCTTCCTAATTTGAATCCAATGGGAGGTAACACTTTCAATAATTCTTATACCACTAACCATGGCCTTATGCAGGATACAGGTATCAATCATGCCATGGCCAGAGAATTGCAAAAGTTAAAGGATATGATATCAAGTGTCCCAGGAGTGGTCAAGCCTATCCCGGAGATTGCAGATGGGAGCCATAAGATATCTCGTTTTGCACCACCAATCTGTGATGCTGAGATACCAAAGAGGTTCCATGTGCCTACTATGAAGTTGTATGACGGTTCAACAGATCCTGAAGACCATATAGCACAATACAGGGAAAGGATGGAGATCAATCCCATCCCAGAAAGGTTAAAGGAAGCATGTCTATGCAAGGGATTTGGATACACTCTTACTGGATCAGCTCTTAAATGGCTGCTAAGTCTTCCCCCTTACTCTATTACCTCATTTGCTAATCTAGTTAACCTATTTAATAACCAATTTTCTTGTAGTAGGAAATTTGAGCGTTTAACTAGTGATCTGTATAGGATAACCCAAGGTCATAATGAATCATTAAGGGATTATATCACTAAATTTAGTAAAGAATCCTTAGATATTCCTAACCTAGATATAGCTACGGCTGTTGAAGCCTTTAAAATGGGATTGCTTAGGGATTCGTTATTCTATGATGATCTTGTTATGACACCATGCAGGAATCTAGATGAGGTAAGAACCCGGGCCCTTAGGTTCATCCGGCTAGAGGATGACAAAAGGACCCAATTTATATGTGATAATGGTTCCCAATTTATTGGGGGCAGAACCACTAACTTTTGTGACAGTTGGGGTATTAAGATGATAACATCAACACCAGTCCACCCACAAGCTAATGGTCAAGCAGAATCATCCAACAAGATCATCATCAACAATTTGAAGAAGAAGCTTGGATCCAAGAAAGGGAAATGGGTAGAAGAACTACCCTATGTGCTTTGGGCTGATAGGACAACCCCTAAGAATGCTACTGGTCAAACGCCATTCTCTTTGGTATTTGGGGCAGAATCAGTGATCCCAACAGAAATGGTGGTTCCAACTGCTAGAACAAGTACCCGTGATCCTGAGGAGAATGATGAGAACTTGGCTCAAGACCTGGATACTATTGAAGAAATCAGGGATATGGCTAGGATAAGGATGGCCAGTTATCAACAAAGAATGGCTGGTGCTTACAACAAAAATGTCAGGATCAGGAGGTTTCAAGTTGGAGATATGGTACTAAGGAAAGCATTTCAGAATACCACCAATCCTGCTGATGGAAAATTGGCTCCAAAATGGGAAGGCCCTTATTTGATTGAAGCTGAAGCAGGAAAGGGGGCATATAGATTGCTAACCATGGAAGGTGATTTGCTACCAAGAGCTTGGAATGATGTCCACTTGAAGAAATATTTCATGTGAGCAGGATCCTCATGGCACAGATGATCCTCACGATAGGGGTATCCTTAAAGGATCCTTAACAGTTTCAGTGATCCTTACTTGGGTAATATCCTAAACTTGAACTATTTCATTTCTTTATTTTCTCATATAAGGATAAGGATCATGTATCCTTTATCCATCTCTCACGTGAGTTTGAGTTTTGAAAGTTCAGGTATCCTTAGCATAACATTGGTTATCCGCAGAAGCATTCCGTTCCGTGGGTTTAACCCCAGTTATTTGGGCTTGACCCCAGTTCCGCCTGTAGCGCATGATGATCCTGGTATAGTTCAAGGCAGTGGGACCAGTACTCGTTTTAGGGGCTGATAATTCCATTGTACTGGCTATGCCTAGGATCCTACGTATAATGGTAGACGTACCATACATCCGTTCCTAAGGTTTCTAACGTTTTCACGTTAGCTAAGGTTTCTAACGTTTACACGTTAGCTAAGGTTTTGGCATTTTCATGTCACTAAGTTTGGATAGTCGCCAGTTAGGGCCATACTCCAGTTTACATACGATCCTTGGGCTTGTCCCCAGTTATCCTTGGGCTTGTCCCCAGTTGCTAACTCTTTTCTTATATTGGCTTAGTCCCAAGTTATGCTCTATTTCAGGTCCTTGAAGATAAGCGACTAGGGATCCTTGATCCTTACTTCTCTCTAAGGTTTATCTTATAGTTATCCTTATTATGGTTAGGATCTTAACTTGGATCCTCAGGTATGATCCTTAACTATTTTTAATTCTATTCAATATTTATTTAAATAACCCTAAAAATTTGACAACTAGACTTGTGATCCTTAAAATATATTGCCTTTTGGGATTTTTTAACTATAGGATATTTGATCATGGATCATGTCCTAAATGTTTTCAATATGACTTATTCAAAATTGTTTATTCAATAAATATGTATCAAAACAAAGGAGAATTAAAGAAACAAAAGGATAACAACACAAGATAAGCGGCAAAAGGTTAAGATTTTATTTATTAACAAAGGATTAACCCTTAATAGGTTGTCAAAATTACCTACCCCGAGCATCTACCAGCAAAACGTGGCCCGTCCGCTGGGGTAGGTAAAGGGTGTCCATGATAATAAGTTCAAAAAGTAGTGCAGAAATATAAAGGCGGCAGGATCACAATGGCTTCATCCCCCAAACAGAGGATCCCTCCACCAATTGCAATCCTGCCTTTTGTCCAAAGGATCATACATGATCCTTAATCCTAAAGACTATTGTTCAAGAATGTCCATCATCGCCCAATTGTGCAGCCTACACCTTTGCTGCATCCTCTTCTCCTCCAGCTGCGGTATCCTTCATCAGATCCTTCCCACTGCCACTTGCCTCAATCGCCAAGACCTTAGTAGCCTCCTCCTCATCATCTTCAAGATCGGCCAACCTTGCTTTCCAGCCCTCAACATCCCAGCTGCCTTTGTCAAAGTTAGGATCTTGAGCTTCTTGGGCCATCTTCAGTTTTGTCTGATACATTGTGATGGCAGCAGAGACCTTTGCACCTTCTATGAGGTCATGCTTTTCATAGTCAAGGTCAATCAGAAGTTTAGCCGTCTTAGTCTTCTCATCTTGGAGTTCCTTCCGAAGATCAGCAAGTGAAAGGTCCTTGAGCACGGCAACCTGTTGGAGGTCAGCAATCTTCTTGTCCTGCTCCTCGACATTTCCCACATAATCCTCAATCTCAGCAAATTTCTGCAAAGAAAAGGATAAAGCAGTTCAAGATCAGGTGATCCTCATACGAGTAGGATACCTAGGTAGAGTTGGTGATCCTTACATCATTGAAGTATTCAAGAAACTGGTGGCGGATCAGTGGTAGGCCTTGAAGGTCCTCAGTGTCAGAAGTTTTCCTCTTCTTGCCACCCTTTCCTTTAGTGGGTGCCTTGGGAATGGAGATGCTAGGACTGGTAGTGGCCCTCTTCTTCCTGGATCGAACAACATCAAGGTCAGCCGCGTTGAACTGGGATACAGGCTTAGCAGATTTTCCAGCACCTACACATTCAAAGCAAGATAAGTATCCTTATCCTATTTCAATTTACTTATTTATTTTAATATTCAAACTATGCAAAAGGCATGATACTTACTTGACATGGTAATGGAACCTGAGGATACTTCTTGTGAGTCTTGGGTGTCTATCTTGAATGTCCTTGTTTCAGGATCAAGCTTCCAAAAAGCAGCAAGCCTATCCTTGGTTGCAGGTGATGTGATAATGTGTGAGACAGAAATAGCTGCATAACACAAGACAAAAAGGGGTCAGTAATCCTTATACAAAAACAAGACTACCTGGTGATCCTTCTCAGGATCCTCTGGCCTACCATGGGTGGACCAGGTCTTTGGTAGATCCTTTCCGTTTGGAATGGTATCCCTCCTGACAAAGAAGAAGCGACGTTTCCAATTTGTGTCATTCTTGGTGACTTTAAGAAGGGGGTGTTCTCCGCCGGGTTTTCGTTTGAACAAATAACGATGGGAACCAAAGGTAGTAAGATCATACAATTGTGTCAGCTCTGACATGCCTAAATCAATGCCTTCCTGTTCGATGATCCTCTCCAGGGTGTACAAAACCCTCCAAATCATCGGCATGGCTTGGATGTAAGAGATACCGGTAAGGGAAAAGAAGGATTGTGTAAATTCTGGGAAAGGATAGGTGTATCCTATGGCAAACGGAGTAACTGGAATGGTAACCCATGTTTCTGAAACATAGTCGCTCAGGATAGTGGGATCGAAGGGTTTGAAAAAGGCATTCGCCGGAAAATAGTGACGGATTTTATCTACTTGTGCATCGTTAAAGCAACACCTCTCATTCGCTGAGTCTTTGATGATCTTTTGACTCTTCAAAGGGCTATCCTTCTTGTGATCCTTGCCCGGTGAGCTTCGGAGCATCATTCTCAAAGTGATGGTGATAAAGAAAGAAAAACAGAGTAAGAGAGGGAGAGAGAGGAGAAAGAGATACCTGATTGATCTTCAACTGAGAATATAAAGGGAGTTTCTTTCGGATTTAAATGCATTTGATCCTATCTCTATCTCCTATTTATAATCATGATCGTGCAGGGTTGTCACTTCTGTGACGTCATGGTTGCAACGGCTAGTTCGATATCAACGGCTATATATCCGTTAGTTAGTTGCGGATAAGATCAAGAAAATATAACTCGCTTATTTTACAAATTACTCCTTATATTTTGGGGGCAATTGTTAGGGGAGGATTTTCTAACAATTAGTGATCCTTATTCGTTATCCTAATTAATGATCCTTACTTCTGTGACAGATAGTGATCCTCAGAAGAGCTTCAGGATCAGGATCATGGATCACTTTAAGGATCCTCGTACTGACGATTGTTTATTTGTGTTTTGTGTTACTTCGCAGGAGTAACAAGCTTGACTTGGTCTTGGCAACGGTACTAAGGAATATTCCACGGGCATTTCGCACACGATTGACCAAAAATGGATGTTGTGGAGAACGTGGGAGCTTGGCACAAAAGTCGGATAGTTAGTTATTGTAGTTAACTTCTATTTTAAAAAGGGGTAACGAGCTAGAATTAGAACACTTAGCCATTTTCAGCTACACACACTCTCATATACTCGCACTCTTGAAGCTCTCGACGAACACTTATTAGTTTTCACTCACATTTACACATTTCACACTAGTGATCCTTGTACCTAGCTCGTTACTATCCGGAGTTGTAAACACTTATTCATTTATTTGAGCTTGGTGATCGGTAGTTTCCATCACCCGGGGTTTTTTATGCCGGAGATCAACTCTTGATCAAGGGCTTTTTCCCCGTATAAATCCTTGTGTCGTTTGTGCAATTTACATTGAAGTGATCTTTATCATTATTCGATATTTCAAGCATCATACCCCTTAACAGAGAGTTTGGTTGCATTATCCTCATCAGATTTTTTGACCAAAACAGTTTGGCGCCCACCGTGGGGCAGTTGGTGCTTCATCCTTAGAAAAATTCGCATTTCTGTGTTCATTTCAGTTCATTACAACCAAGCAAATGGCTTCCTCAGCGAAGAATGCTTCAAATTTGATGCCTTCATTCACTTCTTCACAAGGCGTTCCCCCTTTGCCTCCACCACCTTCTGGATCCCAGAAGAATACTGAGAATGCTGCGAAGAAACCAACTCCCATTTTCTCAAAACCTCCAACTTCTTCTGCTTCCTACACTCCTACTACTAGTGACATGTTTACTTTGATTTTGCAGATGAAGGATCATATACAGCAACAGGATAAGACCAATGAAAGGATCCTCAAAGAAATCGGAGATCTCAAGAAACAAAAGAAAACGGCAGAGGATCATTCCCCACTGGTGCCGAAATCTTTGAATTTTGATAATCCGGTGATTACTTCTCAGCCATCAGTGGTTCCAGATGTTCAATATGTGGGTGGACCAAAAGGAGTGCACTACGGAACAACAACAGTGACTCAGGCATCGGGTTCCTATTTCCAGCCAGCAGGATCCTATCCTCAGTATATAGGATCCTTCATGAATGCAGGAGGTTATTCAGGAGCGCAGCAGATTCAAGGATCTTCCTTCGTTCCAGGATCATTCCAGGTTCAAGGATCCTCCCTTGTTCCAGGATCATCCCAGGTTCAAGGATCCTCCCTTGTTCCAGGATCATCCCAGGTTCAAGGATCCTCCCTTGTTCCAGGATCATCCCAGGTTCCAGGATCCTCCCTTGTTCCAGGATCATCCCATGTTCAAGGATCCTTCTTTGTTCCGGGATCGTCTCAGTTTCAAGGATCCTTCCAGATGCCAGGATCCTTGAGGAGCTTGCAAACAGGAAGTTCAGATGTCCATCAGGGAGATTTTATTCCAATGCAGACCAATGCTTCTACTGGTCCCTCGATCATTCCAGAGCCCCAACAATATGGATTAACATCCAATCTTCCTAATCTGAATCCAATCGGAGGTAACACTTTTAATAATTCTTATACTACTAACCATGGTCTTATGCAGGATCCAGGTATCAATCATGCCATGGCTAGAGAATTGCAAAAGCTAAAGGATATGATATCAAGTGTTCCAGGAGTGGTCAAACCTATCCCAAAGATTGCAGATGGGAGCCACAAGATATCTCGCTTTGCACCACCAATCTGTGATGCTGAGATACCCAAGAGATTCCATGTGCCAACGATGAAGCTGTATGATGGTTCGACGGATCCTGAAGAACACATAGCACAATACAGGGAGAGGATGGAGATCAATCCAATCCCAGAAAGGTTAAAGGAAGCGTGCCTGTGCAAGGGATTCGGATCCACTCTTACTGGATCAGCTCTCAAATGGCTGCTAAGTCTCCCCCCTACTCTATTACCTCATTTGCTAATCTAGTTAACCTGTTTAATAATCAGTTTTCTTGTAGTAGAAAATTTGAACGATTAACTAGTGATCTATATAGGATAACCCAGGGTCATAATGAATCATTAAGGGATTACATTACCAAATTTAGTAAAGAATCCTTAGACATTCCCAACTTAGATATAGCCACGGCTGTTGAGGCCTTTAAAATGGGATTGCTTAGGGATTCGTCGTTCTATGATGATCTTGTTATGACACCATGCAGGAACTTAGATGAGGTAAGAACTCGAGCACTTAGGTTCATTCGGCTAGAGGATGACAAGAGGATCCAGGAGAGGTTAGCAGGATCCTCAAAGCAGGATAAGCAAGGATCCTCATTCAGGAACAACAAGTTCAGATCCTATAACATATCTAATAACCAGAACGTGCATGCTATTGATCAAGAAGAGGATGATGAGGATTATCCTCCAATTTCTGAATATTGTTTTTCTGTTGATAACAATGAACTAATCCTTGCGATGCAGAATCTAGGTGATAAAGCTAGATGGCCGAGAAAAAATGATAGGCCAGCTGCAACTAAGGACAAGTCAAAGTGGTGTGCATACCATGAAGATTTTGGGCATCTCACAGAAGAATGCATTGCACTAAGAAAGGAAATTGGGTACTTGTTGAGCAAGGGGCATCTAAAAGAATTGTTGGGAAGAAAAAAGTCAAGGACTCAGGATCCTGAAAGGATCCCCGAGAAGGCTCCAGCCCCTCCAGCAGATGCACAAGTAATAAATTTTATTTCTGGAGGATCGGACATTTGTGGCACATCCTTCTCAGCAGCTAAAAGGCATGCAAAGGAAACTAAAATGGATAATGGAGAAAGACCTGTTTGAACATCAAGTGTCTCCGAAGGAAAAGTCATAACCTTTGATGAGGATGATCGTGTTGATATCCAGGGTCCTCATCACGATGGTTTAGTTATTACTCTTTTCATTTCTAACCATTTTGTCTGCAGGATCCTTATAGACGGAGGAAGCTCAGTGAACATTATCCAGCTTGATGTTCTAAAGAAGATGGGTATTCCTGAATCAGATATCATACCAAGATCCTCCGTGCTCGTGGGATTTAGTGGCGAAACTAAGAATACCTTGGGGGACATTAAACTCCCAATATACATTGAAGGCTTACACTCTTATCAAAAATTTTGTGTTATTGACTGTTTATCTTGTTGTAATGTTATCCTTGGCAGGCCTTGGATACACGATATGAAAGCAGTCCCATCGACTTACCATTAATGTGTGAAGCTCCCTAGTCCTTGGGGAATAGTGAAGATTGATAGTGATCAGCAGGAGGCTAAGAATTGCTACACTTCATCGATGAAACCAGCCTCGAAGTCAAGGGAGCAATAGCAATCAAGGTATCCTCCAAGGGATGTCTTGGAGGCAAGAGAGCAGGATGTGGTAGAAATCCTCATGGATCCTGATGATCCTGAATCCAAAATCTATATTGGATCAGGGATCCTTGGCGAAATGAAAGAAGACCTCGTATCCTTCCTCAAAAGGAGAAAGACTACCTTTGCATGGAAACACGAAGACATGACTGGTATATCCAAAGATGTAATCACTCACAAACTTGGGATTGACAGATCCTTCAAACCAATCCATCAAAGGAGAAGAAAGTTTGCACCGGAAAGGAATGCCATTATCCAAGAAGAGGTAGAGAAATTGCTCCGGGCAGGTATGATTAGAGAGGTCAAGTATCCAATATGGTTGGCCAATGTGGTTGTTGTTCAAAAGAAAAACGGAAAGTGGAGGGTATGTGTCGATTTTACCGATTTAAATAAGGCATGTCCCAAGGATCCTTTCCCATTACCCCACATTGACTCCATGGTGGATGCAACTGCGGGTCATGAACTGTTAACTTTTATGGATGCTTCATCTGGATTTCAACAAATCCAAATGGAACCATCCGACCAAGAGGATACAGCCTTCATGACTCCAACTGGTATATACTGCTATATTGCTATGCCGTTCGGACTAAGAAATGCAGGTGCAACATATCAAAGGCTGGTGAATATGATGTTCAAGGATCAGATAGGACAAACTATGGAGGTTTACATAGACGATATGGTGGTAAAATCCATAAAAGCTGAGGATCACCTAAGGGACTTGGAGGAAGCATTCGATATCCTTGACAATTATAACATGAAACTTAACCCTTCAAAATGTCACTTTGGTGTTAAAGCAGGTAAATTCTTAGGATACATGGTAACCAAGAGAGGCATTGAAGCTAGCCCGGAACAAATCAAAGCAATAGTGAACATCAAATCTCCGGTTAATGCTAAGGATGTTCAAAGGCTAACAGGCAGGATAGCAGCTTTGAACAGATTTATATCCAAATCCTCAGAGAAGTGCAAAGAATTCTATGATATCCTAAGGAAGAACAAGAAATTTGAGTGGACTGAGAAGCATGAAAATGCTTTAAGAGCCCTCAAAGATTATCTGTCCTCAGCCCCGGCCTTGATGAAACCAGAAAAAGGCGATGTGCTATCCTTGTACCTTGCAGTATCCTCAAAAGCAGTAAGTGCAGTCCTTGTTAAGGATCACGAAGGTACACAACATCCTGTCTATTATGTAAGTAAAAGTTTACTTGATGCCGAATCCAGGTATTCACACCTTGAAAAGCTTATTCTTGCATTAATTATGGCATCTACTAAGTTGAGACATTATTTTGAAACTCATGTTATTGTTGTTAAAACTAATTTTCCAATTAAGAATGTCCTCAGGAAACCAGAGATCTCAGGAAGGATGGCTAAGTGGGCAGTGAAGCTAAGTGCATATGATATAAGATATGAGCCTAGGACAGCCATCAAATCCCAAGCATTAGCTGACTTTGTGGCTGATTTCAGTAGTGATTTACAAAAAGAAGCTGAGTTAGAAGTCCAGCAGCTAGAGGAGACCAAGGATCCTTGGATACTCTACACTGATGGATCCTCAAATGTCAAAGGCACAGGGCTTGGAATACTACTAAAATCGCCACAGGGGGACATAATACCCCACTCTATAGCTTGTGAGTTCCAGACCACAAATAATGAGGCTGAATATGAAGCCTTAATTGCTGGTTTGCAAATTGCAAAGCATATGGGGATCAGGTATCTTGAGGTACATGTAGATTCATTATTAATTACAAACCACTTTAATGGATCCTATGCTGTTAAAGGTGAAAAGCTAACCAAATATCTTGAGATGGACAGACTAAGAGGATACAGCCTTTATGACTTCAACTGGTATATACTGTTATATTGCTATGCCATTCGGACTAAGAAATGCAGGTGCAACTTATCAAAGGCTAGTGAATATGATGTTCAAGGATCAGATTGGACAGACTATGGAGGTTTACATAGACGATATGGTGGTAAAATCAAAAAAGGCTGAGGATCACCTAAGAGACTTGGAAGAAGCGTTCAATATCCTTGATAAATATAATATGAAACTTAATCCTTCTAAGTGTCATTTTGGTGTAAAAGCAGGTAAATTCTTAGGATATATGGTGACAAAGAGAGGTATTGAAGCCAGTCCAGAACAAATCAAAGCTATAGTGAACATCAAGTCCCCTGTCAATGCTAAAGATGTTCAGAGGTTAACAGGCAGGATTGCAGCTTTAAACAGATTCATATCCAAATCCTCAGAAAAGTGCAAGGAATTCTATGATATCCTAAGAAAGAACAAGAAATTCGAGTGGACTGAGAAGCATGAAAATGCCTTAAAAGCTCTTAAGGATTACCTATCCTCAGCCCCAGCCTTGATGAAACCAGAAAAGGGAGATGTGTTATCCTTATACTTGGCGGTATCCTCAAAAGCAGTAAGTGCAGTCCTTGTTAAGGATCACCAAGGTACACAACATCCTGTCTATTATGTAAGTAAGAGTTTACTTGATGCTGAATCCAGGTATTCACACTTAGAAAAACTTATCCTTGCATTAATTATGGCATCTACTAAATTGAGACATTATTTTGAAACTCATGCCATTATCGTCAAAACTAATTTTCCAATTAAGAATGTCCTCAGGAAACCTGAAATGTCAGGAAGGATGGCCAAGTGGGCAGTGAAGCTTAGTGCATATGACATAAGATATGAGCCCAGGACAGCCATTAAATCCCAAGCATTAGCCGACTTTGTGGCAGATTTCAGTAGCGATTTACAAAAGGAAGCTGAGTTAGAAGTCCAGCAGCTAGAGGAGACCAAGGATCCTTGGATACTCTATACTGATGGATCCTCAAATGTCAAAGGAACAGGGCTTGGAATACTACTAAAATCGCCACAGGGGGACATAATACCCCACTCTATAGCTTGTGAGTTCCAAACCACTAACAATGAGGCTGAATATGAAGCCTTAATAGCTGGTTTGCAAATTGCTAAGCACATGAGGATCAGGTATCTTGAGGTACATGTAGATTCTTTGTTAATCACTAATCACTTTAATGGATCCTATGTTGTTAAAGGTGAAAAGTTAACCAAATATTTGGAGATAGTCAAAGAATTGGCACTCTCTTTTGTATCCTTTAGTTTGACACAGGTACCAAGGGAAGAGAATGCAGAGGCAGATGCATTAGCCAATTTAGGATCATCCTTGAAGATCCCGGAGGATATAAGTATCCCAATTATCCATATCCTGGCTCCCGCCATCGAGGATCGCGTGGCTATGGAAATAGGAGAGGATTCTGCAATTATCCCTAGTGAGGATACTCAAACTCATCCAGGATCATGGATCCTCCCAATCATGAGATACATACAACATGGAGAGATTCCTACAGGAGAAAACCCTAGGGCTTTCAAAATTAAGGTATCTCAATTCACAATTTTAAATAATATGTTGTATAAACGATCTCTTGCAGGACCATATTTAAGATGCATTAAGGATCCTGAAATCCAAGAAGTTTTAAAAGACTTCCATGAAGGAGATTGTGGAAACCACACTGGGGGCAGGGCATTATTCTCAAGGATCCTGAGGACAGGATACTATTGGCCAACTATGAAGAGAGATGCTATGGAGTATGCTAAGAAGTGTGATCCTTGTCAGAGACACAGCAATATCCTTCATCAACCGGCTGAATTATTGCATCCTATATCCTCCACTTGGCCATTCATGAGATGGGGCATGGATATAGTTGGTAAGCTCCCTAAGGCACCTGGTGGAAAAGTGTTCATGCTTGCTATGACTGATTACTTCTCCAAGTGGATAGAGGCTGAAGCTTTTGCCCAAGTCAGAGAAAAGGAAGTTATATCCTTCATTAAAAGAAATATTATAACTAGATTTGGTATTCCTTCTGAAATTATATGTGATAATGGTTCCCAATTCATTGGGGGCAGAACTACTAACTTTTGTGACAGCTGGGGGATTAAGATGATAACATCAACACCAGTCCACCCACAAGCTAATGGTCAGGCAGAATCCTCCAATAAGATCATCATCAACAATTTGAAGAAGAAGCTTGGATCCAAGAAAGGGAAATGGGCAGAAGAACTACCTTATGTGCTTTGGGCTGATAGGACAACCCCTAAGAATGCTACAGGCCAAACTCCATTCTCTTTGGTATTTGGGGCAGAATCAGTGATCCCTACAGAAATGGTGGTTCCAACTGCTAGAACAAGTATTCATGATCCTGAGGAAAATGATGAGAACTTGGTTCAAGACCTGGATACTATAGAAGAAATCAGAGATTTGGCAAGGATAAGGATGGCCAGCTATCAGCAAAGAATGGCTGGAGCCTACAACAAAAATGTCAGGATCAGGAAATTCCAAGTTGGTGATATGGTGCTAAGGAAAGCATTTCAGAATACTACCAATCCTGCTGATGGAAAGTTGGCACCAAAATGGGAAGTCCCTTACTTGATTGAAGCTGAGGCAGGAAAGGGGGCATATCGATTGCTGACAATGGAAGGTGATTTACTACCTAGAGCCTGGAATGCTGTCCATTTGAAGAAATACTTCATGTGATAAGGATCCATGATCCTCACATGATAAATATCCTTAAAGGATCCTTAAAGCACAGATGATCCTCATTTGGGTAACATTCTAATCTTAAAATATTTCATATCCTTACTTTTTCACAAAAGGATAGGGATCCTGCATCCTTTATCCTCCTTTCACGTGATTTTGAGTTTTGAAGGTTCAGGTACTCTTAGCAAAAGGATGATTATCCACAAAAACAACCAGTTACTTGGGTTTGACCCCAGGTGTTTGGGCTTGACCCCAGTTCCGCCAGTAGCGCATGATGATCCTGGTATAGTTCATGGCAGTGGGACCAGTACTCGTTTTAGGGGCTGATAATTCCATTGTACTGGCTATACCTAGGATCCTACGTATAATGGTAGACGTACCATACATCCGTTCTTAAGGTTTCTAACGTTTTCACGTTAGCTAAGGTTTTGGCATTTTCATGCCACTAAGTTTGGATAGTCGCCAGTTAGGGCCATACTCCAGTTCACACACGATCCTTGGGCTTGTCCCCAGTTATCCTTGGGCTTCTCCCCAGTCATCCTTGGGCTTGTCCCCAGTTATCCTTTGGGCTTGTCCCCAGTTGCTAACTTTTATCTTATAATGGCTTAGTCCCAAGTTATATTCTATTTCAGTTCTTCGGAGTTAAACAACTAAGGATCCTTAATCCTTACTTCTTACTAAGGTTTGTCTTATGGTTATTCTGGTTATAACATTAAGGGTTAGGATCCTAAGTTGGATCCTCAGGTATGAACCTTAACTATTTTGATTTTATTCATTGATTATTTGAATAACCCTAATACTTTGACAACTGAATTCATGATCCTTAAAATATACTACTTTTTGGAAATTTTCAACTATAGAATATTTGATCCTGAATCATATCCTAAATATTTTCTTTATCTAATTTGTTTAACTTTTCTTACACAGACAAGTGTACATCAAAACAATTGAAAAATAAAATAACAACAAGGATATCAACACAGGATATAGCCAAAAAGTTAAAGTCATTTTATTCACAAAAGCTTGAACCCTTTTAAGGTTGTCAAAATTACCTACCCCGAGCATCTACCAGCAATACATGGCCCGTCCGCTGGTGTAGGTAAAGGGTGTCCATTGTTCATAGGTTTTTCAAGTGCAAGAATCAAAAGACGGCAGGATCACATTGGCTTCATCCCCCAAACAGAGGATCCCTCCACCATTTGTAATCCTGCCTATTGTTCAAAGGATCATCCATGATCCTCAACCCTAGTTACTATTGTTTGAGTACAGACCAACCATTGTTCAATCAAAACATCATCAAAAGAAAAAACTACTACCAAATTTAAAAATTGGGCTCCGGCTACGTCTAGGAATGTCCATCATCGCCCAATCATGCAGCCTACACCTTCGCTGCATCTTCATCCCCTCCAGCTTCGGTATCCTTCACCAGATCCTTTCCACTGCTTCCAGCCTCGATCGCCAAAACCTCCTCAGCCTCATCATCATCTTCTAGATCAGCTAACCTCGCCTTCCAGCCCTCAACATCCCAGCTGCTTCTGTCGAAGTCAGGATCTTGAGCCTCCTCGGCCATCTTCAGTTTTGTCTTGTACATTGTGATGGCAGCAGAGACCTTTGCTCCTTCTATGAGATCATGTTTCTCGTAGTCAATGTCGATCAAGATCTTAGCTGTCTTAGTCTTGGCGTCTTGAAGGGCTTTTTCGAGATCAGCAATCTTAAGATCCTTGAGCACTGCAACTTGTTGGAGGTTAGCAATCTTCTTATCCAGCTCCTCAACACTCCCCACGTAGTCTTCAATCTCAGCAAATTTCTGCAAAAAAGACAAAGTAGTTCAAGATTAGGTGATCCTCAAATAAGTAGGATATTTAGGCAGAATTGGTGATCCTCACGTCATTGAAGTATTCAAGGAACTGGTGGCGGATCAGTGGCAGGCCTTGTAGGTCCTCTATCTCAGAGTTTTTCCTCTTCTTGCCACCCCTTCCTTTGGTGGGTGCCTTGGGGATGGAGACACTAGGGCTGGCAATGGCCTTCTTCTTTCTGGATCGAACAGTGTCAAGGTCGGCCATGTTGAACTGGGAGGCAGGCTTGGAAGCTTTTCCGGCACCTACACATTCAGAGCAAGATAAGTATCCTTACCCTATTCTTATTTAACTATTTATTTAAATCTTTAACTATATAAAAAGCAAGATACTTACTTGACATGGTGACTGAGCCTGAGGATACCTCTTGAGAATCCTGGGTGGTCGTCTTAAACGATCTTGTTTCAGGGCCGCGTCTTCTAAGCAAGCCTTTCCTTAGTATCAGGAGATGGTATGAGGTGTGAAACGGTGACAGCTGCATAACATAAAACAAAAGGGAATTAGTGATCCTATCACAAGAGAAAGATTACCTGGTGATCCTTCTCAGGATCCTCTATCCTACCATGGGTGGACCACTTCCTTGGTAGATCCTCTCCGTTTGGAATGGTATCCCTTCTGACAAAGAAAAAGCGTCATTTCCAGTTTGTATCGTTCTTGGTGGCCTTAAAAATGGGATGTTCTTCGCCGGGTTTTCGCTTAAACAGATATCGGTGGGATCCAAATGTCGTGAGATCATACATCTCTGCCAGTTCCGACATTCCTAAATCAATTCCTTCCTGCTCTATGATCCATTCAAGGGTATATAGGACCCTCCAGATCATCGGCATAGCTTGGATGTAAGAAATGCCGGTTAAGGAGAAAAAGGATTGGGTAAAAGCTGGAAAGGGATAGGTGTATCCTATGGTGAATGGGGTAACCGGAAAGGCAACCCATGTCTCAGAAATGTAGTCGCTCAGAACAGTGGGATCAAAGGGTTTGAAAAAGGCGTTCGCCGGAAAGCAGTGCCGGATCTTATCTACTTGTGCATCGTTAAAGCAACACCTCTCATTCGCTGAGTCTTTGATGATCCCTTGACTCTTCAAGGGGCTATCCTTCTGGTGATCCTTGGCGGGGGAGGACCGGAGCATCATTCTTAACGTGATGTTGGTAAAGAAAGAAAATCAGAGTAAGAGAAGGAGAAGTAGGAAAAGAGACACCTGATTGATCTTCGGCTGAGAATTTAAAGGGAAGTTCTCTTGGATTTAAATGCAAATTGATCCTATCTCTAACTCCTATTTATAATGATGATTTGCAGGATTGTCACTTCGGTGACGTCAGGTTTGCAACGGCTAGTCCGTCTTCAACGGCTAGTTATCCGTTAGTTTGTTGCGGATAAGATCAACAAAATACAACTCGTTTATTTACAATATAACTCCTTATATTTTGAGGGCAATTGTTAGGGGTGGATTTCTAAATGACCCGTGATCCTCAATTATTATCCTGCTTGGTGATCCTTACTTCTGTGCCAGTTAGTGATCCTCAGAAGTGCTTCAGGATCAGGATCATGGATCATCTTAAGGATCCTTATACTAATGATTGTCTGCTTTGAATTCATAATTGTTTTGCAGGAGTATCAATTGGGACTTGGTCTTGTCGATATTTCTGGAGAATATTCTAAGTCTATTCCGCACGTGCTCGGTCAGAAATGGACGTTGTGGAGTCGTGGAGGACTTGCACCATTTGCGGATAGTTAGTTATTTAGATATTTTCTAATTTAAAAGGGATAGCGAGCTAATTAGACAACACTTTTTGGCTATTTTTGGCTACACACACACTCATACAACTGCTCTCATCAATTTCGCTAACACACTTGGCGATTACACACATCTCTACACGATACACTATAGTGATCCTTGTACTTAGCTCGCTATCATCCGAAGTTGTAACAGATTGTTTTGTTTAATTTAAGTTGGTGATCGGTAGTTTCCATCACCCGGGGTTTTTTGTGCCGGAGATCAACTCTTGATCAAGGGCTTTTTCCCCGTATAAATCTTCGTGTCATTTGTTCATCATATTTCATAGTGATCCTTATTATTGTTCATCAATTCAAGCATCATACCCCGTAACAAAGAGTTTGGTTGCATTATCCTCGTCTGATTTTTGACCAAAACAGGTAGGTTGACGGAACAACTTTCATATCATGGATCCAAGGCCTACCTAGTATAATATTATACCAGGATAAAGAGTCCATGACACAAAAGCGCTGCATTGAGTTAACCCCTTGAATATACATGGGCAACTTTATTTCCCCTACGGTATTCCTAGCTTCTCCACTGAAACCAACGAGCACATTGGACTTCAAAGTAATGTCCATCGGAGATACATTCATCCTCTTCAATGTTTCCAGCTGAATTATGTTGACTGAGCTGCCATTATCCACCAATATCCTGCGTACAAAATGGTTAGCAACATATAAGGTTATTACTAAAGCATCATGATGGGGATCCTGGACAGTATCCCTGTCATCATTATCGAAGGTGATGACTTTGTCAGTCGTGAGGGTTGACACTCTCGTTGGCTTATCTCCCCTCTCTGCCTTAGCTTCCTTCACGTGTCTTTTTGCAACAGAATACGATGTGCCGCAAATGTCGGATCCTCCTGAAATAAAGTTAATTATTTTTGCATCCGTAGGAGGTGATGTTGCACGCTCAGGATCCTTCTCAGGATCCTGACCCTTATTCTTCTTTCTTCCCAAGAGGTCCTTCAAATATCCCTTACTCAATAGACAACTTATTTCCTTTCTCAAAGCGATACAATCTTCAGTAATATGCCCGAAATCCTCATGGAAGGCACACCATTTGGACTTGTCCTTCCAATCAGCCTTTTGTTGATTCTTTCGGGGCCACCTTGCTTTGTCTCCTAAACCCTGCATAGCATACAACAGTTCATGTATGTTAACAGAAAAACAATATTCAGACAACTCAGGATACTCCTCAGGATCCTCGTCTTCAACAGCATTCACTTTTTTGCCATCATTTCTGCCATACGATTTAGAACGGTATGGTTTATACGAGGATTCTGATTTCCTGTTGGTTTACTCATAGGTTGTAGATGAATTCATCCTCTCTTGCATCTTTTTATCATCCTCCAGCCGAATGTATCTTAATGCCCTGTTACGAACTTCATCGAGATTCCTGCAGGGATTCATTACAAGATCTTGATAAAATTGAGAATCCTTTTGCAACCCCATCTTGAAGGCTTGCACAGCTGTTGCAACATCAAGATGTGGGATATCTAAGGATTCCCGACTAAACTTGTTCACATAATCCCTCAAGGATTCCTGAGGCCCTTGAGTTATCCTGTAAAGATCACTGGTTAGTGTTTTGGTCAAAAATTACCTAAGCAATTATATGATCAAATTAGTTTGTGAGGTAGTGTGCTAGTAATACTTTGTGAAAAATACGTTGGTTAAGTTGTTTGCTAAAACAGTTTCAGGATACGGCTCAAGATATAGAGCTGTATTTATGATCAAACAATGAGCGAAAATGTAAAGGTTGACACGTGATATACGAGGAAAGCCCTTAATCAATCTAGATCTCCGGCATAAAACCTCGGGAGCTGACAATCGTCGGCTGCCTTGTTCTTCTTCTTGCTTGAATAACAGGATACAGTGCAGGATATGATACAGATCGACTAAGTGTTACAATGCGATTCGAGTACAAGTGTGAGTGTTTGTGAGTGGTTACAGGTGGTAGAGAGCTAGAGTGTACGAGAGATTGTGTGTGTGAAAGTTGTGTGTTCCTATGATCCGTGCATTCCTTTATATAGTAAAAGGAAATAACTAACTATGCTAAAAATCCGGGATATTATGCTAAAAATCCGGGATACTGAGATTATTTCCTTTCTGAACGTTGTCAGGCTGTTTCCACTCGTTTTCCACGCGCTTACCAACTCTAATTCCGGGATTTAAGCTTCCATAACTGTTACAACATTAATATCTTTGACCAATCTTCGTAACTTTCCATAAAACACGCCAATCTTCAATGCTGACCGTTACAAGAGCTATTTTTCCGCCATCAACGTCCTTATCCTGACCAATTTGAGCGGGTCTTCAGGATGACTTGGTCTTCATGAACGTTAGTCCCTTGTAGCCAACGTATACAAGCAAATTGTTAGTAATAGTCAGGATACTGCCTCAGGATGTTACCAATATCCTGGTTTGGTATCCTGATCGTAATCAGCTATCATAAAATCAAGATATAGTATCAGGATATGGGCTCAGAATTTCACCCATAACAATTGTCCCCAAAAATATAACTGTTGGATATCCTGATTCCAACGGTTATATTTTTTAGTCATTCCAACATGTCTGGTAAGGATATCTGTTTCAAATATACTGAACCTGTACACATATACTGAACCTGTATCTTGGTTAGTTTGTCTGTATTTTGTTGGGTCTAAATCATCTAGTTGTCTTGCACTTAGAACAATCCTAATTTCCTGCAAGTAGAATAGTTTGACGGCTGAAGGTGGAGGGATCCTGTGTTTCCAGGATGAAGCCTTCAACTGTTCATGTAAATATGCTTTAAAAACTTAATTGTATTCTTGGTGGATGGGTCTCTTTTTGAGACGAAACCAAGAATACAATCTTTTGGACTAATAATAATAAACTGACCTTTTTAGTCTTATTTATTATGTTTTTATTTTGAAATGTATGTTTTGAATATCCTGATCAAATATCCTGGTCAGGATACTGATGAAATGTCTTCTAAATGTTAGACAAAACTTGGTTGAATATGACTTTTTAGAAAACTTAGATCATTTAGATAAGGTTTTCAAGACTTGAAGAATAATAAATCATACCAGAAACACTTAGGTAATGATTTCCAACCTTAACCTTTGAATCCTGTGCAATGTCCCCGGCATGGATGTCCCCTGTCTGTGCAGGATATTGCATCAGTGCATGACATACTTGAGTATTTCTTCACTTAGTGATTAAACTTCGTAGCTTCTTATCCACAAAAGAACGTGTGTAATCACAGCTTGTCATATCTTTGCAATCTTGTTAAAAACTTTAGTTTTACTGGGGATAAACCCTTAATGTACTGGGGATAAACCCTTAGTATCCTGGGGAAAATCCCAAATTTTCGTGCGCTACAGACGGGAGTGTATAAACTCCAAGACTTAGAAAGGTGAAAACCTTTAAACCTTAGAGAGTATGAAAATACCCTTTCGCGAGAGAGGGTGATCAATCCTCATATACCTTAAGAATCCAGGGTATAGCCATTAGTAACGAAATTGTCAGCCACTTTTACATGAACTGGTCCCGCCACCTTGAACTATCCCTGGATAACTTGCGCACCAGGCGGGGTGTTTAAACCCAATTCGTGAGAAAGGTGAATACCTTTAAACCTGTGAAGGGATCAGGATCCCTTAAACGTGAGGGAGGGGGCCAATCCTCTAATCTTTCGAAGTATCCTGAGTGTGTATCCTGGAGCTATATCCTGAAAGCATATTCTGCAAAACAACCTTAAACTACGGTGGGTGTTAGCTTGGCTAACACCCCTCCGATGCTCAAGTTAGTATTGGGTTCAAATAAAATAAATTATATTATATTTAAAAGAGACAGGATTCATACCATCTTGAGTTAGAAATTAAATTCTAAACTCACTTGAAATAGTCTTTGAGATGTATAGCATTCCAGGATCTTGGTAGTATATCCCCCTCCATATTCTTGAGTCGATATGCTCCTTTTCCTGCTTTCGATTCAATCTCATAGGGTCCTTCCCACTTTGGAGCTAATTTTCCATCGGCAGGATTAGTAGTATTCTGAAAAGCTTTCCTCAACACCTATTCTCCAACTTGAAATCTTCTAGTCCTTAAATTCTTGTTATATGATTTGGCTATCCTCTGCTGGTATGCCGCCATCCTTAGCTTTGCTGCATCTCTTGTTTCATCAACAGTATCCAGTTCTTGACATAAGATTTCAGGATTTGATTCAGGATCCCGTAGGCTTGATCTAGCTGTCGGTATCACCATTTCTGTCGGGATCACTGCTTCTGCCCCCAAAACCAAAGAAAATGGGGTTTGCCAAGTAGCATTCTTCACAGTTGTCTTATCAGCCCATAGGACAAATGGTAGTTCTTGTGCCCATCTTCCTTTTTTAGCACCTAATCTTTTCTTCAAATTGTTGACAATTATCTTGTTTGAGGATTCTGCCTGTCCATTTGCTTGAGGATGTACTGGCGTTGACGTGATCATCTTAATTCCCCAACTTTTGCAAAAATCAGTAGTTCTTTTGCTGATGAATTGAGAGCCATTATCACAAACTATCTCAACTGGTACCCCAAATCTAGTCAGGATATTTCTCTTTATGAAGGATACCACTTCTTGATCCCTGACTTGGACAAATGCCTCGGCTTCAACCCACTTGGAGAAATAATCTGTCATTGCCAGCATAAAAACCTTTCCTCCTAGAGCCTTAGGAAGCTTTCCCACTATGTCCATCCCCCATTTCATATACGGCCAAGGGGATACGATATGATATAATGGTTCCGCAGGCTGATGCAGGATGTTGCCGTGTCTTTGACATGCATCGCATTTCTGAGCATACTCCGTGGCATCCTTTCTCATGGTCGGCCAGTAATATCCTGTTCTCAACACCTTCGAGAACAGAGATCTGCCCCCAGTATGGTTGCCACAGTCTCCTTCGTGTATATCCTGAAGTACCTCCTTGGTTTCAGGACCTTCCAAGCACCTTAGGTACGGACCTGCAAGGGATTTCTTATACAAAATACTATTTATAATAGTAAAACGAGATACATTCATCCTAAAAGCCTTAGGATTTGCATCTTTTGGGATATCTCCTTCTTGAAGATACTTCACACTTGGAGTCATCCAGGATTCAGGATCCTTCTCACGATATCCATCACCAGGATCCTGGATACATGCTACTTCTTTATCCTGAGATTTGAAATGTTCTATTGCAGGATACTAGATGTGCACTATTGGTATCTGAGTTCCCTCCGGTATCCTGACAGTAGATCCTAAGTTTGCTAGAGCGTCAGCTTCAGCATTCTTTTCTCTTGGTACCTGTTCAAGTGAAAAAATTTTGAAATATCCTGCTAATTTCTTAACAATTTCAAGATATTCAGCTAACTTTTCACCTTTTACTGCATAAGACCCATTGAAATGGTTAGTAATCAACAGGAAATCAACATATACTTGTAAACATCTAATATTCATATTTTTAGCCAACTCTAATCCTGCTATCAGAGCTTCATACTCAGCTTCATTATTAGTGGCAGGAAACTCACATCTAATAGCCTGGGGTAATATGTCCCCCTGTGGCGATTTTAGTAGTATACCCAATCCTACACCTCTAACATTAGATGCACCATCAGTATATAATGTCCAAGATTCTATATTTTCTCCTAGTTGTTGTACTTCTAGGTCTACTTCATTTTGAATATCACTACTGAAATCAGCCACAAAGTCAGCTAAAGCCTGAGACTTTATAGCATTTCTAGGTTCATATATTAGATCATAGGCACTTAATTTTACTGACCACTTAGCCATTCTACCCGACATCTCAGGTTTCCTAAGCACATTTTTAACAGGATAGTTGGTTTTAACATGAATCCTATGTGTTTCAAAATAATGTCTAAGTTTCGTTGATGCCATAACTAGGGCTAATATCATTTTCTCTAAGTAGGAATACCTAGTTTCAGCATCTAATAAACTTTTACTAACATAATAAACAGGATACTGCTGACCTTCGTGATCCTTAACCAAAACAGCACTTACTGCATTCCCTGATACTGCAAGATACAGGGATAATGGTTCACCATCCTCGGGCTTCATCATCAGAGGTGTAGTTGAAAGATATTGCTTTAATTCTTGTAAGGTTGCTTCATGCTTTTCTCCCCACTCAAACCTCTTATTCTTCTTCAGGATATCGTAGAATTCCTTGCACTTTTCCGAGGATCTTGAAATAAATATGTTCAATGCTGCTACTCGGCCTGTTAACCGTTGAACATCCTTCATATTTGAAGGAGATTTGATATCCAAGATAGCTTTAATCTGCTCCGGGCTTGCCTCTATCCCTCTTTTAGTTACCATATATCCTAGAAACTTTCCTGCCCCCACTCCGAAATGGCACTTAGCAGGATTTAGCTTCATGTTATAATGATCCAGGATATCAAACGCTGCCTTAATATCCTGGAGGTGATCCTCAGCCTTTTTAGATTTCACTACCATGTCGTCGATGTACACCTCCATGGTTGTTTTGGTCAAAAATTACCGAAGTAATTAAGTGATCAAATTAGTTTAGTGAGGTAGTGTGCTAGAAGTAAATGTCAAAAATATGTTAATTAAATTACTTGCAAAAGCAGTTTAAGGATACGGCTCGGGATATTGAGCTGTATCGATGATCAAACAATGAGCAATTAATGAGCAAAAAGTAAAGGAAGTGACACGAGATGTACGAGGAAAGCCCTTGATCAATCTAGATCGCCGGCATAAAACCTCGGGAGCTGACAATCGCAGCTGCCTTGTTCTTCAATTGCTTCAAAAGTCAGGATAAAGTGCAGGATGTGGTACGGATCGACTAAGTGTTACAACGAAAATGAAATACAAGTGTGGTGTTTGCTATCAGCTAGAGAGTGATTGTGTTCGAGAGCGTAAGTGTGAAATGATGTGTTCTAAGTTGATCCGACCTCATCTATTTATAGTAAAGATAAGATAACTAACTACCCTAAACTCGCGGGATTCACCGAATATTCCTTCTTGGAACGTTGCAGACCTGGTCTTTCGGGCTCAACGTCTCTTTCTCAACAAATTCGTCCGAGTCTTGAGGAGAAGAAGTCCTTGTGACCGTTAGCAAGCCCCTGCCCTTAATCTGCACGTGATTAATTCAATAAGCTTCAGGATATCGCCCAAGATGTCAGCAATATCCTCTTCCAGCATCCTGATTACAAATAACCAAACAAAGGCAGGATATTGGTCAGGATACATATGTTAAGAAAATGACCCCTAACAATTGTCCCCAAATATATCAGTTGGGATACCAATCCAACGGATATATTTCAAAACTTTACTTCATAATTTAAGGCAATTAATATGAATAGACTCTTGAAATGACAGCAGTGCTATTTCCAAGACATTATTTACTTTTTACCCCCTTATACTCATCCTATATTAACCAAGGGACTCCTTGTCTCGGTCATCCTTATCTTCAAGCAAGCTTCAGGTAACTTCTCTTCTAATTTTCTCTCTTTAATTTTTCATGATTTGCTCAATGGCACCACGAACGAAATCCCGCTCAGTCCGGTCTGCCTCAACCCTGATAAGTCAAAACCTTATCACTGATCCAGCGAAGGAGATTTGCTGTTTCAATAACGCTGACATTGCTGCTCTCCAAGACTCCGGTGCCTTTCCCGCCGGAACGGTCTTTCGCCCGTTTGACAAGGAAGCCCGATCGGATGCATCATCCGATGAGTGGGTTTGTTTTTTCGCTTATCCTTTCTCCCTTGGACTCCGGTATCCATTTTCACCCTTTATCTCCAGTTTTTTCGACCTCACCGGCCTTAGTTATGCCCAAGTTATGCCAATGGTCTGGCGAATCTTGATAGTGTTGGATCAAATCAAATCTCGTCATTACCCTAACCTTCTTGTTGAGGACCTTCCCGTAGCATACCGATTAAGATCCCACGGCAACCACCGTTATCTTCTATTCTCCATCAAGAGTCCTTTGGTCCTTAAAGCCACCAAGAACGAGGATCGATGGCGACGAAAATTCTTTTTCGTCAAAAGAGACTCCATTGATAAGGGTTTCGATCTACCAGTTAAATGGTTAACCAAGGGTACGATTTAGGGTTTTAGGAATATCCCCAATCATATTCTCAAACTATATCCCGGACTGATATTCTGATGTTTTTATGCAGCGAATTTCAGAGATTTAGTGCCTCCTAGCGCGGAATCCGAATCCAAGATCAAGGAAATTTACCGTGTTCCTGCCAGCGAAAGAAGTTTTTCCCTGTCTCTCACAGATCCTCATCAAAAATCAAACTCAGAAATGTCTGGTAAGCATATTTTCATATGTTAATTATTTTCAAAAATATGATGAATTTTAAGAGTATCTTCCCTTATGTAGCACCAGTTGTCAACCTTGATTCTTTCGAACTCGATGAACTGGATTGCTATTCCAGCCTTGAACCCGCCAAACAAGAACCCAAGCCAAAGTCGTCTGCTACACCAAAGCCTACCTCCTCGAAAACTATTTCTGTTCCCAAAGGCCCTCCGGCATCCAGGACCAGGGCATCCAGTTCTCGGAAGAGAAAGGAGACTGACTCCCCAACTGTTTCTGAAACATTTTCTCTTGAGAATCATGGGTTCAATGACGCCATCTCATTTCTCAAACAGGTAGAATTTTCTTTCCGATATCCTGTACAAGTATGTTAGTCTTTATCCTGCCTATTATTTACATTAATACCTGTATTTTTATCTATAGGGCCTGGATCGCCTCATGCATTTATACGAAGATGCTACCGGTCTTAACAAGATGTTGCAGATTCAGCTGGAGAAAGCTCAAGCCACCATAGCTGATCAAGGGACCATCGCAGCTGCCAAATCCCAGCACTATGAGGACAAATACAAGGCAATGACTCAGGAACATCAAGCCGCCCTTCACAAAGCTAATGAGGATGCTCAAGCCAAGCTGGACGCCGCTCTTCTCCAATATCAGCAGAACATGAGTTCATACCGGGATAGCCTAAAAACTTCGGTGGTCGTCTCTCTTCTCCAAGCCAGGATAAGGATGGCTTATGAAGCCATGGATCTGGGTTTTGAATGCCCTTCCTGGAATGTAAAGGCTTGGGAGGAGAAACTACAGGGCCTTGGAGGTCATCCCGTTGCTCATCCTGCAAAACATACTGGTGAAGAGCCTTCTAAGACGGCAGAGGAGGTGGCCAATGTTGATGATGGTGCTGAGAAGAATCCTGAGGGTGATGCTGGGGTGAATGCTGGCAAAGAGGTTGCTGTTCAAGAAGGTGCTGCCCCTTAGGCAGCAGAGTGGGCGATGATGGATATACGTGCCAAGGCCGGAGCCCACTTTTTAATTTCATGGTTGTGGTTGCATAAACAATTTACTTTTCCTGCACTAGAACAATATGATGACCAAAGGTGGATGGGTCCTAGGTTTTAGGATGAAGCCCTTGGTCATCAATTAGTATAATTTGTTTTGAACATAGTAACGGTTGTAGGTGAACGGGTCCTGTTTTGAGACAGATCCTGCAACCGTTACAAAATTATGGTAACAACTAATTGTGCTTTTGGCGGATAGGCCTTACCAAAAGCACAACTTTTGACTTGTTAATAATATAACTATCTTTTGACTTATTTTTCTGTTACTTTGCATTATTTAATGTAAGTTTTAGCTTTGCAAAAATTTCATACTGTTATTTCACAAAATATCCTTATTGGTATGCTCAAAAACATACTGCAAAAGCCTTTTATTAAATAGATCTTCCAGACATTCCTTTATCTTTATAAAAAGTTTTCTAGAAAGTAAAAAATAGCTTATCTCTTCAAAACCAAGTTTTGATGATGATCAAAATTCCAAACCAATACTAGTTTCAAACATCCCAGCCAAATATCCTTAAAAGGACTTTGAGGATATGTGTCAAGATATTTAACATGATGTTATTAAAAATTTAAATGAGACTTGCAAAGGAAAGACCATACCAGACATAGGATATAAACCTATTACTAAACTTCAATCCCTTTGCAACTCTTCCAATGAAGATGTCCCCAGTGCAAGGTACTTAATGCATTAGTCGCAAACTTCATTCTTTTAACTCTACACCACCATCTTGGCAAGGATGTCCCCTGCGTACAATGTCTTCAAGTATCTTAGAAACCTATTTAATGTCAATTTCCATGGCATAAGCAGTTTTTCTCGTTCCGAGGGTATAACCCAAGGATGTACTGGAGATAAATCCTTTGTATCCTGGGGAAAATCCCAATTTTTCATGCGCTACAGGCGGGAGTGTATAAACTCCAAGACTTAGAAAGGTGAAAACCTTTAAACCTTAGAGAGTATGAAAATACCCTTTCGTGAGAGAGGGTGATCAATCCTCATATACCGTTAGGATTCAGGATATAGCCAATGGTAACGAAATTGTCAGCCACTTTTACATGGACTGGTCCCGCCACCTTGAACTATCCCTGAATAACTTGCGCTCCAGGCGGGGTGTTTAAACCCAATTCGGAAGAAAGGTGAATACCTTTAAACCTGTGAAGGGATCAGTATCCCTTAAACGTGAGAGAGGGGGCCAATCCTCTAATCTTCTGAGTTATCCCGAGTGCATAGTCTGGAGCTATATCCTGAAACATATCTTGCAAAACAAATGTAAACTAAGGTGGGTGTTAGCTTGGCTAACACCCCTCCGATGCTTAAGTCAGTATTGGGTTATAAAGAACAAATTACACCAAACACATTTAAAAGAAGTAAGAATTCATACCATCTCGAGTTAGAAATTAAATTCTAGACTCACTTGAAATAGAGCTTGAGGTGTATAGCATTCCAAGATCTCGGTAGCATATCTCCCTCCATATTCTTGAGTCTATACGCTCCTTTCCCTGCTTCTGATTCAACTTCATATGGTCCTTCCCATTTTGGAGCTAACTTGCCATCGGCAGGATTAGTAGTATTTTGGAAGGCCTTTCTTAATACCCAATCTCCAACCTTAAATCTTCTGGTTCTAATATTCTTGTTGTATGCCCTGGATATTCTCTGTTGATACGCTGCCATCCTTAGCCTTGCTGCATCTCTCTTTTCATCTATAGTGTCTAAATCCTGACTCAAGGCTTCAGGATTCTTCTCAGGATCACTTAAGATAGATCTTGCAGTAGGTATTGTCATCTCCGTTGGAATCACTGCTTCTGCTCCAAACACCAACGAAAATGGGGTTTGACCTGTTGCATTCTTTATCGTTGTCCTGTCAGCCCATAAAACAAAGGGTAATTCTTCTGCCCATCTTCCTTTTTTGGCTCCAAGCCTTTTCTTTAAGTTGTTGACAATTATCTTGTTAGAGGATTCTGCTTGTCCATTTGCTTGAGGATGTACCGGAGTAGATGTGATCATTTTGATTCCCCAATTCTTGCAAAAGTCTGTAGTCCTCTTACTTATGAACTGAGAGCCATTGTCACAGATTATCTCAGCTGGTACTCCGAATCTGGTCAGGATATTTCTCTTGATGAAGGATACTACTTCTTGGTCTCTTACTTGAACAAATGCTTCAGCTTCAACCCACTTAGAGAAGTAATCCGTCATTGCTAGCATAAAGACTTTTCCTCCCGGAGCTTTCGGTAACTTTCCTACTATATCCATCCCCCACTTCATGAATGGCCAAGGGGAAATTACAGGATATAGTGGTTCAGCTGGTTGATGTAGTATGTTACTATGCCTTTGACATGCATCACATCTTCGAACATATTCTGCAGCATCTTTCCTCATTGTTGGCCAAAAGTATCCTGTCCTCAATACTTTCGAGAATAATGATCTGCCCCCAGTATGATTACCACAGTCCCCTTCATGTATATCTTGAAGTACTTCTTTAGCTTCATGATCCTCCAAGCATCTTAAATATGGTCCTGCAAGAGATTTCTTGTATAAAATATTATCTATAATAGTGAATCGGGATACCTTCATCCTAAATGCCTTAGGATTTTCATTTCCAGGAATGTGTCCTTCTTTGAGATATTTCATGATTGGAGCCGTCCAGGTTCTAGGATCCTCTTCAGGATATTCCGCCCCAGGATCCTGAATACCAGCTACTTCTTTATCCCGAGGATTCGTTGCAGGATATAAGACATGTACTATTGGTATTTGTGTCCCTTCAGGTATCCTGACCGACGATCCCAGATTTGCTAAGGCGTCTGCTTCAGCATTATCTTCCCTTGGTACCTGTTTAAGTATAAAAACATCGAAATATCCTGCTAATTTTTTGAGAATATCGAGATATTTGATTAATTTCTCTCCCTTAACTGCATATGATTCATTAAAATGGTTAGTAATTAACAGAGAGTCAACATATACTTGCAAATTTTTGATACTCATGCTCTTAGCCAATTCTAACCCTGCAATTAAAGCTTCATATTCTGCCTCATTATTGGTAGCAGGAAATTCACACCTAATAGCCTGGGGTAATATGTCCCCCTGTGGCGATTTTAGTAGTATTCATAATCCTACTCCTCTTACATTAGATGCACCATCAGTATATAATGTCCAGGATCCTGAGGATTCTCCTAGTTGTTGAACTTCTAGGTCTACCTCATCCTGAATGTCACTACTAAAGTCAGCCACAAAGTCAGCTAAAGCCTGAGACTTTATGGCATTCCTAGGTTCATATACTAATTCATAAGCACTCAACTTTACTGACCACTTGGCCATCCTGCCTGACATCTCTGGTTTCCTAAGCACATTTTTAATAGGATAGTTTGTTTTAACATGAATCCTATGTGTCTCGAAATAATGCCTAAGTTTCGTTGATGCCATAATTAATGCTAGTATCAATTTTTCTAAATGAGAATACCTAGTTTCAGCATCTAACAAACTTTTACTAACATAATAAACAGGGTACTGCTGACCTTCATGGTCTTTTATAAGAACGGCACTTACAGCATTCCCTGATACAGCAAGGTATAGGGATAGTGGTTCACCATTTTCCGGCTTCATCAATAGAGGTGCGGTTGAGAGATACCGTTTCAAATCTTGTAGGGCTGCTTCATGCTTTTCCCCCCATTCGAATCTTTTGTTCTTCTTTAGGATATCATAGAAGTCTTTGCATTTCTCCGAGGATCTTGAGATAAATCTGTTTAGAGCTGCTACCCGGCCTGTTAATCTTTGTACATCCTTCATATTCGAGGGTGATTTTATATCCAGGATAGCTATAATCTGCTCCGGGCTTGCCTCTATCCCCCTTTTCGTCACCATATACCCAAGAAACTTTCCTGCCCCCACTCCGAAATGGCACTTAGCAGGATTCAGCTTCATATTATACTGATCCAGGATATCAAATGCTCCTTTAATATCCTGGAGGTGATCCTGAGCTTTCTTTGACTTTACTACCATATCGTCAATGTATACTTCCATGGTGTCCCCCAGTTTGTCTTTGAACATCATGTTTACCAATCTTTGGTATGTTGCACCTGCGTTTTTCAAACCAAAAGGCATAGCTGTATAAGAATAAATACCTGTTGGCGTCATGAAGGCGGTATCCTCCTGGTCAGAAGGCTCCATTTGTATCTGTTGAAATCCTGAGGATGCGTCCATGAAAGTCAGCATTTCATGCCCAGCAGTAGCATCTACCATTGCATCAATATGGGGGAGAGGAAATGGGTCTTTAGGACAAGCTTTGTTCAAGTCTGTGTAGTCTACACAAACTCTCCATTTCCCATTCTTCTTCTGTACTACAACCACGTTTGCAAGCCACCTTGGGAACTTAACCTCTCTGATCATTCTTGACTTTAATAATCTCTCAACTTCCTCTTGGATAATCGTGTTCCGCTCAGGAGCAAACTTCCTTCTTTTTTGTTGCACAGGCTTGAACGACTTATCAATTCCAAGCTTGTGAGTGATGATATCTTTGGATATGCCAGTCATATCCTCATGTTTCCATGCAAACGTAGACATCCTGCATTTCAAGAAGTTAATTAATTGTTCCTCAATATCCTGAGGGATATTGGTCCCTACGAGCACCGATATATCGGGGTTATCCTGGTCCAGGATAATTTTCTTCACATCCTGCTCCGGATTCTCCACGATATCCTGGGCCCGCGTCTTTAATTGCTATGCTGCACTAGTTCTGGCTGAGGATTTCATCGAGGAGGAGTAGCATTCTTTCGCCTCCTGCTGATCGCTATCAACTTTAACAACTCCCCAAGGGGTAGGTATCTTGATGCATTGGTGATATGTTGATGGCACGGCCTTCATATCGTGAATCCATGGTCTTCCTAGTATGATGTTATAGCAGGATAGAGAGTCCATCACACAGAAACGTTGTATCGAGTTGACTCCTTCAACGTATACCGGCAACTTTATCTCTCCCACTGTGTTTCTGGCCTCTCCACTGAACCCAACAAGCACGGTGGACTTCGAAGTGATATCCATTGGGGATACATTCATCCTTTTAAGTGTCTCTAGTTGGATTATGTTGACGGAGCTGCCATTATCAAGCAATATCCTGCGTACAAAATGGTTAGCCACATATAATGTTATTACCAGAGCATCATGGTGAGGATCCTGGACAGTATCCCTGTCATCAGCATCAAAAGTGATCACTTTGTCAGTTGTGAGGGTCGTCATCCTGACAGGTTTGTCTCCCCTTTCGGCCTTGGCTTCCTTTGCATGTCTTTTTGCTGCCGAATACGAAGTTCCACAAATGTCGGATCCCCCCGAAATGAAGTTGATTATCTTGGCATCCGCGGGAGGTGATGCAGCTCGCTCAGGATCCTTCTCCGTATCCTGACCCTTATTCTTCTTTTTTCCCAAGAGATCTTTCAGATATCCCTTGCTTAGAAGATAGCTTATTTCTTTCCTTAAAGCAATGCAATCCTCAGTCATATGTCCGAAATCTTCGTGGAAAGCGCACCATTTCGACTTATCTTTCCAGTCAGCCTTTTGTTGATTCTTTCGAGGCCATCTAGCCTTGTCTCCTAGACCCTGCATAGCATACATCAATTCAGGAATATTAACAGAAAAGCAATATTCAGACAACTCAGGATACTCTTCAGGATCCTCATCTTCGACAGCGTTCACTCTCTTGTTTTCATTTCTACCATATGGCTTAGGCCGATATGACTTAAATGAGGATTCTGACTTCCTGTTAGTTGACTCATAAGTGTTGGATGAGTTCATCCTTTCTTGCATCTTTCTGTCATCTTCCAACCGAATGTATCTTAGGGCCCTGTTCCGAGCTTCATCCAGGTTCCTGCATGGGTTCATTACAAGGTCTTGGTAAAATTGAGAATCTTTTTGCAACCCCATCTTGAAAGCTTGCACAGCTGTTGCAACATCAAGATGAGGAATGTCTAGTGATTCTCAGCTAAACTTGTTCACATAATCCCTAAGGGATTCCTAAGGCCCTTGTGTTATCCTGTAGAGATCACTTGTTAATTTTTCAAAGCTCCTACTACAAGAAAACTGACTATTAAATAAATTTACTAAATGAGCAAAAGATGTAATTGAATGTGGAGGAACATTCAAGAGCCACTTCAAAGCTGATCCTGTCAAGGTTGAACCAAAACCCTTGCACAAGCATGCTTCTTTGAGATCCGGAGGGATAGGGTTGATCTCCATCCTCTCCCTATACTGAGCGATATGCTCCTCAGGATCCGTCGTTCCGTCGTAAAGCTTCATGTTGGGGGTTTGGAACCTCTTTGGGATCTCAGCATCACATATAGGGTATACAAAACGAGATATCTTGTGGCTATCCTGGGACACTTCTGGGATCGGCTGGACCACCCCAGGTACACTAGATATCATGTCCTTCAACTTTTGAAGTTCCCTAGTAAGTGCTGATGTTACACCTGTATCCTGCAAAGATCCATTATTGTTAGTAGCATGAGTATTATTATTATTTGACACGTTACCCGTTGGAGGGTTTTGCCCATATCCTGAAGCATATCCTGAGCTCCTCATGGTTGACATCCTGACCGAGGAGGGTATTTCAGGAGTATGATTATGAGGAATACTGGGCACGATATTCCCCCTGTTATCCTCGGTATACACAGCTGAACTAAAGTTCAACGCTCTGGGGTGTAATGGAGTGACAATATCCTCAGCGGATCTGCTCGAGCCAGACTTCAGGAGTTGTATTTCCCTTAAAAGCATTTGGTTTGTTTCCTGCTGCTGCCTCATTTGTTCCTGCACACTTCCAAACAAGGTTAAAATTTCGTCGTTAGATGCTAAAACAGGAGCAGATCCCTGGACACTCCGAGTAGGGATAACATCTTGAGATTGTGTAGAGGCTGGCATCCTTGGAGGAGGTGGTGGAAGCACCGAACCAGTAGTGGCAGAAGTCATAGCAGACACAGTAAAGGAACTCATGTTTGATCGTGAGGCCATTGTGGACAATGTAGCAAAAAGTTTTGAAAATAAAAAACCGATTAGCGATTTAACAAAAATTTTTAGTAAAGAGAGCACCACTTGCCCCACGGTGGGCGCCAAATTGTTTTGGTCAAAAATTACCGAAGTAATTAAGTGATCAAATTAGTTTAGTGAGGTAGTGTGCTAGAAGTAAATGTCAAAAATATGTTAATTAAATTACTTGCAAAAGCAGTTTAAGGATACGGCTCGGGATATTGAGCTGTATCGATGATCAAACAATGAGCAATTAATGAGCAAAAAGTAAAGGAAGTGACACGAGATGTACGAGGAAAGCCCTTGATCAATCTAGATCGCCGGCATAAAACCTCGGGAGCTGACAATCGCAGCTGCCTTGTTCTTCAATTGCTTCAAAAGTCAGGATACAGTGCAGGATGTGGTACGGATCGACTAAGTGTTACAACGAAAATGAAATACAAGTGTGGTGTTTGCTATCAGCTAGAGAGTGATTGTGTTCGAGAGCGTAAGTGTGAAATAATGTGTTCTAAGTTGATCCGACCTCATCTATTTATAGTAAAGATAAGATAACTAACTACCCTAAACTCGCGGGATTCACCGAATATTCCTTCTTGGAACGTTGCAGACCTGGTCTTTCGGGCTCAACGTCTCTTTCTCAACAAATTCGTCCGAGTCTTGAGGAGAAGAAGTCCTTGTGACCGTTAGCAAGCCCCTGCCCTTAATCTGCACGTGATTAATTCAATAAGCTTCAGGATATCGCCCAAGATGTCAGCAATATCCTCTTCCAGCATCCTGATTACAAATAACCAAACAAGGGCAGGATATTGGTCAGGATACATATGTTAAGAAAATGACCCCTAACAATGGTGTCCCCAAGTTTGTCTTTAAACATCATGTTCACCAACCTTTGGTACGTTGCACCTGCATTTTTCAAACCAAAAGGCATAGCAGTATAACAATAAATACCTGTTGGTGTCATGAAAGCAGTATCCTCCTGGTCTGAAGGTTCCATCTGGATCTGCTGGAATCCTGAGGATGCATCCATAAAGGTTATCATCTCATGACCGGCAGTTTCATCCACCATTGAGTCTATATGAGGCAAAGGGAATGGGTCTTTAGGACATGCTTTGTTCAAGTCTGTGTAATCTACACAAACTCTCCATTTCCCATTCTTCTTTTGAACCACGACCACATTTGCTAGCCACTTGGGAAATTTGACTTCCCTGATCATCTTGGACTTCAATAGTCTTTCAACCTCTTCTTGAATAATTATGTTTCGTTCTGGAGCAAACTTCCTTCTCTTTTGCTGGATAGGCTTGAAAGACCTGTCAATTCCAAGCTTGTGAGTTATAATATCCTTAGAAATACCTGTCATATCCTCATGCTTCCATGCGAATGTTGACATCCTGCATTTCAAAAAGTTAGTTAACTGATTTTCAATATCCTGAGGGATATTGGCTCCTACGAGCACTGAGATATCTGGATTATCTTGATCCAGGATAATTTTCTTTACATCCTGCTCTGAAGCCTCCACGATATACTGGGCCCGCATCTTTAATTGCTATGCTGCGTTAGGCTTGGTTGAGGATTTCATCGAGGATGAGTAACATTCCTTTGCCTCCTGTTGATTACTTTCCACCTTGACAACCCCCCAAGGAGTAGGGATCTTGATACACTGATGATAGGTTGATGGCACAGCTTTCATATCGTGGATCCATGGCCTACCCAATATGATATTGTAGCAGGATAAGGAGTCCGTGACACAGAAGCGTTGTATTGAGTTGACCCCTTCAACATACACGGGCAACTTTATCTCCCCTACGGTATTCCTGGCTTCTCCACTGAAACCAACAAGCACAGTGGACTTCGAAGTAATATCCATCGGGGATACATTCATCCTCTTCAACGTTTCCAGCTGAATTATGTTGACGGAGCTGCCATTGTCCACCAGTATCCTGCGCATAAAATGGTTAGCAACATATAATGTTATTACCAAAGCATCATGGTGAGGATCCTGGACAGTATCCCTGTCATCACTATCGAACGTGATCACTTTATCAGTTGTGAGGGTTGTCATCCTGGTTGGCTTATTCCCCCTTTCGGCCTTAGCCTCCTTTACATGTCTTGCGGCTGCAGAATAAGAAGTTCCGCAGATATCGGACCCTCCTGAGATAAAATTAATTATCTTGGCGTCGGCGGGAGGTGATGCTGCTCATTCAGGATCCTTCTCAATATCCTGACCCTTATTCTTCTTTCTGCCCAGAAGATCCTTCAGATGTCCTTTGCTTAGTAGGTAGCTTATTTCTTTCCTCAGGGCAATGCAATCCTCAGTAACATGTCCGAAATCCTCATGGAAGGCACACCATTTGGACTTATCCTTCCAATCAGCTTTTTGTTGATTCTTCCGAGGCCACCTGGCTTTATCTCCCAAACCCTGCATAGCATACATTAGTTCAGGTATATTAACAGAAAAACAATATTCTGACAATTCAGGATACTCCTCAGGATCCTCATTTTCAACAGCGTTCACTTTTTTGCTATCATTCCTATCATATGGCTTAGAACGATATGGTTTGTATGAGGATTCTGACTTCCCGTTAGTTGGTTCATATGTTGAGGATGCATTCATCCACTCTTGCATTTTCTTATCATCTTCCAGCCTGATATATCTCAAGGCCCTGTTTCGAGCTTCGTCCAAGTTCCTGCAAGGATTCATCACAAGATCCTGATAAAACTGGGAATCCTTTTGTAGTCCCATCTTGAATGCTTGGACTGCTGTAACAACATCAAGGTGTGGGATATCCAAGGATTCCCTGCTGAATTTGTTCACGTAATCCCTTAGGGATTCTTGAGGCCCCTGTGTTATCCTGTAGAGGTCACTTGTTAGTTTTTCAAAGCTTCTACTACAAGAAAACTGACTATTAAACAAACTAACCAAATGAGCAAATGATGTAATTGAATAAGGTGGAACATTTAGAAGCCATTTCAAGGCTGATCCTGTTAGGGTAGAGCCGAAGCCCTTGCACAAGCATGCTTCCTTAAGTTCTGGCGGGATAGGGTTAATCTCCATCCTCTCCCTATACTGGGCAATATGCTCCTCAGGATCCGTCGTCCCATCATACAGCTTCATGTTAGGAGTCTGGAATCTCTTTGGGATTTCTGCATCACAAATGGGGTGAGCAAAGCGGGATATGTTGTGACTATCCCGGGATACTTCCGGTATAGGCTGCACTATTCCAGGCACACTTGATATCATATCCTTCAACTTTTGAAGCTCTCTGGTTATCGCTGATGTCACGCCTGCATCCTGCAATGATCCATGTTATTAGTAACAGGGATACTGGTGTTAACAGACAAGTTACCAGCTTGGTGATTCTGGCCATATCCTGGAGCACATCCTGGAGCATATCCTGGATTTCTCACAGTTGACACCCTGACTGAAGAGGGTATTTCAGGAATATGACTCTGGGAATGGCTAGGCACAATATTCCCCCTGTTATCCTCAGTATATACTGCAGAATTGAAGTTTAAAGCTCTTGGTTGCAAGGGAGTGACAGTATCCTCAGCGGGCCTGCTTGAGCTGGATTTCAAGAGTTGTATCTCTCTTATCAGCATTTGGTTGGTCTCCTGCTGCTGCCTCATTTGTTCCTGTACACTACCAAATAAAGTTAGAATTTCTTCATTAGAGGCCAAAACAGGAGCAGATCCCTGAATGTTGCGAGCGGGGATAGCATCTTGAGGCAGTGAAGAGGCTTGCGTTCTCGGAGGAGGTGGTGGAAGCATTAAACCAATTGTTGTAGAGGTTGTAGCAGACACGGTGGAAGAGCTCATGTTTGATCTCGAGGCCATTGAAAATAGTGTAGCAAAAAGTTTTGAAAATAGAAAACCAAGTAATGATTTTGCAAAAGCTTTTAGTAGAAATAGCACCACTTGCCCCACGGTGGGCGCCAAATTGTTTTGGTCAAAAATTACCTAAGCAATTATATGATCAAATTAGTTTGTGAGGTAGTGTGCTAGTAATACTTTGTGAAAAATACGTTGGTTAAGTTGTTTGCTAAAACAGTTTCAGGATACGGCTCAAGATATAGAGCTGTATTTATGATCAAACAATGAGCGAAAATGTAAAGGTTGACACGTGATGTACGAGGAAAGCCCTTAATCAATCTAGATCTCCGGCATAAAACCTCGGGAGCTGACAATCGTCGGCTGGCTTGTTCTTCTTCTTGCTTGAATAACAGGATACAGTGCAGGATATGATACGGATCGACTAAGTGTTACAATGCGATTCGAGTACAAGTGTGAGTGTCTGTGAGTGGTTACAGGTGGTAGAGAGCTAGAGTGTGTTATGGGTGAAATTCTGAGCCCATATCCTGGAAAATATCTTGGTTTATATCTTGATTATATAGTATCTGTTTACGTCCGGGATGCTGATTCAGGATATTGGTAACATCCTGAATGGTATCCTCAGGATTACTAACGAATTACGTACAGGTACGTGGATTAGAAGCTATCAACATTCACGAAGACTCATTCCGCAGAAGACTCGGTCCAAGTCGTTCAAATGAAGACGTTGAAGCCGTATTACTCGGTCAATAACGTTCACAATGGAATATTCGGAGTACCCCATATTTGTAGGGATTATTGTTTGTAATTCATTACTATAAATAGGTGGGTATACCATATCAAATAGGACATCACTTTTCGCACTCATTACACTCTAACTCTCGCTCTCTAGCAAGCTTTCACTCTCACACAAAAACGTTGTAACACATAGCGATCTGGTCTATATCCTGCACTGTATCCTGAAGTTTAAGCAATAAGAAGAACAAGGCAGCTGCGATTGTCAGCTCCCGAGGTTTTATGCCGGCGATCTAGATTGATCAAGGGCTTTCCTCGTACATCTCGTGTCGTTTACTTTACATTTTGCTCATTATTTACTCATTGTTTGATCGTAGATACAGCTCAATATCCTGAGCCGTATCCTGAAAACTGTTTCATAAACAACTTAACCAGCATATTTTCAACACCCATTTTAGCACACTACCTCACTTTACTAATTTGATCACTTAATTGCTTCGGTAATTTTTGACCAAAACAATTTGGCGCCCACCGTGGGGCAAGTGGTGCTCTCTTTACTAAAAATTTTTGTGAAATCGCTAATCGGTTTTCTATTTTCAAAACTTTTTGCCATATTATTTACAATGGCCTCAAGATCAAACATGAGTTCCTCCACTGTGTCTGCTACGACTTCTGCTACTACCGGTTCGGTGCTTCCACCACCTCCTCCAAGGATGACAGCTTCATCAAGACCTCAGGATATCATCCCTACTCGCAGTGTTCAGGAATCTGCTCCTGTTTTGGCTTCTAATGATGAAATTCTAACCTTATTTGGAAGTGTGCAGGAACAAATGAGGCAGCAACAGGAAACAAACGAAATGCTTTTAAGGGAAATACAACTCCTGAAGTCTGGCTCGAGCAGATCTGCTGAGGATATTGTCACTCCGTTACATCCCAGAACGTTGAACTTCAGTTCAGCTGTGTATACTGAGGATAACAGGGGGAATATTGTGCCCAGCCTTCCTCAGAATCATACTCCTGAAATACCCTCCTCGGTCAGGATGTCAACCATGAGGAGCTCAGGATATGCTTCAGGATATGGGCAAAATCCTCCAACGGGTAACGTGTCAAATAATAATAATACTCATGCTACTAACAATACTGGATCTTTGCAGGATACAGGTGTAACATCAGCACTTACTAGGGAACTTCAGAAGCTGAAGGACATGATATCTAGTGTACCAGGAGTGGTCCAGCCGATTCCGGAAGTGTCCCAAGACAGCCACAAGATATCCCGCTTCGCATATCCTATTTGTGATGCTGAGATCCCGAAGAGATTTCAAACCCCCAACATGAAGCTTTATGATGGAACTACGGATCGTGAGGAGCATATTGCTCAGTATAGGGAAAGAATTGAGATTAACCCTATTCCTCCGGATCTCAAGGAAGCATGCTTGTGCAAGGGTTTTGGTTCTACCTTAACATGATCAGCCTTGAAATGGCTATTGAATGTTCCTCCACATTCGATTACATCTTTTGCTCACTTAGTAAATTTATTTAATAGTCAGTTTTCTTGTAGTAGAAGCTTTGAGAAACTAACAAGTGACCTCTACAGGATAACACAAGGGCCTCAGGAATCCCTTAGGGATTATGTGAACAAATTCAGCCGGGAATCCCTAGACATTCCGCATCTTGATGTTGCGACAGCCGTGCAAGCTTTCAAGATGGGGCTGCAAAAAGATTCTCAATTTTATCAAGACCTTATAATGAACCCATGCAGGAATTTGGATGAAGCTCGGAACAGGGCCCTAAGATATATTCGATTGGAGGATGACAGAAAGATGCAAGAAAGGATGAACTCATCTAACACTTATGAGTCAACTAACAGGAAGTCAGAATCCTCATTCAAATCATATCGACCTAAGCCATATGGTAGAAGTGAAAACAAGAGAGTGAATGCTGTCGAAGACGAGGATCCTGAAGAGTATCCTGAATTATCTGAATATTGCTTTTCTGTTAACATTCCTGAATTGATGTATGCCATGTAGGGTCTAGGAGACAAGGCTAGGTGGCCTCGAAAGAATCAACAAAAAGCCGATTGGAAAGACAAATCAAAATGGTGTGCTTTCCACGAAGATTTCGGACATATGACTGAGGATTGCATTGCTCTAAGGAAAGAAATAAGCTATCTTCTAAGCAAGGGATATCTGAAAGATCTCTTAGGAAGAAAGAAGAACAAGGGTCAGGATACTGAGAAGGATCCTGAGCGAGCAGCATCACCTCCCGCGGATGCCAAGATAATCAACTTCATTTCTGGAGGATCCAACATTTGTGGGACTTCGTATTCGGCAGCAAAGAGACATGCAAAAGAAGCTAAGGCCGAAAGGGGAGATAAACCTGTCAGGATGACTACCCTCACAACTGACAAAGTGATCACATTTGATGCTGATGACAGGGATACTGTCCAGGATCCTCACCATGATGCTATGGTAATAACATTATATGTGGCTAACCATTTCGTACGCAGGATATTAGTTGATAATGGCAGCTCCGTCAACATAATCCAACTAGAGACGCTGAAAAGAATGAATGTATCTCCAATGGATATCACTTCAAAGTCTACCGTGCTTGTTGGGTTCAGTGGAGAGGCTAGAAACACAGTGGGAGAGATAAAGTTGCCAATATACGTTGAAGGAGTCAACTCAATACAACGTTTCTGTGTGATGGATTCTCTATCTTGCTATAACATCATACTAGGAAGACCGTGGATTCACGATATGAAGGCTGTGCCGTCAACATATCACCAATGCATCAAGATACCTACCCCTTGGGGAGTTGTCAAAGTTGATAGTGATCAGCAGGAGGCGAAAGAATGCTACTCATCCTCGATGAAATCCTCAACCAAGCCTAGTGCAGCATAGCAATTAAAGACGCGGGCCCAGGATATCGTGGAGGATCCGGAGCAGGATGTGAAGAAAATTATCCTGGACCAGGATAATCCTGATATTTCGGTGCTCGTAGGGACCAATATCCCTCAGGATATTGAAGAACAATTAATTAACTTTTTGAAATGCAGGATGTCGACGTTTGCATGGAAGCATGAGGATATGACAGGCATATCCAAAGATATTATCACCCACAAGCTTGGAATTGATAAATCATTCAAGCCTGTGCAGCAAAAAAGAAGGAAGTTTGCTCCTGAGCGGAACACAATTATCCAGGAGGAAGTTGAGAGATTATTGAAGTCCAGGATGATTAGAGAGGTTAAGTTCCCAAGGTGGCTAGCAAACATGGTCGTAGTGCAGAAGAAAAATGGGAAATGGAGAGTTTGTGTAGACTACACAGACTTGAACAAAGCTTGTCCTAAAGACCCATTTCCTCTTCCCCACATTGATGCAATGGTAGATGCCACTGCCGGGCATGAAATGCTGACCTTCATGGATGCATCCTCAGGATTTCAACAAATCCAAATGGAACCTTCTGACCAGGAGGATACTGCCTTCATGACGCCAACAGGTATTTATTGTTATACAGCCATGCCTTTTGGTTTGAAAAATGCAGGTGCAACATACCAAAGATTGGTAAACATGATGTTCAAAGACAAACTGGGGGACACCATGGAGGTGTATATTGATGATATGGTGGTGAAATCAAAGAAAGCTCAGGATCATCTCCAGGATATTAAAGGAGCATTTGATATCCTGGATCAGTATAACATGAAGCTGAATCCTGCTAAGTGCCATTTCGGAGTGGGGGCAGGAAAATTCCTAGGATATATGGTGACCAAAAGAGGAATAGAAGCAATCCCGGAGCAGATTAAGGCCATCTTGGATATTAAATCGCCCTCAAATATGAAGGATGTTCAGCGATTAACAGGGCGAGTGGCGGCATTAAATAGATTTATCTCAAGATCCTCAGAAAAGTGTAAAGATTTTTATGATATCCTGAAGAAGAACAAAAGATTCGAATGGGGCGAGAAGCATGAAGCAGCCTTGCAGGATTTGAAACGATATCTCTCAACCGCATCTTTATTGATGAAGCCTGAAAACGGTGAACCACTATCCCTATATCTTGCTGTATCAGGGAATGCTGTAAGTTCCGTTCTTATAAAAGACCATGAAGGTCAGCAATATCCTGTTTATTATGTTAGTAAAAGTTTGTTAGATGCTGAAACTAGGTACTCTCATTTAGAAAAATTGATACTAGCATTGGTCATGGCATCAACGAAACTTAGACATTACTTCGAGACACATAGGATTCATGTAAAAACAAATTATCCTGTTAAAAATGTGCTTAGGAAACCAGAGATGTCAGGCAGAATGGCTAAGTGGTCAGTAAAGTTGAGTGCTTATGATTTAGTATATGAACCTAGGAATGCCATAAAGTCTCAGGCTTTAGCTGACTTTGTGGCTGATTTTAGTAGTGACATTCAGGATGAGGTAGACCTAGAAGTTCAACAGTTAGTAGAATCCTCAGGATCCTGGACATTATATACTGATGGTGCATCTAATATAAGAGGAGTAGGATTAGGAATACTACTAAAATCGCCACAGGGGGACATATTACCCCAGGCTATTAGGTGTGAATTTCCTGCTACCAATAATGAAGCGGAATATGAGGCTTTAATTGCAGGATTAGAATTGGCTAAGAGTATGAGTATCAAAAATTTACAAGTATATGTTGACTCTTTGTTAATTACTAACCATTTTAATGGATCCTATGCAGTTAAGGGTGAGAAATTGATTGAATATCTTGATATTCTCAAAAAATTAGCAGGATATTTCGATGTTTTTACACTTGAACAGGTACCAAGGGAGGATAATGCTGAAGCGGATGCCTTAGCAAATCTGGGATCATCAATCAGGATACCGGAAGGGACCCAAATACCAGTATTACATGTCTTATATCCTGCAACGAATCCTCAGGATAAAGAAGTAGTGGATATTCGGAACCCTGGAGTGGAATATCCTGAACAGGATCCTAAATCCTGGACAGCTCCAATTCTGAAATATCTTAAAGATGGACACATTCCCGAAAATGAAAATCCTAAGGCGTTTAGGATGAAGGTATCACGATTCACTATTATAAATAATATTTTATACAAGAAATCTCTTGCAGGACCATATTTAAGGTGCTTGGAGGATCATGAAGCCAAAGAAGTACTTCAGGATATACATGAAGGGGACTGTGGTAATCATACTGGGGGCAGATCATTGTTCTCGAAAGTATTAAGGACATGATACTTTTGGCCAACAATGAGAAAAGATGCTGCAGAATATGCTCGAAGATGTGATGCATGTCAAAGGCATAGTAACATACTACATCAACCAGCTGAACCACTGTATCCTGTAGTTTCCCCTTGGCCATTCATGAAATGGGGGATGGATATAGTAGGAAAGTTACCAAAAGCTCCGGGAGGAAAAGTATTCATGTTAGCAATGACGGATTATTTCTCTAAGTGGGTTGAGGCTGAAGCATTTGTTCAAGTTAGAGACTAAGAAGTAGTATCCTTCATAAAGAGGAATATCCTGACTAGGTTTGGAGTACCAGCTGAGATCATTTGTGATAATGGGTCCCAGTTTATAAGCAAAAGGACTACTGACTTTTGCAAGAGTTGGGGAATCAAAATGATCACATCTACTCCGGTACATCCTCAAGCGAATGGACAAGCCGAATCCTCGAACAAGATAATAGTCAATAACTTAAAGAAGAGACTTGGAGCCAAAAAAGGAAGATGGGCGGAAGAATTACCCTTTGTTTTATGGGCTGATAGGACAACGGTGAAGAATGCAACTGGCCAAACCCCGTTTTCCTTGGTATTTGGAGCGGAGGCAGTAATTCCAACAGAAATGACGATACCTACTGCAAGATCAATTCTGCAGGATCCTGAGCAGAATCCTGAAGCCTTATTTCAAGATTTGGATACTATAGACGAAAAAAGAGATGCAGCAAGGCTAAGGATAGCAGCATATCAACAAAGAATATCTAGAGCATATAATAAGAACATAAGGACTAGAAGATTTCGAGTTGGTGATTGGGTGCTAAGAAAGGCTTTTCAAAATACCACTAATGCTGCCGATGGCAAGCTAGCTCCTAAATGGGAAGGACCATATGAAGTCGAGTCAGAAGCAGGTAAAGGAGCATATCGACTCAAGAATATGGAAGGGGATATGCTACCAAGATCCTGGAATGCAATACATTTAAAACTCTATTTCAAGTAAGAGTAGAATTTATTTTCTATCTCGGAATGGTATGTATTCTATTTTAAGTATGTTTGTTTATTATCTTCAACCCAATACTGACTTAAGCATCGGAGGGGTGTTAGCCAAGCTAACACCCACCTTAGTTTATAATTGTTTTGTAGGATATGCTTCAGGATATAGCTCCAGGATATATGCTCAGGATAAGTCGAAAGATTAGAGGATTGACCCCCTCTCTCACGTTTAAGGGATCCTGGTCCCTTCAAAGGTTTAAAGGTATTCACCTTTCTTACGAATTGGGTTTAAACACCTCGCCTGGAGCGCAAGTTATCTAGGTATAGTTCAAGGTAGCGGGACCAGTTCATGTAAAAGTGGCTGACAATTTCGTTACTGTTGGCTATATCCTGGATCCTGAAGGTATATGAGGATTGATCACCCTCTCTCACGAAAGAGTATTTTCATACTCTCTAAGGTTTAAAGGTTTTCACCTTTCTAAGAATTGGAGTTTATACACTCTCGCCTGTAGCACATGAAATTTAGGGTTTATCCCCAGATATCAGGGTTTATCCCCAGGATATTAAGGGTTTATCCCAAATATGCTAAGGATTCATTTCAGGATATCATGGGTTTTGCCCTGGGGTATTCGGTATTCATTTGAATCAAAATATAAATACATTGGTGTTTTTGGCAAACACAGGGGACATACGTTATATTGTTCAAAGGATGGATCCAAGTTTATAAGTATGCACTGGGGACAAACTTATGATAAAGGATTGGAACTGATTCTCTAAGAATCTCTGGTATGATCTCTCCTTTTTGTTTGGACAATTTATGGGTTATATTTCAATATCCTTTTCAAGATATCTTTTAGGATATCTCCCAGGATACATTTATGATATATGTTCCTAAGAATGTTCAAACCAAACAATTTTCACAAGTAAAATTTGTATGTTAATGACAACAATAATAAAGTCAAAAGGGTAGTCATATTATTAACATGCCAAAAGGTGTGCTCTTAGTTTCTCCTCAAAACAAGGCCCATCCACTAAGAGCACTATAGTTCATTACCATATTTACCCAACAGTTGAAGGATTCATCTCAAACCGAGACCCATCCACCTTCAACTGTTGTATTGTTCAAAAAGCATGCAGGAAATGTAAATTGTTTAGGTGCAGGAAAGTAAAGTGCGGAAAAGTAAATTGTTTTTTGGGACTACAAACCAACATTCAAATTCAAAAAGGTGGGCTCTGGCCTTGGCACGTATATCCGTCATCGCCCACCTAAATGCCCTCACACAGCGGCATCACCTCCAACCTTCTCAGGCTTCTCAGCACCAGCATCCTGACCAGCATCCTGCGCAGCATCCTCGCCAATGTCCATCCCAGCATCAGCTCCAACGTCCTTCTTGTCTCCAGCCTGGACCACCGCCTCTGCTGACTTAGAAGACTCACCAGCTTCAGCAGGAAGGGGCACAGCTTTGCCTCCGAGCTCCTTTAACTTGGCCACCCAGGATTCAACTGGCCAAGATGGACAAACAAGGCCCGTCTCCTTAGCCTCGTAGGCCATCTTGATGCGTGCTTGTAACAGGGAGACGATAGCAGAAGCCTTGATTCCCTCCCGGAAATTGACCAAGGCTTGATCATGATCCATTTGAACGGTGGCAAGTTTGACCTCAGCGTCTTGGGTGACCTTCTTCAGCAGGCTTTCGTAGTGCCGGGTCTTCGCTTCAGCTATGGCACCTTGGTCAGCAACGGTGCTTTCGAGCTGTTTGATCCTGGCTTCATGTAGTGCCACAGTACCACAAGCGTCATTATACAAGTGGAGCAAATGCTGGAGGCCCTGCACATCAATTAAAGGTATAGGGTTAGAATATATGTTGACCAAGATATCCTACCAGGATATCCTGCTAGGATATACGTGCAGGATATACATGAAGGATATGCGTCAGGATATTACCTTGTTAAGGAAGGATGTCATTGGCTCTAAGGAATCAGAGAAGCTGAGTTCGTCATAGGAGAAACCTTCTGAACCTGGGGCACTGACTTCAAGACCCTTCCTCTTTTTCGCTGTGGAAGCACGGGTTTTTGGATTGGCCTTGGGAGCCGGGAGTGGCTTGGAGCTAGTAGCAGCAGGAGTCTCCTTCTTGACTGTGGCTGGAGTTGGATAGCTGTCGAGTTCATCAAGGTCTAGATAGACTGGAACTTTGCTGGAATCTGCACACAGGGAGTAAAATTCTAAATCTCTCCTAAGAATATCAAATAAAAACATGTGTGTGCATGATATCTTGCAGGATTCTTACCAGAAATGTTTGCACTTGAAAGAGGGCTTGGAGTTGGTGGGAATGGATTAAAGCTTCTCTCTGTCTCTGAAAGGAGTCTGATGGCGTCTATTCTTTTTTGGGAATCAGCAAGGGGAGGTGCAATCTTCCTGAAATCGGCTGCATACACAACAGAGAAAATAAAATTGATCAGTTCAGGATATAAGGCAGGATAAGAGGCAGGATCATCTTTAAACCCTAAATCCTACCCTTTCTCAACCATCTCATCGGATAATCCGTTCCACCAGGGATTGAATCCCTTTTTACAAAGAAAAACTTGGATTGCCAACCATCCTCGTTCCTGGTGGCACGAAGTATCAATGGGTCGCCGGAAGTGGAATAAAATAGGAATCTAGATGAGCCATGGCATCTAAGCTTGTAGGCTAAAGGGAGATCATGGACGGAAAGGTCAGGTATATGGTTTCTCTTGATTTGGTCAAGAACAGACAAAACACGTCAGAGCATTGGCATGGTTTGGCTGAAAGAAATTTTGGTGATATTAAAGAACTCGGTGATGAAGTCCGGAAAGGGAAATTGTAGCCCTAAGGTAAAAGGGAAAGCACTAAAGCATATCCACTCGCTGGAGACCATATCTGACCGGATTTCTCGGTCAAAAGGTCGAAATACGGTTCCTTCCGGGAAGATACCGGAGGATTTCAAGGCTGACAAGTGGGCACTGTCAAAAGTGCATATCTCCTTCTCCGGTTCTTGGAGAAGGTTCTGTTGGATGAATGTGGGAGCCGAGTCTCCTGAACTGGATCTTGTTTGCCTAGGCATTTGGTCGCTTGAACTTTCGCCGGAGAAAGATAAAAGAAGAATATGAAGATGAGGGAGAGAATATTACCTTTCCTTGTCGATTATGGTTAAAAAGGAGATGAGGATGAGAAGATATAGGGCATGATGAGTAAATATAGGCCGGGTGGTTGAAAGCTGTCACATCAATGGTCTTATCTCTTAATTACCTCGGCCACCGTGAAAAATGTAACCGTTAGTGCAGGATATCAAACGGTAACATTTTTGGGGACAATTGTTATGGGTGAAATTCTGAGCCCATATCCTGGAAAATATCTTGGTTTATATCTTGATTATATAGTATCTGTTTACGTCCGGGATGCTGATTCAGGATATTGGTAACATCCTGAATGGTATCCTCAGGATTACTAACGAATTACGTGCAGGTACGTGGATTAGAAGCTATCAACGTTCACGAAGACTCATTCCGCGGAAGACTCGGTCCAAGTCGTTCAAATGAAGACGTTGAAGCCGTATTACTCGGTCAATAACATTCACAATGGAATATTCGGAGTACCCCATATTTGTAGGGATTATTGTTTGTAATTCATTACTATAAATAGGTGGGTATACCATATCAAATAGGACATCACTTTTCGCACTCATTACACTCTAACTCTCGCTCTCTAGCAAGCTTTCACTCTCACACAAAAACGTTGTAACACATAGCGATCTGGTCTATATCCTGCACTGTATCCTGAAGTTTAAGCAATAAGAAGAACAAGGCAGCTGCGATTGTCAGCTCCCGAGGTTTTATGCCGGCGATCTAGATTGATCAAGGGCTTTCCTCGTACATCTCGTGTCGTTTACTTTACTTTTTGCTCATTATTTACTCATTGTTTGATCGTAGATACAGCTCAATATCCTGAGCCGTATCCTGAAAACTGTTTTCATAAACAACTTAACCAACATATTTTCAACACCCATTTTAGCACACTACCTCACTTTACTAATTTGATCACTTAATTGCTTCGGTAATTTTTGACCAAAACAGAGTGTACGAGAGATTGTGTGTGTGAAAGTTGTGTGTTCCTATGATCCGTGCATTCCTTTATATAGTAAAAGGAAATAACTAACTATGCTAAAAATCCGGGATATTATGCTAAAAATCCGGGATACTGCGATTATTTCCTTTCTGAACGTTGCCAGGCTGTTTCCACTCGTTTTCCACACGCTTACCAACTATAATTCCGGGATTTAAGCTTCCATAACCGTTACAACATTAATATCTTTGACCAATCTTCGTAACTTTCCATAAAACATGCCAATCTTCAATGTTGACCGTTACAAGAGCTATTTTTCTGCCATCAACGTCCTTATCCTGACCAATTTGAGCGGGTCTTCAGGATGACTTTGTCTTCATGAACGTTAGTCCCTTGTAGCCAACGTATACAAGCAAATTGTTAGTAATAGTCAGGATACTGCCTCAGAATGTTACCAATATCCTGGTCCGGTATCCTGATCGTAATCAGCTATCATAAAATCAAGATATAGTATCAGGATATGGGCTCAGAATTTCACCCATAACAGTTAGCTTCTCAAAACTCTGGCTGCAAGAAAATTGACTATTAAATAAATTAACTAAATGAGCAAAAGAAGTAATTGAGTGAGGAGGAATGTTTAACAGCCATTTTAAGGCTGATCCTGTTATGGTAGAACCGAAACCCTTGCACAAGCATGATTCTTTGAGGTCTGGAGGGATAGGGTTGATTTCCATCCTTTCCCTATACAGGGCAATATGCTCCTCAGGATCCGTAGTTCCGTTATAGAGCTTCATGTTGGGGGTTTGAAATATTTTTGGGATTTCAGCATCACAAATAGGATATGCGAACCAGGATATCCTGTGGCTGTCCTGGGATACTTCAGGAATTGGCTGAACCACTCCAGGTACACTGGATATCATGTCTTTCAGTTTTTGAAGCTCCTTGGAAAATGCTGATGTCATACCTGCATCCTGCAAAGATCCAACACCATTAGTAGCAAGAGTATTATTATTATTAGATACATTACCAGCTTGGGGGTTCTGGCCATATCCTGAAGCATATCCTGAGCTCCTCACAATTGATACTCTTACTGAAGAAGGTATCTCAGGAGTATGATTCTGGGAATGGCTAGGCACAATATTCCCCCGGTTATCCTCCGTATAGACTGCAGAACTGATGTTCAAAGCCCTGGGTTGCAAGGGAGAGACAGTATCTTCAGCAGGCCGACTCGGGCCAGACTTCAAGAGTTGTATCTCTCTCATCAGCATCTGGTTGGTCTCCTGCTGCTGCCTCATCTGTTCCTGTACACTACCAAACAAATTTAAAATCTCTTCATTAGAAGCTTAAACAGGACCGGATCCCTGGACATTGCGAGCAGGGATAACATCCCGAGCCACATGACTTTCAGTTCCTTGCGAAGAGGCTTGCATTCTCGGAGGAGGTGGTGGAAGCACTGAACCAATTGTTGCATAGGTTGTAGCAGACATGGTGGAAGAGCTCATGTTTGATCTTGAGGCCATTGAAAATAGTGTGGCAAAAAGTTTCGAAAATAGAAAACCAAGTAACGATTTTGCAAAAGCTTTTAGTAGAAATAGTACCACTTGCCCCACGGTGGGCGCCAAATTGTTTTGGTAAAAAATTACCGAAGCAATTAAGTGATCAAATTAGTTAAGTGAGGTAGTGTGCTAGAAAATGTGTGTTAAAAATATGCTAGTTAGGCTATTTGCAAAAACAGTTTCAGGATACGGCTCAGGATATAGAGCTGTATCTATGATCAAACAATGAGCAAAAATGTAAAGGGTGACACAGGATGTACGAGGAAAGCCCTTGATCAATCTAGATCAACGGCACAAAACCTCGGGAGCTGACAATCGCAGCTGCCTTGTTCTTCTATTGCTTCAAATTTCAGGATACAGTGCAGGATATGATGCGGATCAACTAGGTGTTACAATGTAATTTGAGTACAAGTGTTTGTGTGTAGTGATTGCTAGTAGCTAGAGAGTAAAGTGTGCGAAAGAGAGTGAGTGACTTAATCTGATCCGATCAATCTATATATAGTTAAACGAAATCAACTAACTATCCTATTTAACCGGGATGCTTCGAATATTCCTCAAGTGAACGTTGTAGTCTACTTCTTCCGGGTTCAACGTTGTATGGCCGCATGTGATCTAAACTAGATTAATGGAACTTTGGAGAGATACTACCCATCCACGTGATCTAACAGTTCATTCCTTAGATAAAACATACCATTGTAACCTTTAAAACATGTATTCCACCCCCGACAGTTATAAATTCAAAAACAGTTAAAAGAAAGGGGGGCATGAACTCACTGATTTGCGTAGCTGTCTCGTAACTCAAAGTTTCCTTTCCACGAGTCGTACTATCACCTAAACACGTGCTATGTTTTATTAGACGTTTAGGTCGTGTAACGAGTCTTAGTATTAGTTATTTATTAAGACTTATTTTTGGAATTTATTATACTTTGAGTTATACGATTGATGTACATTATATAATTCCAAATTATATAATTATTAGTTAAAATAAGGATATTTTAACTTAAACCATTTTTATCCAATTATTTGTAATATTGTTAAAAATAATATATTTTTAACTTGATTTGTCATGTATTTCTCACATATAAATTTTCCAAGTATAGGTATACTTGTATTTGTGTATTTTGCCAAGTATTGGTAGTGTATTTCGGTATGTATTTATACGTATAGAAATACGTATTTTCTTGTATTTATTAAGTATTTTACTTAATTTTATGTGTAATTTTCTGGAATATTATTTTTGTACAATTAAAAATCACCAACTTTATATTCTTAAAATATACGTATTTTAAAAGAATTTTTAAAGAAAAATATCTATAAAATTTACTTGGCAAAAATATGTATACTTCCATATATATCCCAAAAATAATATATTTTTAAGATTAAACTTAGAAAAATATATATTTTTAGTTTTCACCAAAATAATATATTTTTGAATCGTTCTTGAAAATATATACTTCAAAAATAATATATTTTCTATTTTGACAAAAATGATATATTTTGTAATAGTTGCAAAAATTCATATTTTGCCGTTTCTTGGGTTTTAAAAATACCGTTTTTCATATTTGTCAAGTTACGAATTTACTTCTGGAATATATATATATATATATATATATATGGTTAGGTTAACGTACAAATGTCTTTATCGTACAATACGTACGCGATCATCTCAGCCGTCATATCTTCATCCCACATTAAAATCGCATGTTGGTTTTTTGTAACAATTTCGCATGTTGGTTTTTTAACATGCGATTTCATCAAAATTACCACATGCGAAATTGTTACAAAAAACCAACATGCAATTTCATCAAAATTATCACATGCGAAATTGTTACAAAACCAACATGCGATTTCATCAAAAATTATCACATGCGATTTCACATCGTGTACATAGCGTACGTTAAGCCATTTTGTACAATACACTATATATATAGTCCAAATGTCCATTGTCCGATTTGTCCAATATTCAGGTATAGATTATATATTTATTTTCTTGTGATTTTGGTAATATTTTATATTACAACTTTTGGTATTTTGGTGTGTTATATTATTTTCAAGGTTCCTAATTTTAATATAACTAATACAAGCAATATACAAGTAGCACATAATTTTGTGACTTCAAAATATATATTTTCCTAAATATATATTTAGTCATTTTTATTATTAAAAATCAACCCCCAATACTTGTAATTTTTATAACAAAATCTATGGAAAATTTTTATATTAAAACCATGACCAAAAATTACTTGTAAACACTTGTTTAAAAATATTTTTCTAAGTGTTTAATTTCTACAAAAATTTTGCCATAGTTTCCTTTGAAAATGGAGGTTTCCATGCTTAATAGCATATCATTTTCTTTTTAAAATTCATCATCAATCATCAACAATATTCATACAACTTACCATAAGCCATTACTTACACTTTTACAAGATGATATGAACTTGAAGTTTTATAAAACTTTGTAGTATTTTAACATGTTAATTAACATGTTTATTGTAACACGCCGAAAACGGGTTTGGTAATCAAACCATGTTAGTACTAAAAGACGGGTAAATTACTGTTAGGGGTAAAAGTAACCCAGTGAATATTAGGATTTTTAAATAAATAAGCCTAATATTAAATAAAAGCTGAAAGGAAGCTTTTGAGAAAATAAAGTTTATAGAAGCCCGAGTTGACGGGACTTAAAATAAACTTAGTCATAAATCTTCCCGAACTCACTAAATTAACTAGGAATGTTTAACCTAGTTAATAATTGAGAATATTGTTAGAAATTAAGTGGGTTGTGGCCTACTTAATAAACTAACCAAACAAGAGGGGCCAAAGAGGATAAACTTGAAAGTTTAATTATAAAAGAAATTTAAAACCTAAAACACACATTTAGTGTGTGTTGAAGGTGTTCTGTTCGAACATAGGAGAAAGCCCCAGGAACCCCAAAACCCTAAACTCCAATAAATAATCAAATTGAAAGCTCAAACGAAGCTCAAATTCACAATTGAACGTGAATTGTTGATCAACCAAGCTAGGGGATCATAAGGTATGTCAAATTTTGATGATTTGAGAAGTTGTGAAATTTGAATAATCATCATAATCGCGAATTATGAATGAATTATTGAAGCTATGATTGAATTAGTGATGTATACTTGCTTAGGAACCAAACCCTAAGTGAAAATTATACATATGATGTTATAATTTAAATGATTTGATGATTTACCACACTAGGATAAGTGGGTATTAATCATAAGATGAATTTGATGATATAGTTATAAGTAGAATCATCATATCTGATAATAATCAGGAAATACTTGAACAAATTGTGTGTTTGAGTACATAATCATACTTGCTAAGTAGTGAGTTTAGTATGATAAGATGAAAAATCAATGATATATTCATGTTGAATGATGTATGATATCATCATGTGTTAAAAGTGACCAAGTTGTGTTAAATTGATAATTGACCAAGTAATTAAATGAGTAGTTGAGCTACTTCGTGTAATTATTTGTGTAAATAGGCAGTTGACTTTAAAAAGTCAAACTGACCAGTTATATAATCGAATGATAAATTCGACATAAGAATCGTAGGATGGAATAGTCGTAAATGATTATGACTAATCTAACCATCTTACAAATTACAATGATAGTTTGACGCTTAACAAGCTAGGTGGAAGCTTGGGAATGAAGCGGGTCAAACGAATCGAGTATGAAGAAAAGCATAATCAGGATGCAAGGTAAGTTAAAGCTTACACCTTTTATTTTATACCTATTGGTTTGATAGGATATGAATAATAAAAATCATCTTTGAACTAGAATGTTTTGACACGACATGTGCTGTTCGGAACAAAAGACAATGATAATAAATCATGTTTAATGGTTAAAACGGACTAATACGATAACTTGGTCATGTAATGACTAATAGATAATGAGTTTCGAGGGGTTACCTTATAGGATAAACCAATACAAATAATAAGGGTAAAACGGTAATTAGGTCATTCGTTGATGATAACCGTTAGTTTTTGAAAGACACTTTATGGCGTAAGACATAAAGGGGTTAAAAAGAATCAAGAAATGATTTATAAATAAAATGACTGTACGGCATAAACCGGAGTGAGTCATGTAGACGAGATGATAACAAATCCATCTCGCAAAGACACATGGTCAATTAGACCAAACGGGTCAAAAGGTGAAAATATCACCCTTTGACAATATTGACTAATGGTTTGTCGAGCTGTATGATTATAGGAATAAATATCAAGTGGATATTTACATCGCTGTTACTTAGCGGCTATTAAGGAAAGGTATTGAAACGGGTCAATATATTGATCCTAGCCAGGTATGTGTAATAGGTTAACTACTCATTTAGAACGAAAGGTTCATTGAGAGTTAAATAAAGTAAAAAATAGACATTTGGTTACTTTAATGAGTAAACCGAATGAATCAAATGATGGTCATTGTGATTTGAAAACATAATGACTTTCCAAAGAAAATGATAGCTAAAAAGAGGGATTTTGGGTCAAACATGCTTTCAAAAGCCCTTCATCGTAAATGAAAGGCTAAAATGGACCAAAACGCCCTTGTAAGCTAGATCAAGCAAACGACCCTTAAAGGTTGTTTGGAAATGAGTTTTATGATGAAATAAATACTTCGAATAAGTATAAAAAGCGAAAGATGTAAATTTTTGGTCAAATGACTCTATAGGAGTCTTTGCTGTAAAATAATGATCCGAAGGGTAAAACTCGGAATATATATATCATCACATTAAATCCGCCACAAATATAGTTATGATGGAAGATAGATTAATAAATAATGTGGAAATAAAATGTTAAAAGTAATTGAGCATGAACTATGCGGAAAAAATGCTTAATTACCCTTAACGGGTCAAAATAAGCATTTAAGTAAAAACGGGTTTAAGAATGTATATAAACCCGGGATTTGAATCTAGTATGATAGATAACATTGACTTTATAAAGTTTATGAGAAATTGAGATCAAACAAACATGATTGTTGATACACACATGAACGGGTCAAAAGTTCATAATTACATTTTAAGTCGAAGGCTTAAAAGTCTCAAAATTTTGTTAACCCGGATGTCGGATTTTAACTCCATGTGATGGAGAGTCGAATTATGATCACCTAGGAAGAAATGTGACATAAATCGGATCAATAACGAATGAGTTATGTCCGTTATCGTAAAAATGGGTTTGGCTGGAAAATGCAGCATTTGGCTGCAAACATTTTGTCGAAAAAGGGCCCTCGCGTCATGCGACGGAGGAGTCCCTTTGTGCTCACGGTACGCGACACCTGTCACGGCACGCGACAAGTTTATTAACTGTTGTCGCGGCACGCGACAGCTTACCAGATCTGCAAATTGTTGTTGTGGATCAGTTTGAAACCACGAAAGTGTATAAACAAGTTTTAGACTCTCATAATTAATAAATTTTTGAGGGTTTGGACTCACGAACTTATTCGAACATGGTTTAAACATCGAATAACTAACTCATTTCATGTTTTAATGACATGTAGGTATTAGGGAAGGTACCGGAGGACGATCAAGCTCGATAAAGAACCGAACACAATCAAGATTCAAGCTTCCGCGAAATGATTCGTCATCACGTTTTTGAAACGGCGAATGTTTTATAAAATGTTGAATTGTTTCATTCTTAAAAGTTTAAAGAAATACGCATTTTGTAAAGTATATGTAAGCATAATTAAACAATTATAGCCGAAAACGATATGAAAATCGTATAAATGGACTAAGGGTCTTACAAGTTGGTATCAGAGCCAGGTTAAAGAGTAAAGTGTTCGGTTCGAGACTTGATCGCAAAATCCGGTAAGTTATTCAGTATATTAACGGTCTAGCATGTAAAGTGTTGAAAACAACACATAGGGTTATCGTGTAAAACACGTTACCTAAATAAGGCGATAAAAGACCGATATAGTTAACGAAATACGTGTGTTAACACGTATTGTAGAAAAGCCTTGTAGTATAGTACAGGTGTTTATTAATGTCAAACGTTACTAATCTTTGTATACGTTGTAGTTAAAGGACCCTCGCATCTGAAGATGACGAGAGTTTAAAAGAATTATCGATACGATAAAGAAATAGTCTGAAGTATGACAAGAAAGTCATACACGGCAAAGACAGGAATCGAGAAACGATCTCGAATGAGAGATCGAACAACATGGAAAGTTTATCAGGGCAAGTATCTACAAGGTACACGTCTTAAACTTATAGCATAAACAGAAATATACAACAAACACATAGTGAATGATAGTTGCATATAGAATATGAAACTTGGAAAACCTGGATAGGTTACCTATCCAGGATGACGTTTCCAAGAGAAATTAAGTAGAGATACGTATTATTCACAGTCGTGAATAATAAAACAATAACTGAATTTAGTTTAAATATAAACTTGGACGAAAGTAATCATCCAAGTAAGTATTCTCAATAAAGATTCAATTGAGAAAGGTAATGATCACATCAACGAATGTGATTGTATAAATGGTTATAAAAAGGAACGTTGTATATGTTCAAAGATAAAATGGGTAAAACTAATAACTGTTAATTGGCAATTAAATAAAGTTTTACGAATTTAAATAAATCGAGAGATTACTTACATGGGACGTGATGTGGTAATTATAATAAGGTCATGTGTGCTATAGGTTGATCGCTTACTCTGGCCAAGTAAGTAGTGAACACATGATACCACGAGCTTCTTATAATGAGCACAGTTATGTCCGATGTGGTAAGGGCGAGACGAATGAAAAGTTAAAAGAACCTTGGGGTCAAGAAATCTTATGGGCATACTCGTATTAATGGTTTTCGAAGGAACCATAAAAACGATGTATGGCGCTCATAGAAATAAATGACCCAAAGGAATTCGTGAAATAGGTCATTATGGACGAAAGAGCCATGATTGACAAAAAGGGCATGTAAAACCAAATTGTAAATGACCTGCGAGGTCATGGAAACGAAGGTATTGCCCATACACAAAAACGATCGAAGTTATTGACTTTGGTCGTAGTAAAGAAAGGATGATGATGATAATCATCATTCAGAAATTATAAGACCATCAAGCATGGTCACCTAAAGAATAAAGGTTTGGTTAAATAAAGCGATGGATTTTGCTAAGACAACAAAACAAGTCAAAACGAAGTCTTAATGCATACCTACAGGGTTGCATTTATAATAACTTCGGTAAATCACCCGGTTTATGGGTAGGAACTTAAATACATGCGTAACCCGAGAAACGGGAACGCGGAATGAAAGTCAAAGGACTCGGATTATGAGTTATGACTAAAATCTGATAAAAATTTTCTTAAAAAGAAATTTTGAATAAATATGTTCAACTATTTTGAGGTTGAACGGGTTGACTAAAGAATAAAGTTTGATTGTTTATAAGTGATGGATTTCACATTAACAAGTCAAACAGGTTGAATACGAATATATGTAAACTAGATAACGGTGAGCATAAGACTAACCAACGCATAAATGACATAAGAGGTCATAGAGTCGGGAGAATGATCCAAAATAAAACGATTGTAGTCACGAACTACAGTCAAGGTTAACGGATCTTAAACTTGAAACCAAATGATTTTGCAAACATAAACATGATGCCTTGACACCAAACATATATTTCAAGAATGACATGAGTAAGAAAAGGTCTACGGGACCAAAATGACCCTTGGGGTCTGATGTGTGTAAAATGCAACATATAAATTACATCAAATGAGGCATAAAACTAACCTTTTTTTAGTACTAATGTTGGAAAAAGTGTGCTTTTATCTTCCTTTTGTATTTTCTGGGATAAATGAGCGTAAATGAACAAAAGAAGCAAAAATACAGCCAAATCTAACAATAATACAAGAAAAGGAATAAACGTGGCATGCCCAACCACTCGACAACATCTTCCCAAGCAAAAACAACACATCAGAAGGCTGAACACGCCCTGTGCTCATTGAACACGGGGGCGTGCCCAAGTGTCTGCAGAAAAGACAAAGTTGTAGAAGCTTCTACTTCCCAACACGGGGACGTGCCCAGCGGACACGGGGCCGTGGTCAACGCTAAGATTCGCAGAATCCAAGAAAATCTTGATAGTACAGATACGCTTCTGCACACGGGGCCGTGCCCAGCGGACACGGGGGCGTGGTCAACTAATGCAGACACACTGCAATTAATGAAGAAAGAGAAGATGGGTGGACACGGGGCTGTGCCCAGCGGGCACGGGGCCATGTCCGGGCTTCTGTGCAGGCTATAAATAGGGGTGCTTGGTTTATTGCAAAGGCATCCGTTGACAAACCACCTCTCTCCTACTTCACCCACACTCCACCACGATCACAACACCCACATCCACCACCATCATCCATCATCCATCATAGAGTGTGTGTAGTAGTCTCGGGATCCAAGATTGATAGTAAGAGTTCTTGACAATCAAAGGCCATGTTTGCCTAAGTCTCTTACATCACTTGGTGAAGACAAGCATTTAGTGTAATACTTTTGTTTTTTAATCTTTTCGCACTTTTTATTTGGTTTTGTATTAATGACTTTAATAACTAGTTTCTTATGTTGAAAGTGAAACTTCCTTATCATTTGTCCGTGGTGTCTTGGCGTTATTTTACTGTCTATATAAAATAAAAGATTTACACCATTCATATCTCCACGGTCTATATGGAGATATGTTGGCTACCTGGTCGGGGATTAAGGGAATGGTTTGGTAAGGTTCTTGCCTTGTTCAGTGTATTGATCCTGCAAGGACTTGGGTCAAGCTTACTAGGACCTCCTTCAATACCCACTGGTATTGGATGGCGTGGGTGCGAATGGCTTGATCCCCTCATATGTAAACTAATATTAATACATTAACCCGGCTACTTGTGATTGTATCCTTGCTGACTCAAACCACTTAGCCGAGGGTAACGTCACCTTCAAAAGACGGGCCTACCACATTACGCAATAATAACTTAATTAATTATCTTCCAATATTCCAACCCTTTAGGATTGTATCCTTGCTGACTCAAACTACTAGGTTGAGGGTAACGTCACCTTCAAAAGAGGGGACTACTACTATAACTAAGATAATCTCTTAAAAAGTGCAAAAGTGCGGAAAACATCCAAGGTTACACTAAAGGCGAGTCGGATCCAAGTGATTCATCTTGTCTTTCTGTTTTATTTTTATTTTCAGCATTTTTAGTTAAATTTCATTTTCTTTCTTAAAACCTTTTTCTAAATTTTTTATTTGATTAGACGTTGAGGATACACCGATACTAAAAGCTCTTGTGTCCTTAGACGACCTCAGTATCTTACCAACGCTATACTACGCTCACGATGGGTGCACTTGCCTATATATGTGTTTAGTGTTAGTAAAATATCGTGTTTTATAAATTTAAAACTTGACTAAAGTGTTAAAAAGGGATAAAAATATACATAAATACCTATCACACCTAACGCACGTCAAGTTTTTGGCGCCGTTGCCGGGGACACAAGGATTTTAAGAAAGTTAGGAATCAACGACCTAATCATTTTTCTTATTTTTCTATTTTTTAGGATTTTTCTTAGATTTTCAGCTTCTGCATAGCTCAGCACGGGCCGTGCCCGCTGAACACGGCCCCGTGCCCAATCTTTCGTACTGGCAATCCTGTTTTAAGTCAGACAGTAGCTGAACACGGGGTCGTGCCCAACAAACACGCCCTGTGCCCAAGTATCAGATACTGCAAACAGAACCGTAAGATCCCGACGGTTGGTAATTTTTGACACAAACATGAGCGATGCTGTTTTTTTACTATCGCTCCTCTTATAGTACGTGGTGTCAATTATGTGGTGGAGATCATGAAGAATTAAAATGTTATTTTTTAAATTATACTCCCCACTATATAGACTCATTGTTTTCCTGTAGCCTTAAGAGGGGCGAAAGTAAAAATAATCCCTATCTCTCCCTCGAATGCTCTCAATCGTCCCTTCTAGATGAAATGCTTCTTGAAGAATTCTTTCTGCTAGAAGAACTAATTCTTCGATGGATAAAAGAACTTGAGATGGACATAACTAATTCATCTCAAGACGACATCCAAGAAGAATTATTGAGATCGCATTCGGATAAAAACAACATCGTCGCTCCCGAAATCACCTCTAACTCTCGCGAAGACTTAAGTGATAGTCGTCCATGTGTCGATTGTGCCGTGAAGGACTCCCCATCGACTTCCGTCGATGCATACATAGACCTGAGCGATTCGACATACACCTTCTTTAACAAGAGCCCAGAAATGGGTTGGACTTGTCCACCTACATTTAGCAAAGGAATCACCCTTACCGGTAACCTCTTGCGTTCTCGTCTAACTCTAGGGAAACTTAGGTATCTCAGGCACTTCGGTGTTGTTCCATCCTGTAAGGAACCACCCGATCTGAAAAATTCCTTGAAAATGGATGAATCTTCATAAACAGCCTCTAGACACGGGGCCGTGTCAAGGTCAGCACGCCCCCGTGTCCACCAAAAGATTCCCGCCTGACTTTCGGTCAGAATACGGACAAAATGTGTCAGGATTTTGTCTGCACACGGGGCCGTGTCCAGCGTGCTGTCGTTTTCTATAAATGCAGCCAAGATTCCTGCACATTTGGACCACTCCAATGACAGAGATTTGGTGGGATCTTCACACATACCATCCTAGGTATATTCTAAAGAAGGTTCCCAACAACCATCTTGTCTTTTCTACTTTTGTCTATTGCCTTCTTCTTCATTTTTACCTCAAACACCTCCATTAAAGCTTAAAATCATCATGGTTTCAAGCTTTATTGAGATGTTTGTTAGATTTTTATTCAAGGAATCTTGTTAAAAGTAAGTTTTACAACACAGTTTTAAGTTATTTCTGCTTAAAAATGCTTCAAAAGACAGAAAAATGATTTAAAGCTCCAAGATTCCTTGTTTCAAAAATCTACAGAAAAATGAACACGGGGACGTGTTCAGTGAGCACGGGGCCGTGTTCGAGGTACTGTTTCACTAAAATGAATTCTTTTCGGTTTGTTTTCTTAGAATGTCGAGCAGAAACAGTGGAACATCATCATTACACTCAAGAAACAACCGACAATGGAGAAGGTCAATGGTAGAAGACTCTCTCGTCAACTATGTATATGCCTTGAGAGAGGCCATAGACGAAATGACGGGGGTTGAGGAAGCTCTGGTCGACCGTATCAATCATTTATCGGTGGGTCTAGAAAGGTGTCTTAGGGAGGTCAACCTTTTGCACCAAAGGTTGAATTTCCTCGCTTCCCCTCCTTTGGTACCAATCGTCACACAAAGGGCGTGGAATGTGGTACAAGAAGTTATCATACCGGCCGAGTGGTACGCCGTGCATGCAGACCCCCCTCGAAACATACTCCCCGGGGTCCCGGTCGCCACCACTCCTCCCCCACAAGATGTTGAAGAAAATGAGTCCGCCTTCTTCCTCCCGAAAGAGATAGAGGAATGGCTCAATGACATCTAGGGGACACCTCTCGGCTCCGAGTTTGACGATATCTACGAAATACCGGGAAGGTATTTCCGGGGATTTTGAGATTCCTATAATAAGGGTAGAACTCGTTAGGATTATTTCATGTATCACTTGACCTAACTATCTTAGGAACTTTCTTTTTAACTTTTATCTTTCTTTATTTTTCTAGGACCTTATTGTAATTTTCTCTATTTAATGAATGATGGTTTTCAAAATTTTTGGTGTTTGGATGATGTTGTAATGGGTAAAACACACTTGGATGGTGAAGGATACTAGGGGAGACTTGAACCAATGCCCCATGCACAAAAACAGAGCCTCTCGAACATTTTTCTTCATTACAGCAAGTTCAGCACGGGCCGTGCCTAACCAACACGGCCCCGTGCTCAAGGGTCTGCAGAAAAACACCCAGTTCAGGTAACTGGACACGGGGTGTGTTTGTTGAACACACCCCCGTGCCCAGCCTTCTGTTACTTTTTGTTGATTTCTGTTACTGGCAATCTGAACACGGGGCCGTGCCCGGACACCACGGCCCGTGTCCAGGTGCCCAGTAACAGAAAAATTTTGTTTAACACACCTTTTTACACATTCAATCAACCTAAAAACTTATTTTTTTGGACACATTGAGGACAATGTGTAATTTAAGTGAGGGGGGATGCTAAAACCTTGAATTTTGCAAGTCCTAATCACAAGCCTTACACAAAACTCTGTTGGAACCGCTAAACACCCCAATTTTTTTCAAAAAACTTTTCATTTTTTTTACTTGTCTTGGTTTAAATTGGGAATAACAAGTTCTAAAAAGGTTATATTTTTATAAATTTACAACCGATAGCGTCGTGATAAAAAGAACCAACATAAGAAAATTATGAAACGGCATGACAAATCTAGTTAAAATTTGATTATATGTACTTGATCACATTAAAAACCCATTCCCACAAAAAATGAGTTTTGAGCCTTTATTGAGCATACAAATACAAATCTTTAAACTAAATGCTCATTTTTCGTTTCTTGTGTGAATAGCCGCTTGGTTTCTTACGACTCTAGAACTTGCCATGACGATACATTTCCGGTCCTTACCAACTTAAACCCGAGTAAGTAAATGACGGAGGCATTAGGACTACCCCTTTTATTTCAACACCATTATTTTTCTTTTTTTTACCACCTACCCAAAATCCCCCTAGTTAACCCCTTTGAGCCTAAACCTTTTCATTTCTAAACCCAAAACAAACACCCTTTACACACCAAACCCTTTTTCATTTTAAACCCTTTATTTTAGTAAAAAACTCGGTTTTCTTGTGACATCCTTATGAAAAAAAAAATGATGAACATTAGCAATAAACAAGCAAGTTCATAAAAAAAACTTTGTTTGAAAAATGCTTCATTAAAATAAAAGGTCACAAAAACAAAATGTTTTACGAAAACCGACGCTTTTTACGCCTTTCGCCCTTTTCTACTAACCACTAACCCAAAACCACCTACCTTTAACCTAAGCCTAACCCTTCCCCAAAGTCCTCTTGATATTTACAAAGGTTTATAGTTAAAAAGGAGGAAGATTGATTGCTTGGCAAGCATATGGTAGAAGTAAGTTCCATGCCGCTCTCGAGTGTTTCACAAAAATACATCTTCGGCCGAGTGTTGAGTGATCCCCCGTGAGGTATATGAACTTGTATATAAATGGAATTTTAAAACGGCATGTTATGCCCAAATAAGTAATTTCTCTTATGTAATGTCCTAAATAAATCATAATGAATATGATTGTAAATAACATAAAAATAAAACCTAATAAAGATCGTGGAATCCCGACACTCTAGACAAGCCCAAAACCTTCTCTTCTACCCATTCCATTTGGGTGTGTAAGCCACATTATAAAGAGTTTTTCTTGAGGACAAGCAAAGATTCAAGTGTGGGGGTATTTGATGTGTGTAAAATGCAACATATAAATTACATCAAATGAGGCATAAAACTAACCCTTTTTTAGTACTAATGTTGGAAAAAGTGTGCTTTTGTCTTCCTTTTGTATTTTCAGGGATAAATGAGCGTAAATGAACAAAAGAAGCAAAAATACAGCCAAATCTAACAATAATACAAGAAAAGGAATAAACGTGGCATGCCCGACCCCTCGACAACATCTTCCCAAGCAAAACCAAGACATCAGAAGGCTGAACACGCCCCGTGCTCATTGAACACGGGGGCGTGCCCAAGTGTCTGCAGAAAAGACAAAGTTGTAGAAGCTTCTATTTCCCAACACGGGGACGTGCCCAGCGGACACGGGGCCGTGCTTAACGCTAAGATTCGCAAAATCCAAGCAAATCTTGATAGTACAGATACGCTTCTGCACACCGGGTCGTGCCCAACGGACACGAGGGCGTGGTCAACTAATGCAGACAAACTGCAATTAATGAAGAAAGAGAAGATGGGTGGACATGGGGCCGTGTCCGGGCTTCTGTGCAGGCTATAAATAGGGGTGTTTGGTTCATTGCAAAGGCATCCCTTGACAAACCACCTCTCTCCCACTTCACCCACACTCCACCACCATCACAACACCCACATCCACCACCATCATCCATCATCCATCATATAGTGTGTGTAGTAGTCTCGGGATCCAAGATTGATAGTAAGATTTCTTGACAATCAAAGGCCATGTTTGCCTAAGTCTCTTACATCACTTGGTGAAGACAAGCATTTAGTGTAATACTTTTGTTTTTTAATCTTTTCGCACTTTTTATTTGGTTTTGTATTAATGACTTTAATAACTAGTTTCTTATGTTGAAGCTGAAACTTCCTTATCATTTTTCTGTGGTGTCTTGGCGTTATTTTACTGTCTATATAAAATAAAAGATTTACATCATTCATATCTCCACGGTCTATATGGAGATATGTTGGCTACCTAGTCGGGGGTTAAGGGAATGGTTTGGTAAGGTTCTTGCCTTGTTCAGTGTATAGATCCCGCAAGGACCTAGGTCAAGCTTACTAGGACCTCCTTCAATACCCACTGGTATTGGATGGCGGGGGTGCGAATGGCTTGATCCCCTAATATGTAAACTACTATTAATACATTAACCCGGCTACTTGGGATTGTATCCCTGCAGACTCAAACCACTTAGCCGAGGGTAACGTCACCTTCAAAAGAGGGGCCTACCACATTACGCATTAATAAATTAATTAATTATCTTCCAATATTCAAACCCTTTAGGATTGTATCCTTGCTGACTAAAACTACTGGGTTGAGGGTAACGTCACCTTCAAAAGAGGGGCCTACTACTATAACTAAGATAATCTCTTAAAAGTGCAAAAGTGCGGAAAACATCAAAGGTTACACTAAAGGCGAGTCGGATCCAAGTGATTCATCTTGTCTATCTGTTTTATTTTTATTTTCAGCATTTTTAGTTAAATTTCATTTTCTTGTTTAAAACCTTTTTCTAATTTTTTGATTTGATTAGACGTTGAGGATAAACCGGTACTAAAAGCTCTTGTGTCCTTGGACGACCTCGGTATCTTACCAACGCTATACTACGCTCACGATGGGTGCACTTGCCCATATGTGTGTTTAGTGTTAGTAAAATATCGTGTTTTATAAATTTAAAACTTGACTAAAGTGTTTAAAAGGGCTAAAAATATACATAAATACCTATCACACCTAACGCACATCAGGGTCATAAATAAAAAGAAGTGAACTATAAGGGCCTTGCCTTAACAAGGTAAATGCCTAAAGAAATAGTCCACAAGCCAAAGTGAAAGAACCCACGGGTTACCTAGACAAAGCGAGGGAACCTGTTGAGAATCCCCGCATAAAATAAAGACAGTAAAAAGAATAAATTCTTAACTGTCAATATCCTGGTATGGATAATTGACATAAGTTAAAGAGAAAACGCTAAACTAAAATTTAGTTTTAGTAAGAAACAATGTTTTCACAAATATGACTATTCTGATAGGAATAGAAATTGTAAATATTAAAAGATGCGAGTCTTGACACCAATGAGTACAAGATGATACATTCGGAAAGAAATATTTTCGAAAATAAAAGGTTGAGATAGATCTAAACATGACGGGACATGATCACGGTCAAGAAAAGAAATGTGAAATGTAATCACATTGTAACCCGAGTAATGGGTATAAAGTAACTGGACTAATAAGTCTAGTTAGTGAGACCGGTTAAGGTCGAGATTCAAATTAAGAAATTGGTTAATACGCTATTTATTTTAAGAATAGCGTGGAATAAACAAAACCAATAGATTTATATGATCAAGTGGCCAAATAGGCGACTCGGTCAAGTAAACAACAAAGGTATATAGAGATAAAAGATGAAAGTGACGACCCATGAGACCTCACTAACAGAAAATACTGATCACCTATTTTGAGGGATCAGGAGACCACCCAAGTGAAGGGTTAGGAAGTCAAATCGAGCAAAAGCACGATTGAAAGATAAATCTATAAGTATGTGGTTATATACTTTATAGAATTTCGCTAATATCACTATTGAACTGTCTTAAATATTAAGATGTAAAATCAAGAAATTCGGTTTGCTCGTAAGCGGTGGATTCCGTATAATTGAACCGAATAAGTAAATTTGAAAACAAAAGAGTTTGTTTGCTAAAGGTGAAAGATTTCACTAAAGACCTTTAAACGAGTCAAAATGACGGATTCATAAAGAATTCGATAGTATGAAAGCGATGGATTTCGCTAAGTTAACTAAACTAGTGGAAATAACGAGATTACGTTATTTCAAGTTGCGTTATGTCGTATGAGATACGTAGATTATTGTAACCAAAAAGATATTACCATACTTTTCTGATAATACTAACAACTGGTTAAAATATGAGTAATGCTTAAAAGATTACTCATGTCAAATGCATTGAGTTTAAAACTAGATGAACTATGTAAGAAAGGTTTCGAGGACGAAACCTCTTTAAGGGGGGTAGACTTGTAACACCCCGAAAACGGGTTTGGTAATCAAACCAAGTTAGTACTAAAAGACGGGTAAATTACCGTTAGGGGTAAAACTAACCCGGTGAATATTAGGATTTTTAAATAAATAAGCCTAATATTAAATAAAAGCTGAAAGGAAGCTTTTGAGAAAATAAAGTTTATAGAAGCCCGAGTTGACGGGACTTAAAATAAACCTAGTCATAAATCTTCCCGAACTCACTAAATTAACTAGGAATGTTTAACCTAGTTAATAATTAGGAATATTGTTAGAAATTAAGTGGGTTGTGACCTACTTAATAAACTAACCAAACAAGAGGGGCCAAAGAGGATAAACTTGAAAGTTTAATTATAAAGAAATTTAAAACCAAAAACACACATTTAGTGTGTGTTGAAGGTGTTCTGTTCAAACACAGGAAGAAGCCCCAGGAACCCCAAAACCCTAAACTCCAATAAATCATCAAATTGAAAGCTCAAACGAAGCTCAAATTCACAATTGAACGTGAATTATTGATCAACCAAGCTAGGGGATCATAAAGTATGTCAATTTTTGATGATTTGAGAAGTTGTGAAATTTGAATAATCATCATAATCGTGAATTATGAATGAATTATTGAAGCTAGGATTGAATTAGTGATGTATACTTTCTTAGGAACCCAAACCCTAAGTGAAAATTATACATATGATGTTATAATTTAAATGATTTGATGATTTACCACACTAGGATAAGTGGGTATTAATCATAAGATGAATTTGAAGATATAATTATAAGTAGAATCATCATATTTGATAATAATCAGGAAAATACTTGAACAAATTGTGTGTTTGAGTACATAATCATACTTGCTAAGTAGTGAGTTTAGTATGTTAAGATGAAAAATAAATGATATATTCATGTTGAATGATGTATGATATCATCATGTATTAAAAGTGATCAAGTTGTGTTAAATTGATAAAATTCGATTACATGAACTTGGTTAATAAAAGTGGTTAGAAACGGTAGCATAAGAATAATGTTTACTGGATAATTGACCAAGTAATTAAACGAGTAGTTGAGCTACTTCGTGTAATTATTTGTGTAAATAGGCAGTTGACTTTAAAAAGTCAAACTGACCAATTATATAATCAAATGATAAATTCGACATAAGAATCGTAGGATGGAATAGTCGTAAATGATTATGACTAATCTAACCATATTACAAATTACAATGATAGTTTGACGCTTAACAACCTAGGTGGAAGCATGGGAATGAATCGGGTCAAACGAATCGAGTATGAAGAAAAGCATAATCAGGATGCAAGGTAAGTTAAAGCTTACACCTTTTATTTAATACCTATTGGTTTGATAGTATATGAATAATAAAAATCATCTTTGAACTAGAATGTTCCGACACGACATGTGCGGTTCGGAACAAAAGACAATGATAATAAACCATGTTTAATGGTTAAAACGGACTAATACGATAAATTGGTCATGTAATGACTAATAGATAATGAGTTTCGAGGGGTTACCTTATAGGGTAAACTGTCACACCCCGATTTCCACGTGTCACCGGTGGGCCCGGTGGGGAGTATCGTGACGTGGTTGGCAAAATAATAGTCAAACAACACAATATTTAATATGCACAGCGGAAGCAAATGAAAGATGTAATTCAACCGAATATAATATTGTAATATCAAATATCACAACTGTCGATTGTTTATCCACAGACGGATCGAAAATAAGAAACAGTAGTTCAACAGACTTTAGGCATCTTAAGCTTGCGAGACTTTTATTGATGCTAAGGAGAAATCCCAGCCAATTACGCTTAGTACCTGCATTTAATCTTTTTGGGAAAAATACGTCAGTTTACACTGGTAAATACAATCAACTGACTCATTTTAGAAAATGATTGAAAATTGATTTGGATGCACGTGGCATAAACATTTTATAACTTGGGAGAATTATTTAAATATATAATCTTGTGAACGAATTACATGTTCCTTATGCGTTCAGTAGCCCGGACGTACCGGGTTAAAGATCAATAGACACACCACATCAACTATTTATGCACTGACGAGTGTACGCCTACACTCCGCGCTTAGGTCGTGGCCATTTCGTAAAATGATGCCAAGGATATCCGGGACACGGTCATTAACCCCCCAAAGGCTTTTAAGTAAACAAAACTGTTTAAACGGGCCGATCAAATTATTCAATTAACCACCAAACGATGGAAGATTTGATGCCCGACCAAGCAGTATTTTATATACCGTAACCCAAGCCCGTATAGGGAAAATAAGTTAAAAGTATTTACCTGAGCAAAGTATTAATCACAATAAGCAAATTGAAAGTAGCTTTTACTGGTCTCCTATTCTGGAACAAAGGTTAATAACAACCTATTAGAATCCTAACGGGTCTTTAATTAAGCTTAAGCTTAGACCGGTTAGTTTCAAAGATACGGTTCGTACGCACTATTAAGCGAAGACCGGATAGAATGTGATTTAGACCCGACAAGTTCGGAGACTTGCTTAATATGGGTATTTCATACACACTCTGGATTTTGAGATAAAACCGATAAGGTTTGACCCGTTTCGGCTAATTTATGTAAACTAGTTACATAAACCGAACCGGACGCGTAATAAGCGTAACGGGTAATCATAAGAGCCATATACATGTTTCCTAAGTTAATATGCTTCAAATATGTTGTGACATCAGTAGGATGTCTTTTATTATGCCCGAAACGAATTTAAACACAAACTATGCCCCGTAGGGGTAGTTTGGTCATTTAAAAGATTATAAAAGAGTTTAAGTATTTACCTGAGTTACAGGTCTGATATAATCAGAAAAAATACTTATTTTACTAAGTTACAACAGTAGGGTAAAGTATATATGTGAAATTTATCAATTATAACCAAACTATGCACCGTAGGGGCATTTTGGTAATTTCACATAAGCCGAAAAGCTCAAAACTGAAGTCTGAGTTTAACAACTTTTGCTTACTGTTAAAATATTATAATTTTCCTCAAATATCAGTAGGTATCAACCCTTGTATGTTTAAAATAGTTCTAGTACATACTATGCGTTAAAAACGCTTAAAAAGGCGATTAGAAGCCATTTCCGGGTTCTATACATAAAGCTGATATTTTTATTATTCCAGAAGGCTTAAAATAATTTATTTACCATATGTAATCAGTAGCAAAAGGTTTGGAGTCGATTAGTTATGTAAAACTCATTTTATAGCCCGTAAGGGCAAAACCGACAATTACCGGATTAAGCCTATGACTATAAGTTATGCTCAGTTTAAAATTAATTAAAAATCTTCAAAAATACCAAAATAATATATTACATCAGTGGGTAATAATTTTGATATCAAAAAGTAGGCTTAGATAGGCTATACGCTAATTACGCCGTTTAATTAACATAAAGCTTTCAATTTACGCTAATGAGCATAACTCTCATTCTACACCTCAAACTGATGTCAAATTTTGGATGCAAGTTTAAATATCAGTAACTAAGGGTTCTACTCTTTTACATTTTCAAAAATCACATTTTAAGGTGAAAAGGGCATAATGGTCAACATATGAGCAATTAACGGAATCATGCATATTAATTGGATAACTAATGAATCAAGGTGTATAATCACAGAGGGTTATACTAGCATGTAACCTAGTCCAATTAAAGCTCTAAGGTATTTCTAAAACATACCATAACGGGTCAGAACTGAAGTCAAAGCAAAACTCAAAGCTTTGAGACTTTCGGTTCCGAACCGGGTCTAAACATAAAATTGTCGGGTTGAACATGTTTAGACATGTTCTTACACTAATTACCAAGTTATATTAATGATCAAATAGGTTGTATATGTTCTACATTGCTAATTATGCATAAATTAGAAAATAAGCATTCTGTTGACTTTTTAACAACAAGTTTGACCCGACTTTTGACCTAGTTAGAGTGGGAATCATGGGGAACCCTTTTAAGGGTTTATTACCCACATAATTACCAACTTATAACTACTTTCAATTTGACTAATCACTGGACCAACAATGATTAATCGTTAAGTCAACCGTTAATTACGACGGTTTGACTTTTAAGCTTAAACTAAGTAAAAACTTAACTAAGGAAGGTTAAGCAAACTTACTGAAGTCCTATGCTTGATTAGGAAGGCCTTGTGTCTGCTCTCAAGCTCCCAAAAGCTCCAGAATTGCACAAGAAGTGAATGATCAAATGGTAGCAACTTCATGGCCTTTTATAGTGCTCAAGAACACATAGATTGTTGACAAACAACTCTAGTAATGTTCCCTGATCACTAACACATGTCCCTAGTGTCTAGGAGCCATTTAGGGGTCATCCAAATAAGAGGAAAATCGTTTAAAGGTCGAGTATTGCGTTTAAACAGCAAACAGCCCCGTTTTCAGTTACTGGGCATCCCTTGCGCACCGTAAGGACATGCTTGCAGTGCGCAAGCCTTCTGCTGAAGCCCAAAAATTTTGATCTTTCATGCATTCGAAGGGGCAACTGATGTGTAACGATTTTGGCCATGTTTTATCAGTAAGGGGGCCTCTAAAATGTGCCTTGAACAGTTATACACCCCACCACTTTGATATGTTTTCTTGAATCCTTTAGAAAGTGCCGAACATGAATGTTTATCGTAGAAATTCCATAGGATCCTATCTTGCACTTTGAATTCAATTATTGTCAACAATTCACTGGATTGAAGGTATATTAGATGTGTGTAATATATAATTGGGTCTTGGGATTTATAAATGGGGTCGTTCAGAGGTAAAAATTTAACATGACGACACTTTTAAATCCTGCCATACATCTTTAATTATACCCGGGTTTATATCACTTTTGTCTTATATGACACGTGTCGTTATATCATTGAACACGAATTTTCGAGGTGTTACATCCTCACCCCCTTAAAAGAAATCTCGACCTCGAGATTTACTAAAACAAATGAGGGTACTTCTCTTTCATTGTGGACTCGACCTCCCACGTGTATTCGGGACCTCTACGGGCATCCCATTTTACCTTTACAATAGGCACATGCTTCCTTCGAAGCTTCTTAACCTGTCGATCTTCAATCGACAATGGTTTTTCCACAAATTTTAAGCTCTCATCTATATGCACATCTGTATGTGGTATGACCAGTGATTCGTCAGCGAAACACTTCTTCAGATTGCAGATGTGGAATACATTATGAATACTACTGAGCTCTTCAGGTAAGTTTAGCTTATAGGCAACTGACCCGACACGTTCGATAACCTCGAAAGGTCCTATGTATCTCGGGCTTAACTTGCCTTTCTTACCAAATCGCATCACACCCTTCCAGGGTGACACTTTAAGCAACACCTTGTCACCTACTTCGAAGTGAAAAGATTTACGCTTTGGATCTACGTAGCTCTTCTGCCTATCTCTGACAGCTTTGAGACGGTCACGAATCTGGACAATCTTGTCCGTCATTTCAAAGACTATCTCTGGTCCTGATAATTGGACATCTCCAACTTCCGCCCAACAAACGGGCGTTCTACACTTTCTACCGTATAAGGCCTCGAAAGGCGCAGCCTTAATGCTGGTATGGTACCTATTGTTGTGGGAGAATTTGATTAACGGCATGTGGTTATCCCAACTACCACCTAAATCAATCACACATGCACGTAGCATGTCTTCCAAAGTTTGAATAGTACGCTCACTCTGACCGTCTGTCTGAGGATAGTAAGCCGTACTAAAATTCAAACGCGTGCCCAAAGATTGTTGGAAACTTTTCCAAAAATGTGACGTGTATCTAGTATCTCTGTCAGAGATAATAGACACATGTATGCTGTGTAAAGCTACAATCTTATCCACATATAATTGGGCTAACATGTCGGAGCTATAAGTCTCCTTTATGGGTAGGAAATATGCTGACTTAGTCAGTCTGTCAACTATCACCCATATTGTATCATTGCCTTTCCTTGTCCTTGGCAATTTGGTGATGAAATCCATCGTCACCATCTCCCATTTCCATGTGGGAAGTTCAGGTTGTTGTAGCAAACCTGACGGCTTTTGATGTTCTGCTTTGACTTGCGCACACGTCAAGCATTTAGCTACATAGGCAGCTACAGACTTTTTCAAGCCTATCCACCAATAATTTGCCCTTAGATCCTGGTACATCTTATCAGCTCAAGGATGAACGGAATATTTGGAACTATGGGCTTCCTGGAGGATGACATCTCGAAGTCCTCCATAAACTGGAACCCATATCCGTCCATTCAATCTTAGAATTCCGTCTTTGCCAAGAGATAACTGCTCCTCAGTTACCCCTAGCTTCTCGTTAGGATAGTTAGCTTCCAACACAGCTTCCCTCTGTGCAGCTAACAACGTTTCAGTCAAACTGTTCTTAATCTCAATGCTCTTGGCATTGATTCGGATGGGTTTCACCCTTTCCTTTCTGCTCAAGGCATCAGCGACTACATTCGCCTTGCCGGGATGGTATCTGATTTCACAATCATAATCATTCAACGTCTCCATCCATCGGCGCTGCCTCATGTTTAAATCCTTCTGATTAAATAGGTGCTGAAGGCTCTTGTGATCAGAATAGATCACACACTTGATTCCATATAAATAATGCCTCCAGAGCTTCAGTGCAAATACAACGGCACCCAACTCCAAGTCATGGGTGGTGTAATTATTTTCATGTACCTTTAATTGACGTGATGCATAGGCAATAACCTTGCCTTTCTGCATAAGCACACACCCCATGCCGGTGTGTGATGCATCACAATAAACTATAAATTCTTCGATACCTTCAGGCAATGTCAGCACAGGAGCGTTGCTCAACTTCTGTTTAAGGATATCAAAAGATTCTTGCTGTTTAGGGCCCCAAACAAACTTAACCTTCTTCTTAGTTAAGGAGGTTAGGGGTGCAGCAATCCTTGAAATTTTTTTGATAAAACGCCTGTAATATCCTGCCAATCCCAGGAAGCTACGAATCTCTGTAGGCGTCTTTGGCTCTTGCAAGTTCATAACTGCTTCAACCTTAGCGGGATCCACTTGGATACCACGCTCACTAACCACATGTCCAAGGAATTGGACCTCTCGAAGACAGAATTCACACATAGAGAATTTGGCATAGAGTTTCTCACGATGCAGGAGTTTGATAATACAGCGAAGGTGTTTCTCATGGTCAGCTTCGTTCTTAGAATAGATAAGAATGTCGTTGATGAAAACGATGACGAATTTATCTAAGTAAGGCTTGCAAACGCGATTCATGAGATCCATGAACGCGGCGGGTGCATTTGTGAGCCCAAAAGGCATCACTAGGAACTCGTAATGACCACAACGAGTCCTAAATGCAGTTTTATGTACGTCTTCATCTCTAACCTTCAGTTGATGGTAGCCTGACCTCAAGTCAATCTTCGAGAAATAACTTGCCCCTTGCAATTGATCGAACAAATCGTCGATCCTGGGCAAAGGATACCTATTCTTTATCGTGACCTTATTAAGCTCACGATAATCGATGCACAGACGCATCGATCCATCCTTCTTCTTGACAAACAAGACTGATGCTCCCCAAGGAGACGAACTAGGTTTAATGAAACCTTTAGCTAGCAATTCATCCAGTTGTGTTCTCAATTCCTTCATTTCTGTTGGCGCCAACCTTTAAAGCGCTCTAGCAACAGGTGCTGCTCCAGGGATGATGTCAATTCTGAATTCCACTTGCCTATCTGGTGGTAAACCAGGTAGTTCTTCAGGAAAAACTTCTGGGTATTCAGAAATGACGGGGATGTCTTCTATCTTCGGTTTAGGCTCATCAATAATCACTTATGCCATGTAGATGACACAACCCTTCTTTAAACACTTTGAAGCCTTGAGCATAGTCACTTGCTCAGGCAGTCCATACTGGGTATCTCCCCGAATGGTAAGTGATTCACCAGACGGAGTCTTAATCAACACTTGCTTTTTGTTGCAGACAATTTGGGCCTGGTTATGAGATAACCAGTCCATACCCAAAACTATGTCAAAACCGGTTAACTTAAATGGTAGTAGGGACAGAGGAAAAGAGTGGTTCTTAATGGATATAACACATCCATCTAACACAGTAGAGACGGTTTCTAGTGTGCCATCTGCTAACTCCACCTCATAATTCACACTTAAGGTTTTGACAGGTAATTTCAACAATTCACAAAACTTATTATCTACGAAAGACTTATCAGCGCCTGAATCAAAAAGTACTCTTGCATAGACATCATTTACAAGGAAAGTACCTATAATAACGTTGTCGTCTAGAACCGCTTCCTTTGCGTCCATTCTGAAGACCCTAGCATTGGTCTTCTTGGCCTCTTCAGGCTTCTTGGCGTATTTAGGGCAGTTGGTCTTAATGTGCCCCTTTTCATTGCAACGGTAGCATGTTACGTCTTTCAGCTTCTTGCAATCCAAGGTCTTGTGATCCGTGGACTTGCATATTCCACATGCAAAAGTTTTTGACTGAGTCTGCGAGTTCGACTCGAGTCTGCACTTTCCATAGTGTTGTTTCTTGCAAATTTTGCATTTGGGCTTCTCACCAGACTGATGCCCATCTTTCCTTGACTCAGATCCCTTCTTGTTGTCACCGTTTCCACGGTGCTTCTTGTTCGACCTCCGTGAATTATCATCTTCACGTTTTCTCTTCTCAGCATCTTTGTTCCTCAGCGATCTTTGCCTGACCGCATCCAGAGTGAGGGACAGAGATATGTCAGCTACAGATCTGAAAGTAGCTGGCCGAGAAGCCTTCACGTTTGCCTTAATTTCCGGGGCTAAACCACCGATAAAACGAGCTATTCTTTTTGGTTCCGGGGTGTCACACCCCCAAAAACCACCTGCGGAATACTACCGCTTGGAGGCGTGACTGACCAGGATCCAGCCACCAATCATATTGAACACGCAAGTTAACAATTATAAAAGTTTAACAAATACCATTGGTGTCCAAACAAAGCATAGTTTAAGTTGCAAAGCGGAAGCATAATGTTCAAATCCAAAACATAAGTTTAAACATTTCAAAGTTTAACATGGCACACCGCTGTCCATGTCCCACAACGACTCTCCCCCCATGCAAGCTCCAGCTAAGTACCTATTGACCTGCAAAGCATGTAGTAACGAGTCAACAACAAGTTGAGTGAGTTCACGGTTGGGTGTTCATTTTAAGTTGTTCCAAAAACAGTTTCCTTTAACTGGCATCCTGCCGTGGGGGGGTTACCCCATAGTTGAAAACGTAATTTGTTTACCCATTTACTCTGGCAATACAGCCGTGGGGGCTACCCCATGTTAGTTATCTGGCATTTCGGCCGTGGGGGCTACCCCATGTATACACTAGACTCGTTACCATATCGACTGCTGACTGTAGTCATGTTTATGTGCCCTGAACTGTCAATGTCTATCATCATTGACGTACCCAGATCCATTAGTTCACGCCGTCCTCTGCAGCACGGTGTGAGGCTTGTCAGACCTAAATAGCGATATCTAACTAATGACCCGCTCACCATTGGCCCGGCGATTAAGTCGATATAAAAAGGAGGGACTTCGTGATAGAGTTTTGGTCTAGTACGAGTTATCTGTCCATGAAGACAAGGAATTATATTCCTGAGCCATCGCTGTCCTACCCAATAAAGGACGAGGAATCCATGTTCCTTAACCCCATTCCCAACCCCTGGGAATCCCATGCTTTGTAGAGGGTGTGAACTCACCTTGGTTTGCTCGGCAGATACACAAAAAGGTCAATCAAGCTATATTGTGGTCAACCACGTCCTAACATAGTTGTACCACACAAGTCAGGTTCGTATTCAGGTAGTGCACGTATGTTTTCTACACACATTTGCATACACGTATTGATAATGGCACACACGTATAAATACTTCAGTTAATCAACAGGGCTCAAACACATCCAATAGCCTCATCTACGTAAATAAGCAAAGTCCAAGTATGCGGCCCAAATAGTTGGGCTCGTAATAGCATGAAAGTCCAAAACAGTGTGCACGTGTATATGGTCTCGAGTCGAGACTGTGCGGTCTCGAGTTGTAGCCTACAAGTTCTCGAGTCGCAACTGAGGAGGTCTCGGGTCATACGTTCATCACTCGAAACTAGGCGGTCTCGAGTCATGTTGTTTATGCGCTGGTAATGTGTGGTCTCGAGTCGAGACTAGGGGTACTCGACTCGCAACCTGTGTCGCAACCGTGTTCTTGAGCTGTCACATATATGGTCTCGAGTCGAGACAGAGGATCTCGACTTGTGTTCCTGGTAACAAAATCCTTCTAGAACCTTGATGTACTATCCAATAGTGTGGCATTTTCATGAGATTGTGTACTATCCAATTAAACCACACAAACATGTTTTCTTGTCTAACAATTAACTGAAATGGATCAAACATAGCAAATTTCAAATATTCATTTCTCATTCAACAAGTTCTTCATCTAGGGTTTTCATCACTTTGCAAACATGATCATTTAAATCTTAGTTCTAGCATGCGTTTAACTCAAAACAAGAACATGTATTCATACGATCTATATGTCATGACAACTTTGCATATTATCATCAAAACAACCTTTGTCCTATAACTTCTAACATAAATCGGATGATCATAAGCTCTCCATACATTCATCATTCAAGTATCTTATTAACTCATTATCATACAAGGGTTCACACATATCACCCATCATTTAATCATTCAAAGCAAGTCCCATCATTATACACGAAACACCTAATGAACATCTAAAAACACTAATCGGTCGATATATGCTCATAACTTATCATTTGTTTTAACCAAACATTTACAAGGTACTAACCGGCTAGATGTTGAGGGTATGAAGAATCAATGAACCAACTTCCGAGTGGTGATCTCGAGCTTGATCCGAGGTTTCCTTGTTGTTGCCGATTGATCCGAGAGGAAGGAGGGGAGAGGTGATGTTTAATCTCTGGGGTTTAAGGTTTTCTAGAGAGAGTGTGTGTAGGAGAGTGTGAGGGAATGTTGGTTGCCCAAAAATGGCAAGGTTGGCTATCCACATGGGTTAAATACTAGTTCCAAGTTGGTGCACCCTAATGGGTTCCGGATGGATTAAAGGAGGTGCATGGCCCAACTGTTGCACTGTTCACTCGAGACCGCATGGTCTCGAGTCGGGTCCTTGTGTCTTAGGTTCCGGTTCACTACATACATGCTAGTTTAAAAACTATTCTTTATACGTACACGTTAATAGCACACAGCACATCAAGATAATCATGAACTTTCATTTACTAGTATATATATAAACACATAACGTTCAAGCATGTTACACCAATATACGAATGAAGGGTTCTAAATATCGAGTTGTCACATTATCCCCAAGTTGAAAGAAATTTCGTCCCGAAATTTGGTAAGTACTCACTGAGGAAGCTAGTTAAGTTGTAAGGTTTTCCTGGTTTTCCTGGGGTGTCACATCCTCCCCCCGTTGATCTGGAATTTCGTCCCGAAATTCCGTAGCTTCAGCCTCAGTAGTGGTTGTACTGTTTGCGAATAGTTGGGGATACTTTTGTGTCATCTGATCTTCGCGTTCCCAGGTGAACTCTGGGCCGCGACGTGAGTTCCAACGAACTCGAACGAGAGGTATTCTAGTGTTCTTGAGGACCTTAACATCCCGGTCCGTGATTTCAACTGGTTCCTCGACGAATCGTAACTACTCGTCGATAGTGAGTTCCTTCAGGGGAACTATGTGGGTCTCATCTGACAGACACTTCTTCAGATTCGACACATGGAAAACGTTGTGGACTGCACTGAGTTCTGTTGGTAAGTTCAGTTTGTAGGCCACCTTGCCTATTTTCTCAATGACTTCGAAAGGTCCAACTTACCGTGGGTTAAGTTTGCCTCGTTTACCAAAACGAACCACACCCTTCCAGGGTGAGACTTTGAGTAGTACCCGCTCCCCAACCTGGAGCTCTAGTGGTTTCCTACCCTTATCGGCGTAGACTTTCTGACGGTCACGAGCTGCCGCCATGCGTTGTCGAATTTGAGCAATTCGTTCGGTTGTGTCTACCACATGTTCTGGACCAGTGATCTGACTATCCCCCACCTCTGCCCAGCAAAGAGGTGACCGGCATTTACGCCCGTACAGTGCCTCAAACGGAGTAGCTTTAATGCTGGTGTGGTAGCTGTTATTGTACGAGAATTCCACAAGTGGCAGATGCTTTTCCCAGCTGTTGCCAAAGTCGATTACACATGCACGAAGCATGTCTTCTAAGGTTTGAATAGTGCGCTCGGACTGCCCGTCCGTCTGAGGGTGATACACTGTGCTCATGTCTAATCGTGAGCCAAAGGATTTGTGCATTGCTTGCCACAGCTCTGAAGTAAAACGTGCATCACGATCTGAGATAATGGAGGTGGGCACCCTGTGCCTCGAAACAACTTCCTTGAGATATACTTCTGCTAGAGTGGAGAATTTATCCGTGTCCTTGATAGCCAGGAAGTGCAAAGACTTTGTGAGTCGATCCACGATCACCCAAATAGTATCGTTTCTGCGCTGAGATCTAGGCAGGCCAGTAACGAAATCCATGGAAATTTGCTCCCATTTCCATTGTGGTATCTCTGGTTGTTGGAGTAGGCCTGAGGATTTCTGGTATTCCGTCTTGACTCTCGCACAAGTCAAACACTTGCTGACGTAAGTTGCTATGTGGGCCTTCATGCTAGGCCACCAATACGTAGTTTTGATATCGTGGTACATCTTATCCGAACCAGGATGTACCGAGTAGCGAGACTTGTGTGCTTCATCCATCACAAGTTCTCGTAGGTTGCCATAGAGTGGGACCCAAATGCGTCCTGTTACGTAGTATGCACCGTCTTCCTTTCGTTCCAATCATTGCCTTGAGCCGCGTAGGGCTTCAGCCCTGACGTTTTCTGGTTTCAATGCTTCTACCTGAGCGTCTCGTATCTGGGAAGGAAGACTAGAATGTATTGTGAGTTGCAAAGCTCGTACGTGCTTAGGCGCAGTGTCCTTTCGACTGAGGGCGTCAGCCACAACATTGGCTTTGCCTGGGTGGTACTTGATCGAGCATTCGTAGTCATTCAGTAGTTCAACCCATCGTCGTTGTCGCATATTCAGTTCCTTCTGTTTGAAGATATGCTCGAGGCTCCTGTGGTCGGTGTAGATGGCACACTTGGTACCGTACAAGTAATGTCGCCATATCTTAAGTGCAAAAACAACAGCTCCCAGCTCTAAGTCATGCGTAGTATAGTTTCTTTCATGAAACTTGAGTTGGCGTGAGGCGTAGGCTATAACCTTATCCCGTTGCATCAATACACAACCAAGACCCTGAATTGATGCGTCGCAACTCGCAGTAAACCACAAAGTCGTCTGTGCCCTCTGGCAATGAAAGGATAGGTGCACTGCAAAGTCTATCCTTTAAGTGCTAGAATGCTAATTCCTGTGCATTTCCCCATCGATAAACCACGCCTTTCTGTGTTAGTGAGGTGAGAGGCTGTGCAATCTTAGAAAAATCCTTAATGAACCTCCTGTAGTAACCTGCCTAACCCAAGAATTGGCGAATTTCCGTTGGTGTACGAGGTGCAGGCCAGTTCTTAATTGAGTTTACCTTGGATGGATCAACGTGAATCCCATCCTTGTTCACCACATGGCCTAAGAAATGGACTTCGCGAAGCCAGAAGTCACATTTTGAAAACTTGGCGTATAGCTGTTCTGCTCGAAGAAGTTCCAAAATAAGTCGTAGATGTTGCTCGTGTTCCTCCTGACTCTTAGAATAGATCAGGATGTCGTCGATGAAGACTATAACGAACTTGTCCAGGTAAGGCTTGCACACCCGATTCATCAAGTCCATGAAAATCGCAGGTGCGTTTGTCAGCCCAAAAGGCATGACCAAGAACTCATAGTGTCCATAACGAGTTCTGAAAGCTGTTTTGGAGACGTCCTCTTCTCGGACTCTCAGCTGGTGATATCCCGATCTCAAATCAATCTTTGAATAGTAGCTTGACCCTTGTAGCTGGTCGAACAAGTCGTCAATACGTGGTAGAGGATAACGATTCTTCACCGTCACTTTGCTGAGTTCACGATAGTCGATACACATTCTAAAGGTACCGTCTTTCTTCTTCACAAACAGCACTAGAGCTCCCCAGGGCGATGAGCTAGGACGAATAAAACCCTTATCCAAGAGTTCTTGTAGTTGCGTAGAGAGTTCTTCCAACTCTGATGGAGCTAAACGATAAGGTGCACGAGCTATAGGCGCAGCTCCAGGAGCTAGTTCAATCTGAAACTCGACCTGGCGATGAGGCGGAAGGCCGGGTAATTCCTCAGGAAATACCTCAGGATAGTCGCGTACAATCGGAAAATCTTCTAGCTTCTTCTCTTTCTTCGAGGTGTCCGTAACAAGAGCCAAGATAGCGATGTGGCCCTTTCTCAAATACTTCTGGGCCTTAAGGAAAGAGATGATGTTCTCAACAGCACCCCTCTTGTCGCCGCGAATCATGAGAGGTTCACCACCGGAACCAGGAATACGAACAATCTTCTCGTTGCAAAGAATCTCTGCTCGGTGTTGGGATAACCAATCCATCCCAATGACAACGTCGAAACTACCCAAGACGATAGGAATAAGGTCGATAGAGAAGGTCTGGTTAGCGAGAATAAGTTTACAACCTTTGACTATGTGTGCGGCCTCTAAACTCTTACCATTTGCTAGCTCTACAGTGTGCTTGCTGTTCAAGGGTGTTGGAATACGCTTAAGCATTTGACTAACTTCTAGTGACATGTAGCTAGTATCGGCACCCGAATCAAATAAAACTGTAACATAAAAGTCGTCGAGAAGGAACTTACCCGTCACAGCGTTGGGGACATTCCTTGCTTCACCTTGGCCAATCACGAACACCCGCCCCCTGGCTCCATTGTTGTTGTTGTTCCCATTGTTACCATTCCCCTGATTATTGTTGTTGTTGTTGTTGTTGTTCTGGTTCCTGTTCAGTTGGGGACAATCTTTCTTGAAATGGCCTTCAGCTCCACACTGAAAGCACCCTTTGTTGATACCTTACTGCTGCTACTGCTGCTGCTGTCGCTGGTTCTGAGGGGCTTGTTGTTGACGATTCTGGTTTGCGTGGTACAAGCTTCTGCAGTCCTTGGCGGTGTGACCTGGCTTGTTGCACCGATGGCAGTTACCCCTGGTGCATGGTCCGCTGTGGTGTAGGTTGCAGCGATTGCATTTGGGGTGATTCCCCTTGTACCCACCATGACTTTGACCACCAGATGAGTGCTGACTGGGGCTCTTGTAGTCATCAGTCTTTCTCTACTGAGACTGCACAGAAGTCGAACCCTTACTTGAAGCCCCATCCCATTTCCGTTTGTTGTCACTAGGAGCATCCGAAGTAGCTGTAGCACTTATGCGCTTGGGTAACCTGTTCTGCTCCACCGCCTGATCAGTAAGACGGTGAGCCAACTGAACAACCTGCTGGATAGTAGCGAGGTTTGCTGAAGTCACATGACTTTGGATTTCTGGCACCAAGCCCTTGAGAAAGACTTCAATTCGCTTAATTGGAGGGTCCACCATAGTAGGACACAATAATGCAAGCTCATTCGATCTCTTAGTATACGCCTCACTTTCTGACCCCGTCATCTTGAGGTTGAAGAACTCGACTTCCAGCTTATGAATGTCATCCCGACTGCAGTATTCTTCCTTGATCATCTCTTTAAAATTTTCCCATGGGGTGGCGTTGGCAGCAACCAACCCCAGCATTTGGACCTGAGCGTTCCACCATGTGATGGCTAAACCCTCGAGAGTACCGGTAGCATACTTCACCCTGCGCGCCTCAGGGCATTCACACATTTCGAACACAGATTCTAGTTTCTCAAACCAGTGGAGAAGACCTACGGCTCCTTCAGTGCCGCTGAAAGTAGTGGGTCGGCAGTCCATAAAAGTTTTAAAGGTGCACACAGGTGGCTGAGCATGTTGACCTGTTGTGGGTGAAAGAAAGGACAGAGTTTAACACAAAGGTTGGTTCACGAGAGTAGGAACTAAAGATCCTAGAATGAGTTTGGACTGCAGGATATACCTCCTGCGTGTGCAGCTGCAAGTGCCGCAGCAACTCGTTCGTTAATCAGAGCCGTCAACTCGGCTTGAGTCAGGTTAACGCGTCCACTCATGATCTTCATGTAAGAGGGAAACATGAGTGAGAGAGGTTCGCGAAAGTGCGATGACAGAAGGGAGTAAGCACACACGTGTTCAAGCAACAGTAGTTATACTAACCAAGCATACCATGAGCAATGTACTATGTAACTAACAAGTAGGCAATATATACACAGATCATATCACCTAGAATGTCGAGCCTTGCATGTGGAGTGGAGCGTCGTTGTGGACCGTTGAGCACTGTACAGGTTATAGTCTGGTTTTAACAAAAACGTTTTTCCTTTATTAAAACCAAGTTCACTATAACCAATGGCTCTGATACCAATCTGTCACACCCCCAAAAACCACCTGCGGAGTACTACCGCTTGGAGGCGTGACTGACCAGGATCCAGCCACCAATCATATTGAACACGCAAGTTAACAATTATAAAAGTTTAACAAATACCATTGGTGTCCAAACAAAGCATAGTTTAAGTTGCAAAGCGGAAGCATAATGTTCAAATCCAAAACATAAGTTTAAACATTTCAAAGTTTAACATGGCACACCGCTGTCCATGTCCCACAACGACTCTCCCCCCATGCAAGCTCCAGCTAAGTACCTATTGACCTGCAAAGCATGTAGTAACGAGTCAACAACAAGTTGAGTGAGTTCACGGTTGGGTGTTCATTTTAAGTTGTTCCAAAAACAGTTTCCTTTAACTGGCATCCTGCCATGGGGGGGTTACCCCATAGTTGAAAACGTAATTTGTTTACCCATTTACTCTGGCAATACAGCCGTGGGGGCTACCCCATGTTAGTTATCTGGCATTTCGGCCGTGGGGACTACCCCATGTATACACTAGACTCGTTACCATATCGACTGCTGACTGTAGTCATGTTTATGTGCCCTGAACTGTCAATGTCTATCATCATTGACGTGCCCAGATCCATTAGTTCACGCCGTCCTCTGCGGCACGGTGTGAGGCTTGTCAGACCTAAATAGCGCTATCTAACTAATGACCCGCTCGCCATTGGCCCGACGATTAAGTCGATATAAAAAGGAGGGACTTCGTGATAGAGTTTTGGTCTAGTACGAGTTATCTGTCCATGAAGACAAGGAATTATATTCCTGAGCCATCGCTGTCCTACCCAATAAAGGACGAGGAATCCATGTTCCTTAACCCCATTCCCAACCCCTGGGAATCCCATGCTTTGTAGAGGGTGTGAACTCACCTTGGTTTGCTCGGCAGATACACAGAAAGGTCAATCAAGCTATATTGTGGTCAACCACGTCCTAACATAGTTGTACCACACAAGTCAGGTTCGTATTCAGGTAGTGCACGTATGTTTTCTACACACATTTGCATACACGTATTGATAATGGCACACACGTATAAATACTTCAGTTAATCAACAGGGCTCAAACACATCCAATAGCCTCATCTACGTAAATAAGCAAAGTCCAAGTATGCGGCCCAAATAGTTGGGCTCGTAATAGCATGCAAGTCCAAAACAGTGTGCACGTGTATATGGTCTCGAGTCGAGACTGTGCGGTCTCGAGTTGTAGCCTACAAGTTCTCGAGTCGCAACTGAGGAGGTCTCGGGTCATACGTTCATCACTCGAAACTAGGCGGTCTCGAGTCATGTTGTTTATGCGCTGGTAATGTGTGGTCTCGAGTCGAGACTAGGGGTACTCGACTCGCAACCTGTGTCGCAACCGTGTTCTTGAGCTGTCACATATATGGTCTCGAGTCGAGACAGAGGGTCTCGACTTGTGTTCCTGGTAACAAAATCCTTCTAGAACCTTGATGTACTATCCAATAGTGTGGCATTTTCATGAGATTGTGTACTATCCAATTAAACCACACAAACATGTTTTCTTGTCTAACAATTAACCGAAATGGATCAAACATAGCAAATTTCAAATATTCATTTCTCATTCAACAAGTTCTTCATCTAGGGTTTTCATCACTTTGCAAACATGATCATTTAAATCTTAGTTCTAGCATGCGTTTAACTCAAAACAAGAACATGTATTCATACGATCTATATGTCATGACAACTTTGCATATTATCATCAAAACAACCTTTGTCCTATAACTTCTAACATAAATCGGATGATCATAAGCTCTCCATACATTCATCATTCAAGTATCTTATTAACTCATTATCATACAAGGGTTCACACATATCACCCATCATTTAATCATTCAAAGCAAGTCCCATCATTATACACGAAACACCTAATGAACATCTAAAAACACTAATCGGTTGATATATGCTCATAACTTATCATTTGTTTTAACCAAACAATTACAAGGTACTAACCGGCTAGATGTTGAGGGTATGAAGAATCAATGAACCAACTTCCGAGTGGTGATCTCGAGCTTGATCCGAGGTTTCCTTGTTGTTGCCGATTGATCCGAGAGGAAGGAGGGGAGAGGTGATGTTTAATCTCTAGGGTTTAAGGTTTTCTAGAGAGAGAGTGTGTAGGAGAGTGTGAGGGAATGTTGGTTTCCCAAAAATGGCAAGGTTGGCTATCCACATGGGTTAAATACTAGTTCCAAGTTGGTGCACCCTAATGGGTTCCGGATGGATTAAAGGAGGTGCATGGCCCAACTGTTGCACTGTTCACTCGAGACCGCATGGTCTCGAGTCGGGTCCTTGTGTCTTAGGTTCCGGTTCACTACATACATGCTAGTTTAAAAACTATTCTTTATACGTACACATTAATAGCACACAGCACATCAAGATAATCATGAACTTTCATTTACTAGTGTATATATATATACATAACGTTCAAGCATGTTACACCAATATATGAATGAAGGGTTCTAAATATCGAGTTGTCACACGGGGTCACCAGATACGGAACCAACCGGGACATTGTGTTGAAGCTCGTGAGGTAAGCTTGACAGTCAAGGTTTGTCATAACCAATGATATAAAATCAGACTCTATCTTCTCAACCTCATGCTGGGGGCAGTAATTTTCCCTGATGAGGGCAACAAATTGATCCCATGACATGTTGTACAATGGGATTTTCCCGGTGGCTTGAATCAGAGATCTCCACCAGGCTAGAGCTTCACCCTTAAAAGATTGCGACACAAATTTGACCACATCCCTCTCAGCGCATCCGCTGATATCCACAACTATGTCCATCTCGTCTAACCACGTCATACAGTCAATGGCTCCCTTTTCCCCAGTAAAGTCCTTGGGTTTGCATGAAACGAAGTATTTATAGGAGCAACCCTTGTCCTGGGTCCCCTGTTTCGGTACGATCTTTAGAGATGGAGCACTGTTGTGGTTTGAGGAAAGTCTATCATCATCTCTCTTGGGTTCATCCTTCTTGGAAGGTGGCTTCGAATGCGGTGTAGATAGGGTCCTACTTCGAGTCCCACTATACTCTTCGTACTGCCACTCCAATGCCTTTGTAACTGCGTCATCAACTAACGCTTTCAGTTCAGAACCCGTTAAATGAACTCGGGGGTTATCAATATTCTCCACTGGATGGCTATTAATTTCGTCTGAGTTAGCCCTTTTAATTGAACTGTTACAGAAAACAAGGACAATAGTTTATTTGGGAGTTTATTATGGAATTGCCCCTTAGGGTAATTCATTAACCATGGTAAACAGAGACCATATTTGGTTAATTTATTAATCGTATTTAATTAGGATTTCAATTATAATTTATCCTAATTATAAACAATAACAATATATATTAGCACATAAGGCCTAGTCACAAGGACATTTTAAATTATAAGCTATGATTTCAGAGAATCAAGGCTTTTAAGGTTTGAACATAGTTTATTACCTTTTTCGGACAGGGAGTCATCGCTACCACTGTCTTTTGGCACATGTAGAAATGAGCAAGGCCCGTAGGCACTATATTACCAACGTATGGTCAAAATATGATCATCTTAATTGATGATTTAAACCCATGATTCAGAGATCATTAAGTCGGGTTAGGAATCTTTTGAAGAATCCTTATATAAGAATGACGCGTGTGATTTTAACGAATCACGTCTGCCAGGAGTGTTAACATGATTTTAGATGTTAACATGGATTTGAATCTTTTAAACAGGTCTTACCATTATGGCCAGGTCTTCATAATGACACTCAGGCTAGGTTTCACTCTTAAGATTCTTATTCAATATTTAAATAGGCAGATTATTATTAAAAAGGAATGATTTTGATTTCATATAATATATTTATGCAGATAATAGCAAAAATGAAATTTATAAACTTGCATTCCATTAATTTATTAAAAGGTTACACGTCGCCCTAAACGGGACTTTTTTAAATAAACAAACTTACCCACGCAGGGGTTTAAACAAGGACTTACCCTCGCAGGGGCTTAACAACAAACATCATAATAGTCCACGCAGGGACTTACACAAATAACATAATAGTCCACGCAGGGACTTAAACAATAACATACCCTCGTAGGGGTTAACAGAAAGATAGACCCACACAGGGGTCAAAACAAACAAGCATACCCACTCAGGGGTTTATACAGCAAGACTGGCCCACGCAGGGGCTCAACAACAATTGGAAGGATTCAGTGGTCCTTCTTGCTCTTCCCTTTGATCAAGCTTGTCAATCCTTGGAAGAAGCTTTGTCTCTCCCTGCGGTCTCTGTGGAAGTCTCGCTCTACTTGGTCCAGCCTTTGCAGAATTTCTTCACGCTCTGGTGGGGAGAACCTTGGCGGCTGCGATTGCGTCCGAATAATAGGTCTATTAGGTATTTGGTACCCATGAGTCGGGTACCCTACTCCCCACGGAGCTCCATACTGTCCTTCCGGGTTAAAGGCGTTGTAATTAGACGCTACCAAGTACGGGTCGGCTTCAGCGTATCCGTAGTTGGTGTGAGCTGGTTGTTCAAACGGGTTGTACGCCATAGAACCCGTGTATGCTGGAATCGGGTTATCAAAACCCATCGGCGGTGGTTGCGGTGCAACTGGGTGTGAAGGTCCACCCATTTGTGGATCTTCTTGAAGTGGCGGATAGTGACTGCCACTTGATTGTCGAGGAGAGCTGAAATGAAAATCTCCTCCTCGCGCGGACATCCGCGCTCCGGTTCTCCTACGCCTCGGCGGTTGCGGAGGTGCCGGCTGAACTGGCGGCGGTGGAGGCGGTGGCGTGAATGCCACAAATCGGGAATCCACAGAGGGATCCTGCTGCTGCTGCTGCTGATGAGGCGACGAATGATGCGAGGGTGTGAAGTACCACTCGTGCTGAGTAAACCTCGCCTGAAAGCTGTCTGGACCACCGTAGGGTGATCCGTGGAAAGAAGATTCATCCGAGATCTCAATAGGATGGTTCGGAGTTCCGGTTGCTAGCTCGACGGGATCCGTGTCCTCGTCCATATCCATAGCGTTGTCTCCCGAGAAGTGGTCCTCCGGTCCCAATGGGTTAAAACCCACTGGTTCTTGTATATAATTTGCCGGGTTAAACCGGCCCCTAAAAATAGGTGTAGGGTCACCAAAGGAGTGTTGCGATAAAGATCACTGTAAAGGTATGTAGGAAGGTTGAGGGTTGTTGGGCTCATAAGGGTTATGAACGGGAGGTGTCGAACTGTGCGAAACCGACCGCCTAGCCGGCTCGAAAAGGTTCCTCCGGTTCTGTCGAGGATCGTCACTCTCGGTGGTAGAAGGAGCTCGCATATGCGAAGGACCTGCCTCGTCGTCATTGGGGGCGGTGATTGGCCCCTTCCCTCGTCCTCTTCTTCGGAAGAATCTTGGCGGCATTTTTGATCCTGTCAATACAATATGAGACAACGACAAGAATATAAATAAAATAAAGGACAAAACAAAAACCAAACAAAGTAGAATTTGTCCTATGTTATTTGTCTAGACTCGAAAGTTTTTGAAATGTGCAATTGTGTAACTGAGATTAAACACAAAAAGGCTAGTGTTTAATTCACTCAGTGTTGGCTCTGATACCAACCTGTCACACCCCGATTTCCACGTGTCATCGGTGGGCCCGGTGGGGAGTATCGTGACGTGGTTGGCAACATAATAGTCAAACAACACAATATTTAATATGCACAGCGGAAGCAAATGAAAGATGTAATTCAACCGAATATAATATTGTAATATCAAATATCACAACGTTCGATTGTTTATCCACAGACGGATCGAAAATAAGAAACAGTAGTTCAACAGACTTTAGGCATCTTAAGCTTGCGAGACTTCTATTGATGCTAAGGAGAAATCCCAGCCAATTACGCTTAGTACCTGCATTTAATCTTTTTGTGAAAAATACGTCAGTTTACACTGGTAAATACAATCAACTGACTCATTTTAGAAAATGATTGAAAATTGATTTGGATGCACGTGGCATAAACATTTTATAACTTGGGAGAATTATTTAAATATATAATATTGTGAACGAATTACATGTTCCTTATGCGTTCAGTAGCCCGGACGTACCGGGTTAAAGATCAATAGACACACCACATCAACTATTTATGCACTGACGAGTGTACGCCTACACTCCGCGCTTAGGTCGTGGCCATTTCGTAAAATGATGCCAAGGATATCCGGGACACGGTCATTAACCCCCCAAAGGCTTTTAAGTAAACAAAACTGTTTAAACAGGCCGATCAAATTATTCAATTAACCACCAAACGATGGAAGATTTGATGCCCGACCAAGCGGTATTTTATATACCGTAACCCAAGCCCGTATAGGGAAAATAAGTTAAAAGTATTTACCTGAGCAAAGTATTAATCACAATAAGCAAATTGCAAGTAGCTTTTACTGGTCTCCTATTCTGGAACAAAGGTTTATAACAACCTATTAGAATCCTAACGGGTCTTATATTAAGCTTAAGCTTAGACCGGTTAGTTTCAAAGATACGGTTTGTACGCACTATTAAGCGAAGACCGGATAGAATGTGATTTAGACCCGACAAGTTCGGAGACTTGCATAATATGGGTATTTCATACACACTCTGGATTTTGAGCTAAAACCGATAAGGTTTGACCCGTTTCCGCTAATTTATGTAAACTAGTTACATAAACCGAACCGGACGCGTAATAAGCGTAACGGGTAATCATAAGAGCCATATACAGGTTTCCTAAGTTAATATGCTTCAAATATGTTGTGACATCAGTAGGATGTCTTTTATTATGCCCGAAACGAATTTAAACACAAACTATGCCCCGTAGGGGTAGTTTGGTCATTTAAAAGATTATAAAAGAGTTTAAGTATTTACCTGAGTTACAGGTCTGATATAATCAGCAAAAATACTTATTTTACTAAGTTACAACAGTAGGGTAAAGTATATATGTGAAATTTATCAATTATAACCAAACTATGCACCGTAGGGGCATTTTGGTAATTTCACATAAGCCGAAAAGCTCAAAACTTAAGTCTGAGTTTAACAACTTTTGCTTACTGTTAAAATATTATAATTTGCCTCAAATATCAGTAGGTATCAACCCTTGTATGTTTAAAATAGTTCTAGTACATACTATGCGTTAAAAACGCTTAAAAAGGCGATTAGAAGCCATTTCCGGGTTCTATACATAAAGCTGATATTTTTATTATTCCAGAAGGCTTAAAATAATTTATTTACCATATGTAATCAGTAGCAAAAGGTTTGGAGTCGATTAGTTATGTAAAACTCATTTTATAGCCCGTAAGGGCAAAACCGACAATTACCGGATTAAGCCTATGACTATAAGTTATGCTCAGTTTAAAATTAATTAAAAATCTTCAAAAATCCCAAAATAATATATTACATCAGTGGGTAATAAGTTTGATATCCAAAAGTAGGCTTAGATAGGCTATACGCTAATTACGCCGTTTAATTAACATAAAGCTTTCAATTTACGCTAATGAGCATAACTCTCATTCTACACGTCAAACTGATGTCAAATTTTGGATGCAAGTTTAAATATCAGTAACTAAGGGTTCTACTCTTTTACATTTTCAAAAATCACATTTTAAGGTGAAAAGGGCATAATGGTCAACATATGAGCAATTAACGGAATCATGCATATTAATTGGATAACTAATGAATCAAGGTGTATAATCACAGAGGGTAATACTAGCATGTAACCTAGTCCAATTAAATCTCTAAGGTATTTCTAAAACATACCATAACGGGTCAGAACTGAAGTCAAAGCAAAAGTCAAAGCTTTGAGACTTTCGGTTCCGAACCGGGTCTAAACATAAAATTGTCGGTTTGAACATGTTCAGACATGTTCTTACACTAATTACCAAGTTATATTAATGATCAAACAGGTTGTATATGTTCTACATTGCTAATTATGCATAAATTAGAAAATAAGCATTCTGTTGACTTTTTAACAACAAGTTTGACCCGACTTTTGACCTAGTTAGAGTGGGAATCAGGGGGAACCCTTTTAAGGGTTTATTACCCACATAATTACCAACTTATAACTACTTTCAATTCGACTAATCACTGGACCAACAATGATTAATCGTTAAGTCAACCGTTAATTACGACGGTTTGACTTTTAAGCTTAAACTAAGTAAAAACTTAACTAAGGAAGGTTAAGCAAACTTACTGAAGTCCTATGCTTGATTAGGAAGGCCTTGTGTCTGCTCTCAAGCTCCCAAAAGCTCCATAATTGCACAAGAAGTGAATGATCAAATGGTAGCAACTTCATGGCCTTTTATAGTGCTCAAGAACACATAGATTGTTGACAAACAACTCTAGTAATGTTCCCTGATCACTAACACATGTCCCTAGTGTCTAGGAGCCATTTAGGGGTCGTCCAAATATGAGGAAAATCGTTTAAAGGTCGAGTATTGCGTTTAAACAGCAAACAGCCCCGTTTTCAGTTACTGGGCATCCCTTGCGCACCGTAAGGACATGCTTGCGGTGCGCAAGCCTTCTGCTGAAGCCCAAAAATTTTGATCTTTCATGCATTCGAAGGGGCAACTGATGTGTAACGATTTTGGCCATGTTTTATCAGTAAGGGGGCCTCTAAAATGTGCCTTGAACAGTTATACACCCCACCACTTTGATATGTTTTCTTGAATCCTTTAGAAAGTGCCGAACATGAAGGTTTATCGTAGAAATTCCATAGGATCCTATCTTGCACTTTGAATTCAATTATTGTCAACAATTCACTGGATTAAAGGTATATTAGATGTGTGTAATATATAATTGGGTCTTGGGATTTATAAATGAGGTCGTTCAGAGGTAAAAATTTAACATGACGACACTTTTAAATCCTGCCATACATCTTTAATTATACCCGGGTTTATATCACTTTTGTCTTATATGACACGTGTCGTTATATCATTGAACACGAATTTTCGAGGTGTTACATAAACCAATACAAATAATAAGGGTAAAACGGTAATTAGGTCACTCTTTGATGATAACTGTTAGTTTGTGAAAGACACTTTATGGCGTAAGACATAAAGGGGTTAAAAAGAACCAAGAAATGATTTATAAATAAAATGACCATACGGAGTAAACCGGAGCGAGTCATGTGGACGAGATGATAACAAATCCATCTCGCAAAGACACATGGTCAATTAGACCAAACGGGTCAAAAGGTGAAAATATGACCCTTTGACAATATTGACTAATGGTTTGTCGAGATGTATGATTATAGGAATAAATATCGAGTGGATATTTACATCACTATTACTTAGCGGCTATTAAGGAAAGGTATTGAAACAGGTCAATATATTGATACGAGCCAGGTATGTGTAATAGGTTAACTACTCATTTTGAACGAAAGGTTAATTGAGAGTTAAATAAACTTAAAATAGACATTTGGTTACTTTAATGAGTAAACCAAATGAATCAAGTGATGGTCATTGTGATTTGAAAACATAATGACTTTTCAAAGAAAATCATAGCTAAAAAGAGGGATTTTGGGTCAAATATGCTTTCAAAAGCCGTTCATCGTAAATGAATGGCTAAAATGGACCAAAACGCCCTTGTAAGCTAGATCAAGCAAACGACCCTTAAAGGTTGTTTGGAAATGAGTTTTATGATGAAATAAATACTTCGAATAAGTATAAAAAGCGAAAGATGTAAATTTTTTGTCAAATGACTCTATAGGAGTCTTTGCCGTAAAATAATGATCCGAAGAGTAAAACTCGGAATATATATATCATCACATTAAATCCGCCACAAATATAGTTTTGATGGAAGATAGATTAATAAATAATGCAGAAAAATGCTTAATTACCCTTAACGGGTCAAAATAAGCATTTAATTAAAAGCGGGTTTAAGAATATATATAAACCCGGGATTTGAATCTAGTATGATAGATAACGTTGACTTTATAAAGTTTATGAGAAATTGAGATCAAACAAACATGTTTGTTGATACACACATGAACGGGTCAAAAGTCCATAATTACATTTTAAGCCGAATGCTTAAAAGTCTCAAAATTTTGTTAATCTGGATGTCGGATTTTAACTCCATGTGATGGAGAGTCGAATTACAATCACGTAGGAAGAAACGTGACATAAATCGGATCAATAACGAATGAGTTATGTCCGTTATCATAAAAATGGGTTTGGCTGGAAAATGCAGCATTTGGCTGCAAACGTTCTGTCGAAAAAGGGACCTCGCGTCACGCGACAGAGGAGTCCCTTTATGCTCACGGTACGCGACACCTGTCGCGGCACGCGACAGGTTTATTAACTGATGTCGCGAGGTCTACAAATTGTTGTTGTGGATCAGTTTGAAACCACGAAAGTGTATAAACAACTTTTAGACTCTCATAATTAATAAATTTTTGAGGGTATGGTCTCACGAACTTATTCGAACATGTTTAAACATCGAATAACTAACTCATTTCATGTTTTGATGACATGTAGGTATTAGGGAAGGTACCGGAGGACGATCAAGCTCGATAAAGTAGCGAACACAATCAAGATTCAAGCTTCCGCGAAATGATTCATCGTCATGTTTTTGAAACGGCGAATGTTTTATAAAATGTTGAATTGTTTCATTCTTAAAAGTTTTAAGAAATACGCATTTTGTAAAGTATGTGTAAGCATAATTAAACAATTATAGCCAAAAACGATATGAAAATCGTATAAATGGACTAAGGGTCTTACATTTATCTAACACTAATCTTCTTGAGTTATTCATCAAACTCATTTTTATAGATCTTCATCCTTTACAACTTGTAAGATGATTTTACAAAAATTAATCTTCTTGAGTTTTTCATGACTTCCACATATCAAGTGTTCCATTTAACACTTAAAACAAGCTTTCTTTCTTTCAAAAAATCAAACCATGTTAATTGATGAAGTAAACTTTAGTTTCTTGAAATTTTCATCTTTGAAATCTTACATTTTTAAGGTTTACAACTTGTAGGATTAATCATCCTACACAAAATCAAGTCCATCTTCAAGTTCATTTTCAACATAAAGGATTATCAACATAAATTTCTCAAGATCCATCCTCATACTTGCTAGATCATGTGTAATCATCATTTAGCAAGCTTCATATGGTGATCTACACCATACACACAAGCAATCAACAAACAAGTTCACTACATACACTTAAACAGCTTTGATTTTCATGTTTTAGAGCTTTATGTTCATGTTCATTTTCTTGATTTGATGAGATTCCTTATATTTCCAAGTTACTTCATACTTTAACTACTAAAATTAAGAGTAAAAACAAGATCAAAGAAGCTTACTACTAGCACTATGGCTAGGGAAGAACAATGTGCAAGATGAAGAAGAAATGAAGTGGATAAAAGCTCTCCAAAGTGGTTCTTCAAGTTCCTTTGCTTCCAACCTTCTTAAGTGTGCTTGGATCACCTTTGTATAAGCTTAGAATGTATGGAAATGGATTGAAAATGAAGGAGATGGGAGGGGTGTTTGGGGCCGTAAGTTGTAGAGGGAGAGGATAAGGTTTTGTAAGTTTTGAAGTGATGAAGATGATAAGTGAGGACTCTTGGTTTTTATAAAATTACTTCCAACATCTCTTTATCTCAAGGTTAATATGTCCAAAATCTTCTTAACATAACAATTAAACTAATCAAAAGAATGGTGAAGGTGGGGGCTACCTCATGACCGTCCATAATGGGGGGGGGGTCCTAGTTTGATTTAAATTGGAAGTTACAAGTTTAGTTACATGTTAAGTGTTAAATTTAGGGGTTTAAGTGTGTTTATATGATTAGAGATGTATTATGATATTTAGTGATCATAACTAGCTTTGTAACATTAAAACAATGCTTCTAGTTAAATTTTGGTGTTTCGGGTAGTGTCCGGTTGTTCGTTTGGTTACCGGTTCGTTAAGGTGCTAAATTGCGCAATTTAGTGTGCTATGAGGTACCTTTTATGACAGTTTTCATTCCCGACACTTATCAAGTTATTATGGACACTTATATCATATTTCTGCACTATATTTTGAGGTTTAAATGCTGAATTTTGCTGTTTTCTGCAGAATTCTGCAGTTTAAGTACGTTTCGGGCGCTTTCTGGCACTTAAATCGACACTCGGAAGGTAGCTTTATAGTCCCTACTTTCCTACATAGTATTCTAATGTAAATCTTGGTTCCGAGGCTCATTCTGTGTTCTAACAACATGCCTGTCTGAGTACTGAACTTCCGTCAGTACTTCTAGTTTATCTGATCATTGTACTAGTTTCGTCTTGTGCACTAATTGAACTATTCCGGGTTGCATTTAATAATGATAAGCAATCATGCAACATGTAATGCATTTGTATGTCTTTGAAAGTAAACAGGAAATCATTCATATCATAGTTCAATCGTGCACAGTCATAAATTACAAATTACTGTTCATATTGTACGGAATACATGGAAAAGTGCCAGTTGTCACATTCTCCCCCCGTTAAAAGTATTTTGTCCCGAAATTCAAGCTGCGTTATCGGTTGCAGGGGAGTTGTGAAAAAAATGTGGATACTTTTATTTGATTTGGCCTTCACGTTACCAAGTAAACTCTGGGCCATGGTGTGAATTCCAACGGACTTTGACAAGTTTAATACGACTTCTCCTTGTTTTATGGACCTTCTAGTCCGTAACCTCAACAGGTTCTTATGTAAATTGGAGTTTATCGTTGACGTGAATCTCGTCTGCGGGAATGACAACTGTTTCTTGAGTAGGACTCTTTTTGAGATTAGACACATGAAACGTGTCGTGGACACTGCTAAGTTCTTCTGGAAGCTTTAGCTTGTATGCAACAGTTCCGATTCTCTCCAGAATCTTGAAGGGACCAATGTAACGCGGGTTCAACTTTCCACGTTTGCCAAACCGTACCACGCCTTTCCAAGGTGAGACTTTCAATAAAACCATATCTCTAACCTCAAATTCCAACGGTTTCCGTCGCTTGTCAGTGTAACTTTTCTGTCTATCCCGAGTTGTCTTGATACGATCACGTATCTGAGCATTCTTGTCCGTAGTTTCTTGAACCAACTCTGGACCAATAATCTGTTTATCTACGGTCTCCGCCCAACACAGCGGGGACCTACACTTGCGTCCATACAAGGCTTCAAACGGGGCAGCCTGAATGCTGGTGTGATAACTATTATTGTAGGAAAACTCCACTAAAGGCAAGTGAGTATCCCAACTTCCACCAAAGTCCATCACACAAGCGCGTAACATGTCTTCCAAAGTCTGAATCGTTCGTTCACTTTGGCCGTCCGTCTGAGGGTGAAAGGTAGTGCTAAGGTTCAACTGTTGTAGGATCGGTTTGTGGATCCGAACGAGTCGGTTCAGAGGAATTCTATCAAATACAGGTGCGGAAAACAAGTATTTGATGTGTAAACAGCTGAATCTTCACTTTAACACTGATTTGTATTGATTAGACAACAATTACAATCAGTTCTCACACCGGCAGCACTTCGGTATGGAAATCACTCTCTCAAAACTATAATTTCGCTTTACCTAACATCCCTATATATAGACTTGGAGATTTCGCTTGGAATGACCTGAAGCGAAATCGTTACATGTTGATTTCGCTTGAGGCTTCAAGCGAAATCCTTTACAAATCCAATCTTTCAAGCGAAATCTTTCTAACTCTCGTTTTACGTGCCCTGATCTATTCTAACTAGTGTAAGACTCGATACAAGACGAAGTCGACAGATGTAGTGCACCAACAGACTCCCCCTCAGATGTTGACGAGTCGACTATCGAGTCACACCAATATTGTGTCTTCACATCTTCAGTCTTGATCAGTCTCTGGGCTTTTCTCTCTCTATCTTCTTCTCAAGAATCTCCTGGCTCTATCAGACTCTCCCTCACGATTTGCTGGTATTCATTTGTTCTTCAGCAACATCTGCTTTAGGATCAATGTCTGACTCAAATGTTGTTTACAAGATCATTGCCTGGCTTTTATCTAATTCTCTTGATCAGATCTCTTGATTCCTTAAGTTCATCAGCATCAGCAACTAGCAAACTTTAGATTCATGATCAGAGTCTGACTTTTGTAAACTTTGAATGAATTAACCTGGCTCACCTGCAACAAACTTAACCCAGAAATAAATTTTCTAAATTTAACAATTAAATGCACCAACAATCTGATATAATCAGATAACTCTCTCTCCTATCATTAATAACCGATGAACCAAATGTAGGTTTTAAAATACCAATTGTAGGATTTATCAAACCTTTTAGCATTTTCAGATTCACTTCCCCTCACAACAAAGTCATCATGTTTAGCACTTGAAATTTTGACAATCAACTTTCCAATATCAGTTGTCGAAAATCTTTTTGAATTTTTTTTAAAATTTATGCTAAAACACACTAAAAATCTTTTTGTAATTTTTTATTATAAAGGAATGCAAATAAAGAAATATTTACAAACAATATTTTTGTGAGTTTGTGCAAGAGGATCATATCAGTTTCTGAGACAGATCACTAACACCATTAAGCTTCATTTCATATTAAGTTCTAAACAATTTACCTAGATTGTCAGTATGTTTGTCCACTTAAATTTTCACACAAAGTTCAACTGATCCGAGATACGATAGTTAATGTTTTAAGCAACTTAAACTTATCCGTGTGTCCCACTACTTGAATATACTCCCGTATCCAGATCCCAATATTCAGTCTTACAGGTGAGTATACCACAGATGATATCTGTCAGGGGAATAAATTATGCAACCGTGATAGCTCAGGTCAGAACTTCCGTTCAGCAGAGAGCCTAGTTGACTTTTAGGTGTGTCCCCTTTAGAGGATCTTTTGTATTACAACAGCCATGATTAGCATTTTTCAATGTTTCATCATTTTTAGCTGAGGGTGAGCTATATTTCAAGCACATGTAAAGTATTCTCCGGGGACTAGGTCAGAAATTCCTTTCAGCAGAAGTCCCGGGATAATACCCCAGATATCACTGAGCATAAAGACCTAGTATCTCAGAATAAGGGACCTTTCAAACAAGATTTCAGGGGTTACCTATATATCCAAGTTTGTGTTAACCCACAGAACAAGCAAGTTTGAAATTTAGGTTTATATCTCGTCACAATCTACTAAATGTGCAAAAACCTACTGACATATCCACAGTAAGATTGTTTATCACATTTTTTCTTTACATTTCTTTAGCATGTTGTGATAGTCCACTGATATACTATCATTTCCTCTATTTGCAACAAAAACTCATTTTTTAAATTTTATCATGTTTTTGTATTTTTCAAATTTTCAAATGTTTTTGGATTTTCTGAAAAATTTTTACTCCCCCTAAAATGCAAACACATTTTAGGAAATTTGAAAATAAACTGTACAATAAAGTGACAACTGATATCGAATCGCATCAAATCGCCATTCACTTGGCATAAACAATCAGAACTCCCCCTATCACAAAACTATTTTCTCATTTAGATTTCAAAACACTTAAGTTTGTTTTAATCAAAATGATTTTTCCGGAAAATAAGTTTTTATGATATAATCATTTGAAGATTCGGAGTGTGGTTCATCACATTGTCTATTTGAAATACCAATTGAAAGTATGGTCCAATCAAGTTCAACTTAATGACCTTGATTAACCTTTTTCATGTATGCACCTACTATACCAAACACAATACCACTTGTAGGAATGTTACGTCTATATCACAATTTTACCAATCAAAATGCCGATTCCTGCTTCGCTCTTACCAACCTGGAAGCTCCGGCGTAGTCATACAACCTGTAAACATCCAAACACTATCAAAAACTTTTAACCAAAATCTTCAAACATTAGAAAGATGCCGATTCCTGATCCACGATATAAACTTGGGATCTCCGGCGAGTCCTAAGACTTTAAGGAAAGCAAACTTCCACCCAAGTCTTATTTGACTTGGTGGCTTCCAATTCCTGGGCAGTAGGGTTATAAGTTGCCTTTTTAGTTGCATAAAAATCTTTAACCCCCTTTACTTTCCCTTCAAGCATTTTCTTAAAAATTTTCTTAACATTTCCATTGAATGTTTTTTCAATATCAAAATCTGAAATTTCTATTTTACCAACCATTTGTTGAATCTCTTTCACACTCATTGATTTAATATCAGCATCATTCAACAAATCATTAATCTCATTTTGTGACTCCTCTGATTTTGTGGAATCAGATTCATTGTCAGAACTATCAACTGATTTCTTAACAACCCATGTTTGGTTGTCTTTTGCCTTCTTTTTGTATATCTTTTTAGAATTTTCACCAACTTCATTCTTTTCAACAATTTTTTCTTTAAGTTTTTCAGAGACTCCCTGTTTTCTATTGACTTTGTTTGGACAGTTGTGAGCAATGTGTCCAACAACTTGACATTGAAAACAAATTCTTGTATCTTTTGGAATGTCTCTTGAATGAAAAACTCCAGTTCCTGTTCTTTTCCTTTCAACAAGAAACTCCTGGTTTGTTTCTTTCCAGAAAGGTTTCTTCTGTTCTTCTTCAACACTTCCACCTGAAACAAATTCTGTTTTTGGTTTAGAATTGTTTACCTTTCTGTAACTTTCTTGCTGAATAAAACCTAAACCTTTTCTTTTGTAATTACAATTTTGGTTTGTTTTCTTTTGAAAACCAGAACTAAAATTGTAATCCTTTTTCCCTTTTTTCTTGTTTAACCTTTGTTGAACTCTTGAAGTGTATTTTTTAGATTTTTCATTAAGATTTAAATTTTTAGTGTCAGAAATATTAATTTCTGTGACTTTGAAAACCTTTTTGATCTTGTCAAATCTAACACTATCCATCGGAAACTCTTCATCAGAATATAATTTGTCAGAACCATTTAAAGTATATGCAACTTTAAATGTTTCATCATCCAAATTTGCTTTTGATGACAAAAATTCTTTACTATAAGACCGTTTTTCCGATGACTTTGAACTGTTGACTGACGAACTTGAACACCCAGACTCAAACTTTGACTCAGACACCTCCTCAGTATCCAACACCTGATCAACCACCCTTTTGATTAACTCAGACTCATGATTAGTATCAGACGCAGTAAATGTGATGTCAATGTTATCTGGTAAAACGTCAATTGTCTCGGATTTTAACTTTATATTGACTGCTTTTTCGACTTGTTCCTCATTTGGTTTTCTAGGAGAATACCCTTCCCAGATAGGAGGCGGACACTTGTTGTATTTTACAGTCGATTTCTTACCAGTCTCATTCTTTTGCTTCTCATCCTGAAATGCTTCAAAACCTGCAACAGTAGGATAAACTCGATCAATAACATAATCAGAACAAGAGTAACTCAGTAATAACCTTCTGATCCTTTCATTCTCGATCTTTTCTTTCTCCAACTCTTGCTTTAGACTAGCATTTTCTTCGATGTAATGATTAATTGCCTTTTGCTTTGTCATCAATGTAGAATTTGTCATCGTTAAAGCCTTTTCTCTTTCAGAATTTGTTGTTTGAAGACCTGTCACAGTTCTGTTCAACACGCTATACGATTCTTTCACATAGCTAATGTCAGATAGTAACTTTTCTATCAGTCTTTCTCTATCAAACAGAATCACATCTTTTTCTTCACAACTTTTGCAAATTTCCAAACATTTCTTGCAAGGCTTTTCAACTTCAACAATCTTCTCAACCTCAATTGTTTTTACCACTTCAATTACTTTTTCTACTTCAGTTACTTTCTTAGTTTCAATCACCTTTTCTTCATCTCCACTTCTAACTTCTTCATTTTGAACACCATTTTCAGTCTTCTCATCTTGTTGTTGTTCTTTTGCAGCTTGTTTCTCCTTCAGTTTCTCCATGCGATCTGCAAAATAAAAATGAAAACTTTCAGGAGAAAGATGATTTTTAGCAATATTAATATGTTTCTCTTCCTCATCATCACTGCTACTCTCCATCGGTGTTTTATCAAACTGTGCAGATTTGTCAGAATCATCTTCAGATACACCAGAATCAGATGGTGTTTGATCAAATGTAACTTCCTTTTCTGGAGAAATATCATTCAGCACACTTTCATCTGTACTTAGTGAATCTGCATCAATACTTTCTGAGCTTTCTTCAGATGTAACTGAATGTTCTTCCATTGTTTCACCAATAGATCTCATCCAGGTTGCAAACAAGTCTGGTTCTCTAACAATCTTTGCAATGAAAGCTTTGAAGTCACCCTTTTTATCAACAAACATATCCCAACTGAAACCTTCAGGTAATCTCTCATCATGTTGATCGACTGTGCATGCTTTGCTATCAGAAGATATATAGTTGCTCCAGTTGAAATCTACCAAACATCCTCTCTTTGAATCTTCAATCTTTCTACCATGAGCTGTTTGTGAGTCTTGTAACTGACCAACTTGTTGATAAATGGCTTTCCGGTAGTAATCGTCTTTTCCAAATGGATTCTGAGCACCACTGACTTCTCTATTCTTGCACTCCCGCTTAAAATGACCTTTTTCTCTGCACCTGAAACAAGTAACTTTAGATTTATCAAAACCTAAAGTAGATACACAAGCATCAAGAAAGTCATTTCTCCCGGTAATTGTTTTGAACTTTTCAGCACGTCTCAGAACACTTGCAAGACACCATTTGATATCCATTAATTCCATCTCTTCAGCATCTATCTGATCGTAATCCTCTTTGGTAAGCATAGGATTTCCAATTCGACCAGCCACTAGACCTTCATACGAGATAAGCACAGAACCAAGTAATGCCATATGATCTTTCGCAATGTCTTCAGAAAAACTTTGACCATCTGGAAGATTTAGAGCTATGTTGCATTGAATCACACAACCATTTCCCATCTTTGTGCTTTGAGACTGAAAATTTTCTGATGAAGTCTTTGGATTGACACTTGGATAAGATGAGAATCCACTACTGCTTTTGTTTGAACTTTGATCAATCTTATCTGTAGAATCTCCAGCACTAAACGCAGTCTGAATTTTCGGACTTCTTTCAGCTTCTGGAACTGGAACACTACCCTTGTAATACATCTTTACATCTTGATGACCACTTGGACTGTTCATCCTTGCGATCTTCTGCTGTTCCAAATCCTGACTTTCAATCTTTTCAATGAACTGAGAGATCGACAATCTATCATAAACCCCAGTATTCTTCAGTATCATCAAATAAGTTCCCCACTCTTTCTGAGGTAATGCATCAGCAAGTTTATCCACCCATTCGTCATTTTCCTTTTTAATGTTCATCATTGACATTGTTCTTACTAAGTGACAATATCGTTCAATGAGTTTCTTCGTATCTTCTCCGGGCAAACTTGTGAACAAATCAAATTCCTTTTTAAGCAATGCCTTCTTGCTTTTAATCATACTCGTACTGCCTTCAACTTTGATTTTTAGAGCATCCCATATTGATTGTGATGTTTTGTCATGTTGAAGTAGTATGAAGATGTCTTCTTTGACGGCCTGTTGAAGTAAACTGATCATCATCTTTTCAGCTCGGTATATTTCCCTTTCTTCCTTACTAAAATCTGAAAGCTGTTTTTCAGTCTGCATTTCGGTTTGTGGTGGAATATACTTTGTTAAAATACATTCCCATGATCTCAAATGATTTGCCTGCACCCAGTTTTCGAATCTATCTTTCCATCCGTAGTATTCTTCAATTCCCATTAGCTTCGGGGGTTTTTGAGTAGTCCCCATTTCATTTTCAGAATTCATGTTCTGAGCAATGGAAGATGAACTAGACGATGTTGCAAAAGCGTTGTGGAAATCGTTATCCATGTTTCAGACACTTTCAAGCGGTACCCTTCAAGCGAAACAATTTAAACTGAACAACTCTCAAGTGAAATTCTTGAAACGAGACCCTTTGAAGCGATCCTGAAAGAAACGAACACCTTGAAGCGAAAACTTTGAAGCGAAATTGTTCAAGCAACAGTTTCTGAAGCGAAATCGTTGAAGCGACAGCCCTGAAGCGAAATAGAATGCTGTTTGAAGCGAAATCTAGGTGTCGTTTGAAACTTCAAGCGAAATCTACTACTGAAATCTGATCCGTTCAAGCGAAATCCATTCGGAGGTCAATTTCAATCACTTTTAGGTCAAATTTGGCTGTGAAACTTTCAAGGATTTGTTATCTTGTACTTTTAAACAATCTGTGAGAATTTGAGATGATTTAGACCGTGAAAAGTTTCTGAACTGTTAAAAGAAGATGTAGAAGTAAGAGATTTTGATGGATTTCGGCTGAATTTTGCAGAACTCCTCCTCCTGAGCTCTGATACCAATTGTAGGATCGGTTTGTGGATCCGAACGAGTCGGTTCAGAGGAATTCTATCAAATACAGGTGCGGAAAACAAGTATTTGATGTGTAAACAGCTGAATCTTCACTTTAACACTGATTTGTATTGATTAGACAACAATTACAATCAGTTCTCACACCGGCAGCACTTCGGTATGGAAATCACTCTCTCAAAACTATAATTTCGCTTGACCTAACATCCCTATATATAGACTTGGAGATTTCGCTTGGAATGACCTGAAGCGAAATCGTTACATGTTGATTTCGCTTGAGGCTTCAAGCGAAATCCTTTACAAATCCAATCTTTCAAGCGAAATCTTTCTAACTCTCGTTTTACGTGCCCTGATCTATTCTAACTAGTGTAAGACTCGATACAAGACGAAGTCGACAGATGTAGTGCACCAACAACTGTGATCCAAAAGCTTGCTGAAACGTCTGCCAAATCCTTGACACAAAGCGACCATCTCGGTCGGATATAATAGAAACAGGCACTCCATGGCGTGCCACAATCTCCTTGAGATATATCTCTGCTAACTTGTTCATGTTGTCTTTCTCACTGATTGGTAAGAAATGTGCGGACTTTGTGAGTCGATCAATAATTACCCAGATCATATCGTGACCCCTTTGGGTTCTCGGTAGCTTGGTAATGAAATCCATTGAGATCTGTTCGCACTTCCACACGGGAATCTCAGGTTGTTGCAGCAACCCTGATGGTTTCTGGTACTCCGCCTTAACTTTGGCACAAGTGAGGCAGTTACCTGCATATGTAGCAATATCGGTTTTCATCTTGGGCCACCAATAAAAATCCTTCAAGTCTTGGTACATCTTGTCGGATCCAGGATGGATAGAGTACCTCGACTTGTGAGCTTCATCCAAAATAAGTGCGCGTAGATCGCCGAAGAATGGTACCCAAATTCGTTCCATGAAGTACAATGTTCCATCTTCCCTTGGCAACAATTGTTCTTCCATACCACGTAATGCTTCGGCTCGTAGGTTATCCGGCTTAAGTGCTTCTTGCTGAGCTTCACGAATCCGAGTAGTGAGATTAGTTCGTATAGTCATCTCCAAGGCTCGCACCCTTAGAGGCTTTGCACGCTCCTTGCGGCTCAAGGCATCTGCTACAACGTTCGCCTTGCCCAGATGATACTTAATCTCACAATCATAATCATTCAATAGCTCAATCCATCTTCGTTGTCTCATGTTCAAATCCTTCTGATTAAAGATGTGCTGCAAACTCTTATGGTCTGTGAAGATCGTGCAACGAGTACCATAAAAGTAATGACGCCAAATCTTCAACGCAAATATCACAGCTTCTAACTCAAGGTCGTGCGTCATATAGTTCTTCTCATGCACCTTCAATTGATGTGACGCGTACGCGATGACTTTGTCCCGTTGCAACAACACACAACCAAGACCTTGTCGAGAAGCATCACAGTAAACCACAAAACCATCGGTACCGTCGGGTAAAGATAGAATCGGTGCGTCGCAGAGTTTATCCTTCAACGTCTGAAAAGTTGTTTCTTGTTTCTCTCCCCAATCAAATTTCTTATCTTTCTGGGTTAAGGTCGTTTGAGCAATACTCGAAAAGTTCTCAATGAATCATCTGTAATAGCCTGCTAACCCCAGAAATTGTCGTATCTCAGTTGGCGTCTTTGGGGCTTCCCAGTTCTTGATCGCCTCGATCTTGGCAGGGTCGACATGAATTCCATTCTCATTCTCCACGTGACCTAAGAATTGCACCTCGCGAATCCAAAATTCGCACTTTGACAGCTTTGCATACAACTGTTCTTTCTTCAAAAGTTCCAAGATAGCTCGCAAATGTTGCTCATGTTCTTCCTTGGTCTTCGAGTAAATAAGGATGTCATCAATAAACACAATCACGAACTTATCCAGATATGGCTTGCACACCCAATTCATGAGGTCCATGAATACCGCTGGTGTGTTCGCTAAGCCAAACGGCATGACAAGGAACTCGTAATGTCCATAGTGAGTCCTAAAGGCCGTTTTAGGGATACTTTCCTCTTGTATTCGTAGTTGATGATATCCCGACCTCAAGTCGGTCTTCGAGTAATAGCTAGAGCCTTGTAATTGGTCGAATAAGTCATCAATCCTTGGCAGGGGATACCGATTCTTGATGGTTAGCTTATTCAACTCTCTGTGGTCGATACATATACGAAAACTGCCATCCTTTTTCTTGATAAACAACACTGGAGCTCCCCAAGGCGAGAAGCTCAGCCTTATGAATCCCTTATCCAACAACTCCTGGAGTTGCGTAGATAACTCTTGCATTTCGGACGGCGCAAGTCGATACGGTGCCTTGGCTACAGGATCGGCGCCTGGAACCAAGTCAATATGGAATTTGACTTGTCTCTGTGGAGGTAATCCTGGAAAGTCATCGGGGAAGACTTCAGGAAAATCCTTTACCACCAGAATGTCTTCAAGTTTCGGCTCCTCAACTTTCTTATCCACTACGTGTACTAGGAAGGCAACGCATCCTTTTCGTAAACATTTCTGCGCTTTCATACAGTTGATAATCCGTAAAGGTGTCTCGTGTTTCTCTCCATGAATCACAAGCGTCTCTTCGTTCACCAATGGAATGCGAATGGTCTTCTCGTGGCAAACTATTTCCGCACGGTGGTTCGACAACCAATCCATCCCGATAACAACATCAAAGCTTCCCAAATCAACAGGTAGAAGATCAATAGAAAATTCTCATTCTCCAAGTTCCAGAGTACAACCCTTAATCACTTCATTAGCCTCAACTAACTTTCTGTTTGCCAATTCTATTGAGTATGGGACGTCTAGCTTACTTGAAACTAGGCCAAGTGTATTCTTAAAGTCTATAGATATGAAACTAAAGTTGGCGCCAATATCAAATAGAACAGATGCATAGTGTTGGCTAATAGGGAACGAACCCGTAACCACATTAGGATCCTGGAGTGCTTCTCTCGCTCCAATAGTAAACACTCTCCCACGGGCTTGATTGTTCTTAGGGCAATCCCGCTTGAAATGCCCCACGTCACCGCTGCCAAAACAGCCTTGGCCACGTCCATTATCATTTCCGCCTTGGCCATTATTGTTGTTTCCTCCACGATTCCCATTACCAGCTTGGTTTCCGTTTCCACCCCTATTTACACTTCCTCCCTGATTATTGTTTCCACCCTGGTTTCGGTTGCCATACTGATTTCCATTCCCACCATGATTACCATTTCCACCTTGATTTCTATTACCACATCCCGTACCATACCAACATGTATCCTTTGCATGTCCAACCTTCCCACAATTTTCACACTTATGGGTCCTGCACGGACCCATATGATGGTATTCTCACTTATCACACTTGGGTAGAAAGCCCGCATACCCTTTTCCCCTATTCTCAGAGTTTGTTGCGCCAGTCTGGGCCTCTGCTGGCGGGTTTGTATCCCTTCGCTTATTGGAATTGCTGTTTGCCCGTGTACTCTTCTTGAAATTCGTAAACTTCCTCTTGTTGTCATTAGAGGATTCCACGTGAGTTTCCTTCTTACCTTCACCAGCTTTAGAGAACTTCCCCAAACGAATAGCCTCTTTAGTAAGTGCCACACTCAGATCAATAGCCTCGGCGATGGTTGGAGGCTTAGAGGCAGTGACCATGCTTAAGATTTGTGGAGCGAGTCCCCAAATAAACCGCTCGATCCTTTTGAATTCAGGCTCGACAAGATAAGGAACAACCCTTGATAAGTCATGGAAGCGTTGAATGTACTCAGCTATCTTTGGTCCATCCATCTTCAGATTCCAGAACTCAGTTTCCAGTTTTTGGATTTCAGCTCTTGAACAGTATTTCTTACGCTCAGTTCCTTAAGCTCATGCCAGCTTAGCGCATATGCAGCAGCTTCACCAAAAGTTTGAACCTGAAGGTTCCACCAGGAGAGTGCACCATCCAAAAACAACCCTGAGATGTAGGTGACCCTCTGCTCGGGTGCACACTTACTCATTCTTAGCACAGAATCAGTTTTCTCCACCCAACGAACAAAAGCAGCGACACCTCCTGTGCCATCAAAATTCAGCGGCTTATAGTCCAGGAATTGCTTATAGGTGCAGCCTATAACACATGTAACACAATTCACGAGTGAGCATTGACAAAGCACAATTGGAAATATCCAAGAGATTTGTAATGTGTCTTGGATGACTTAACATTACCAGTTGGAGTGTTATTTCCGGAAGTGCCACCGCTGTGTTCAGAGCGGAGGGCTTCATGTTGCGCTATTGCTTGCGGTATGCGCTCATGGAGTTCTGCCTCAGTTCTCGGCAGTGTGTTAGTGTTCGTGCTGCGTCTGGGCGGCATTTTCTTCTAGCAAGAAGTATTGGGTAGTTTAGACATTATTCATCAAATAATTATCTATGAGGTATATATATATATATATATATATATATAAAATATAAATAATCATCACATCAAGCAACCACGTAACCACATAAATATCACATGCACATATAAATCAACAATGTATTTAATGAGAAAAAGACCATTGAGCTTTCATAAATTTTTAACCACATGAGACATTGTTTTTAATAGTGCATAACAAAATGGACGTGAGGTTACACCACCTCGGTCATACAAGTTTTTAACATACAAAAGTAATAATCATTTTTCTTCCACATTATCTTCCTGTCTTCAAAAGTCTTGTACTCAATCGTGGTCTTCTCATCAAAAGGGTACCTGCAAAATTAAAAGATCTAAAGCGCTAGAGGCAGCGGGGGAAGTGGAAAGAAGATCATACTGCGTAAATGAGAGAGCTCGTCCTCAAGCTCATGCACGCGATGGACAAGAAAACTAATCTGCTGCTCAGCTGTAAGAAAACGGGCGTCGAACCCCTCAATAGTAGTAGGATCAGCTAATGGAAAAAACAGAAGGAGTGATCGATGGTGGTGGTGGAGGAACGGGTGGAGGATACGATGGTGGTGGAGGCTGTCTGGCGCTCTCCCCGAACTCAAGCTCTATGACTCGAAGGCTAAGTATCTCAAACTGTAACTGAAGGGAGAGGAGTACATCATCGCGTGTGTACCCAACATGGTGTGATGGGTGGTAAGGATTAGATATCGACATCGAGTATGTGGGAAACCATCTGGGGGATTGACTGAACGGGTCTGACTCAAATGGAGTGAACTAAGGTATAGGCAGGAAATTGGCAGATGCGAAAGGATCAAAACTCGGAGGCTGCCCCGATGTGCCCTCCCAAGGGCGAGGAGTAGGTATCTCATGCTAAAAGACAATGGGGAGATCAGTAAGGTGTGCGTCGGTAGCAAAGGGTGGAGGAACAAAAACAGCGGGTGGGGGCTGTGAGACGAGTAGTGCAATGGGAGGTAGATCAAGAGGAGCTGATACTAGATCAAGGATGTGATCGTGAACAGGAGGAGGTGTAGTAGCACGAACGGGAGAGGATGGGGCGGCTGACATGGTGTCATCATTGTCAAGATCGGTCGCATAGGCCCTGACTCATGCAGCATGTAGGGCCGATGAAGTCACAGACTCGAAGCAACGGAGTGTAGATCAGAGTCGGATGAAATATCAATGACAGAGATGACAGGAGAAGGTATATCTAGAATAACGACGTCATTCACCTCGCCATCACCCTGTTCGCCCACAGGGTGATATCCTTCAAAAATATCAAGATCATCATCATGTAAGTCATCAAAAGGCCAATCCTCAGGAGGAATGGCTGCAAGGGGAATGGCGTCTATTGGAATGGGCTCTACGAGGTGCTCACCATCGGATGCCCGATGATCAGCTGGTCGTGGATCGGGAGAGAAAAAGCAAGAAAGTCATCAAATAACGGAACGTTGTCTCCAAAATCGGGCAGCGCAAAGGGTTGGAAGTCATCATCATCATCTGATAGCATCTTTGGATCACTCTTCGTGTCGGATGTGAAAATCTTTGGGGTCGGGTGCTACCTCATCGTCGGATACGATGGCCATGCGATCATGCTCCTCTGATAAACCGCTACTCTCGGACGACGACATAAGTACCTGTAACATAAAATCATAACATATGTACATTAAATTATTATTACTTAGTATATACAGGTAAAGGCAGGCACGTGATATGTATAGGCAAATAAAGGCAGGTGATATGTATAGGCAAATAAAGGCATGTGATATGATGCCTTTACATGGTTCATTCCTAGTTTGACAAGTCTACCCCATGTAGACTATACTGCTAACTAATGTCCTTTCTTGTATTCCTTTCTTTCCTTTGAGAAATGTTTGTTCCATGGATCTTGGGGTTTTGTAAATGCAATGAAAAATATTTTGTAAAAATATTTTCATGAGGGAATCCTATTGATTGTAGTCTAGACTCGAGAAGGAATCCTAGTTCACTACAACCGAAGCTCTGATACCAACCTGTCACACCCTGACTTTTGCGGAAGCGTGTAATGTGTGACTTAATCAATACCATTGCATTCAATTATAATAAACAACTATATGATTAAAACATGATGTTCATCCATTCATAAGTTTTAAAAATAATACAAACACAAGTTGTTAAGTTTCAACCAACAGACTTCATGTTAAGTTTCAACCAACACACTTCATGTTAAGTTTACAAACCATTCAAAGTAGTAATAAGTTCCATAAAGGACTTTTAAACAAAAGACTTTTAAACCAAGGCTTTGATTCGTATATCTTATCTAAAATAAGATATCCAAACCAAACCCTTCGAAAGTAGGATGACATCAAACTTGAAATTACTTCTTGAAATCTTTCTCAAGGCTGTCAGATCCATTTAGTTTCCTGAAATACATGTAATTTGAAAGCAACAACAAAAGTTGAGCGTGTTCATGAGTTTTGTATGTGAGCTCGTAATAACTTGTAAACATTTGAGAGAATTCCTTTGTAACCGGTATGTAAAGCATCTATGAACAACTCATTAATGTTTTGCAAAGACATTAATATGTGTGGTGCGTAGGAAGTGCTCAAACCTAGCGAATTTCCTCCGGTCCATCCAGTGGGAACGACATAGTCACCACATGCGGCCACACAAGGACCCATGGGTGTGGCTCGCTACACCCAGATAGATCTACCACTCATGCCCCTCGGTCTAAACTAGATTAATGGCACTTAGGAGAGATACTACCCATCCACGTGATCTAACAGTTCATTCCTTAGCTAAACCATACCATCGAGACCGTTGAAACATGTATTCCACCCCCGACAGTTATAAATCCGAAAACAGTTAAAAGAAAAGGGGGACATGAACTCACTGATTTGCGTAGCTATCTCGTAACTCAAAGTTTCCTTTCCACGAGTCGTACTATCACCTACACACGTGCTATGTTTTATTAGACGTTTAGGTCGTGTAACGACTCTTAGTCTTAGTTATTTATTAAGACTTATTTTGGAATTTAGTATACTTTGAGTTATACGATTGATGTACATTATATAATTCCAAATTATATAATTATTAGTTAAAATAAGGTTATTTTAACTTAAACCATTTTTATCCAATTATTTGGAATATTGTTAAAAATAATATATTTTAACTTGATTTGTCATGTATTTCTCACATATAAATTTTCCAAGTATAGGTATACTTGTATTTGTGTATTTTGCCAAGTATTGGCAGTGTATTCCGGTATGTATTTATACGTATAGGAATACGTATTTTCTTGTATTTATTAAGTATTTTATACTTAATTTTATATGTAATTTTCCGGAATATTATTTTTGTACAATTAAAAATCACCAAATTTATATTCTTACAATATACATATTTTAAGAGAATTTTTATAGAAAAATATCTATAAATTTTACTTGGCAAAAATATGTATACTTCCATATATATCCCAAAAAATAATATATTTTTAAGATTAAACTTAGAAAAATATATATTTTTAGTTTTCACAAAAATAATATATTTTTGAATCGTTCTTGAAAATATATACTTCAAAAATAATATATTTTCTATTTTGACAAAAATGATATATTTTGTAATAGTTGCAAAAATTCGTATTTTGCCGTCTCTTGGGTTTCAAAATACCGTTTTTCATATTTGTCAAGTTACGAATTTACTTCCGATACATATATATATATAGTCCAAATGTCCATTGTACAATTTGTCCAATATTCGGGTATAGAGTATATATTTATTTTCTTGTGATTTTAGTAATATTTTATATTACAACTTTTGGTATTTTGGTGTGTTATATTATTTTCAAGGTTCCTAATTTTAATATAACTAATACAAGCAATATACAAGTAGCACATTATTTTGTGACTTCTAAATATATATTTTCCTAAATATATATTTAGTCATTTTTATTATTAAAAATAAACCTCCAATACTTGTAATTTTTATAACAAAATTTATGGCAAATTTTTATATTAAAACCATGACCAAAAATTACTTGTAAACACTTGTTTAAAAATATTTTTCTAAGTGTTTAATTTCCACAAAAAATTTGCCATAGTTTCCTTTGAAAATGGAGGTTTCCATGCTTAATAGCATATCATTTTCTTTTTAAAATTCATCATCAATCATCAACAATTTTCATACAACTTACCATAAGCCATTACTTACACTTTTACAAGATGATATGAACTTGAAGTTTTATAAAACTTTGTAGTATTTTAATATGTTAATTAGCATGTTTATCTAACACTAAAAGCCTGGTTTGTATTTCATCAAACTCATTTTTATAGATTTTCATCCTTTACAACTTGTAAGATGATTTTACAAAAATTAATCTTCTTGATTTTTTCATGACTTCCACATATCAAGTGTTCCATTTAACACTTAAAACAAGCTTTCTTTCTTTTAAAAAATTAAACCATGTTAATTGTTGAAGTAAACTTTAGTTTCTTGAAATTTCCATCTTTGAAATCTTACATTTTTAAGGTTTACAACTTGTAGGATTAATCATCCTACACAAAATCAAGTCCATCTTCAAGTTCATTTTCAACATAAAGGATGATCAACATAAATTTCTCAAGATCCATCCTCATACTTGCTAGATCATGTGTTAAATCATCATCTAGCAATCTTCATATGGTGATCTACACCATAGACACAAGTTATCAACAAACAAGTTCACTACATACACTTAAACAACTTTGATTTTCATGTTTTAGAGCTTTATGTTCATGTTCATCTTCTTGATTTGATGAGATTCCTTAGATTACCAAGTTACTTCATACTTTAACTACTAAAATTAAGAGTAAAAACAAGATCAAAAGAAGCTTACTACTAGAACTATGGCTAGGGAAGAACAATGTGCAAGATGAAGAAAAAATGAAGTGGATAAAAGGTCTCCAAAGTGGTCCTTCAAGTTCCTTTGTTTCCAACCTTCTTAAGTGTGCTTGGATCACCTTTGTATAAGCTTAGAATGTATGGAAATGGATTGAAAATGAAGGAGATGGGAGGGGTGTTTGGGGCCGTAAGTTGTAGAGGGAGAGGAGAAGGTTTTGTAAGTTTTGAAGTGATGAAGATGATAAGTGAGGACTCTTGGTTTTTATAAAATTACTTCCAACATCTCTTTATCTCAAGGTTAATATGTCCAAAATCTTCTTAACATAACAATTAAACTAATCAAAAGAATGGTGAAGGTGGGGGCCACCTCATGACCATCCATAATGGGGGGGGGGGGGGTTTCCTAGTTTGATTTCAATTGGAAGTTACAAGTTTAGTTACATGTTAAGTGTTAAATTTAGGGGTTTAAGTGTGTTTATATGATTAGAGATGTATTATGATGTTTAGTGATCATAACTAGCTTTGTAACATTAAAACAATGCTTCTAGTTAAATTTTGGTGTTTCGGGTAGTGTCCGGTTGTTTGTTTGGTTACCGGTTCGTTAACGTTCTAAATTGCGCAGTTTAGTGTGCTATGAGGTACCTTTTATGACAGTATTCATTCCCGACACTTATCAAGTTATTCTGGACACCTATATCATATTTCTGCCCTATATTTTGAGGTTTAAATGCTGAATTTTGTTGTTTTCTGCAGAATTCTGCAGTTTAAGTGTGTTTCGGGCACTTTCTGGCACTTAAATCGTCACTCGGAAGACAGTTTTATAGGCCCTACTTTCCTATATAGTATTCTAATGTAAATCTTGGTTCTAGGGCTCATTCTGTGTTCTAACAACATGCCTGTTTGAGTACCGAACTCCCATCAGTACTTCTAGTTTATCTGATCATTGTACTAGTTTTGTCTTGTGCACTAATTGAAATATTCCGGGTTGCATTTAATAATGATAAGCAATCATTCAACATGTAATGCATTTATATGTCTTTGAAAAACAGTAAATCATTCATATCATAGTTCAATCGTGCACATTCATAAATTACAAATTACTGTTCATATTGTACAGAATACATGGAAAAGTGCCAGTTGTCACACTGGGGTGGGGAGGGTCGGCGACGGTGTTGCCGCGCGGTAAAAGAGGTCACCGCACCCGCCCTGTTCACCCTTAGTTATTAAAGAGGGTTACAAATTAATTATCTATGTAAGTTTACCAAAATACCCTTAAAGTAAAATTAAATACAAATATTAAATAAAGTAAAATGGAACATTTTTATTTGTTGAAACTTTTTCTTTTTTCTTCTTACAAATAATTTCTTCTCATTTGAACCCTCCACTAATACAATATATAATTGTTTTTAAGGAAAGAGCAACTATGCCACTATGGTGTCGTTTTTTTTTTCATGATTCAAATTTACAGCAAAGTCTATTATAAAACAATGTGGTATTTTAATTAACCTACTAGTGATCTTCACCAGCGCTTCGCGGCGAGAACTCAATCGGTATTAGTTCGGTTCGTTATAGTTCCAACACTGCTATAATAATGAAATAGAAAACTTAAGATCGATCAAACACAATAAGAACGATTTTCAATAATAGTACTGATGTTGTTTAGCTGATAACGATTCAGTTCGTTTGCTTTGTGGGACCGATGTTTTGTTGATATCAATTTGGTTCATTGTGTTCTAAGTTTATTTTGTCAACATTGTGATATAAATTTTATTGAAAATGAATATTGTGCCGCTATCGTACCAAACTCAATTGAAGCCGATTGAACAACATCTGCGTCGGCATTTATTTTCATTGTTATTGCTTTCGATAAACTAACACCCATCTCGCTACCATACCATATCAAACTGAATCGAACAACATCGGTATCGGTATGTATTTATTTTTATGGTTTTCAGTTTGATAACATATACCATGCCACTATCGTAGTGAACTCAACCGAAACCAAACGACCAACATCGATTTAGACCCATTATTTATTTTTAGTGTGTTTTTTCGATAAACTGACACCATATCGCTACCGTATCGTACCAAACAACATCGATACTCGTACTCGTATTCATCTTTTTCGTTTTCGAAAACTTTTCATTTATACAACTCTGTTTGTGACGCTAATTGAATACCGGTATTAGTACCATGACAAACTGAATCCACCGATACCGTTCGACCAACATCGGATAAATAAAATACTACTAAAATAACAAAATCAAATACCACTAAAAATTAAAAAAAACAAATAAAATACCATTAAAAAACAGATACTTAAATATTTTAAGTTACTATAAAAAATACCATTAAAAAAACAAATGCTTAAACATTTTAAGTTGCTATAAAAAACAAATAAATACAACATTATTAAAAATAAAAAAACAAATATTTAAATATTTTAAGTTACTATTCATCAAGAGTCTTAATCTTAATTAATATATATAATTATAAATTTCTTTACATACTTTTGTGAGTTGTTTTTGTTCTATATTTCTATCAAACTTCAACTGATAGTCGCAACGAGCAAAAGATTCTAGAAAGTAGTAAGTTATTGGTTGATCAACGTCTGTTCAAAAGAAAAGTAATCGATCAAGGCACAAGTCTTTATCACTATGTTTAGATATGTTATTCTACGTTTTATATTATTTTTACCTGATTTATGCTATGTATGACGTAGACCGATACAATATATATTACATATTATTATTAGTATTATTAGTATAGATAATAAAAGAAAATCACAAGAGCAAACGACCCATTAATCTTATTCACCAAAATAATAACTGATATTTTTCTTCTAATATTGCCATGTGTGGATGATACGTAAGAACGTGGTGTGATGCTAAAACGGACGGTGTGGGAGTGGCGGGGTTAGTGGCGTTTTTATACAAAAGAAAATATAGACATCAGCCAAATAAAACACATTCAAAATCCACCCACTAATCAAGAGCCTCCACTTCACAACCCAAGTGCCTCCCACGCCGGTAGAAAACCCCAAGGCCAAACATAATCACCATGGACAACGTCGTTCACGGGGTGGTGTGTGCGGCATGGTGTGGCATAAATGCCACAAAACCACTCCAACACCGTGTGGTCTAACACCACCTAACCCTCTTTATGGGGGGTTATATGGCAAATGGCAAAAAAGTGAAATATGAGGGTTATCGAGAGGTTATATAACATATGTGTATAGTGGGGGATTGTATAGATATGGGGTTCTATATGTATGTATATATGTGTGTGTGTTTGTGGCAAATGTGTTCACCTCGTTAAAATTTTCATGAGGATAGGTTCAAGTGGTATAGTGCCCCTCAGGAAGGTTTGGGGAGGCGCCATCAGGCGCTATAGAGGGGTTAGGCGCGGTACAACTTTCCACTACGGAAGTACTTATTTTATTTGTCTTCTAATATTATCTCTTTAGTTATTACAAATGATTACATCCAATCAAAACTTTCTCTTGGATTGGTTTAATAAATATTAGTAAAAGAGAAAAAAAAGGGATAGTCTATGTTGTTTGCCTATTTTTCGCCTTTAATCCATAATTTTCTAAAATTACAGCTATAATCCCCAACTTTTGCAATTTCGTTCCCGAATGGTCCCTGGCATGGATGTCGGTTAGTTTTTGGTGTTATGGCATGGATGTAGGTTAGTTTTGGGTGTTAAGTAGGTGTGAAATGACCAAAATGCCCTTAATACAAAACAAAATAAATTAGAACTTTAAAAGAAACTAGTTTTTTTACGTCGCGCGTTGCGGCGAAACCGAGCAAATGATAATGTAAAACAAAAGTAATTTGAAAATAAAGAATGCTGTTTAGAAAGCCAAACCATTAGAACGATTGAGTTTATCATCGTACCGTTTTATGATAGCAAATAAATATATATGTTTTTTTTAAGTTATAAACATAAATTATTAAAGAAGTATCAAATTAATCGATAAATTAATATAAGATTTGAAAAAATTAAAAAAATGGTAAAAGAAATATATGATTTTAAAAAAACAAAAAAAATAAAAAATATGTTATTAAAAGTAAATATCATATAACAGTAAACTATTATAATATATTAAATAAAAGAATAATAAAAAGCTATATATTATTATAAAAATAAAATTACTATTTATCGTTTTTTATCAACAATATATATATATATATATATATATAGAATTTGAGTACAAATTCGTTTTTAACAAAATTTATAATGGAATGTCGGGGGAAAAATCAAGCACAACTACATACTTAAGTTTTATTAAAAAAGGTTATAAACGTAAAGAGTAAATTACAAAAATCGTCCTTTATGTATGCTACTTATTGCAAATTGTGTCCTTTATCTTCAATATATACAAGAAACGTACTCGATGTTTGCAAACCTTTGCAAGTTATGTCCTTTAACCCAAACTCAGTTAGTTTTTATGGTTAAATTTGACTAAATGGACCTCACATAAGGGTATTTTAGTCATTTTACCCTAAATAAAATATTAATGTTTAAAAAAATATTCTACATGTATATTTGTAAATATATACACAAACAAAACACATATATATAAACAAACTCCATTCTTCTCCTTTCTCTCTCTCTGACTACCCTACCACAACCACCACCCCCACCACCCACCTACCACCCCACCAACTGGTCTTCTTCTCCGGTGAAACACCACTGCCCAACTCCGGCGACCAAGAACTCCCACACCCACCCCTCCTCTCTCTCGGATCGGAACCCTAGCCGCCGTCCTCCGGTTCAGATCTCCCCCGTCCTCCGGTTAAGATCGCCGCCTTCTAGTTCAGTGCACCCCCAACACTGCACCACTCTTTCTCTACCCCTCTCTGTCTTTGACACACGCAACCAAACCGCTACCATTGCCCCATCTTCAAACTAAATTCCGGCCATTCACCATCTGTAATTTTTGGGTATCCGCGGACCAAATAAAGGAACAGGTGGTGTGTGGCTGTGGTGGCAGGTGAGAGAGAGAGGGAGGCGACAGCAGCGGCGAGCACGGCGGCGGTGGTGCGACGGTAAACAACAAAACTCTGGTAAGATCATGTCCCCCTGTTCTTGTTCATCTCAGATTCTTTTGGATCCCCTCATGTTTCTTATTTTCTTTCTTTCCGGTGACGGTGGTGGGGGTAGATGTGGGTGTTTGGTTTGAATGGTGATAACAGGTGGTGTGTGGATGTGGTGGCAGATGGGTGGTGGCGGAGATCGGTGACGATGACGATATCGGATATGATGAGTGTATTGTTCCGTGCGATGTTTTATTTAGTTGATTTTGAATTCAGATCAGTGATGTTTTGGCTTCCAGTTGTATGGAATTAGTAACTGCTTTTTGCGATTGTGTAGATTTTAGGTGAGATACTTGATAAGTTTGGGATGCATTTGCATTGATGTTGAAAATTGATTGTGCAGGAGTGGGAGGTGGCAAGTGGCGGGAGGTGGTGATGGCAAGTCGCCGGAGGTGGTGGTGAGGGTAGGTCAGTGTTTTAGAGAGAGAGTATATATGTTTTAGAGAGAGAGAGAGTTATATATATTATATAATATATAATTAATTTTGTTTTAATTTATTAGAATTATTAAAATACTTTTTTTAGTAAATGACTAAAATACCCTTATGTGGGGTACACTAGGTCATATTTAACCATAAAAAATAACTGAGTTAAGGCTAAAGGACATAACTTGCAAGGGTTTGCAAACATCGAGTACGTTTCTTGTATATATTGAAGATAAAGGACACAGTTTGCAATAAATAGCATACATAAAGGATGATTTTTGTAATTTACTCAAACGGTAAATTATAATCAAATTATCGATAAATTAATATCTGTTCTAAAAAAAAGAAAAAAATAATTTAAAAAATGGTAAAGGAAATATATGATATAGATTTATAAAAAGGAAAAATAAAATAAAAAATATGTTATTAAAAGTAAATATAATATAATAATAAACTATTATAATATATTAAATAAAGAGTAAATTACAAAAATCGTCCTTTATGTATGCTGCTTATTGCAAACTATGTCCTTTGTCTTTAATAAGTACAAAAACCGTACTTGATGTTTGCAAACTCTGGCACGTTATGTCCTTTATCCCTAACTCAATTAGTTTTCATGGTTAAATCTGACTTAGTGGACCCATGTAAGGGCAAATAAGTCTTTTTACCCATTTTCTTTTTAAATTAATACATAAAATAAAACAATACACATACACGTATACTCTTTATTTTTCTCACCCCACTCTACCTTTCTCTCTGTTGCGCTAGATGTCCTCCAGCACTGCCACCAACCACCACCCTCCACCACTAGATCCAACATCGTCGTCAACCACCGCCAAAAGATGGAGCACCCACACTCGTCGTATCCCCCCACCACAACCTTCGACAAAAACTACCACCACTCTCGTGTTCTCCCAACGCAACCTTTGGCAACAATCACCACCACCATCTCCAAAAACGACCACATACCTCGTCTTCTCCGGCGCACTGGAACTTGGTTGAAAGAATAGTGTATAAACTCCAATATAAAATCCTAAAAGTTGTACTTTCAAAAATAACCCTAAAAGATCAAACCTTCTACTGCAGCAACAATTGCATTATCTACATCACAAATCCTTCAACAATTTGATGAATTAACATACGAATTCAACTTCGTAAGCAATTAATCCAAACTTTAACAATCTTCTTGAAACCCTAGTTGTTGTTATTTGGGCTCTACTGGAAGACGATGTTGAGTTCAGAGATCTATACATCGATGTACTCCAGCCTCTTCAACCAACGTCGTCTACACCTTCGAGCCCCAACCAAGAGACGAACTGATCACCTATCCGCAACGATTTTGACATACTTTTTAGTTTTTTACTGTTTATACTGTTTATGTTGTTTATGTGAGTGATTTTGGCGTTAATTTAGTTGATTGGTTGAGTTAATTGATGGTTTTGAGTAGGAGATTGAGGAGAGCGTGAAGGTTGTTGAGCATATGTGGGATGTGTATGTTATTAGCCGTCGGATCAATTTGCAACGGTTCTGGCAAGATGCGTTTGTGGTTGCTTATGAGGATTTGACTAGTGATGTAGTTGAAGTGTGAGAAGCTGCTATAACAGAGATTGCTAAGATGTCTCATTAATTTTGATGGAGACCGGCTTTTAGGTACCGACCGATTTAACAATGGGGGTGTGGAGGTGGTGGTAGTCCGGTGGGGTGTGTGCAGGTGGTGGCAGTGGTCCGGTGAGGTGTATGGCGGTGGTGGTTGGTCTGGTGAGGTGTATGGCGGTGGTGGTCGGTCTGGTGAGGTGTATGTCAGTGGTGGTTAGTTTCTGAACCTAAGGATGACCGGGGTAGATAGTAAGGGATATACTACCACATTCTTTGAATATGCTAGAATAGTACCTACCCTTGCATCACCTGAACCGGTATTAATCTCCCGTTACATATGGGGATTATTGGACACTTAGTTAATCATGAAGGAATTCATGTGGATCCACTAAAGATCGAGGCAATAACCAAGTGGAAGACCCCTGAGTCACCAACCGAGGTTAGAAGTTTCTTAGGATTGGCAGGTTATTATAGAAGATTTATTCGAGATTTTTCTAGAATAGTCATTCCTTTAACTAAGTTAACCTGTAAATCCATTAAGTTTGAATGGGGACCAAAACAGGAAGAAGCTTTTAGAATTCTTAAGCAAAGATTAACCCATGCACCCATACTAGCATTACCAGAAAGAACTGAAGACTTTGTAGTCTATTGTGACACTTCTAAGTTAGGTTATGGATGTGTGTTAATGCAACGACAAAAGGTTATAGCTTATGCATCTAGGCAACTTAAGAATCATGAAGAGAATTATTCAACCCATGATCTAGAATTAGGAGCAATAATTTTTGCTTTGAAAATTTGGAGACATTACCTTTATGGTAGTAAGTTTACCATATTCACCGATCATAAAAGTTTAAGATACGTTTTTGGGCAAAAAGAATTGAATATGAGACAAAGACGCTGGATGGAAATGCTTAGTGATTATGATTGTGATATCCAGTATCATGAAGGAAAAGCAAATGTAGTGGCAGATGCTTTAAGTCGAAAGTATCATGAAAAGCCAAAAATGGTACGTTCTCTTAAATTAAATCTACAAGTAAATTTAAATGAGCAAATTAGAAAAGCACAAGAATCAGTAATCAAGGATGATACTGAAAAATTAAAAGGTATGATTAAGGAATTAGAACAAGGAACATATGAAATTTGGAGATTCCATAAGAAGAGAATGTGGGTACCTAAATTAGGGAACCTGCGTCATCGTATATTAGAAGAAGCCCATAAGTCTAAATATACAGTGCATCCTGTAAGTGATAAGATGTATCAGGATTTAAGAAAGAATTTCTGGTGGATAGGAATGAAAAAGGACATAGCAACCTATGTTTCTAAATGTTTAACATGTTCACAAGTTAAAGCTGAACACCAAAAACCTTCAGGTTTGTTACAGCAGCTAGAAATGTCAGTGTGGAAATGGGAATTGATAACAATGGATTTTGTTACTAAATTACCCAAAACAAGAAAAGGCAATGATACAATCTGGGTGATTGTAGATATGCTAACCAAGTCAGCTCATTTCCTATCAATGAAAGAAACTTTCAGTATGGAACAGCTAGCTAAATTATATGTAAATGAAATAGTTTCTTTACATGGAATACCTTTATCAATTGTTTCTAATAGGGATAGCCGTTTTACCTCTCATTTTTGGGCAAGTTTCCAAAAAGCCATGGGAACCAAGTTAAATCTAAAGCATAACTTATCATTCTCAAACGGACGGACAAAGCGAAAGGACAATTCAGACAATGCAAGATATGCTTAGAGCTTGTGTAATTGATTTCAGAGGTTATTGGGATGATCACTTACCTTTAATAAAATTTTCTTATAATAATAGTTATCACACAAGTATCAATGCTGCACCATTCGAAGCACTCTATGGACGAAAGTGCCGAACACCAGTCTGTTGGGCAGAAATTGGGGAAAAGCAACTATCTGGACCTGAAATGGTGCAAGAAACAACAAGATCATTCAAATCAAGGAACGACTGAAAGCAGCACGTGATCGACAGAAGAGTTATGCTGATAACCGACGCAAACCATTGGAATTCCAAGTAGGAGATAAAGTGTTGTTGAAAGTCTCAGGTATGTTGGACCTTTTGAGATTATTAGAAAAATAGAACCTGTAGCCTATCAGCTACAACCAATGTTGTAGAAGGCGCTAGGCGCTAGTCGGGCGGTGAGGTACAGCCTAGGGATTAATCGGAATGGGATTTTTATATGTATTTTTTCAAAATTATATATATATACCCAATAATATAAAAATAATACTTCAAAATTCACATGAATACTTCAAAATTCACATAAAAATTCAAAAATTAACCAACTTTTGACCAACTAGGACCGATTAATCCCGACTAGGACCGATTAATCCCGACCAGGACCGATTAATCCCGACCAGGACCGATTTTGAGCAAAAAAACCATGGTCCGATTAGTCCAACTAGACCGACTTTTGACCGACTAGGACCGACTTTTGACAGACTAGGACCGATTTTGACCTGGACCGATTAATTGACCGATTTGCTCAAATTTAGGCGATTAGTAGCCGACTAGCGCCTAGGCGGCGATTAATCGGCCGCCTAGGCCGATTTCTGCAACAGTGGCTACAACTGCCAGAGGAAATGGCAGGAATACATGATGTATTTCATGTATCTAATCTCAAGAAATGTTTTACTTGGCAAAAATATGTATACTTCCATATATATCCCAAAAAATAATATATTTTTAAGATTAAACTTAGAAAAATATATATTTTTAGTTTTCACAAAAATAATATATTTTTGAATCGTTCTTGAAAATATATACTTCAAAAATAATATATTTTCTATTTTGACAAAAATTATATATTTTGTAATAGTTGCAAAAATTCGTATTTTGCCGTTTCTTGGGTTTCAAAATACCATTTTTCATATTTGTCAAGTTACGAATTTACTTCCGATATATATATATATATATAGTCCAAATGTCCATTGTACAATTTGTCCAATATTCGGGTATAGATTATATATTTATTTTCTTGTGATTTTAGTAATATTTTATATTACAACTTTTGGTATTTTGATGTGTTATATTATTTCAAGGTTCCTAATTTTAATATAACTAATACAAGCAATATACAAGTAGCACATAATTTTGTGACTTCTAAATATATATTTTCCTAAATATATATTTAGTCATTTTTATTATTAAAAATAAACCTCCAATACTTGTAATTTTTATAACAAAATTTATGGCAAATTTTTATATTAAAACCATGACAAAAAATTACTTGTAAACACTTGTTTAAAAATATTTTTCTAAGTGTTTAATTTCCACAAAAAATTTGCCATAGTTTCCTTTGAAAATGGAGGTTTCCATGCTTAATAGCATATCATTTTCTTTTTAAAATTCATCATCAATCATCAACAATTTTCATACAACTTACCATAAGCCATTACTTACACTTTTACAAGATGATATGAACTTGAAGTTTTATAAAACTTTGTAGTATTTTAATATGTTAATTAGCATGTTTATCTAACACTAAAAGCCTGGTTTGTATTTCATCAAACTCATTTTTATAGATTTTCATCCTTTACAACTTGTAAGATGATTTTACAAAAATTAATCTTCTTGAGTTTTTCATGACTTCCACATATCAAGTGTTCCATTTAACACTTAAAACAAGCTTTCTTTCTTTTAAAAAAATCAAACCATGTTAATTGTTGAAGTAAACTTTAGTTTCTTGAAATTTCCATCTTTGAAATCTTACATTTTTAAGGTTTACAACTTGTAGGATTAATCATCCTACACAAAATCAAGTCCATCTTCAAGTTCATTTTCAACATAAAGGATGATCAACATAAATTTCTCAAGATCCATCCTCATACTTGCTAGATCATGTGTTAAATCATCATCTAGCAAGCTTCATATGGTGATCTACACCATAGACACAAGTAATCAACAAACAAGTTCACTACATACACTTAAACAACTTTGATTTTCATGTTTTAGAGCTTTATGTTCATGTTCATCTTCTTGATTTGATGAGATTCCTTAGAATACCAAGTTACTTCATACTTTAACTACTAAAATTAAGAGTAAAAACAAGATCAAAAGAAGCTTACTACTAGAACTATGACTAGGGAAGAACAATGTGCAAGATGAAGAAAAAATGAAGTGGATAAAAGGTCTCCAAAGTGGTCCTTCAAGTTCCTTTGTTTCCAACCTTCTTAAGTGTGCTTGGATCACCTTTGTATAAGCTTAGAATGTATGGAAATGGATTGAAAATGAAGGAGATGGGAGGGGTGTTTGGGGCCGTAAGTTGTAGAGGGAGAGGAGAAGGTTTTGTAAGTTTTGAAGTGATGAAGATGATAAGTGAGGACTCTTGGTTTTTATAAAATTACTTCCAACATCTCTTTATCTCAAGGTTAATATGTCCAAAATCTTCTTAACATAACAATTAAACTAATCAAAAGAATGGTGAAGGTGGGGGCCACCTCATGACCATCCATAATGGGGGGGGGGGGGGGTTTCCTAGTTTGATTTCAATTGGAAGTTACAAGTTTAGTTACATGTTAAGTGTTAAATTTAGGGGTTTAAGTGTGTTTATATGATTAGAGATGTATTATGATGTTTAGTGATCATAACTAGCTTTGTAACATTAAAACAATGCTTCTAGTTAAATTTTGGTGTTTCGGGTAGTGTCCGGTTGTTTGTTTGGTTACCGGTTCGTTAACGTGCTAAATTGCGCAGTTTAGTGTGCTATGAGGTACCTTTTATGACAGTATTCATTCCCGACACTTATCAAGTTATTCTGGACACCTATATCATATTTCTGCCCTATATTTTGAGGTTTAAATGCTGAATTTTGCTGTTTTCTGCAGAATTCTGCAGTTTAAGTGTGTTTCGGGCACTTTCTGGCACTTAAATCGTCACTCGGAAGACAGTTTTATTGGCCCTACTTTCCTATATAGTATTCTAATGTAAATCTTGGTTCTAGGGCTCATTCTGTGTTCTAACAACATGCCTGTTTGAGTACCGAACTCCCATCAGTACTTCTAGTTTATCTGATCATTGTACTAGTTTTGTCTTGTGCACTAATTGAAATATTCCGGGTTGCATTTAATAATGATAAGCAATCATGCAACATGTAATGCATTTATATGTCTTTGAAAAACAGTAAATCATTCATATCATAGTTCAATCGTGCACAGTCATAAATTACAAATTACTGTTCATATTGTACAGAATACATGGAAAAGTGTCAGTTGTCACACTGGGGTGGGGAGGGTCGGCGACGGTGTTGCCGCGCGGTAAAAGAGGTCACCGCACCCGCCCTGTTCACCCTTAGTTATTAAAGAGGGTTACAAATTAATTATCTATGTAAGTTAAAATACCCTTAAAGTAAAATTAAATACAAATATTAAATAAAGTAAAATGGAACATTTTTATTTGTTGAAACTTTTTCTTTTTTCTTCTTACAAATAATTTCTTCTCATTTGAACCCTCCACTAATACAATATATAATTGTTTTTAAGGAAAGAGCAACTATGCCACTATGGTCTCGTTTTTTTTTCATGATTCAAATTTACAGCAAAGTCTATTATAAAACAATGTGGTATTTTAATTAACCTACTAGTGATCTTCACCAGCGCTTCGCGGCGAGAACTCAATCGGTATTAGTTCGGTTCGTTATAGTTCCAACACTGCTATAATAATGAAATAGAAAACTTAAGATCGATCAAACACAATAAGAACGATTTTCAATAATAGTACTGATGTTGTTTAGCTGATAACGATTCAGTTCGTTTGCTTTGTGGGACCGATGTTTTGTTGATATCAATTTGGTTCATTGTGTTCTAAGTTTATTTTGTCAACATTGTGATATAAATTTTATTGAAAATGAATATTGTGCCGCTATCGTACCAAACTCAATTGAAGCCGATTGAACAACATCTGCGTCGGCATTTATTTTCATTGTTATTGCTTTCGATAAACTAACACCCATCTCGCTACCATACCATATCAAACTGAATCGAACAACATCGGTATCGGTATGTATTTATTTTTATGGTTTTCAGTTTGATAACATATACCATGCCACTATCGTAGTGAACTCAACCGAAACCAAACGACCAACATCGATTTAGACCCATTATTTATTTTTAGTGTGTTTTTTCGATAAACTGACACCATATCGCTACCGTATCGTACCAAACAACATCGATACTCGTACTCGTATTCATCTTTTTCGTTTTCGAAAACTTTTCATTTATACAACTCTGTTTGTGACGCTAATTGAATACCGGTATTAGTACCATGACAAACTGAATCCACCGATACCGTTCGACCAACATCGGATAAATAAAATACTACTAAAATAACAAAATCAAATACCACTAAAAATTAAAAAAAACAAATAAAATACCATTAAAAAACAGATACTTAAATATTTTAAGTTACTATAAAAAATACCATTAAAAAAACAAATGCTTAAACATTTTAAGTTGCTATAAAAAACAAATAAATACAACATTATTAAAAATAAAAAAACAAATATTTAAATATTTTAAGTTACTATTCATCAAGAGTCTTAATCTTAATTAATATATATAATTATAAATTTCTTTACATACTTTTGTGAGTTGTTTTTGTTCTATATTTCTATCAAACTTCAACTGATAGTCGCAACGAGCAAAAGATTCTAGAAAGTAGTAAGTTATTGGTTGATCAACGTCTGTTCAAAAGAAAAGTAATCGATCAAGGCACAAGTCTTTATCACTATGTTTAGATATGTTATTCTACGTTTTATATTATTTTTACCTGATTTATGCTATGTATGACGTAGACCGATACAATATATATTACATATTATTATTAGTATTATTAGTATAGATAATAAAAGAAAATCACAAGAGCAAACGACCCATTAATCTTATTCACCAAAATAATAACTGATATTTTTCTTCTAATATTGCCATGTGTGGATGATACGTAAGAACGTGGTGTGATGCTAAAACGGACGGTGTGGGAGTGGCGGGGTTAGTGGCGTTTTTATACAAAAGAAAATATAGACATCAGCCAAATAAAACACATTCAAAATCCACCCACTAATCAAATAAAACACATTCAAAATCCACCCACTAATCAAGAGCCTCCACTTCACAACCCAAGTGCCTCCCACGCCGGTAGAAAACCCCAAGGCCAAACATAATCACCATGGACAACGTCGTTCACGGGTTGGTGTGTGCGGCATGGTGTGGCATAAATGCCACAAAACCACTCCCACACCGTGTGGTCTAACACCACCTAACCCTCTTTATGGGGGGTTATATGGCAAATGGCAAAAAAGTGAAATATGAGGGTTATCGAGAGGTTATATAACATATGTGTATAGTGGGGGATTGTATAGATATGGGGTTCTATATGTATGTATATATGTGTGTGTGTTTGTGGCAAATGTGTTCACCTCGTTAAAATTTTCATGAGGATAGATTCAAGTGGTATAGTGCCCCTCAGGAAGGTTTGGGGAGGCGCCATCAGGCGCTATAGAGGGGTTAGGCGCGGTACAACTTTCCACTACGGAAGTACTTATTTTATTTGTCTTCTAATATTATCTCTTTAGTTATTACAAATGATTACATCCAATCAAAACTTTCTCTTGGATTGGTTTAATAAATATTAGTAAAAGAGAAAAAAAAGGGATAGTCTATGTTGTTTGCCTATTTTTCGCCTTTAATCCATAATTTTCTAAAATTACAGCTATAATCCCCAACTTTTGCAATTTCGTTCCCGAATGGTCCCTGGCATGGATGTCGGTTAGTTTTTGGTGTTATGGCATGGATGTAGGTTAGTTTTGGGTGTTAAGTAGGTGTGAAATGACCAAAATGCCCTTAATACAAAACAAAATAAATTAGAACTTTAAAAGAAACTAGTTTTTTTACGTCGCGCGTTGCGGCGAAACCGAGCAAATGATAATGTAAAACAAAAGTAATTTGAAAATAAAGAATGCTGTTTAGAAAGCCAAACCATTAGAACGATTGAGTTTATCATCGTACCGTTTTATGATAGCAAATAAATATATATGTTTTTTTTAAGTTATAAACATAAATTATTAAAGAAGTATCAAATTAATCGATAAATTAATATAAGATTTGAAAAAATTAAAAAAATGGTAAAAGAAATATATGATTTTAAAAAAACGAAAAAAATAAAAAATATGTTATTAAAAGTAAATATCATATAACAGTAAACTATTATAATATATTAAATAAAAGAATAATAAAAAGCTATATATTATTATAAAAATAAAATTACTATTTATCGTTTTTTATCAACAATATATATATATATATATATATATATATATATAGAATTTGAGTACAAATTCGTTTTTAACAAAATTTATAATGGAATGTCGGGGGAAAAATCAAGCACAACTACATACTTAAGTTTTATTAAAAAAAGGTTATAAACGTAAAGAGTAAATTACCAAAATCGTCCTTTATGTATGCTACTTATTGCAAATTGTGTCCTTTATCTTCAATATATACAAGAAACGTACTCGATGTTTGCAAACCTTTGCAAGTTATGTCCTTTAACCCAAACTCAGTTAGTTTTTATGGTTAAATTTGACTAAATGGACCTCACATAAGGGTATTTTAGTCATTTTACCCTAAATAAAATATTAATTTTAAAAAAATATTCTACATGTATATTTGTAAATATATACACAAACAAAACACATATATATAAACAAACTCCATTCTTCTTCTTTCTCTCTCTCTGACTACCCTACCACAACCACCACCCCCACCACCCACCTACCACCCCACCAACTGGTCTTCTTCTCCGGTGAAACACCACTGCCCAACTCCGGCGACCAAGAACTCCCACACCCACCCCTCCTCTCTCTCGGATCGGAACCCTAGCCGCCGTCCTCCGGTTCAGATCTCCCCCGTCCTCCGGTTAAGATCGCCGCCTTCTAGTTCAGTGCACCCCCAACACTGCACCACTCTTTCTCTACCCCTCTCTGTCTTTGACACACGCAACCAAACCGCTACCATTGCCCCATCTTCAAACTAAATTCCGGCCATTCACCATCTGTAATTTTTGGGTATCCGCGGACCAAATAAAGGAACAGGTGGTGTGTGGCTGTGGTGGCAGGTGAGAGAGAGAGGGAGGCGACAGCAGCGGCGAGCACGGCGGCGGTGGTGCGACGGTAAACAACAAAACTCTGGTAAGATCATGTCCCCCTGTTCTTGTTCATCTCAGATTCTTTTGGATCCCCTCATGTTTCTTATTTTCTTTCTTTCCGGTGACGGTGGTGGGGGTAGATGTGGGTGTTTGGTTTGAATGGTGATAACAGGTGGTGTGTGGATGTGGTGGCAGATGGGTGGTGGCGGAGATCGGTGACGATGACGATATCGGATATGATGAGTGTATTGTTCCGTGCGATGTTTTATTTAGTTGATTTTGAATTCAGATCAGTGATGTTTTGGCTTCCAGTTGTATGGAATTAGTAACTGCTTTTTGCGATTGTGTAGATTTTAGGTGAGATACTTGATAAGTTTGGGATGCATTTGCATTGATGTTGAAAATTGATTGTGCAGGAGTGGGAGGTGGTGGTGGCAAGTCGCCGGAGGTGGTGGTGAGGGTAGGTCAGTGTTTTAGAGAGAGAGTATATATGTTTTAGAGAGAGAGAGAGAGAGTTATATATATTATATAATATATAATTAATTTTGTTTTAATTTATTGAGTAAATTACAAAGATCGTCCTTTATGTATGTCTAAAATATCAAAGTATGTCCTTTATCTTTAATAACCTCAGAAAACATCCTTAATGTTTGAAAAACCAATCAGGTTATGTCCTTTAGTCATAACACAATTAGTTTTCATGGTTAAAGTTGACTAAGTCAACCCCACATAAGGGTATTTTAGTCATTTTGCCTTGAACATTAAAATAAATAATAAACAAAACAATTTAAAAACACATAAATATAAATCCCTCTTTGTCTCTCTGAATTCTGTATAACCTTCTCCTTTTTATCTCTAATTGACCTAACTCTACCTCCACCGTAACTCCACCACCATCTACTACCACCACACCTCCACCACCACCTCCACCGCCGCCACCTCAACTCCACGTCCACCACCACTCCACCTAACATAACTGCACATCAGCAACCAAAACGCATACACAAATCAACAATATCTCTAATCAAACACTCAATTCACTAAAACAAACACAGTTTAACCTCAGATCCACTACAATTACGCTTACAAAATCAACAAACACCTCAACCGTAAACAAATTACCAAATGAACAGGCACTTTGATGTGTTTGACAACCAGCACCTCCTCCACCGTATCATCACCACCCCCTCCACCGTACCTACCACCAGCACCTCCTCCACCGTATCATCACCACCCCCAAATCCAAAATCAAATCAAATCAAACCCGTATCATCTCCTCCACCGTACCTACCACCAGCACCTCCTCCAACGTATCTACACTCGTTTCTTTATTCTTGAACATTAATCGAGATGGAGGGTGGTGGGTTTTTGTCTGAAGCAGAGAGAGAGAACGCCGGTAGAACAGTTAGGGTTCCGATCTGGTAGAACAGTTAGAAAGACAGAACGACGGCAGGTGGGTGGTGTAGCGACGGCGATCTGCAATGAGGTAGTGGTGGTGGCAAGTGGGTTGTGGTGGTGGTAGAATAGTTAGAGAGAGAGAGAAGCGGCGGCGGCAGGTGGGTCGTGGTGGTGGCAGGTGGGTCGGTTTGGTGGTTTGGAGCAGAGTAAACTTGCAGGTGAAGTGGTGGTGGTGGCAGATCGGTGGTGGTGGTGGTGGTGGTGGCGGTGGCGGTGGCAGGTGGGTTGTGGTTGTGGGGGTAGGATAATTAGAAAGAGAGAGAGGGAGAAGATTATCTGTATATATACACATATAATTCTAAATACATACATACAGACATATATAATTCTATAATTCTAAAATTGTTTTATTTATTGGTTTTATGATTATTTATTATAATATTTAGGATAAAATGACTAAAATACCCTTATGTGGGGTTGACTTAGTCAACTTTAACCATGAAAACTAATTGTGTTATGACTAAAGGACATAACCTGATTGGTTTTTCAAACATTAAGGATGTTTTCTGAGGTTATTAAAGATAAAGGACATACTTTGATATTTTAGACATACATAAAGGACGAACTTTGTAATTTACTCTAATTTATTAGAATTATTAAAATACTTTTTTTAGTAAATGACTAAAATACCCTTATGTGGGGTACACTAGGTCATATTTAACCATAAAAAAATAACTGAGTTAAGGCTAAAGGACATAACTTGCAAGGGTTTGCAAACATCGAGTACGTTTCTTGTATATATTGAAGATAAAGGACACAGTTTGCAATAAATAACATACATAAAGGATGATTTTTGTAATTTACTCAAACGGTAAATTATAATCAAATTATCGATAAATTAATATCTGTTCTAAAAAAAAGAAAAAAAAATAATTTAAAAAATGGTAAAGGAAATATATGATATAGATTTAAAAAAAGGAAAAATAAAATAAAAATATGTTATTAAAAGTAAATATAATATAATAATAAACTATTATAATATATTAAATAAAGAGTAAATTACAAAAATCGTCCTTTATGTATGCTGCTTATTGCAAACTATGTCCTTTGTCTTTAATAAGTACAAAAACCGTACTTGATGTTTGCAAACTCTGGCACGTTATGTCCTTTATCCCTAACTCAATTAGTTTTCATGGTTAAATCTGACTTAGTGGACCCATGTAAGGGCAAATAAGTCTTTTTACCCATTTTCTTTTTAAATTAATACATAAAATAAAACAATACACATACACGTATACTCTTTATTTTTCTCACCCCACTCTACCTTTCTCTCTGTTGCGCTAGATGTCCTCCAGCACTGCCACCAACCACCACCCTCCACCACCAGATCCAACATCGTCATCAACCATCGCCAAAAGATGGAGCACCCACACTCGTCGTATCCCCCCACAACAACCTTCGACAAAAACTACCACCACTCTCGTGTTCTCCCAACGCAACCTTTGGCAACAATCACCACCACCATCTCCAAAAACGACCACATGCCTCGTCTTCTCCGGCGCACTGGAACTTGGTTGAAAGAATAGTGTATAAACTCCAATATAAAATCCTAAAAGTTGTACTTTCAAAAATAACCCTAAAAGATCAAACCTTCTACTGCAGCAATAATTGCATTATCTACATCACAAATCCTTCAACAATTTGATGAATTAACATACGAATTCAACTTCGTAAGCAATTAGTCCAAACTTTAACAATCTTCTTGAAACCCTAGTTGTTGTTATTTGGGCTCTACTGGAAGACGATGTTGAGTTCAGAGATCTATACATCGATGTACTCCAGCCTCTTCAACCAACGTCGTCTACACCTTCGAGCCCCAACCAAGAGACGAACTGATCACCTATCCGCAACGATTTTGACATACTTTTTAGTTTTTTACTGTTTATACTGTTTATGTTGTTTATGTGAGTGATTTTGGCGTTAATTTAGTTGATTGGTTGAGTTAATTGATGGTTTTGAGTAGGAGATTGAGGAGAGCGTGAAGGTTGTTGAGCATATGTGGGATGTGTATGTTATTAGCCGTCGGATCAATTTGCAACGGTTCTGGCAAGATGCGTTTGTGGTTGCTTATGAGGATTTGACTAGTGATGTAGTTGAAGTGTGAGAAGCTGCTATAACAGAGATTGCTAAGATGTCTCATTAATTTTGATGGAGACCGGCTTTTAGGTACCGACCGATTTAACAATGGGGGTGTGGAGGTGGTGGTAGTCCGGTGGGGTGTGTGCAGGTGGTGGCAGTGGTCCGGTGAGGTGTATGGCGGTGGTGGTTGGTCTGGTGAGGTGTATGGCGGTGGTGGTCGGTCTGGTGAGGTGTATGTCAGTGGTGGTTAGTTTCTGAACCTAAGGATGACCGGGGTAGATAGTAAGGGATATACTACCACATTCTTTGAATATGCTAGAATAGTACCTACCCTTGCATCACCTGAACCGGTATTAATCTCCCGTTACATATGGGGATTAATTGGAGAAATTAGACGTGTAGTCAAGGCAGCTAGACCTCAAACCATATATGAAGCTGTAGAACTAGCAAATACCTTGACAGATGAGTTAATCCGTACCAGAGAAGAAGACCAGAGGAGAAACCTAACCCAAAAACTTACCCAGGAATTCCGTTAAGGTAATTCCAATCGTAGGAATATAGGTTCTACCTCTGCACCATACTACAAGACTTGCAAGAAGAAGCATTCGGGAAAATGTTTCGCTCATTGCAATTTCTGTAAGTTACCAGGACACAAGGAAGAAGATTGCAGAAGAAAATCCAGTAATGGACTGTGCTTCAATTGTGGAGAAAAAGGTCACATCAAGCCGAACTGTCCAAAACTAGCTCCAGCTACAATTAACAAGAACACTAAAAATGCTAGAGCATTTGTTCTGACTACAGATGAAGCCAAAATAATTCCGGACGTAATAGCCGGTACGTTTTTAGTTAATGATGTTTTTGCTAAAGTGTTATTTGACTCTAGTCAAACCAAAGTTTTATTAATACTTCATTTTGCAAACTTCTTAATCAACCATTAACTAAACTCTCACAAGAATGTCTAGTCGAGACAGCAAATGGAGAAATGGTTAGGATTTCTGAAATCTTGCAGGAAGCAAAAATAGAATTTTTAAACCAAAAGTTTATTGCAAATCTGTACCCAATGAATCTGGCAGGATTTGATATCGTATTAGGAATGGATTGATTAATAGCCAATAAAGCTAATATTTTATGTGATCAAAAGTCAATTCAAGTAAATTCACCAAAGGGTGAAAAGATCACAATTAAAGGGGATAAGCCCTCTAAATCCACAAAATTCATCTCTGTGATGAAAACTGCAAGCTATATAAGAATAGGATCTATAGTGTATTTGATTTCTATAATCACTAACACTAAAGGAAAAGAACTAAAAGACATTTCAGTAGTGTCTCAGTTTTCAGATGTATTTCCAGAAGAATTGCCAAGGCTACCACCAGACAGAGAAGTCTAATTCAGAATCCATCTGCTACCCGGAACAACACCAATTGCCAAAGCACCTTACCGTTTAACACCCGCCGAAATGCAGGAACTAAAGAAATAGTTAGATGAATTATTAGAGAAGGGATTCATTCAGCCAAGCTCATCGCCTTGCGGAGCACCGATTTTATTTGTTAAAAAGAAGGACGGATCAATGCGTATGTGCATTGACTACCGTGAATTAAACAAGGTCACGATTAAGAATCGGTACCCATTACCGAGAATCGATGATCTGTTCGATCAGTTGCACGGAGCTCGATTTTTCTCTAAAATCGATTTAAGATCAGGATATCATCAATTAAAGGTACAGGAAGAGGACATTCCTAAAACCGCATTTAGAACAAGGTATGGTCATTATGAATTTACTGTCATGTCATTTGGTTTAACCAATGCCCCGGCTGCATTTATGGACATGATGAACCGAATATGTAAGCCATATTTGGATAAATTCAGAATTGTTTTTATTGATGATATTCTAATTTACTCTAAAAGTAAAGAGGAACATGCAAAGCATTTGCACGCTCTTTTAAGTCTATTAAGAAAGGAAAAGCTTTATGCTAAATTTTCAAAGTGCGAGTTTTGGTTAGAGCAAGTACAGTTTATTGGACACTTAGTTAATCATGAAGGAATTCATGTGGATCCACTAAAGATCGAGGCAATAACCAAGTGGAAGACCCCTGAGTCACCAACCGAGGTTAGAAGTTTCTTAGGATTGGCAGGTTATTATAGAAGATTTATTCGAGATTTTTCTAGAATAGCCATTCCTTTAACTAAGTTAACCTGTAAATCCATTAAGTTTGAATGGGGACCAAAACAGGAAGAAGCTTTTAGAATTCTTAAGCAAAGATTAACCCATGCACCCATACTAGCATTACCAGAAAGAACTGAAGACTTTGTAGTCTATTGTGACACTTCTAAGTTAGGTTATGGATGTGTGTTAATGCAACGACAAAAGGTTATAGCTTATGCATCTAGGCAACTTAAGAATCATGAAGAGAATTATTCAACCCATGATCTAGAATTAGGAGCAATAATTTTTGCTTTGAAAATTTGGAGACATTACCTTTATGGTAGTAAGTTTACCATATTCACTGATCATAAAAGTTTAAGATACGTTTTTGGGCAAAAAGAATTGAATATGAGACAAAGACGCTGGATGGAAATGCTTAGTGATTATGATTGTGATATCCAGTATCATGAAGGAAAAGCAAATGTAGTGGCAGATGCTTTAAGTCGAAAGTATCATGAAAAGCCAAAAATGGTACGTTCTCTTAAATTAAATCTACAAGTAAATTTAAATGAGCAAATTAGAAAAGCACAAGAATCAGTAATCAAGGATGATAGTGAAAAATTAAAAGGTATGATTAAGGAATTAGAACACGGAACATATGAAATTTGGAGATTCCATAAGAAGAGAATGTGGGTACCTAAATTAGGGAACCTGCGTCATCGTATATTAGAAGAAGCCCATAAGTCTAAATATACAGTGCATCCTGGAAGTGATAAGATGTATCAGGATTTAAGAAAGAATTTCTGGTGGATAGGAATGAAAAAGGACATAACAACCTATGTTTCTAAATGTTTAACATGTTCACAAGTTAAAGCTGAACACCAAAAACCTTCAGGTTTGTTACACCAGCTAGAAATGTCAGTGTGGAAATGGGAATTGATAACAATGGATTTTGTTACTAAATTACCCAAAACAAGAAAAGGCAATGATACAATCTGGGTGATTGTAGATAGGCTAACCAAGTCAGCTCATTTCCTATCAATGAAAGAAACTTTCAGTATGGAACAGCTAGCTAAATTATATGTAAATGAAATAGTTTCTTTACATGGAATACCTTTATCAATTGTTTCTAATAGGGATAGCCGTTTTACCTCTCATTTTTGGGCAAGTTTCCAAAAAGCCATGGGAACCAAGTTAAATCTAAGCATAACTTATCATTCTCAAACGGACGGACAAAGCGAAAGGACAATTCAGACAATGCAAGATATGCTTAGAGCTTGTGTAATTGATTTCAGATGTAATTGGGATGATCACTTACCTTTAATAGAATTTTCTTATAATAATAGTTATCACACAAGTATCAATGCTGCACCATTCGAAGCACTCTATGGACGAAAGTGCCGAACCCCAGTCTGTTGGGCAGAAATTGGGGAAAAACAACTATCTGGACCTGAAATAGTGCAAGAAATAACAAGATCATTCAAATCAAGGAACGACTGAAAGCAGCACGTGATCGACAGAAGAGTTATGCTGATAACCGACGCAAACCATTGGAATTCCAAGTAGGAGATAAAGTGTTGTTGAAAGTCTCTCCTTGGAAAGGAGTGGTAAGATTCATCAAAAGAGGAAAGTTAAGTCCCAGGTATGTTGGACCTTTTGAGATTATTAGAAAAATAGAACCTGTAGCCTATCAGCTACAACTGCCAGAGGAAATGGCAGGAATACATGATGTATTTCATGTATCTAATCTCAAGAAATGTTTAGCCGATGAATCACTTGTAGTGCCTCTTAAGGATATAGAGGTAAATGAACAACTTAAGTTTATAGAAAGGCCTCTACAAATTGAAGACAGGAAAGTCAAGAAACTCAAGCACAAGAGATTACTTCTGGTCAAAGTAAAATGGGACTCCAAAAGAGGACTAAAGTACACATGGGAACTTGAATCGGAAATGCAAAAGAAATATCCACACTTGTTCCAGTAGATCTCAAGGACGAGCTCTAAAATAAGGTGGGGAGGATAGAACAACCCTAAAATTTAACCAACACTCTCCTGAATATTTTTCCGACACCCCAATATATTTTAAAATATCCCAATATATCCTAAAATACACCCCATACGCGAAAACGCACCCCGAATATCTTAAATATCATTAAAAATAATAAAAAAAATCAATTTTTGGGGTTTAGGCGGGCCGCGTAAGCCAAACCTTAACCCTTACACGGGCCGCGAGAAGGTAAAAGCTGGCTAAACCCTGGGCTGGGCCGCCACGTGGCCCAACACATGTCGACCCTACTAGCTGACCCGGATCACCTACGCTGTTGACCATCTTTGACGCGGGCCGCGTAGGCCTTGGCCTACTTTTACGCGGGCCGCGAGAAACCCAAACTCAGCCCCTATAAAGCTGGAGCTTGGGCCTTCAGTTTACGTCGCTCAGATTTCTTTTCTTTCTCTCAAATTCTGAAGTGTAGGCATTATACTCGGGTATAATACCCCCCTAAATAACGAAGTTCTGCTCCATTGTAAGTATCATAACCCCTGGATACGTATTAGATACGCTGCCCGATTGATCTAGGGTTCCGTAACGGCTGTCGTGGTTCTGCCCGACGTAGTCGTTGGAATGCCGTCTCGGGGAGGGTATTACTAATGTTAAAATGGGTTATTATACTAACACGTGTGCATTTGTGTAAATAATAGATTGTCACCAGGAAATCCTAAAGGATAATCTAAGACAGCAATGTGAGTAATCCTTCTTTTTGTGTAAACCTTTTTGTGAGTAATCTCCTTTTTGTAAACTGTGTTTACAAAACCTCACTTAATTAATTATATATTAAACAGTTATTGAGTATTTGTAAGGATACAATTATCGTCGGTATGTTGGGGTTTTGTATAAAAAATTATGTTACTGCCTTGCGAGGGGTAACATTTCCACAAGTCGGGTCTGACAGTACCATGGATGTTAATTGATATAACTTGGAAACAAATGTAATTGCGAGACCGCCCTCAATACTACACAATGGTTTTTATTAAACTTGATTGAACTGGGATTCACTCACCAGTATTTCCCACTGACAAAATGTTTTTAAACGCGTTTCAGGTAACAAAATGTGAAAGCCAAATAGAAGCCAGCTGGACAGCACTGAAGGCTTGGAAAAGTGGCAATAAAGTTACCTAAAAAGAAATAGATGTTTTTATTAAATAAAAATAGGATTTATTCCTATGAAAATGTGTGTACTTAAAACTTTGGTTTTACCCCATGTGTTTAATATTATGAAAGTGTAGTATTTTACTCTGATGAAATATTTCCTAACTACGGTCTTGATGGAATTTCCGCTGCCAAAATTAGACAATACGCGATACCACCCAAACTGGCTCGCGACCGCCCGTCCCTGTATTTGTATAGGGGGACGGGGGTTGCGACACCCATCATCACCAGGTGCCGCAGAAAATAATGGGGATGACAGGAATTGAACCTGAGTCCCTTAAAACACCAAGTCTCTCCTTATCCACTCCACCACCACCTTATTGGCGGTCCCCTTGAATTATTAATTAATAAAAGTTATATTATATATATATATATAAAAGACGATAAATAATAACTTTATTTTTATAATAATATATAGCTTTTTGTTATTCTTTTATTTAAGAGTAAATTACAAAAATCGTCCTATATGTATGCTACTTATTGCAAACTGTGTCCTTTGTCTTTAATAAGTACAAAAACCGTACTCGATGTTTGCAAACCATTGCACATTATGTCCTTTAGCCCTAACCCAGTTAGTTTTTATGATTAGATATGATCAAATGGACCCCACATGAGGGTGTTTTAATCATTTTACCTTAAATACTAAAATAAATAATAAAAAATTATATATATAGATATGTTTATAAATATGTATAGGACATATGTAACGGGAGATTAATACCGGTTCAAGTGATGCAAGGGTAGGTACTATTCTAGCATATTCAAAGAATGTGGTAGTATAGCCCTTACTATCTACCCCAGTCATCTTTAGGTTCAGAAACTTATTTGCTATCTGCTCCTTTTCATTGGGAGGGCATAATTTCCTTTCTACCATATTCTTAAATTCCTCCCATTCCATGTTGTAAACCCTATCACTTCCTTTTGACTGGAGGATAGTGTTCCACCATTCTAAGGCTAAGTTTTTAAATAAATTAGAAGCAAACATTATCTTGTCTTCTTCAGCACACTTGCTTATTTTTAAAACAGCCTCAGTCTTTTCTATCCAGCGTAGAGCTGCAATGGGTCCTTCATTGCCCGAGAATTCTATCGGTTTGTAGGACCAGAATTCCTTATAAGAACAACCGTAAGGCACGGTTCTTCTTCTTTTGGGAATGGGCACTTGAAGTACAGGTCCATTGTTCACGTTGTGTTCAGGTTCAATTGGTCGCTTACTGCTATGCTTACTTTTATTATCTGCTTCCTTAACAGTTTGGAGAATAAATGGCATTGCATCTATGATTCCTTGTGCCACTATGTGTTGGATAGCACTATTATCCACTTGGTTTCCATTGTTATTGATGCTCAGATTCTCATTAACCAAATTAATGTTACTCTGGTTATCGTTATTCAGATTTTCTTGATTTCCTTCGTCGGTCATCTGAATTTTAAACAGTTACCACGTATTAATATCATAAAATAATATTTAATATAGCCAATCACATGACACGCATTTTGGTCAAAAGCGTCGATCATTGCGACTTTACTCTATTCATATAATATGCATCTATTACACACCAGTACTGAAATTAAAATTACAATACCGACTGAAATTTAAAGTTACACTACTAATAATAGGCATCCGTAATTTTTTTTTTCATACACATACATGCATATTTTATTATTATTATTATTATTATTATTATTATTATTACTACTACCGTCTCCATCATCACATCTACGGATATGGATTCATCGAGAAATCCATATTGCGCTCGTCGTACTTCCTGACGAGTCGCTCTACCACCTGTCTCATTCGTTCACTACTCTCTAAAATTTCTTCACCAAATGTCCTAAGTTCTTGTACATTGTCTGCACTCATTGGGGGTGCAGGTTCTAGGACTGGGTTCGGAATCTGGGGTGTGGGTTCCTGGTATGGAGGTATAGGGGCCTGTATGGGTAAGGAATTTCTAGAATATCCCTAATGAATACATCATTATCGTAATAGGGATCTAGAGGATCTAACCCTGGGTAGGCTCCTAGGTTTGACATGGGCGTGTCTTCATGTATCGGGTAGCGTTGCACATAATCTCTAACGTCATCCCACCACGGGTCATAATTTGGGTCTAAGGGATTTGGTGCGGGTACCCTAGGTATCTCCTCTGGGTTGAAATCATGTATTTCTACTTGATTTTCAGGGTTTTCTATCTCCATCGGTTGGTCAGTAATTGGTGGTTGGGGTTGGGGTGCTATCATTTGTTCCAGGTTAGGGTCAGCTGTAGTGGTTGCTAGGATGTGGATGTTGGCTATACCCCTATTAATCATATCCTGGGCATAGGCATCGGTTTCTCTTTTGGCTGCGGCTAGTGCTCTCTGGTCTTGTAACTTTTTTATACGCTTCCTACGCTCATGTGCCCCTCGACTGAACCATCCTCTCTTTTTCTGAGGGAATGGCTCCTCGGACTGAGCTTTAAACACGAATATTCCTTCTTCCGTATCAGCAGAGTACCCTGAGAGGGCAGGCTGAGAAGAGGCACCTTCACTTCTAGGCGAACCAGAAAATTGACGGTACGCGTCAGATGGTCCTTGGTCGCTCATACTGTAAACTAACAAATAGTCAAATAACACATAACAATAAAATACAATTATACACGTATTCCCGTAATTTATTTCCTAACAATTTGAATTTTGAAGTCAGCAGAACGCTTCTGTGGCTGAATCAGTGGCTTAGCTCAGATACCACCTTCTGTCGCAACCCCCGTCCCCCTATACAAATACAGGGACGGGCGGCCGCGAGCCAGTTTGGGTGGTATCGCGTGTTGTCTAATTTTGGCAGCGGAAATTCCATCAGGACCGTAGTTAGGAAATATTTCATCAGAGTAAAATACCACACTTTCATAATATTAAACACATGGGGTAAAACCCAAGTTTTAAGTACACACATTTTCATAGGAATAAATCCTATTTTTATTTAATAAAAACATCTATTTCTTTTTAGGTAACTTTATTGCCACTTTTCCAAGCCTTCAGTGCTGTCCAGCTGTCTTCTATTTGGCTTTCACATTTTGTTACCTGAAACGCGTTTAAAAACATTTTGTCAGTGGGAAATACTGGTGAGTGAATCCCAGTTCAATCAAGTTTAATAAAAACCATTGTGCAGTATTGAGGGCGGTCTCGCAATTACATTTGTTTCCAAGTTATATCAATTAACATCCATGGTACTGTCAGACCCGACTTGTGGAAATGTTACCCCTCGCAAGGCAGTAACATAATTTTTTATACAAAACCCCAACATACCGACGATAATTGTATCCTTACAAATACTCAATAACTGTTTAATATATAATTAATTAAGTGAGGTTTTGTAAAAACAGTTTACAAAAAGGAGATTACTCACAAAAAGGTTTACATAAAAAGAAGGATTACTCACATTGCTGTCTTAGATTATCCTTTAGGGTTTCCTGGTGACAATCTATAATTTACACAAATGCACACGTGTTAGTATAATAACTCATTTTAACATTAGTAATACCCTCCTCGAGACGGCATTCCAACGACTACGTCGGGCAGAACCACGACAGCCGTTACGGAACCCTAGATCAATCGGGCAGCGCATCTAATATGTATCCAGGGGTTATGATACTTACAACGAATCAGAACTTCATTATTTAGCGGGGTATTATACCCGAGTATAATGCCTACACTTCAGAATTTGAGAGAAAGAAAAGAAATCTGAGCGACGTAAACTGAAGGCCCAAGCTCCACCTTTATAGGGGCTGAGTTTGGGTTTCTCGCGGCCCGCGTAAAAGTAGGCTAAGGCCTACGCGGCCCGCGTCAAAGATGGTCAACAGCGTAGGTGATCCGGGTCAGCTAGTAGGGTCGACATGTGTTGGGCCACGTGGCGGCCCAGGGTTCAGCCAGCTTTTACCTTCTCGCGACCCGCGTAAGGGTTAAGGTTTGGCTTACGCGGCCCTCCTAAATCCCAAAAATTGATTTTTTTATTATTTTTAATGATATTTAAGATATTCGGGGTCCGTTTTCGCGTATGGGGTGTATTTTAGGATATTTTGGGATATTTTAAAATATATTGGGGTGTCGGAAAAATATTCAGGAGAGTGTTGGTTGAATTTTAGGGTTGTTATAATGGGAGACTAGGCGAATATGTGGAGATCGCTATTTCGATCCTTGAACTGAGCGGGTTTTTACCTCGCCGCACTGTCGTGCCTTCGGGTGAGGGTTTTCCCCGGTTCGAAGGAGAGTGTATTCCGATGTGGTGAATTTTACAGTAGCCCATTTGGAGGATTCATTAGCCGTTCAAAAAAAGTAATTCAAGGGGACCCTACACTATTTATTTAAATACAATATTATAAACCCCAACCCGCCCCACCCTTTTCTTCTCCAGCCAAAACCGCGGCCACCTGAACACTCGTTATTCTGACAACCACCTCACCACTTTCTTCTCCAACCAAACCCACGCCGCATCATCACCGCCCCATGTCATGTTCTTTTATTACCGATCTCGCCAGTTACACTACAAACATTCCAATTTCTTATTCACACAACACAATGAAGCTTCGGACACATTGGCTATAATTGGAAACAAATTTAGTCCCAACCTGAAACTCTTTTTCTTTGTTATTACACTCTGAAACAAACAGCTCCTATTTATCATCGGAAAATAGACTCGTGGGAACCTGAATTGGAAACATGTTACTCTGATTTATCGCCGGAAAACCTGCAACTTTGAAGATATATCTCCGGGTGGTTTTCGGGTCCAGGTTTGGGTTCCCGAAAGACATTTCTCTGATTTATCACCGGAAAACCTACAACCACGAACGATAAGTTGTAGCTGGTGTGCTGATGCATGGTAGTGGCCGGAAGTGTGTAGTGGTTGTGCGTTTTAAGGTTAACAAATAAATAGTGAGGGTGAGTGAAGGTGGGTTCGAGTTCACTGGTCATAGCTAATGTTGAATAGGTGGAAATTGTGAGAATTTGGGGTAAAGTGGGTTGGGTGATATGAAGAAGAAGATATAATGTGATGGGTAGATATGCTGAAGAAGATAGAGGGGTGGGAAGCTTTGCTTCTCTTGGAGGTCCTATGTTCAAGTCCAGGCAAGGAGGATTTTAATACTAACTTGGTGATACTACCATACTAACTACTATCCCGGTTAGCGATATCCTAACCGTACGCCATTCAAAAAAAAGATAGAGGGGTGGGGCCCACTTGTAACTTTAAATAATAAGAAATTAGTTTTTTGTAATGTTTTATTTTTTTAATAGTGATGATATTTTGGTCATTTCACACCCACTTAACACCAAAAATTAACCCCTATCCGTGCCAGGGACTATTTGAGAATGAAATTGTAAAAGTTAAGGACTACAACTGTAATTTTATAAAGTTTGGGACTAAGGATGAAAAATGGGTAAACCACGGGGACTATCCGATCAATTTTCACTTAGTAAAACTAATAAGTATTTTAATTTACACGCTTTAGAAATTATTGGAGGATTGATTGATGTTATGGCAAAATTTGGATGTTTACAAGTCTAAGAACAAGTGTTAGATAAGAATTTAATAAATTCATGTCATAACCTAGTGATTTAAAGATTTTCATATATGTATTATATAGGTTTTGGGAAGGAAATGATGAACACTTGAATTATAATGATGAATTAGTGTTACTAGATTGTTATGATGCAAGTTCAAGTGTCGTTTATGGTATTTTTATATATGAGTATGAAAATGATGATTTGACATGGTTAACAAGTTAATCATGAACATGATAATGTTAGTATAATGATTTCGCCCTTAAGATGTTCGACAAAATGTCTAAGTGGTCTTGAAATATTGATAAACATGAAAGATTCACTTAATTGATTAGTTAAACGTATTGTATGTCGAATAATGAAACATGAGTTCTAAGCGATATATTCGAATTGAATTCTATAGGCAATTTGGGTGGATCATCGAGTAATCAAGGCGGAACTGATAATCGTTTAAAGGGAAAGCTTTAAAGGTACGTGGCTATACGCTTCGTAGATTTTCGTAATTATTTTGCGTACATTTATATTGAATGATAAAGGTATTATTATGAAGTCCGGTTGATATTAAAGCAATGAGTTAATTACATAGTTAGTCCCTGTGGTTTGCACAAAATAACATACCTAGGTACTAATAGTTTAAAATCAACTTCTAGGGTACTAACTTTTCATTTTGTAACGTTTGAAGGTATTAACTTCTAGGGTATTAATATAGTTAGTCCCTATGGTTTGCACAAAATAACATACTTAGGTACTAATAGAATGTGATTTTAAACCTACAAATAACGTTAATACCTCCAAACGTTACAAAATGAAAAGTTAATACCCTAGAATGTGATTTTAAACTTGTAACGCCCCAAAACTCGGGTCTAAATATTTTATTTGGACATTTTATTAGGATGGAATAAGTAAGTAGGATTTATTGTCTAAGTGGGATATTTCACTAATAACCAAGTTATCTAACTTGGTTAGATGGAGTTGGCTATCAACTAAGAGTGAAAAACAATTGGGGTCAAATAAATAAGAAAGAACATGAGGGACTAAAGGTGGGCAATAGGGATGAAGTTTTATAAGAATGTGGGGATTAAAAACACACACACACACAAGGTGTGTGTGTCTCTGGTCGATCGAACAAAAGCACAGGGAGGGGTGAAACCCTAGTTTCACCAATTTCATCAAATTGGGTAGAAATCTCAAGGATTATTGGATGCATGAACCTGAAATGTCGACCACTTAAGTGTCTCTAACATCAAGTAAGTCGAATTTGGTGTTTTAATGATGTTTGATGAAGTGGGTTTTAGTCTATCCGTGAAATCCCATGAAATTGAACTTGTATGAGTTAGAATCGTTATGTTGCAGTTGATTTATGCTTGAATCTGATTATATTGAACATTTATGATGAAACCCACTTATAACCATGGGATGATGAAGTTTCGTAAAGAATTATATGCAAATGAATATGATGTTAGTGTGTGAAGTAACATTGTAGATGGTATCTTGTTAGCTAGATTGAATGTGATATGGATTAGATGATGTTTTGTGCTACTTGATGAATGAGAGCAAGAGGTAGGAGGTAAGCATGAATTACTTGTACTTTGTGCTTAGAAAGTAGTATGCCCACCAAGTGTTTGATGAAATGTCTAAGTGAAGTTAGGATGTGAGATTTTAGGAAGTGGCTTGACATATATGAATGACGTATGATAATGATGTAATTAGTAGTATACTAACTTAAAGAATGTGCTTTAGATGGAACCAGAACAAGAATTCGGGTTAAATGTATGTGTTGGTCAAGATTATGCATTAGAAGCTTGTACATTGTGCTTGAACGGGCGATGCTCGCCATATGTTTTTATTAATCACTTAATTGCGACTAAGAAGTGAATGTGTACTAAATGTATAACATATGACCATCCTAGTAAAGGATGATGTTATGAATTACGTTAAGTTGTCTAACTTAACAATGTGGTTGTCAAATGTAGAATCATGAAAGCATAAGTATGTGTAAATTGATTATGTGTATATTATGTATGTGACTAGGTGATCGTGTAGTTGTATGTGTCATACAACATTATGTATGAAATGAACATCATGTCATTAATATGGTCTACTATATCAACATGAATGCGTGTTAAAAAGTTGGAAGTTATATGCTAGAAGGTTGACTTTCTAAAAGTCAACCGAGAATTTATAGCATGGTTAGGCATTTTGACACAAATATAAGAATCGAGAGATCATGGAATGTGTGTTAGACCAATTATGTGTTATGTGCGATAACGAATTTGGATTTCGAAGATATTAAACAATGTGGTTGACAAATCATGTCGTATGCGTGTTAGTGAAAGTCAATGTAGATAAAAGTTAGAAAATGTGTGTTAATAAGAATGAGTATGAATACTAACATTATTATGGCATGACGGCATGAAAGAATAGGAACCACACTAGCATGGACCAAGCATGGAAGGCTAACGGGTCAAGATGAGGCAAGGAAGCGGTTACGAATACGGATGCACAAGGTAAGTGAGTTCCGAACCTCACTTCTTAGTATATAATTAAAGTCTATTTATGAAGGTTAAGAGTCTTGTAGTAATGATTGAGAAGGTAAGTAAATGGAAAGGAAAGTCATAATATAAGTTGTTAATAGTTTACAAGGTAACGAAAGGTGCATGGCGAAATCAAACGGGTCGAACATATATGCATGAATCGTGTAACGGTAATGTAATTTATAAAGTTTAAGGACCTCAAGGTGTGAATTTTTAGTTAATTAGGTAGGAAAATGTTTTATGAACAATTAGAAACAAGTTTCAAGTGAAACGGATGCAAAACGAACAAGTTATGCGAATTTTAGTATTAAAATGGGGAGCAGATCTGGGCATCACCGTAGCTTACGGTGCCCACCGTAAGCTACGGTGGGTGCTGGGCCATTCTTTCTGCCGTAAGGCAGTTTAATGCCACCGTAAGGATTTTGGGGCCACCGTAGCTTACGGTGGAGTTCAGGTGCAAAATGTAAAGTTATGCATTTCTATTTTTTTCTTTGATTTCAGACCCCGTGAACCCATCCCAAGCCCCGATAAGCTTCTATAATGCACCTCAGTCCTACCAAATGGCTTGATAAGCTAGGGGTGAGTATGGAACTCATCTTTAAGATCCGAAACGTAACCGAAAGTCACTTAAAAAGCGTTTAGGAAGCGTGAGTAAGAATGGGGTGTGTAAGCGAGTGTGCGGGGAAATGAATTAAGTTTGTGGGCCAGTATGTATAGGTTCAATTTCATTTCAATATGTGAAACTTTTAAGCAATCATATATAGGAGTAAGTATGTATGTAAGTTGTTCACTCATGTTTATCACTCGGAGGTTTTAATTAGGACACGTCAGTAAACTATATTGAATTGTGTAAGTGCTACGTATGAGCTTGCATATATGTGCGTATGTAAGGGTCTATGTATTAGATGACTATAAGTTTACACACGGATGTACGTAGGCACGATGTAGTATATATGGTACGCGAAGGAATGGGGCTTGAATGGATGTATACATAGCTTCAAAACGTTTGAGTATTAAGTTGCTAATCTTATGCCTTGAGAATGAAATGAGATTTGCAGGTATGCTATGGAAATCTGTTGTGCAGTTTTGAGGAAATTGGAATGCTAGATTGTACGTGGAAGAATGATCGAAAGGACCTGCAAGAATAGAAAGAATGTGGCGTGGTCAACTCATTATGTATGATAGATTATGAATTGTAGTTAATAAATTCTAATGATGTGCATGTTTGTGGTGAATGCAGGTTACGCAGATTAATATCGGTATAAAGTATTGGAGGATTGAAGATCGAGTCAAGAGCAAGAATTGTACGGGAAGAATAGTCACATAACTGGGGTTTTTATATGTAAACGGATGCAATAACTAAGAATAAACGATGTAATTCTTTTAGTCGAGTATTAAATCTTTCTCGTATTAGACATCAAGTATGTTACATGGCTATTGATGAAAGAAATTTTTTGGGCTCATATTTCCGCTACGTCGTTTTCAAGTTATTAATTGTTAGGATGTTACAAGTTGGTATCCGAGCCCTGGTTTGAGGGAAATCAAGTATGAGGAAGCAAATATTTGAACTCAAACCTGTGTGCTCTTGTGACAAGGAACCCGTACAATCCAAGACTCGATCAAGATCTAAAGGTAGAAGCGAAGGTAAGTATGTACTTAAGTATGTATTTAGAGAAAACTAACAGTATGTTATGTGTAAGGTAAGCATAATTGCTTGGAGAGGATGATTCGTGAAGGCGGTCAAGGACCATCACCAAGGCATGTAATAAGACGAATCAACCCCAGGTACGTAAAATTTAACATGTGGGTGCATGAAATGGTAGAATTTATCGAGTGAAGGAAAATTTTAAATGAAAAATAATAATAGGATGGTAATGAAGTTTTGAAAATGTTACACGTGCTGGAACCTAAATCTTCGGACATAAGGTGATGATTACATGAAACTAGTATGTGGATTGTGTACCTGGCCAGTACATAAGAAACATATGACGTTCGTGAGACCATGATAATTGTTACAGGTATGTCCACTAGAATTAGGTAGTAGGTAGACGTGAGGGTGAAGAGAAATGTAAGACTTTCAGGGATTTGAAATTACGAATGACATGTTATAATTCGCGAGACGGATTTGAAAAAAAATGAAAGGAATGAAAGATATGAATGATATGTTGGAAACCGAGAGACGAATCCAAAACATAGGAAGGAATGAAAAGTAGAATGAAAAGTTTGAATCCGTAAGAAAGACGGATCAAACAAGTAAGAATGAATGATAATAATGAAAATTCCGAATTCATAAGTAAGTACGGACCAAGTAAGTAAGTATTCTTTAAAGCGAATATTATCCAAGTTGTGATTTGAACTTTTACATATATAAATATATTTATGCAAATACGTAGTATGCAAGAATGGTTGAAGGAACATATGAGTCATACAGATCAAATGGTGAACGCCATTTGAAACCAATATTTAACGTTTTGAACTGTCAAGTCCTATACTTACAGATGAGCACAATGTATGGTCATGCAATGTTACAAATTGGGAAGGAATGACCATCGCAAGGTATGGATAACGAGTTAATGATTTTGACTCGCGCCAGGTATGTATTAAAGATTATGCTTCGGTAGGAGCTTATGGCTCGTCTAGAGAGGGGTGTGTCAGAATTGGGTAGTTGATAAAACGTAGCTAAGAATGTATTACAGTTGGATTTCCGAAAAGTCAAATAAAGTTAAGTTGTTAATTATTAAGCAAGTAATATTCAGCTAGCATGAATTATATGATTCATTAAGTAAGTAAAATCGATGAAAGTTATTGTAGTAGCAAGAAACCTTAGTTGAAATAAATAAGCTTTGAATAAGTTACGTGTGTGGCATATTGATAATCGACCCATGAGAGTCAAAATGATTGATGGGCTAGAATTCGGATGAATGGTTTACGTAATTTACAAAGAATGAAAAACTTTCACAAGAAAAGCTAATGTAATGTCCTGTAAGTATGCTTGATTTGGAAGGAAGAATTCAAGGTGTACTTCATTGCACATACGATAAGTATGAGGTGACAGTTGACTTTGAAAGGTCAAACTGCAAAAGTTCATAACATAATTAAATAAATGAAGATGTGTATGTAAGAATGGAATGTATGATATGTATAATATATCTGCAGGGAAGATGTGAAAGAGTTGTAGGTGAATAACCTTCGAAAAGCATAAATATTTAAGTAAAATGTGCTAACCATTACATTGTCAATAAGAATAGTAGAATGCTTGAAGTAATGAAGCTAGTAGAATTGGTGAAAGGACGCTCAAGAACAGTAACTCATCAGCACGGATGAACGGAATCAGCCCAGTTATGGATCTGTGAAGATACGGGCCGAACTGTTTTAACGGTTCAATGCATTGTACCAAACTACGCGGTTAGTAAATTGCTTAATTACGAATGTAAGATATAAAGTTATAGATCGAATAGCACGTTCATACGAACTAACAGTAGCACAATTATAACATGGTATTGAAGGTTTGACCTTTGAAGGTCAACAAAAGAATGAAATTTAGATCCAGGACTAATGACAGTAAGCAATGTGTATATACGAATATAGAGGGTGTATTACATAAGTTAAGAGGACATGAATGAAATGAATCGGAATTTAACCTAAGGATGTATGTAGTGCCATGTAATGGTGGCAAACGTAGAAGGATGTTTAACTCTAGAGTTAAGCACGAGTAATGTCCATATAGATTAGTTTTATACAAAATGACAGTAATAAGCCAAGTTTGTGGTTTAAAAATCTAAACGGGTCAAAATAACTTGAAATTATTATAAGCCGAGCGCTTAAATTTAAGAATTTTGTTAATTCAGATGTTGGGTTTTGATTCCATATTATAGAAGATCGAATTACGATCACGTAGGAAGAAACGTGACTTAAATCGGATCAATATCGAACAAGTTATGGTCGTTTTGGTAAAGACTAGTTTTGCTGGAACAATGCAGGTCTAAAATCAAAACATTCTATCGAAATGTAGTGCTCGCGCCCCGCGACAGGTGTCGCGTCACGCGACAAACAAATCGAATCCCGTCACAGCACGCGACGGGTTACAGTTTCAGAAATTTGTTGTTGTTCATTTGTTTTGACATTAGGAACTTATTTAAACATGTATTAAACACTCAAAATTGACATTTTTTATTGTTTTGAACTATAGGTAACTAGTGCGAAAAATGCAGTTGAAGATCAAGCTGATGAAAGAACCGAACACGCACACTAACGAAGCTTCCGCAACTAAATTACGACTTTTGTTACTAAACACTTTAGTGTTGGTTGAAAAACTTATGTAGCACTTTCTAAACATCTTTTGAAGGTTTAAACTTTGTAAATATAGTTTGAATGGTTGGAACTTTATGCAAATGTTGTTACATCAGAGTTTTGAAAAATTGGCATTTTGAGATAGAAATGTACAAGATATTATATAAAATATTCAATGTTTTGAAAGGATCTTACAAAAATTATATTTTCACTATATTCACATTGAAGATTAGACTTGTATGGACTAAATATTGCACAATAAGAAATAATATCAACACTTTTATCACCATCATCCTGCAATAAAACACACATATAACAACATAGCGAACATGTTAATATGAAAGATATACGCAAAAATAATACTTAAAAACTAGCAAAATCAATACCTTAGAAGCTTGTTCGACAACTGGGTTGTTTAAATTGGCATATTTATCATGCAACTGAATCTGAAAAATCAAATAAGTTTACATTCACATAAAAGTAAATAAAAGAAAACAATTATTCACAGCTGCGATATAACAGAACTGACCTTGGAATTTTCAATCTCGCATGCTTGGTTTTTCGCAATAATTGAATTCAGAACTGGATCCATTTTTTAACTTTGTTTAGCAATAGATATAGGGATATCATGCTATGTATTTATAGTAGTAACTACAGAATTGCATTAGCGTTTAATTTTAGATTTGCCACCCCTTTATTTAGGAAGTTTGTTGTGGTTAGTTTTAAGTTTTTATAAGATATATTTAAGTACAGATATTAGACAGTTTTAATAAAATAAAATGTGACACATAATCAATTCTCAATTAGGCAAAAATAATTAGCTATGCAAAGAAACAATGAACATGTAGAAAAATCTTAAATAGAAAAAGAATTTTAGGGCAGTAATATTATCTTAATTTTGTACGAAAAAGATTTTAATGTTATTTATTTTAATAATATTAATTGTTATTTTCTTCTTTAATCACTTGTACATTAAAGCATTATCGACTTGTACCTTTTAATCTGTGCGTCGATATTGAATAAGACAACTACCGAAACGTTGACAAAAATGTGTAGATCGTCATGCTATCTTTGGATTTTTTTTAAACAGTATAGCTTATAAGATATGTTAAGAATACATAAAAAAATTATAAGTTTGTTGTGTAGGGGTGAATTGTAACTAATTATCTATAATTTTGTTAAAACCTCAGGGATTTAAGTGTAATAAGTTTAGGGGCTAAGAAATAAACAGTGTTTAAAAGACCAAACTATCATCATTTTAGGGGTCTTTCTATAAATAAAGGGGGGAAGTTCTTATTTTTTGGGTATCTTAAAATACTCATCCCTTATGCATTATAATATAGTATAGATTAGAAGGCTTTGTAGAATAACTTAACCCTATATATATAATATTATTAAAAAAGGTAACTTATTTCAAAAGGTAATTTATTGAAAGATTACCTTGAGTTAGAACTAGGAGAAAATCATAAGAATAAGCATTTGTGATTTGACCAAATTTGTTTATCAGTCATCGACTTCTTTTGAGGTTGTAAATTTGACCATTATACATATTTTCATATATTAGGGATACCGATACCGATCACAACTAAATACGTATGAAGTGGGCTAATTTTGCGCCTATCTCCAATATTACCTTTACGAATAATGAAGGTTGTGTGTTATTGCTTAATGTCTATTGAAAGTGATGGCCAGCCCTTAGGGTGGGCGAAAAGGACCACCGGTCAGGGCCCGATACTTTGAAGGGTACTTTATTTAAAAAAAAATCCGATATGCAAATGTAAAAATAAATAAATTAATAGGGTATATTCATACAAACACCAACATTGGCCTACTTACAAAACTATTTTTATAGTTTAGATTAGTTATTAGCCTATTGCCATTAGGTTTAAACCTCTAATGAGCCAAATACCCAATTTCGTTAAGGCCTAAGGGGCACGTTTTTTCGAGCTCGAACATGGTATATGAATTCTCAGGGCCGGCCCTGATTAAAGTCATTCAACATAGACGTTAAACGCCGCCTCCATGGGGCGTAAAAGACTTAATCATGAGACTGGCCATGGCGTTACGCGAGTATGTGTGTGAATTAATTTTTGGGCCAATAAAAAAAAATTGCACTATCATGAGACGATACCACGTTAGCCCATAAGTATAACACTTGATATTTGCGTCACATAACCGGTGAAGGAAAAGATCATGCAATTTACCTTTCATGATTTGTGACTCACTTGAGTATGGATATGATAAAGAGCTCACTTGTACCGTACAACACACAAGGCAAAGGGTACAACTGTAACTGTACAAGTTAAGCAAATAATGGGACCAATAACACATGACATATCGACATCTATCTATGTTGTTGGCGGCTAAATAAAAACATAGGAAAATGAGAAAATCTAAGAAATTTACACGAATTCATGATTTTGAAAACCGTTAAATTCCAGAAACAAAAAGCCAACGTACAAGTAACTAAACACAGGGTACAACCGACACAAAAAACCTCCAAAATTACACATACAAACCCATCAAAATTCCCAATTATTACACGATTCATATGCAGATGATAATACGAGAGCTACAAGTCGAAATAATACAACAGAGGGAACGGAACGAGTGGCATCATCATCAGCGACCATATCGGAATCCACCGGCGCCGCCATCTCCGCCGCCGGGGCGGCCGTTGTTGGCGGTTGCGGCGTGGATGATTCCAAGTGTTTCGGCGATTTTGACGGCGAAAGAAGTTAAAAGATAGGAAAAGTCTCCGAACACTTGAGCTCTTATCTTTCCTCTTCGGATGGTCGGAGCCATTTTGGGGTTGGAATATTCCGGTGATTGATTTGAATATTCCGGATAGGAGTAGGATACTGAATGTAATTGGGAATTTGATTTGAGTATGATGTGGTAGGGTTCACGATTTTTATAAGAGTTTGTGGGGTTCATCTCACACGCTTTGTCATTGCTGGGTCCCACTCCTCAGTTCCTGTAGAAAATTGATTTATGAGGTTACGAGACTGAGTGTAGTGGGGCAACCTTTTGAGTGTGCGTCTTGCGACACGTGACGCCACGTCACATAAGAGGATTTTGACCAAAAAAGGGGTAGTGGGGCAACCTTGCTGGGTGGGGCGTCTTGCGACACGTGGCACCCATTTAATTTTGATTTTTTTATGTAAAAGATATAAAAAAATCCTATTTTTTATAAAAGTATTGATCAAAGTAAATAAAAACTAATACTTCAATAAAAAAAATTACTTCAACCAAAATAAAAAAATACATCAACTAAAAAAAAATTACTTCAACCAAAATAAAAAAATACATCAACTAAAAAAAAATTACTTCAACCAAAATAAAAAAATTACTTCAACTGTGACAACCCGTAATTTACGGCTCTTAATTACGTAATTAACAGGTGATTAACGCGACAATAAATAGTGTTTACAGCACGGATTAACTTAATTAGGCCTTTGGAGTGCCTGGGAACGTCTATCCGTCTTTACAGTGCGCGAATGGTGGTTTACAGAGAAACCGGTGAAACGTTAAACGGCAACGGATTGAAACCGAACAGAATACTGACAACGCCGACAAATATTAAATTTTTACGATATATATTAGCTTCGTAATAAAATTTTTGTGACTACAGTCGGAACCGAATCGAGGAACGGATTAAAAACGGCAACGATACAATTTTTCGCGATTATTACCGTAATCGATGAACGGGCGTGCAAACAACGTCTACCGACCGTACTTGTGTGCGTTTTAATCTATGACGTTAAACAGAGTTCAGGACTTGACAACGGGTCTCGTGGGAATTACGGGCCACTTACACACGAGACGGGCTTGTGGGCCCTGGGCCCAAGCCCAAAACCCACAAGCCTAAACCCGCAAATAATAATCTTGTCAAAATCTTGCAAGATTTGCAAAATCTTACAAATTTCTATGGAATCTCTAAAGTATTCAAGATCTACATAAAAGATCTTAACCCTAAGGATGAAACCTATGCCCTGAATGTAAAATAAATACACAATAGAAAATAAAAACTCTCCTCTCTATTTATACGTAGAGCCTGATCCTTCCTCCTCATCCCCAATTAAACCCACAGTACACACACAATTGAAGCTCAGAGAAGTCATCTTCTCTATGAAGGAACCCTACTCTCCTCCTCTGCATATGCAGACTCATCACAAATACACAAGAAGGTTTCACCTTCTCTTCAAACAAAGCTCAGAGCCAAACACCCCCTTCGATCTCCCACCCCCTCTTCCCTCGACTTCATGACCGGCGACCGGAGAACAGAACTCCGGCGCCTCTTGTCTTCTCTGGTGGGTACACATCACAGCCCCCCCTTCGATTATTAGAACAGATCACCACCACCACCACCGTGAGGTGGTGGTGCGGCGGCGACAGAACAGAGAGGCGGAGAGAGAGCCGGGACGAGGAGAGAGAGAGAGACCGGAAGAGATGAAGAACCGGCGGTCAAAAGCTCGGACCGCCGGTCGGTTAGTTTATACGGTGGTCAAAAGCATCGGCCTCTTCATGTGGCTCTTCCAAATCTTCCTCAATGTCGTTGAGATTTATTTGAGTCCGAGCGTCCGACCCGGTACTTTGATGGTCGTTTGAGGATGAGGTTTTTGACCGCTTAGCCGACGGTTGGCCACGAGTTTTAAATGGATCGAAGGCGATGACTGTGTTAAATTTCGAACTCCTTCTTAAAAATTGCCAAATAGCAAGATAAGGAAACGCCTTCTTGTGTTCGGCTCGGAATTCATTTTGGGCGTTTGCTTGGAGCATCGCATCTTCGGAACCACTTTGGCGCACACGCGAGTTACTTAGGCGAGTGAATATTTGGTTGAAACTTTGAATCAAAGGACGCATTTTACGCCACTTCGCGCCGATACCATCGGCATCATGGTATCCATCTTCTTGATCTTCCAACTTGAGGAAAAGGTTGTAAATACGAGACCAATATGTTTTTTTCCTTTTGATAGTTACTACATCTCGGGTCTTCGGTTATTTCTAGCCAAGCCTTGGACAAGCTCATTTCCTCGTTGGAAGTCCATGGTATCGGTTTGGTTTTCAAGCGTTCTTCACCCGTTGTTTTCCTCTTGTGCGAACGTTTCTTTTTTTGACCGACATCGAACTGGGTCTCCGGAACTTCTTCGTCACCTAAATCAACCACTAGATGGAATACAAACAAAGTTAAAAAAAAAAACATATTCTTTACAAAAAAAAATATCTAAAAAATTTATACCATTTTGTTGGCTCGATCCTCCAACGTTTTGAAAACCACCGGGTTGTTGTGTGTTCCAAGTGGTGAACCCCATATGTTGCGGTATGGGCGTATTGTTGTAGTATACTTGCGGTGTAGGGCTAGCAACGTGCATATTATTGAAATAGGCGTAAAAAGCGGGGTTATTTAAAACGTTTGGGTCCGTCAGATCGGGTTGTGGATTGGAAGATTGTGTATTTTGGTTGAAAGGAGGGATGTTGTGGGGATACATTTTGATGAGTTGATAGAAGATTGATATAAATTTTGATGAGTTGAGAGAAGATTGTGGTAAAAATGTGTTTGATATGGGGTATTATTTATAAATGTTGGATTATTAAAAAAAAAAAAAAAAGCTTGGCCAACATATCCGTTGGCAACGGATATATTCAAATCAAAAGTTTTGAATTTGGGCGACGAGTTTGAGACGGGCAGGAGGGGGTCGCCCCCCAAGTCGCCCCCGGGGGCGGTGTTCCAGGCGATATGGGGCGACCTGGGGTGGGAGTCGCCCCACTACACTCGGTCTGACGGCCACACCCACAAGTGTGAACAGTGGAATGTTTGCTAAAGGTACCTTGGATTTTACCAACTATTAACTTCACTTTTATTACGCGATGCAGCGGGAACAACATTTAGGATAGTAATTTTAGGGTGCAGGATGCGATTCGGCTCCGAGCCATAATCAAAACCGTAGAAATATAACTCATAGTTCAGTAAAAAAATTTGTCGTAAAAAACAACTTAATTTAGGCCTAATAAACCCTACAAATATAAACCAACTGATAAATGAGCGTCTATAAATTTGAAATCAACAAGCACCTGTTAACTAAGAAGCTAAATAAAGAAGAAACCTGAAAGGGTTGGAGTTAGAGAGTTAAGTTCACATACAAAGTGTCTTATCGTACGAAAGACATGAAAAATCCAAAAAAACGTGATGGTATTTTCGTAATTATATTCGTAGAGTAAGTATCAAAATTACTCTACAAATGAATTTGTAGAGTAATTTTGTAAAATGTTATTGTAGGGTAATTTTGATCTTATAGAGTAATTTTGTATAATATCATAATTACTCTATAAATGATCTAGTATGGTAATTTTGATCTTGTAAAGTAATTTTGTATAGTATCATAATTACTCTACAAATGATTTTGTATGAGTAATTTTGAATTGTATGTTGCTTGATAAACTTCCAGAGTAATTTTGATGCACTTGTAGAGTAATTTTGATGCAGATTAATTCTCATACAATTGTAGAGTAATTTTGATGCACTTGTAGAGTAATTTTAATGCAAACTAATTCTGATACATTTGTAGAGTAATTTTGAAGCAGAGTACTTGTATAGTAATTTTGATAATTACCCTACAAGAACATTTTACAAAATTACTTTACAAGATCAAAATTACCTTACAAGATCATTTGTAGAATAATTTTGATAATTACTCTATGGGTAAATAATTACGAAAATGTCATCGTGTTTTTTTACATTTTCACCTTATGCGTACGTTTTGTATGATAAGAGTATTTGTATTTGATCTTTTTTCTGGAGTTAGAATACTATCATCAATGGCGATACAAGTCCCAACAAGAGCCAAAACAAATAGAAGCCTCTGTATAAACTCTATATCTCTAATTTCTCCATAGTAGATTTAAGTCTTGATCCAAAAAAGTCAAAGCTAAATACACGGTCTCATCTCTTCTACATCATTTCACCTTTTTCTTCTTTAACCCTAAATCCCCACATCTTGCATTGTGGAATCAATTCGTTTATCAATTCCCTGCATCACAATTTCAGTTTCAATTGAAAGTGAACAAAAAATTTGAAAAAATGCATACTCCTCGGATACGAACATCTTGATTTCAAATGGATAGGTACACAAAATCGAAATCAAATAGCTAACTTATAACCGATTAGAATTGAGTTTGCAATTATCACAATCTTTTGTATTTCAGACTAGATATCTAGTGATATAATAGATAATTTTTAAGAAACTATTGGAAGACTGAACAATATATTCACTTAAAACCCCTAATCTTATACTTTTTTTATGATGAAACTGGATATAAATGGATGAAAACTTACTTGTACGGTTCGTCTTCTTCACCGGGGAGAATTAGGGTTGATGCCATCCAATCGTCCAAGGTGAAGAATTGATTCCAATGATAAGACCTAATTGATTGTATTAGGTGTTGTTTGTTTTTGCAGACGAAAACTGTCTGCAGTCTGATTTCAGCTGATTTTATGTCTGCAACTGAAGATATGGTCTGAATGTCTGTAAGCTGAAAATATAATACTGTTTGTTTTATAAACTGGATATCGTCTGTATAAGCTGAAAATTATTTAACTATCATACTTATCATAGTTGATAAGGCCGTGGGGTATGGTGGGGCTTGGGTTGGGGCATATGCTGACACGTGGAATGGGAGCCCCCCCACCGCCTGGTTACGTGGCCGCGGGGTATGGCGGGGCATGGGTTGGGCTTGGGTTGGGTGCACCGCGTGGCAGAATAATTAAAAAAAATACAAAAAATTTATAAAAAAATCACACAACATTTATAAAAAAACCTACAACTTCCACCCAATATTTTGTTTGGCCCGGTGGCCGACCCTTCATAGCGTCAACGACGCTTGTGACGAGAGCAATTTCCTCTTCATGGGTCCAGGATGCCATAGCGGGGTTGGGTTCGTGGGATGGGGTGGACCAGTGGGGTAGCTGTCGCAACCCCCGATCCCTTATCTGTCCCGGGAACGGGCGGACGCGAACTCAGTAGTGGTGGTATCAGTTATTTAATCTTGCAGCGGAATTTACATCAGGACCGTAGTTAGGAAATGTTTATCAGAGTAAAACCACCTCATTTAATATTATTAATCACATGGTTTAAATTTAAAACATCGTTTATTTGGTAACTTTTATAGCCACATTTTCCCAAGCCTTCAGTGCTCTCCAGCTGGCTTTTTATTAATTGGCTGTCACATTGGGTTACCTGAAACGTGTTTTAAAAACATTTTTCAGTCGAAAATACTGGTGAGTGAATCCCAGTTTAATCAAGTTTAAATAAAAAGTCACAGTGAACAGTATTGAGAGAGATCACATTGTTTATGTCTACACAATTACTCCATTTGGTACTATCAATCCACTGACTTGTGGGTCATATTACACATTGGCTAACTCATTGTCCAATGGTAACGTACTGTCATCCTCGACTTACTACTCACAGTGTAGTACATTTTGTATACAAAACCCCAACATACCGGTAGTAATTGAAGAACTACAAAGACTCAATCACTGCTTAATTTCATTGTAAAACATTTAAGGTTTGGTAAAACATTACCAAAAAGATTAACAAAAAGAGGATAAACTCACATTGCTATCTTAGGCTTCTCGTAAGGGTTTCCTGGATATAATCTATAATTTATACAAATGTACATTGTTTAGTATCATAACCCTTTGAAATTATTAATGAAACCCTCTCCGAGACGGCATTCCAACAACTACGTCGGGCAGAACCACGACAGTTGTTACGGAACCCTAAATCAATCGGGCAGCGTAACTATTACGAAACTGGGGTTATAATACTTACAACGGAGCAGAACCTTGCTAATTAGGGGTATAATACCCGACTATAATGCTTAATACTTTCAGAATTCGAGATTGAGAATTGAGAATGAACGACGGAAAACGAAAACTGATGCCTGCTATTTATAGTTTTGAAATCTCGCCCTCTCGCGGCCCGCGTAAAAGATAGACAAGGGTTACGCGGCCCGCGTCAACCCTGGTCAACAGAATAGCTTAGCCCGGTCACCAAGTAGACCCGCCACGATGTCGACACGTGTCAGCACCGGATGTCTCCGCGTTTCATGATCTCTAGCGGCCCGCGTTAACTAGCAAGGACTCTTACGCGGCTCGCGTGAACTATTGAGGTGGGTTTACGCGGCCCGCCTCAATTCCATTTTTCTTATTTTTAATTTATTTTATATGTTATAATCTATTTCGGGCTCGGTTTTCACATGCGGGGTGTATTTCAAGGCATATAAGGGTATTTTAAGATATAATAAGGTGTCGGAAAATATTATGAAAGTGTTGGTTTTACCGAGGATTGTTACATTCTCCCCACCTTATTTTAGAGCTCGTCCTCGAGATCTATTGGAACAAATGCGGATATTTCTTTTGCATTTCTGATTCAAGCTCCCATGTGTACTCTGGTCCTCTTTTGGAGTCCCACTTCACTTTGACTAGAACTAGTCTCTTGTGTTTGAGATTCTTGACTTTCATGTCTTCAATCTGTAGAGGTCTTTCTACAAACTTGAGTTGTTCATTTACCTCTATATCCTTAAGAGGTACTATCAATGATTCATCAGCTAAACACTTTTTGAGATTAGATACATGAAACACATCATGTATTCCTGCCATTTCCTCTGGCAATTGTAGCTGATAGGCTACAGGTCCTATTCTTTTAATAATCTTAAAAGGTCCAACATACCTGGGGCTTATCTTTCCTCATTTGATGAATCTTACTACTCCTTTCCAAGGAGAGACTTTTAACAAGACTTTATCTCCTAATCGAAATTCTAATGGCTTGCGTCGATTATTGGCATAGCTCTTCTGTCGATCACGGGCTGCTTTCAGTCGTTCCTTGACTTGAATGATCTTGTCTGTTGTTTCTTGCACTATCTCAGGTCCAGATAGTTGTTTTTCCCCAATTTCTGCCCAACAGACTGGGGTTCGGCACTTACGTCCATAAAGTGCTTCGAATGGTGCAGCATTGATACTTGTGTGATAACTATTATTATAAGAAAATTCTATTAAAGGTAAGTGATCATCCCAATTACCTCCAAAATCAATTACACAAGCTCTAAGCATGTCCTCCATTGTCTGGATTGTTCTTTCGCTTTGTCCATCTGTTTGAGGATGATAAGATGTGCTCAATTTTAACTTGGTTCCCATTGCCTTTTGGAAACTTGACCAAAAATGAGAGGTAAATTGACTATCTCTATCAGAAACAATTGATAAAGGAATGCCATGTAAAGAAACAATTTCATTTACATATAATTTAGCTAATTGTTCCATACTAATTGTTTCCTTTATTGGTAGGAAATGAGCTGACTTGGTTAATCTATCTACAATCACCCAGATTGTATCATTTCCTTTCTTTGTTTTGGGTAATTTAGTAACAAAATCCATTGTTATTAATTCCCACTTCCATACTGGCATTTCTAATTGCTATAACAAACCTGAGGGTTTCTGGTGTTCAGCTTTGACTTGTGAACAAGTTAAACATTTAGAAACATAGGCTGCTATGTCTTTCTTCATTCCTATCCACCAGAAATTTTTCCTTAAATCCTGGTACATTTTATCACTTCCTGGATGCATCGTATATTTAGATTTATGAGCTTCTTCTAGTATACGATGACGTAGATTTCCTAATTTAGGTATCCACATTCTCTTTTCATGGAATCTCCAAATTCCATCTGTTCCTTGTTTTAATTCTTTCAACATACCTTTTAATTTTTCAGAATCATCCTTGATTACTGATTCTTGTGCTTCTCTTATTTGTTCATTTAAATCTACTTGTAGATTTAATTTAAGAGAACGTACCATTTTTGGCTTTTCATGATATTTTCGGCTTAAAGCATCTGCCACTACATTTGCTTTTCCTTCATGATACTGGATATCACAATCATAGTCACTAAGCATCTCCATCCAGCGTCTTTGTCTCATATTCAACTCATTTTTCTTGAAAACATACCTTAGACTCTTATGATCGGTGAATACAGTAAACTTACTACCATAAAGGTAATGTCTCCAAATCTTAAGAGCAAAAATTATAGCTCCTAACTCTAAATCATGGGTTGAATAATTCTCTTCATGATTCTTAAGTTGTCTAGATGCGTAAGCTATAACCTTTTGTCGTTGCATCAATACACATCCATAACCTAATTTAGAAGTATCACAGTAGACTACAAAGTCTTTAGTTCCTTCTGGTAATGCTAGTATGGGTGTATGGGTTAATCTTTGTTTAAGAATTCTAAAGGCTTCTTCTTGTTTTACTCCCCATTCAAACTTAACAGATTTACAGGTTAACTTAGTTAAAGGAATGGCTATTCTAGAGAAATCTAGAATAAATCTTCTATAATAACCGGCCAATCCTAAGAAACTTCTAACCTCGGTTGGTGACTCAGGGGTTTTCCATTTAGTAATTGCCTCAATCTTTGTTGGATCTACATGAATTCCTTCATGATTGACTAGGTGTCCAAGGAATTGTACCTGTTTTAACCAGAATTCGCACTTTGAAAACTTAGCATAGAGTTTTTCCTTTCTTAATAGACTTAAAAGTGCGTGCAAATGCTTTGCATGATCCTCTTTACTCTTAGAGTAAATTAGAATATCATCTATGAAAACAATTATGAATTTATCCAAATATGGTTTACATATTCGGTTCATCATGTCCATAAATGCAGCTGGGGCATTGGTTAAACCAAATGGCATGACAGTAAATTCATAATGTCCATACCTTATTCTAAATGCGGTTTTAGGAATGTCCTCTTCCTGTACCTTTAATTGATGATATCCTGACCTTAAATCAATTTTAGAGAAAAATCGAGCTCCTTGTAGTTGATCAAACAGATCATCGATTCTCGGTAATGGGTACCGATTCTTAATCGTAACCTTGTTTAATTCACGGTAATCAATACACATACGCATTGATCCGTCCTTCTTTTTAACAAACAGTATCGGCGCTCCCCATGGCGACGAACTTGGTTGTATAAATCCCTTCTCTAATAATTCATCTAATTGTTTCTTCAGTTCCTGCATTTCGGCGGGTGCCAAACGGTAAGGTGCTTTGGCAATTGGTGATGTTCCTGGTAGCGGGTGAATTCTGAATTCAACTTCTCTGTCTGGAGGTAGTCCCGGTAATTCTTCTGGAAAGATATCTGAAAACTGTGACACAACTGGAATATCTTTTAGTTCTTTTCCTTTAGTGTTAGTGATTATAGAAATCAAATACACTATAGAACCTTTTCTTATACAACTTGCAGTTTTCATCACAGAGATGAACTTAGTGGACCTAGAAGGTTTATCTCCTTTAATTGTGATCATTTTACCTTTTGGTGAATTTACTTGAATTGACTTTTGATCACACAAAATATTGGCTTTATTGGCTATTAACCAATCCATTCCTAAAACAACATCGAATCCTGCCAAATTCATGGGATATAGGTTTGCTATAAATTTCTGATTCAAAATTTATATGCTTGCTCCCTGCAAGATTTCTGAAATCCTAACAGTTTCTCCATTGGCGGTTTCTACTAGACTCTCTTGTGGTAGTTTAGTTAATGACTGATTTAGAATTTTGCAAAACGAAGTATTGATAAAACTTTGGTTCGCGCCAGAGTCAAATAATACTTTAGCAAATATATCATTAACTAAAAACGTACCAGCTATAACGTCTGGGATCATCTTGGCTTCTTCCGCAGTCAACACAAATGCTCTAGCATTTTTAGTATTCTTGTTGTTTGCAGCTGGGGCCAATTTCGGACAATTTGGCCTAATATGATATTTTTCTCCACAGTTGTAGCACAATCCATTGCTGGATTTCTTCCTGCAATTTTCTTCCTTGTGTCCTGGCATCTTGCAATAATTACAGAGAGTGGATCATTTTCCCGAATGCTTTTTCTTGCAGACCTTGCAGTATGGTGCAGAGGTAGAACCCATATTCTTACGATTAAAATTTCCAGAACAAAATTCTTGAGTAAGCCTTTGGGTTAGGTTTCTCCTCTGATCTTCTTCTCTAGTACGGATTAACTCATCTGTCAAGGTATTTGCTAGTTTTACAGCTTCTTCTATAGTTTGAGGTCTAGCTGCCTTGACTACATGTCTAATCTCTCCAATTAATCTCCAGATATAACGAGAGATTAACACTGGTTCTGGTGAAGCAAGGGTTGGCACTATTCTAGCATATTCAAAGAATATTTTAGTGTATCCCTTACTATCCACACCAATCATCCTAAGGTTTAGGAATTTGTTTGCTATCTGTTCCTTTTCATTTGGAGGGCATAATTTCCTTTCTACCATATTCCTAAATTCTTCCCAATCCATACTATAAACCCTATCAGTTCCTCTAGATTGAAGGATAGTGTTCCACCATTCTAAGGCTGCATTCTTAAATAAATTGGAAGCAAACATGATCTTGTCCTCTTCCGCACATTTACTTATTTTCAGAACAGCCTCAGTCTTTTCTATCCAGCGTAGAGCTGCAATAGGTTCTTCATTGCCCGAGAATTCTATTGGCTTACAGGACCAGAATTCTTTGTAAGAACAACCGTAAGGCACGGTTCTTCTTCTTTTGGGAATGGGCATTTGAAGTAATGGTCCATTGTTCACGCTATGTTCTGGTTCAATTGGTCGCTTACTGCTATGTTTACTTTTATTATTCACTTCTTGAACCGTTTGAAGAATAAATGGCATTACATCTATAATTCCTTGTGCCACTATATGTTGGATAGCACTATTATCCACTTGATTTCCATTGTTATTGATGCTAGGATTTTCATTAACCACGTTAATGTTACTCTGGTTATCGTTATTCAGATTTCCTTGATTTTCTTCGTCGGCCATCTGAATTTTAAACATTTACTCCATATTAATATTACAAGATAATAAGTAATATCATAATTCACATGATACGCAATCTAGCCCAAAAATGTCGATCATTGCGACTTGTACTCTATTTTCATATATTATGCGTCTATTACACACTAGTACTGAAATAAAGATTACAATACCAACAGAAATAGAATCACACTAATAGTAATATGCATCCGTACACACATATTTTATTTTATTTTTATTTTATTTTATTATTATTATTATTACTACTACCGTTTCCTCCATTCTCACATTCATGGATATGGATTTATCCAAAAATCCATATTGCGCTCATCGTATTTCCATACGAGACGCTCTCCCACCTGTCTCATCCTCTCACTGCTTTCTAAAATTTCCTCCCCAAAAGTCCTAAGTTCTTGGACGTTTTCTGCACTCATTGGGGGTGCAGGTTCTCGGACTGGGTTTGGAATCTGGGGTGCGGTTTCCTGATATGGGGGTGACAGTTCATGAAATTGGTAAGGATCCTCTAATATCTCCCTAATATAATCATCTTGGTAAGAGGGATCTAAAGGGTCCATACCTGGGTAGGCTTCTATATTCTGTATGGGTGGATATTCCTGGATAGGGTAACGTTGCACAAAGTCCCTATTATCGTCCCACCAAGGGTCGTAATTTGGATCTAGGGGGTTTGGTGCAGGTACCCTAGGGATTTCTTCTGGGTTAAAGTCATACATCTCCACTTGGTTGTCAGGATTTTCTATTTCCATGGGTTGTTCTGGGTTTTGTGGTTGTGGGGCTACTAATTGTTCCAGACTCGGGTCAGCAGCAGTTGTAGCTAGGATATGGAAATTAGCTAGGCTTCTATTAAGCATATCCTGAGTATGAGCATCTGTCTCTCGCTTAATAGCTGCTAAAGCCCTTTGCTGTTGCAACTTTCGCATTCTCTTCCTACGAGCAAAAGCTTCTTTACTGAACCATCCTCGTTTCTTATTAGGAAATGGTTCTTCAGATTGAGCTCTAAAGGCAAATATTCCTTCCTCCTGATCAGCAGAATACCCCGAAAGGGCAGCCTGTGATGATGTACCCTCATTCCTAGGTGAATCAGATAACTGACGATTCACGTCTGATGGTCCTTGATCACTCATACTGAAAACTAACAAATAGTCAAATAACACATAACACATAATTACAGTTATGCACGTATTTCCATAATTTATTTCCTAACACAAAATTTAGAATTTAAGTGTCAGCAGAACACTTCTTTGGCTCAGACCAGTGGCTAGGCTCTGATACCACCTCCTGTCACAACCCCCGATCCCTTATCTGTCCCGGGAACGGGCAGACGCGAACTCAGTAGTGGTGGTATCAGTTATTTAATCTTGCAGCGGAATTTACATCAGGGCCGTAGTTAGGAAATGTTTATCAGAGTAAAACCACCTCATTTAATATTATTAATCACATGGGTAAAACCCAAATTTCTTATTACAATACATTTATAGGGATAAACCCTATTTTATTTAAATTTAAAACATCGTTTATTTGGTAACTTTTATAGCCACATTTTCCCAAGCCTTCAGTGCTCTCCAGCTGGCTTTTTATTAATTGGCTGTCACATTGGGTTACCTGAAACGTGTTTTAAAAACATTTGTCAGTCGGAAATACTGGTGAGTGAATCCCGGTTTAATCAAGTTTAAATAAAAAGTCACAGTGAACAGTATTGAGAGAGATCACATTGTTTATGTCTACACAATTACTCCATTTGGTACTATCAATCCACTGACTTGTGGGTCATATTACACATTGGCTAACTCATTGTCCAATGGTAACGTACTGTCATCCTCGACTTACTACTCACAGTGTAGTACATTTTGTATACAAAACCCCAACATACCGGCAGTAATTGAAGAACTACAAAGACTCAATCATTGCTTAATTTCATTGTAAAACATTTAAGGTTTGGTAAATCATTACCAAAAAGATTAACAAAAAAAGGATAAACTCACATTGCTATCTTAGGCTTCTCGTAAGGGTTTCCTGGATATAATCTATAATTTATACAAATGTACATTGGTTAGTATCATAACCCTTTGAAATTATTAATGATACCCTCCCCGAGACGACATTCCAACAACTACGTCGGGCAGAACCACGACAGTTGTTACGGAACCCTAAATCAATCGGGCAGCGTAACTATTACGAAACTGGGGTTATAATACTTACAACGGAGCAGAACCTTGCTAATTAGGGGTATAATACCCGACTATAATGCTTAATACTTTCAGAATTCGAGATTGAGAATTGAGAATGAACGACGGAAAACGAAAACTGATGCCTGCTATTTATAGTTTTGAAATCTCGTCCTCTCGCGGCCCGCGTAAAAGATAGACAAGGGTTACGTGGCCCGCGTCAACCTTGGTCAACAGAATAGCTTAGCCCGGTCACCAAGTAGACCCGCCACGATGTCGACACGTGTCAGCACCGGATGTCTCCGCGTTTCATGATCTCTAGCGGCCCGCGTTAACTAGCAAGGACTCTTACGCGGCCCGCTTGAACTAAAGGATTCAACGATATAAGGTTTAGACCCTGATACCGCCCGCGTGAACTATTAAGGTGGGTTTACGCGGCCCACCTCAATTCCATTTTTCTTATTTTTAATTTATTTTATATGTTATAATCTATTTCGGGCTCGGTTTTCACATACGGGGTGTATTTCAAGGCATATAAGGGTATTTTAAGATATAATAAGGTGTCGGAAAATATTATGAAAGTGTTGGTTTTACCGAGGATTGTTACAGTAGCGGGTTCGAGAGAAGTGGGTAGCCGGTGGGGTTGTTGGGTTCATGGGATGGGGGGACCAGTGGGTTGGGGTTACAATATATAGAGGCCTTTGGGAGACCCGGGTGGCGGTTCGAGAAGATGGGGGGACCGTTTGAATTTTAAAATTCGAAATTTAAAAACACCGCCTGACGTGGCGGGTGAGCCAATGAGATTCAGCCAACTAGCATTGCCATACCGCCCCACGCCCGGCTTGAAACCCAAGCCCCAAGGGCCACGCCCCAACCCAAGCCCACCCGGGGTGGTGGCTTGGGCGTTTTCCCCCAACCCACGCCCAAACCCCCGCCCCATACCCCACAGTCTAAAAGTCATTTAACATTCAAGTTACATAAAAAAAACCATAATAGCACCAAGTATCAATAACTTAAAAAATAGTAAAATAAACTCAAAGTACATTGTTTTGCATTAATTCTTGTGCTATTTGATCTTGAAGTTGACTCATAAATTCACGGTCCGCTGAACTTCCATGTCGTGGTACTTCTTCTTCTCTATTTTCACCACCATCTTGTACATGTTCATCTCCATCTTGAAGGTGTACATTTGGGTGATCATATTCATCAAAAAGGTCATCGCTTAAACCCTCTTTCCGTATAAAATTATGAAGCGCAAAACATGCAACGGTAATATTTCGTTGCGTAACCAACGAAAAGGGAGCTATTTTCTTTAATATTGGAAAACGTGCTTTTAATACACCATACGCACGTTCAATAACATTTCTAAGCTTTGCATGTGCGTGGTTGAATTTTTCCTTGTCGTTTAATGCACGATTTCGACGGAAATCTCCAAGCCAATACCTCACATTTCTATATGGTGCCATAAAGGCTCGAGTGTGTGCATAAGCAACATCACATAGATAATATTTATCTGAAAAAAACAATTCAATCTTCAAACTATATAATATAAAAAATAAAGTTGGAATCATAGAGATATACCCGGAGGAGGGAATGGAAATGGTGCATTTGCATTTGTTAAAGATTCGGACAATATTCTAGAATCATGTACCACTCCTTCCCATCCGGCCACGAGAAACGTAAACATCATGTTGAAGTCACATATGGCCAAAACATTTTGATAGCAATCGCCTTTTCCTCTTCCCCTATATAAATGTTGTTTCTCAACAGGGACAATAGCATGTATCAAAGTACCATCAAGTGCACCAATCGCTCCCTATGTAGAATTTAATAGTTACTAATATACCTGGAAGGAAATCACAAAAGTATTTGTATAACGTACCTTAAAAACTTTTCGTAATCTCTTATGATGCCCCGGAATATTTGGATTAGGATTAAAAGATGTTGGTACAATAACCTCTTTAGCAAACTCCATCATTCTTGACAATACTTCATGAAAATACTTATGAATTGTTTGTTTCGAGTGTTGAAATCTACGCTTAACAACCGAAAAAACGTTGATCGTGACCAAGCATCATAAAAAACATAGCCATTTTTTCTTCAAGGGATACATGTTTACTATCTTTTAGCCAACCTTTTAGTCTAAAATGTGTGTAAAGTCGAACAAAAGAATCACGTGACATACGTAGGAGTTCAATGCATTGCGTATCATTCCCTTGCAACAACTCTAAAGTAAAATGGTGTCCAGACATAACCGAAGTATTATCTCTTTTTCTTGTAAGATGTCTCGGCCAAAAGTATCTAAGATAAAAGAACATCACAATGAGGAGCAATAACCTTTGATTATAATCCATGAGAAACCTGTCAAAAACAAGCAAAAAAAACTCAAAAACTACCATTTTACTTAAAACATAATGGTTTAAATTACATAATTGTTTAAAAATGTCATTCCAAAACAACCAAAAACAAAACACATAATGGTTCAAATTACACCAAACACACATAATGTCATACCAAAACAACCAAAAACAAATACCCATATCCCTCCCTACTTGAACATCCCCAGTGTCGTCCCAGTCATCTTAATCCACTCTTTCAACACCTCAGGGTCTGATGGCAATGTCATCCATGCTTGTCTCATATATGTTGACTGACCAAAGATGTTAAATGCTCCTAAAAACAAGGGATCTATAGGCTCTAACCCAACTGATTTCAACTTCTCATAACATTCATCAATGGATGGTCCTTCCATGTTTTTCACCATATGCTTAAGTGCATCACGCATATCACTAGCCAAGTCATCTAGGGTAATGGAGTTTTTAGATGTTTTAGCCTTTTTCTTGGGCCTAACTTCTGAATCATCATTGGGTCGAACACTAGGTCCCTCATTATTGATAGGATCTTCATCACCCATTGGAAAACTTTGTTCATGAGAGTCTCCATCATCATCTTCTAAATGAACACTGGCACCTTCTATCTGAAGTGTTTGGACTTGTGGGGATGATGAAAGCCCAGATGTTTGGGTGGATGTCCATTGATTACCACCAGTTGCACTAAGGCCTTCAAACACAGCTATGAAAAGGTTAGGATGAGGCAATGGTCGTGTTCTCAATGAAATTGCCCTTGGGTGACCCTGCGCCAAATTAATAAGGACTATAATAAATACTTTTCTATTCTCATTATTCTTATTAATATTAATATATAACAAGATATTGAAATTTTAAAATCACACCTTCTTAAAGTCATCCCATTCTTGAGGCGTTAAAGTGAACATATTTGTTTGTGGGTTGTAGAGATTTCCAGTCTTGTTTCTCAAATAGCACCATCCTACATATTTTGATTTCATGGTATCAAAAGCATTTCTAATTTGCTTTTGATTCAAATCAAATCCAAAATCTTCCTTAAGTTCCGCTCCTACCCTACCCCAAGACTCTCTACGCAAGCTTTGTCCATTTCTACCGACTCTCCCTATTTCTTCAAGACATGTTTCTAACATGCATTTGATAGCCTCATGCGTCCATTGTTGTCGACCATCATTAGTTTCCATCTAAAAGTCAATCACAAACAACATACAATCGCAGCCATAAAAAAACGCAGCCATAATTTACAAAAAACGCAGCCATAAATTACAAAAAAAAAAAAACACAGCCATAATTACAAAAAAAAAAACGCAGCCATAAGTAACAAAAAACGCAGCCATAATTCAGTCAAGCAAGTCAACACAAAAGAGGTATGCTATGCCTTTTATTTGGTTCTATAATAACCTGGTTCTATAATAAGCTGGATGTAATGAAAATAATAGATCCCTTGATGTTCTCAGGTACTTTTATGCCTATATTATTTTCATTACTTATTTAGAGTTCTGATTCAAGCATGTATTGTTTGATACTCCATTTTCTTCAAATGATACTATTTATAATCTTATACATGTACAAGGAAAAGGAAGTTTGAATGGTGAACATACAGCACCAATCGGAACATGTAGAAATAAGGGAAACAAGTATGTAGTGTACAAAAACGATTCAAACCGAAACCCTAACCCTAGAAAACGATTCAAACCAAAACCCTAACCCTAGAAAACCGCAAACAATCGAAACAAATTAAATGATTCGATAGATGATAAGACGAACTTGTGGAAGTTCGATCGGTGATGGTGGGAGGCGGCGATTTGTGGCGGCGGGAGGAGAAGTGAAGGAGTCGTCTGGGGAGCGTATATGTGAAGATCTGATGATTTGTGAAGAGGTTAGATATGTGCTTTTTTTAAAGCTAATAAAAGCCCCTTTCAGATCTTCTTTTTTTAAAAAAACAAACAGTCTTTAAGCCCTTATGTCTGCCCGCCTGCAGACATAAGCTCCTTGAAGACATGTTAAGCAAAAACAAACGGCAGTAATTGCATTGATGCTTTGAGTCATCTTAGCACTATTGTTCAGGTGTAGACTTCATTTTGGGCGTAATACATTGAATTGGGAGGGGGGGCAAAATTGGGAGAAGAGGATGAAAGAACAGGGAAGAAGGCATGTCTCCTCGCCCGTCGTCATAAAATTTCAAGGGGAAATTACCTTTGAGTATAGAGGAGATGTATTATATAGTAATATAGATACTTTAAAAACTTCTTGTAAAAAAAATTAAGCATTTTAATTCAAACTAAATAAAACATTAGTTTAAATAAGATAAAGTTACATTAATTCAAACTAAAAGAATATAAAATGCAAAAAAACACTAATTAAAAAGAAAAATACTAAACACAGAACTAAACTATTCTGCGACCGACTTCTTGAGGTATGGTAGATCTAGAGTTGCAAGATATTGCACATGATCATATCGAAGTCGAAAATGCGTATCTTCCTTTTGCAACTCCACAATGACATTGCTCGACATAGGGGTCCCTTATGTGGACCAGTGATATTGCATTTCCGTCATACTTCAAGAACATGTTGTACAATATCATGCATGTATAGACAACTGTCATAATCCTTTCTATGGTCATCGTCCGCAATGGTCGCTTAAGTATTGCACATTACCCTTTGGGGTACACCGAAAGATCACTCCACATCCTTTCTTGCCAACTATTGCGCCTTCTTGAATTTTGTTTCATATGAATCGGTCGGATATCAAAATGCTTTAACAAACGTTGTCTAATTAGGGTAGATCGCATCGGTAAGATAGTATCTACGTTTGTATAAGCGCTTGTTTAAATTAAATGGACAATTAGGCGTAGTTCCATTCCACTGGGTGAGAAATTTGTAGATTGTCGGAGAACATTGATGTCATTGAGTGATCCAGGCAGACTAAAAAACACATGTCAAAACCACAAATCTTATGACGTAACCGCTTCTAGCATGATCGTAGGGTATTGGTGATTAACTCTCGTATATTGTCTTACCCAACTCCTTAGAACACATTCACCAAACGAATGTGTACGTTCAATGCTCTCGATCATACTCAAGATGGTGATGTCTTTCTTCATGTGCTTTGTACAAACATGTCGTGGCTTCTCGGTCTTCGTAAAAACTCTTTGTCATATAAGTAAAATACTACATTACAAAAATATTGTAGACATTCACACAACGTCCTCTCGGTTATATATAAATTCCCATTGTATCCGTCAGGGGGATTATTTTTTGTACGTTGTTTAATGGCAGATATACATATAGTCTACTATTGTTTGATAATTATACATTGTTGATATTGGGTGGTGGAATGAATATCTCATCTTTTTGAAAATTAAACATTTTGTAAAAAATGTGGTAGGATAAAAGCGCAGATTTCTTTAGAGGAGATTTATGGAAGATTTTTTTTTTGTAAAAAGAATGATGGTATATAAAGAGTGTGAATTTTAAAATAACATTTTTTTTAATTTAGTTTACAACGGAATTACCGACGTTACTATACCTTGGAATGCGCAACAACTTTCAATTTCTACTTGGTATACATCACCCGAGAACCATACCTAATCCGTCGGTGGCAATGTTCCCGATCAGGTAGGGGTACCCGATCCCAGACTAAGAGTTGGGAGTCGACCCAGTCTTTCTATATTTCTTTGTGTGTCATATTAGCATCACATTAGTTTTTTCTCCACTTTCCTGATTTTTCCTTACAATGCAAGGTGTTGTCCCAATTTTTTCCAAAATTTACCAAAACAAAATTATTTTAATATAAATTAGATTGTAAAAAAAATTTCATTTAAATTTTTATATATTTAAAATCTTTAATATGAGTAAAATATATATTTAAAAATTAATTATATTAATGTTTAATGGTTTACAATATTCCACGAGAATCCGTGAGAGCTCCCCAATTTCCGATGTATTTTTTCCCTACATTAGGGGGTGGTGTTCCCACCCGGGGCTGGGAACTCACTGGCTCTCCCACGACTCCACCCCCCACCCAAAAAAAAAACTTTAAGGTATAAAGGGGGGTTTTAGGAATTGGGAAGCCCTTCCGGGTAAATCGAAAAAATTGTCGTAAATCATTCGGGCTCAACATTTGTGAAATAATTTTGGTTTGTGAACTTGAGATGTTTACTGAAGAATGAGGTTGGCTACTGATGTAGCTATCGTGAGCTAATAAAAAACAAGTATCTAAAAGACTTAAATACCTATACGAGTACGGGTAAGTAAAGTCGTCCCCACTGGGAATATGTGGTCATTGTGTATCTAAATTATCAAAACAATTAACTACTAATCTTGTTTTGTGGATTTTGATTGATTTGAAAGAAAACTGCAAAATTAATTAAGAAATGTGTTATCGGATTTATGAAAAGCAACCCCCTTTGGAATTCAAGTTGTAGGTTTACACAAAACTCAATTTAATCACAAGAACACCACATAGATATGGCGTTGGAATACTAATTAGTTGAAGTAACAATAAAAGACAATGTTTAAACCTAACCGTAACAATCCGATTGCCCACTTGAATATATCAACTATCCACCTAATTATCAACCCATTAGCGATGCAAGAAGTCCCAAATACGTTTGATAAAAGACAAGTAATTCAAACATAAACAAATGTTTTAAATCAACCAAACACAAGTGGTTAAGATGTAACTATTCATAGTGTAATAAAAACCGAATTCTAGTGCAAACTTAACAACTACTCAACCAGAGGAAGTCACAAGAGGTTTAGCCGCTTATGCTTGTCATCACCACTTCAATATTTGTTCTAGAATGATCTTGCATGAAGAACACGAAGAATGCTTGATTGCAGGGTGAAAATCACCTATGGGAAGCCTCTGGTTTATATGGAGTCGAATGAATGGTAATTGCTTAGCCTCTTAGCTAAATTTGGTCGAAATCACAACTTTCCCGATTTAAGTCTCCCTCGCGTATCGCGGGGGATCTTTGTTCCATCCATCGCAACGCGGGAGACTTTGTAAAGTCACGGGGGAACATTTCGTATTTAACAACCCCGCGTGTCGCGGGGGTCTTCATCTCCTCCCCGTCGTGACGCGGGGGACCCACTTTTCCAGAATTTCACTTTTCTTTTCTCGTTTCTAGCATGTGCTCCAATCTTCTTCTTTAAAGCTTGTTTTCCTCGTTTAGCACACTTTTAACCTGTAAGACACTATACAACATAAGTACAATAAAACATACACAAAACGACTCAATAATAAACTAAAACATATACAAAACTAATACATTTACACTGTGTTCATACCAAGACATCAACTACAGAAAAAGTCATTCGGGTAGTTTGAGAATGTCGTCACAAATATTTGGGTACTTTGGTTTTAATTATAGTAAAAATGAGCTAGCACTTCCTCATTGGTTGGTTTAATTTGGGTAGTTTGAGTATCCCGTCGCAATTTGTTTGGGTACTTTGGGTTAATTTGATTAAAATAAGGTGGTACTCTCTTATATTTGGGTACTTTGGGTTTAATTTGACTAAAATGAGGTTGTACTCCCTTATAGATAGGTTTAATTTGGATAGCTTGGCCATTTAGGGAGTGCCCCTACAATTTATGAAGCGATCACCCCGGATTTATGCCTCACCAACGGGCTTTGGCAATAGTGTGACTTAGGTAACTCATAAACCATCTAATCATATTCTAAATCTACAAGTATGTTCATCATAAGATTTTAACCTCAACTTCATGTATAGTGATACATTTTCATTAGACATTATTGACACTTAGCTACAACCCTTTTGAGTCGTAATTTTAAAAGATAGTTCCACATTGTTTTTATCTAATTAAATCAGCTTTTTGATTTTTGTCTAATATTGGTTCGGGAAAATGACTAATTTTATGTACTTATTTAATTATTTCATTCAAAGTTCTAGAAAAGTGTACTACAAGAGTCCATGCCCACGTGTGGTTGTAGCCCATTCCAAAAGAACATGACCCTACAGGTCCCACACGCTTTATGACATAAAATATACGTAAAGACACTTGAGAGATAATATACTTAAAGATGTATCTTAAGTCATTTGAGAATGATGGTTAAGAATTGATTTCGTCTTATTGTGATATATTAATTTGAATGATTTTTCATATATATTTTCTGTTAAATTTTGATCTAAAATCATTAATTCGATACGATGATACTAAATGGCCATGTGTTCAATATAACACAAGTTTTGTAAGACTTTGTGAATCACACAATAAGGCTAAGCAGTGTGTGGCTCGGCCTGGGCTTGGCGAGGCCTGACGACGTCCCAAACACCGTTTCGCCCCCCCCCCCCCCCAAAACACCTATACATACAACTTATCTATATTATATTATAATGCATGAGGGGGGGGGGTATTTTAAGATACCCAAAAAATAAGAACTTTTCCCCCTCTTTATTGATAGAAATACCTCTAAAATGAAGGTAGTTTGGTCTTTTAAACATTATTTATTTTTTAGCCCCTAAACTTATTACACTTAAATCCATGAGGTTTTAACAAAATTATAGATAATTAGTTACAATTCATCCTCCACAACAAACTTATCATTTTTTTACGTATTCTTGACATATCTTATAAACCATACTGTTTAAAAAAGATCCAAAGATAGCATGACGACCTACACATTTTTATTAACGTTTCGATAGTTGTCTTGTTCAATATCGACGCATGGATTAAAAGGTACAAGTCGATAATACTTTAATGTACAAGTAATTAATACTTGTGATCTAATGCCCATCTATGCAAACAAAAACAAAAAGAATTAAAAGTACCATAACATAAAATGAATATGTTATGTGTCACATTTTATTTTATTAAAACTGTCTAATATCTGTACTTAGATATATCTTATAAAAACTTAAAACTAACCACAACAAACTTCCTAAATAAAGGGGTGACAAATCTAAAATTAAACCCTAATGCACTTCTATAGTTACTACTACAAATACATAGCAAGACACCCCTATATTTATTCCTAAACAAAGTTAAAAATAGATCCAGTTCTGAATTCAATTGTTGCGAAAAACCAAACATGCGAGATTGAAAATTCTAAGGTCAATTCTGTTATATCACGGCAGTGAATAATTGTTTTCTTGTATTTACTTTTATGTGAATGTTAACTTTTTTGATTTTTCAGATTCAGTTGCATGATGAACATGCCAATTTAAACAACCCAATTGTCGAACAAGCTTCTAAGGTATTGATTTTGCTAGTTTTTAAGTATTATTTTTGCGTATATCTTTCATAAAAACATGTCCGTTATGTTATTATATGTGTGTTTTATTGTAGGATGATGGTAATAAAAGTGTTGATATTATTTCTTATGTTGCAATGTTTAGTCCATACAAGTCTAATCTTCAACGTGAATTTAGTGAAAAGGTAATTTTAAGGTTTATTTAATCTTTTTTTAACTTTCTGGTTCAATTTTTGTCCTTTTTAAGGATCAGAAGTTTGAGACTCAAAGGAAGAAATCCAAGAGACTCTCTAAATAGAAATGGAATGTGGTTATTAATTTAGACGATTCTGAGGACAATGACAAAGAATCGGACTTAGAAAATACTGTTGATTCAAGCACAAACCAGAAAACCCGATTAAAATTACCTCGAGTGTCAATTCAGAAGCGGAACAGATTTCATGCAGTCTAATATGAAATTTATCAAGTATTTTTATGTTTTTTTTTCAGTTGTTATGTTTGATTTAGACATATGAATAAAGTTTATTTTATATTTGAACTTTAAAGTTTATTTTAAAACTGCCTAATATCTATACTTAAAACTAACCACAACAAACTTCCTAAATAAAGGGGTGACAAATCTAAAATTACACCTTAATGCACTTCTATAGTTACTACTATAAATACATAGCAGTTGCGAAAAACCAAGCATTCGGGATTAAAAATTCTAAGGTCAGTTCTGTTATATCGCAGCAGTGAATAATTGTTTTCTTTTATTTACTTTTATGTGAATGTTAACTTATTTGATTTTTCAGATTCAGTTGCATGATGAATATGCCAATTTAAACAACCCATTTGTCGAACAAGCTTCTAAGGTATTGATTTTGCTGGTTTTTAAGTATTATTTTCGCGTATATCTTTCATATTAACATGTTCGTTATGTTATTATATGTGTGTTTTATTGCAGGATGATGGTGATAAAAGTATTGATATTATTTCTTATGGTGCAATGTTTAGTCCATACAACTCTAATCTTCAACGTTAATTTAGTGAAAAAGTAATTTTAAGATTTATTTAATCTTTTTTTAACTTATGTATTCAATTTTTGTCCTTTTTAAGGATCGGAAGTTTGAGACTCAAATGAAGAGATCCAAGATACTCTAAGAAATGGAAATGGAGTGAGATTATTAATTTAGACGATTCTGAGGACAATGCCAAAGAAGATGAATTAGAAGATACTGCCGATTCAAGCACAAACATGAAAACCCGAAAAAAATACCTCGAGTGTCAATTCAGAAGCGGAACAGATTTCATGTAGTCTAATATGGAATCTATTAAGTGTTTTATGTTTTTTTTTTCATTTTCAGTTGTTATATTCGACCTAGACATATGAATAAAGTTTATTTTATATTTGAACTTTATTTTTGGTGTTAATATAATGCAGTTATTAACCATATAAATAAAGTTCAAAATAAAGTTAATATCCTAAATTTACAAGTCAACTGAACTTATATAAGTTAATATCCTAAAGTTGCAATAAATATATATTGCAGTTAGATATAGTCAAGCTGAAATTGTAAAATATTGCAGTTATTAACTGGATATTAATCTAATAATTTGTTTTTCTTAATTAAAAAGTAATAAAGTAATAAACTTTAAAGCTAAACTAAAAAACTGAACTTACTATGATATAAATTTAATAAAGATATAAACTCTTGACACCCTATTTTTTTATAAAAACTGTTTTTAAAATTTTATAAAAATATAATTTTTTTTATATATAAAAAACGAAATTTAACAATTAAAGTTAAAGGTGTAAAACGTACTTACGAGTCAACTACTATTTTTTATTTTTATAAGAACAAAAATTTTAAACTTAAAGTTTATTGGATGAGTATCATGTGGATATTTAAAAAAAAAATATGAACTTTAAAGAATAAAATTATAAACTTTATCATTTAACCAACAAAATAAACTTACTTTACACCTATAACAACTTATCTTTTTTTTGTCATTTGATTATTTTTTTAATCGAAACTTTACATGTGTAAAACCGTTTTTTACTTTATTTATAAACAGGACATTTTGTTTTTATAAAAAATATTTTTTATAAACATTTTTATATCAAGTAATATACATAAAATACTCCAGAAACTTACAATCTTTACTAAATAAATACTAAATTGTGTTGCAAATTTTTAGAAATTATAAGTTCAACTATATTGTTATAGATAATATTAGTCAGTTCTAAAAGAATTCTTTACTAACTTTACTAGATACATAGTAGATTGTGTTGCATATTTTTAGGGATTAAGTTAAAAATAGACTCATATAGATAAGATTAGTTAGGAACTAAAAATTTGAACTTAGTATGATATAAAGTTAATAAAGATATAAACTCTTAACATCCTATTTTTTTATAAAAACGGTTATTAAAATTTTTTAAAAATATAAATTTTTTATATCTGTAAAAAACCGAAATTTAACAATTTAAGTTAAACCTCTAAAACGTACTTACGAGTCAAATACTATTTTTATTTTTATAAAAACAAAAAATTTAAACCTAAAGTTTATTGGATAAGTACTATGTGGATATTTAGAAAAAGTTATGAACTTTAAAGAATAAAATTATACTTTATTATTTAATCAATAAAATAAACATACTTTACAATTATAACAACTTATATTTTATTTTTTTCTCTTTTGATTATTAGTTTTTATAAAAAAAAAACAATATTTTTTTGTCTTTTGATTATTAATTTTATAAAAAAATATAATTTTTACATATGTGTAACACTTATGACATATATCCACCACAATAATGTTATCATAAATATTATATGATTAAAAAACTCAGAAACGAGTGCCGCAATGCAAAGTGTCGCCCCCGCCGCATCGCGCGGGCACCCTACTAGTATATGTGTATATATATATATAAACAAAATTTAACAATTAAAGTTGAGTCAACTACTATTTTTATTTTTTATTTTTATAAAAACCAAAATTTTAAGCTTAAAGTTTATTGGATGAGTACCATGTAGATATTTAAAAAAATTATGAACTTTAAAGAATAAAATTATAAACTTTAGCATTTAACCAAGAAAATAAACTTACTTTATAACTATAACAACTTATCTTTTCTTTTTTGTCATTTGATTATTATTTTTTTATTAAAAAATGAAACTTTACATGTGTAAAACAGTTTTTTTACTTTATTCATAAACAAAACATTTTGTTTTTATAAAAAAATAATTCTTTTATAAACATTTATTTTGTAACAAGTAATATAAATAAAATACTCTTGAAATTTACAATCTTTACTAGATAAATACTAAATTGTGTTGCAATCTTTTAGGAATTATAAGTTTAACTATATTGTTATAGATAATATTAGTCAGTTTCAAAAAAATATTTACCAACTTGACTAGATACATAGTAGATTGTGTTGCATATTTTTAGGGATTACAAGTTAAAAGTAGACTTATATAGATAAGATTTGTTAGGAACTAAAAATCTGAACTTAATATGGTATAAAGTTAATAAAGGTATAAACTCTTATCATCCTATTTTTTTTATAAAAACGATTCTTGAAATTTTATAAAAATATAAATTTTTTATATCTGTAAAAAACGAAATTTAACAATTTAAGTTAAAGGTCTAAAACGTACTTACGAGTCAAATATTATATTTTATTTTTATAAAAACGAAAATTTTAAACTTAAAGTTTATTGGATGAGTACTATGTGGATATTTAAAAAAAAGTTATTAACTTTAAAGAAAGAATAAAGTTATACTTTATAATTAAATCAATAAAACAAACATATTTTACAATTAAAATAAAATAGGGTTTATCCCTATGAAAATGTGTGTACTTGAAACTTGGGAATTTCCCATGTGTTTAATATTATAAAAGCGTGGTATTTTACTCTAATAAAATATTTCCTAACTACGGTCCTGATGAAATTTCCGCTACCAAAATGATAAACACTGATACCACCGAAACTGGCTGCAGCCGCCCGTTCCTGGGTAGTTAGGGGACGGGGGTTGCGACAGAAGGTGGTATCAGAGCTAAGCCACTGATTCAGCCACAGAAGTGTTCTGCTGACACCAAGATATTATTTAAAATGTTAGGAAATTATCTACAGAAATACGTGCATATCTGTATTTTATTGTTGTGTGTTGTTTGACTATTTGTTAGTTTACAGTATGAGCGATCAAGGACCCTCCGACGCCTATCGTCAGTTGTCCAGCTAACCTCAAAACGAAAGCATCTCTTCACAGCCTACCCTCTCAGGGTATTCAGCTGACAATGAAGATTGGATATTCGTGTTTAAGGCTCAGTCTGAAGAGTCATTCCCTCCTAAAAAGAGAGGATGGTTCGGTAGGGGAGCGCATGAACGTAGGAAGAGAATGAAAAAGTTACAACAACAGCGAGTTTTAGCAGCCGCTAAGAGAGAAACAGATGCTCACACCCAAGATATGCTCAATAGGAGTTTAGCAAATTTCCATATCTTAGCAACCACAACTGCCGACCCAAACCTGGAGCAACTCATAGCACCCCAACCATTACCCTTGTTTCCCACACAACCAATGGAGATTGAAGTCAACCCAGAAAACCAAATCCCAGCACCTGATTTTGACCCCACTGAGATACCTAGAGTACCAACACCCAATCCCTTAGACCCAGACTACGACCCGTGGTTTGACGATCATAAGGATTATCAGCAACGCTACCCAATATCAGAAGAACCCATGCCAAACCTAGCAGCTTACCCCGGTCTGGACCCTCTAGATCCCTATTATGATAACGATGAATACATTAGGGAAATCCTAGAGAATCCATATCCTTAGGAAGAACCCATGCCACAATACCCAGATCCCATACCAGAGTAACAATAACCCGGATAACGATAACTGTAGGATCGTTGTGACGACCAAAACGAGTCGATCAGAAGAGTTCTAGACCAAAACGAGAGGCGGAATCAGACGTTTCGATGTCGAATCAGCTTGATTTGCACTTGAAAGTAGTTTAATTGTCTTTTGTATTGATTTGACAAAGTTACAGCTCGATCTGACACTTCGGCAGAGCTTCGCTACCGGAATTGCAAAAGTTACAAATGAACTCTCAAGTCACCTATTTATAGGATTTCCATTCCCTACGAAACTGTCATGTCCATTTCGTGGGAAATGGCCATTTCCCATGAAACTGCCATTTCGTGTGGAATGGTCAATCAACACTAAAACCCTATTTCTTTGACTACCGAGCTCTGGTTTATCCTATCTAGATACAAGACTTGATACAAGACGAAGTCAACTGACATATGCACCAACAAACTCCCCCTTGGATGTTGACGAGTCTTCAGTACATCGAGTCTTCAGTCTTGATCGGTCTTCTCACTCTTTCCAAAGTATCTTTCTCTGTAAGCATCCTTATCAAACTCTCTCTTCTCAGCATTAGCAGCTTTCACAAGTTCATGACCATCTCCTGGCTCTCCGTAGCAACAAGATCAGGAACCTGGCTTTTACGTCTTCAGACTCCCCCTTTCGACAAGCTGGGATCGCAGTCTGGAATTCACTAGCTGCATACCTGCACATACTCTACCTCAAAATAAATTTCTCAAATTTAAAAATTTGACAAATTTATAAACAACTTGTAGATATTGTTCAATTATCAACAATTTATATCCAGTTCAAACTTACTTTTGGATAGATTTATTTATAACAATTTTCATTTCAAAACAAACTCTCCCAACCCACTGTCTATCATCATGTTTAGCACTTAAAATTTTGAATATCAGCTTTTCAACATCAGTTGTAAAAAATAAGAAGAAATAAAATCTTTTTGATTTTCAAAATTTTATGTTAAAACACACTAAAATCTTTTTGAATTTTGGGAAATAAACTATATACAAACATCTTTTTGTGAGTTTGTGTAAGAGGATCATATCAGTTTAAGACAAATCACTAGCACCGTTGAGGTTTAAACACTTTAAGTTCTAAACGATTCACATAGATTGACGATATTGTTGTCCTCTTAAACTCAATCTAAAAACTTTCAAAATGCTTACCGATACGTTAAGATATATTAATTTTGCACTAAATTCTTATGGACCCCAGGATCTCAGCATATCCCCTCATCATGCAATACACTGACTCAAGTAATGCCTTTAAACTTTCATCAACTGTGATATGTGCGAAAACAACGCAGAATGTTTAAACATTAACAATCAGGTCGATCTTTCGATACGCAGAGAAAGTCCAATGTTTAAACAAAATAAGAAATAAAAACAAGTTGAATATGTTTAGATCTTAACCACCAGTTCGATATTCACATATACGCAGAGGTGGTCCAAGATTTAAACGAAACACCAAGAAAAATAAAGCAGAACGTTCAGGCACTAACATCCAGTTCGATACTCACGTATACGCAGAGGATGTCCAATGCTTAAACAAAATAAAGAAATCAAACAAGCTTAAATCTTTGCAAAATGAAATGCACAATCACAGTGACTTTTTCAGCATGTTGTGAAAGTTCACAAACTGACCGGTTTTTATGCTCTTTTAGCATTCAGCGATTACTGAGTAGGTACACAGTCACGAAGCATAAAACTAAGTACTATGCTTTCAACCGCGTTTCCCACTAGAACTAGGCTTTTTCATTTAAGTTTGTATCGTTATCGCAAATCTACTAGTCTAGCTGAGCCTATCGTCACATCTTTAGTGAGACCGTTTATCACATTTTAACTTTCCATTTCTTTAGCGTACTGTGACAGTCTAACTGATGTACTATCATTTCCTCTTTTTCACAACAAAACTCATTTTTGATTTTTTTTTTATGTTTTTGGCTTTTGGATTTTATCATGTTTTTGGATTTTTCAAATTTTCAAAATTTCTAAATTTTCTTACTCCCCCTAAAATCAAAATATGTTTCAATTTTGATTTTCTGGGAAAATTTGAAAATGAAAGCAATAAACTGTACAAATAACATGACAACATGATGAGAATCGCTTCAATTCGCCATCCACTTGGCATAAACAATCAGAACTCCCCCTGACAACAAACTATTTTCCTATTATGATCTCAAAACACTTAAGTTTGGTTTAATCAAAATGGTTTTTCCGGAAAATTAGTTATGTTTGTCTTTTCACAAACATGGGGTTTCATCACCTTGTTTTCAACCATTTGTAAAAACAATTATTTGACAATTTTCAAGAATAATACCACTTGTAAGAAAGTTAAATCAAGTACAACTTAATGTCCTTGATTAAACATTTTTCAAGAAAGATGCCGATTCATGCTCCACAATTACCAACCTGGGAGCTCCGGCAAGTCAGGATTTTAAGCAAAGAATACAGACACCCAAGCCTGACCAGCTTTGGGTGTAACCGTTTCAATTTCACTTGGGCTTTGAACATTCCTTTTTGATTCATAGAATTCTTTTACCCCTTTTGCCCTTCCATCAACCATTTTACCAAAAATATGTTTCACTTTTCCATTAAACACATTTTCAACATCGAATTCTTTCTTTTCAGAATAGAATTGATTTGAAATTTCCACTTACCAACTTTTTGTTTAAAATTTTCAGCCCTCAATGGTGGAAAGTTTACGTCATCCATTGATGGAACTGAATTTTCTCTGTTTTCCTCAATTTGTGGCTCCTCTGACTTTGATGAGTCAGATTCATCGCCAGAACTAACTTCTGGTGTCTGAACAACCCATTTTTGTTTGTTTAAGTTTGCTCTTCTTTTGTAAAAATGTTTTGAACTTTCACCAACTTCGAAAGTCGAATTTTCAAACACTCTAAATTTTCCTGTTGGTTGTTTCATTTTATTAACACATTTTTCTTTCAGTTTATACGACACTTCCTGTTTTGTGTTGGTTGCCTTTGGACAGTTCCAGGCGATGTGACCAACTTCATAGCATCGGTAACATGTTCTTGTCTCCTTCTTCTGAGCAACATCATTCTTCATTCCATCTTGCTTTTTAGCAAGGAATTCTTTGTTCGATTGCTTCCAGAATGATCTCTTTTCCTCTTCTTCAGAGCTTGACCCTGAAACAAACACAGTTTTTGGTTTATCATTTTTATAATTTTTATGATTTTCTGGTGGAATAAAACCTAAACCCTTCTTTTTGAAATTACTGTTATGGTTTGGTTTCTTTCGATAACCAGAACCAGAACTGTAACATTTTTTCTTGTTCAATCTTTGTTGAACTCTTGAAGTGTATTTTTTCGGTTTTTCAGTAAGATTTACATCTTTTATTTCAGAAATGTTAATTTCTGTTAATTTGAAAACCTTGTTTATCATTTCAGTTTTAACACTTCTTATTGGGAATTCTTCATCAGAATATAATTTGTCCGAATCATTCAAAGTATATGCTACTTTGAATATTTCGTCATTCAAATTATTTTTTGATAGAAGAAAATCATTATTATAAACCTTTTTAACCGTTTTGAACTCAGAGTTATCACTTTCTTCATCCAACACTTGGTCAACAACAATTTTAATTACTTGTGACTCATTGTCTGTGTCAGATGGAGAAAATGTAATATTAATGTTTTCCGGTAATTCATTCTCCTCGGTTCTCAACTTGAGATTCAAAGGTGCTTCCACCCCATCTGGATATTTCTGTGTATAACGATTCCACATTGGGGGTGGAACATTGTTGAAAGCAGGTTTAGCATCAGGTAGTTGAGGAACAATTTGATCAATCACATAAGATGAAGCAATATAACTGATCAATTTCTTATCAACTCTTTCTTTTTCAATACGCATCAATTCAAGTTCCTTTTTCAAAGATGCGATTGTGTCCAGATGAATGTTAATCTCTATCTGCTTTTCCATGACAGTTTCTTTGAACAACTTAGTAGCTTTATCATTTTCTATACTTTCCTTTTGAATCATTTTGATTGAACGTGATAAAGTGTCATAAGCTTCTTTCACATCATCAAGATCAAATTTTACGTAGTCAGTATATTTCTTCAATTCTTGAAACTGTTTGTCTTTTTCAAGACAATCCATGCAGGGTTTTAAACAGTTTTCGCATGGTGTTTCAGGAATTGGATCAATCTTTTCAAAAACCTTTTCTTCTTTATCAGTTTTAATTTCTGGTTTACCAAACCCGTCAGACTCAGACTCTGATTTTTCTCCTGATTTGATATCCAGATTTTCTGATTTGAACTCGGACTTCTTTTCGACTGACTCCTTTTCGACTGACTCCGTTTCGACATACTCCGACTCTTGAGTTTTGTCTACCTCTTTCAGCTCTTTTGCTGCTCGTTTCTCCTTTAGCTTCTCCAATTTATCTGCAAAAAAAAATTTGAAACTTTCAGGAGATAATTCTTTTCGATAATTTTCGAGTTTACGAATTTTTTCACTGTCATCGTCACTCTCTTCATCTGACGAGTGATCAAATATTGATGCCTTTTCAGAATCCTCATTTGTTGACACTGGTTCTTCTTCTTCTTTCTTCATAGGAATGTATTGCTGAGATTCGTAATAGACATATGCCATTAACTCTTCAAAATCCATGTTTAGGTATTGACAATTTCACAAAATTAGATTTTTCAAACAAGCTGGAATGTTTTCAAACTAACTGAAATCCTCAAGCGAACTGGAACTGGTATGTCCTGATACAATCTCAAATGTTCTGGGTGAATTTTAAATAGACCAGATCATAATTCGTGCAAACTGATTTAACTCACACAACCTGAATTACTTTCAAACTATCTTAACCCTTTCAAATGGACTTTGCACAACTTCAAACGAACTGGACCCTTACACAATCTAATTGGGCCTTTAATAAGAATTCACATGGACTGTTCACTGGCAAACTTGAATTAAATGGATATACATGTAGCCGTAATTTTCATCTATCAACAATTCTATTGGGCCGCTATTTTCTAATTCACATGGACTCAATAATCAAAGCCGATAAAAACAAATCAATACATTTTGATTGGGCCGCACTTTTCATTCAGTCAAAGCACATGAATTCTTTATTTAACAAATGACCGACATCTTTAAATTGAAACAATTTTCAATGTTTTGTTATTATCAGATCACATGCAACTATTTACAAACCCAAGACAAAAGGACCGACAATATTGATAAGTACTTCACATGCAATTTTTCAGTCAAAAACCGTCAAACTCAATTACATCTTAAATCCTATTGGGCCTTCATTATAAAGTGATGTCACAAGGTGGGCCGAGACACTGTTATCAAACTGATAAGTCACAAGGGCCGATGACAAGAATTCACACAACAAATCACATGTAACAATTTATTGTCCGACAAAATCTGTTCACATAATACTCCTATTGGGCCGTTACAACCTAGTGGGTCGGTGCAATGCACATGATTGGGCCGATTGTTTTTAAAGATCTGCAATATCACGTGAATTACTACAAAGTCATATGCAAATGGCCGACAATTTTGTTTTGATATACACACCGTATGACCTGTTTCACACGAATTGATGGATTTTCATACGAATTGGACTTTCATGCGAATTGGAACCCATTTCGTACGAATTGAGGTTTCTTTCAAACGAATTGACAATTTCACACGAAATAGAGGTCAATTTCACGCGACATGGGTTAATTTCAAGCGAAATGGTCAATATTCAAACGAAATGGATCCTTTTGGTGTGAAATGGAGCCAATTCGTGCGAATTGGAAGTCTATTTCGTACGAATTGAAGCTGATGTCACCCAATTGGACCAAAAAACTTAGATTTCTCCCAAACGGCATTGAATTAAGATTTGAAACTTTGTAGGGTTATAGATCAGGTATTTTCGCACATCATATCCAAAAATCAGCAATTTTGAACCGTAAAATCTCAATTAATTTTGAAAAATTGTGAAGAATGTGAGTAGAAGTGAGATTTTCGGATGAAATCAAGCTGAATCGGTAAGAATTCTTCCTCCTGAGCTCTGATACCACTTGTAGGATCGTTGTGACGACCAAAACGAGTCGATCAGAAGAGTTCTAGAGCAAAACGAGAGGCGGAATCAGACGTTTCGGTGTCGAATCAGCTTGATTTGCACTTGAAAGTAGTTTAATTGTCTTTTGTATTGATTTGACAAAGTTACAGCTCGATCTGACACTTCGGCAGAGCTTCGCTACCGGAATTGCAAAAGTTTCAAATGAACTCTCAAGTCACCTATTTATAGGATTTCCATTCCCTACGAAACTGTCATGTCTATTTCGTGGGAAATGGCCATTTCCCATGAAACTGCCATTTCGTGTGGAATGGCCAATCAGCACTAAAACCCTATTTCTTTGACTATCGAGCTCTGGTTTATCCTATCTAGATACAAGACTTGATACAAGACGAAGTCAACAGACATATGCACCAACAATAACCCGAACAACAATAATAATGGAAACCAAGTGGATAACAATGTCATCCAACACATAGTGGCGCAAGGAATAATAGATGCAATGCCATATATTATCAAAATGGTTAAGGAAGCAGATAATAAAAGTAACCGTGATAGTAAACGACCCACTGAACCTGAACACAGCGTAAACAATGGACCCATACTTCAAGTGCCCATTCCCAAAAGAAGAAGAACCATGCCATATGGTAGTTCTTATAAAGAATTCTGGTCTTGTAAACCAATGGAATTCTCGGGCAATAAAGGGGCCGTTGCAGCTCTACGCTGGATAGAAAAGACTGAAGCATTTTTAAAAATAAGCAAGTGTGCGGAAGAGGATAAGATAATGTTTGCTTCCAATATGTTCAAGAATTCAGCACTAGAATGGTGGAACACTATCCTCCAGTCTAGGGGAAGTGATAGGGTTTACAATATGGGATATGAGGAATTTAAGAACATGGTGGAAAGGAAATTATGCCCTCCCAATGAAAAAGAACAGATAGCAAATAAGTTCTTAAACCTTAGGATGACTGGAGTAGATAGTAAGGGTTACACTACGTTATTCTTTGAGTACGCTAGAATAGTGCCAACCCTTGCATCACCTGAACCAGTATTAATCTCCCGTTATATCTGGGGATTAATCAGTGAAATTAGGCATGTAGTCAAGGCAGCTAGACCTCAAAATATAGAAGAAGCTATAGAACTAGCAAACACCTTGACTCATGAATTAGTGCGTACACAAGAAGATGATCAGAGGAGAAACCTATCTCAAAAGCTTACCCAAGAATTCCGTTATGGAAATTCCAACCGTGGGAAAATGTAGGTTCTACCTCTGCACCGTACTGCAGGGCTTGCAAGAGGAAGCATTCAGGAAGATGCTCCACTTACTGCAATTTCTACAAGATACCAGGACACAAGGAAGAAGATTGCAGGAAGAAACCTAATAATGGAATGTGCTTCAACTATGGAGAAAAAGGTCACATCAAGCCGAACTGTCCGAAACTAGCTCCAGCCATGAACAACAAGACTACTAAAAATGCTAGAGCATTTTTTTTTTACTGCAGAGGAAGCCAAGATGATCCCGGATGTGATCGCCGGTATGTTTTTAGTTAATGGTGTTTTTGCTAAAGTATTATTTGACTCTGGTGCAAACCAAAGTTTTATTAATACTTCATTTTGCAAACTTCTCAATCGACCATTAACTAAACTCCCACAAGAATGTCTAGTAGAGACAACAAATGGAGAAACCATTAAGATTTCTGAGATCTTGCAGGGAGCAAGAATAGAATTTTTAAATCAAAAATTTATTGCAAACCTTTACCTAATGAATCTGGCAGGATTTGATGTTGTATTAGGAATGGAGTGGTTAATAGCCAATAAAGCCAGTATTTTATGTGATCAAAAGTCAGTCCAAGTAAGTAAATTCACCAAGGGGTGAAAAGATCACAATTAAAGGAGATAAGCCCTCTAGATCCACGAAATTCATCTCTGTGATGAAAACATCAAGTTATGCTAGAAAAGGGTCATTAGTGTATATGATTTCTATAATCATTAACACTAAAGGAAAAGAACTGAAAGATATTCCAGTAGTATCCCTATTTTCAGATATATTTCTAGAAGAATTACCAGGGCTACCGCCAGACAGGGAAGTTGAATTCAGAATCCACCTGCTACCAGGAACAGCACCAATTGCCAAAGCACCTTACCGTTTGGCACCCGCGGAAATGCAGGAACTGAAGAAACAGTTAGACAAATTGTTGGAAAAATGATTCATACAACCAAGCTCATCGCCATGGGGAGCACCGATCTTATTCGTCAAAAAGAAAGACGGGTCAATGCGTAAGTGCATTGATTACTGTGAATTGAACAAAGTCACGATTAAAAATCGGTATCCACTACCGAGAATCGATGATTTGTTTGATCAATTACAAGGAGCTCGATTTTTCTCTAAAATCGATTTACGATCAGGATATCATCAATTAAAGGTACAGGAAGAGGACACTCCTAAGACCGCTTTTAGAACAAGGTATGACCATTATGAATTTACTATTATACCATTTGGTCTAACCAATGCCCCAGCTACATTTATGGACATGATGAACCGAATATGTAAGCCATATTTGGATAAATTTATAATTGTCTTTATAGATGATATTCTCATCTACTCTAAAAACAAAGAGGAACATGCAGTGCATCTGCATGCACTTCTAAGTTTATTGAGAAAAGAAAAGCTTTATGCTAAGTTTTCAAAGTGTGAATTTTGGTTAGAACAAGTACAGTTTCTTGGGTATTTAGTCAATCATGAAGGAATTCATGTGGATCCCACAAAGATCGAGGCGATTACCAAATGGAAAACCCCTGAGTCACCAATCGAGGTTAGAAGTTTCTTAGGATTGGCCGGATATTATTGAAGATTTATTCAGGGTTTTTCTAGAATAGCCATTCCCTTAACTAAGCTAACATGTAAATCTGTTAAGTTTGAATGGGGACCAAAAAAGAAGAAACCCTTAGAATTCTTAAGTAAAGACTAACCAATGCACCCATACTAGCGTTACCAGAAGGAACTGAAGACTTTATAGTCTATTGTGACGCTTCTAAGTTAGGCTATGGATGTGTGTTAATGCAACGTCAAAAGGTTATAGCTTATGCCTCTAGACAACTTAAGAATCATGAAGAGAATTATTCAACCCATGATTTAGAATTAGGAGCTATAATTTTTGCCCTGAAAATTTGGATACATTACCTTTATGGTAGCAAGTTTGCCATTTTCACTAATCATAAGAGTTTAAGGTATGTTTCGGGCAAAAGGAATTGAATATGAGACAAAGACGCTGGATGGAAATACTTAGTGATTATGATTGTAATATCCAGTATCATGCAGAAAAGGCTAATGTGGTAGCTGATGCTTTAAGTCGAAAGTATCATGAAAAGCCAAAAAGAGTGCGTTCTCTTAAATTAAATCTGCAGGTAGATTTAAATGAACAGATTAGAAAAACACAAGAATCAGTAATCAAGGATGATACTGAAAAGTTGAAAGGAATGATTAAGGAACTAGAACAAGGAACAGATGGAATTTGGAGATTCCATAAGAAAAGAATGTGGATACCTAAATTTGGAAACCTACGCCACCGTATATTAGAAGAAGCCCATAAATCTAAGAATACGATGCATCCTGGAAGTGATAAGATGTATCAAGACTTAAGAAAGAATTTCTGGTGGATAGGAATGAAAAAGGATATAGCAGCATATGTTGCCAAGTGTCTAACTTGTTCACAAGTCAAAGCTGAACATCAGAAACCCTCAGGATTGTTGCAACAGTTAGAAATGCCAGTTTGGAAATGGGAATTGATAACAATGGATTTTGTTACCAAATTACCCAAAACAAGAAAAGGTAATGATACAATCTGGGTGATTGTAGACAGGCTAACCAAGTCAGCTCATTTCCTACCTATGAAGGGAACTTTCAGTATGGAACAGTTAGCTAAATTATATGTAAATGAAATAGTTTCATTACATGGAATTCCTTTATCAATTGTTTCTGATAGGGATAACCGTTTTACCTCTAATTTTTGGACAAGTTTCCAAAAAGCAATGGGAACCAAGTTGAATCTAAGCACAGCTTGTCATCCTCAAACGGACGGACAAAGTGAAAGGATAATTCAGACAATGGAAGACATGCTCAGAGCTTGTGTAATTGATTTCGGAGGAAATTGGGACGATCACTTACCATTAATAGAATTTTCTTATAATAACAGTTATCACACAAGTATCAATGCTGCACCATTCGAAGCACTTTATGGACGAAAGTGCCGAACGCTAGTCTGTTGGGAAGAAATTGGAGAAAAGCAACTATCCAGACCTGAGATAGTGCAAGAAACAACTGACAAAATCATTCAAGTTAAGGAACGATTGAAAGCAGCACGCGATCAACAGAAGAGTTATGCAGATAACAGACGAAAGCCATTGGAATTTCAGGTAGGAGACAAAGTGTTATTG